>JABFTP020000001.1:41358154-42558154 GCA_013387265.2 Cryptolaemus montrouzieri | reverse complement strand
GAAATTTTATTATTTTGATTCGAAAAGTATCGGAAGATAAACAAACTTTCCGCCGAAATGTAATTACGGAGTAATCCATTTTTAACATATGCCATTTAAAGGTTGGCAAATAAATTCCAATTTGGTGAAAATTTCGTAAATAAAAATTTTTTATCAGTTTGAAATACGTAAATTGATATTAAATAATATAAATTGTTTTTTCATATTAATTTGAAAAATAATATTTACTCTGGTACAAAAATTATTCTACATTTATTTCTCTCCTAAATTCAAACGTTTCTTTCCATTACCTTTTTAATTCTCATAACGTAAATCATTAGTTACATTGAAAAAGATGGTTTTCTTCGTAGATGAAATAATCCTGCATTGCAAAAGTAACCGAACTTTTTTAAAATAGAAACAACCAGTATTAATTTTGAAACGAATCTTTTTCATTAATCAATGCATTCGCCTTCTGCATTGTTACACAAATTTGCACGCTCCAACAGGTTGTCAAAAGACTTCTCCATCTCCGTTTTTGGAATTGTCTTTAGCGTGTCGGTTACCGCACTTTCAATGGCCTCAATCGAATCGTGCCGCTTTCCTCTCATCGTCAAATGCTGCTTAGGTAACAGATATTAGTCGCACGGGTCAGATCAAGTAAATAAGGTGAATGTTGCAAGTTAATAATGTCATGTTTGATCAAAAATTCAGTTACAACTCTTGAATGATGAGGTGGGGAATTATCGTGCAAAACAGTCCAACGGCCCTTTTCTCGATATTCGGGACGAATACGATGAATTCTTTCCAGCAAATGCTTGATGACGCTCAAATAAAAGTCTCCTGTGACCGTCTGGCCACCTGGAACAAATTATTTGTGGATAATCCCCTTCTTCAAGCGACTTTTTTTGGGTTTTCCTTCATCGAACGCTCTCCATTCAGCAATTTGTCGCTTTGTTTCGAGCTCATACTGAAAAAATCACGTCTCGTCACTAGTCACAATCGTTTTCAAGAAGTTTGGGTATTTCCCAGCACTTTTCATGAAGTCTTTGCTATGCTCAATTCGATTAAATTTTTGGTTATCGGTGAGTTTGTGTGGTACAAAGCTTAAATTAACCTTCGTTAGGTTCAACACCATGCCGAATGCGGTTTTCAGTTGTTTGAGGAATGTCTGATTTCATTTCCATAAACTGCACCGATTACTTTTTAATATTTGTTGACTAATTCTCTCGCTTTTTGATGTTTTCCTCCGACAATCTAATCTTGATTGCTTGAACTTTCGTTACCAGATTCGAATACCTTGAATCAATCGTACACTCATTTTCCAACTGAAGACTAAACGCATTAACAAAGATGACGCAATAGTTTACGTTATGTACGCACAAATGTCATGAAATTTTCAACAGCTGTCAATGAACAGGCTGAACACAGGGTGATAGTTTCTCACGGATCAGGCTGCCTTTTTTCTCCTCCAACTTTTTCGTGTTGCACCTCTTACGTTTTTGAAAATTAAAATCGAATAGATGACTTATTTTACAAACTATTTCAATCCTCATATTTTTTCCGTGTCAGACACCGTTTCTGAGATAATAGTTATTGAAAATTAGTCAATGCTTCTACTCATATTCAAAGAAATGGGATATTTTGTTGATAGTTTTAACGATTGTTGCGATTTCGAGCTCAAATACGATATACGTGTCATTTACGGACATCTACAGCACTAGATGAGCCGAAATTGTGTGGAAGTATGTAACAAAATTAACTTCTATTGGTTAAACCCAGAGAAAAATGAGCAATGAGACTCTATAATTCAATAATTGTCACTGAAATCTTGGAAAGAATAGTAAATGAAGTATAGCTCAGATATTTGATTACATTAATTATGGTACACTGTCACGAATGCTTCTTTCTATATATTTATATATATATATATATATATATATATATATATATATATATATATATATATATATATATATATATATATATATATATATATATATATATATATGGGACAAATATCTTCCGCGATAAACTTCATATGTAACTACATATGCGAGGAGTCTACATATGTAAACTTGAGACAAGGAGAACTATTAAAAAATCCGTAGATCAATGAATAATCCTCCCTGACAAGAGCTAGAAGATATTTGTCCCATCAAATATTTACCAACGGTAGGTTTTATCTCGGAAACAGAGGCTAAGAGCACTATTCAAGCGGGATTATTTCGCTCGGTTTCTACCGTTGATGTGATTCAAGGAACGGCGAATGATGTCTCCCAAATGTTTGGAATTTTTAACGTTTCCACATCTGTCTGTTATTGTTCGTATCTTTCTCGAAGTCCGGTAGCAGGTTCGCCGTGTCGGTCCATAAAGGGCGACTCTCATACGTATCTACGAGGTGCGTCCTTTCTGGAATCGATAGGGTACCCCGATGTTAGCTTAATAGGATGCTGGGAAGCGATATGCGACACTGATGAGCTTCTAATAAGGGGAAACTGCAGTCTTCCGCTTCGTTTCTCGGCATCCTGCTTAGTTGCACTATTGTGGCTCTTGGGGGCTGCGTGCATGGCAGGCAGATTTGGGAACTAGCTCTTGACAGGAAGGATTATTCATTGATCTACGGATTTTTGAATAATTTCTTTTGTCTCAAGTTTATATATATATATACAGTCAATAAGGCTTATCTTGGTGAAATAGTCCCACAACGTTCTTGTTACTGCTATATATGGGGAAAAACCTCTATTTCAGGATGTGGATTTTGGACTCCAGATATAAGCTATATCATCCCAACATCCGACCTCCACCTACGAGTCTCTACCTAGGAACCTCTGTCTAAGAGTCTCCACCCAGGAATCTCTATCAACGAGTCTCCACCTAGGAATTTCTATGTACGAGTCTTCACCAAGGAATCTCTGTCTAGGACTCTCCACCTAGGACTGAATTTCACAAATTAGACAGGTATCACCAAGATATTCTATGCTCTAACGTAACAGATAATTACAGCAGGGAATTTAAAGTAACAAAATAACGTGGATCTAACATTTAAAGACACAAAGTAATAGGAAAAGTTGCAGAGATTCTGAAAAAGTAAACTCATGCAGCTGTTCAGCTAGGTAATAGAATCGAAAGATAAGTTACATGGCTGGTTTGGTGGCATATGGAATATGATGCTCGTCTCCTACGCAGAGTTACCTGGGTTCAATCCCCACAAAGTCGGTGCGATTTTTCAGATTCTGGGAATCACTTGAGTGTCCATCTTTCGGAGGAGATGTAAAGCCGTCGGTCCTGTCTAACAGAGATGTGTTGGACATCAAAGATTCCTTCCCTCGACACGAGAGGGGTTCGACAAAATTCCCGGGTTACTGAGGTGACAGAATTCCCCGGCGTGCCATTAGCCGAAAGGCAGAAATAGAGCACGTTAAGGAAAAACAAACAAACAATAAATTACATAAAGAGCGAGGAAGCATCTACAAAAAAACTATTTACAATTAAAAGAGAAGCTACATAAAAAGCGAGGAAGCATCTACAAAAAATATTCACAAAAAATTAAAGATATTTGGCGAACATTTTGAAAATTTGAAAGAATTTTATGATTTACAAGATAATTTCACGAAAATTACTCGAAAATGAAGGACATAATGATAGAATACCGGAGTTTGAGTTACTTTTGTCGTTTTCTACTCAAAAATTATTTTGATCGACTTTATTAATGAGAAATCTATCAAGGTCAAAAATTCAAGAAATTGTAGAAATCAAAGGACTACGATTATGAAATCCATCGTGAGAAAAGACAAATTCTGTAGAGCAGTACCTTGTGGTACTCCAGTGTCAATCTTTTTGGAAATAAAAGTGTGTTTTCCATGACACTACCTGGGTAGAAGTCTACCATTCCGAGTGCCTTTCCGCTGATTCTGCAGCATTCCAACTCCATTATTATGGTCCGCATCAACATGAGATCGAATGCCTTGCTCAGATCGCAACAATCAACCTCCGCGTCCTCTTTGTCATGGAGAGCACTCACCAGATATTCTACCATACGAGCCACAGCGGTGACAGTGGACCTTGCGCTTAGGAATCCATAATAGCAATCATCTATAATCGATTTCGATTTTAAGTATGATATAGGTCTGTTGCTAAGCAGGGTTTAAAATACTTCCCAAATGACGGAAGCACAGAGATTAGTCTATAGGTATTTGAGTCGGTTTTGTCTCTCTTTTTATGTACTTATACCACTCAAGCCAGTTTTAACTGCTTCGGAAAAATCCCCTTATTGAAAAATTTGTTCATCAAGGAACAGAGAGTCTCACCAATATTGTATTCAATTTTTTTTGTTATCTTTTTAAGTCTTCTGATCGCCGACTCTATTTCTTCTGGGGAAACATCGTATAAGGCCATTGTACTGGAGTTCCTAACAACAGACCTTCTCGTATACAAAATGCATTCTGAGGACTGCTGAGAAGGTCCATAAGGTGTATATTTAGCTCCAAAATTGGTAAAATGGTGATTCAATGCGTCTGAAATTATGATGTTTTCTCCCTCAATACCAATAGTTGTTCTTTTATAAAGTTGTTGAGTATTTTTGACACTTTCATAGAGTACATTCCAACAGATTTTAGTGGACTCCTTAAAAGATTTTGAAATTTCATAGTTGGATTGATTTCACGTTTAATGAATTTTGTTGAATCTTTATGATTTTTCGGTTTTATCTATATTTTCAAAATTGTATTTATAGTGCCTTTATCGGCAAATAAATCTCTTTTCAAAATACTCAAATTCGTTTTACGACACTTATAATTCACTATGAAAATCCATGTTCACGACTTGGTACAGGTGAAAAAGCGGTGTATATAAATTATATTGTAGTGCTTTTTATATATTTCAGACTGGTCGTTCCATGAAATTAGAGTAGACAAGCATGAAAAATCAATAAATCATAATAAATTAACACCTGCTGCTTCTGAACATATATAAAAATCTTTTCTTAGATTTCACAAAAACCCAAATTTTGAAAAATCTCGAAAGATTAATGAACTAGAGCCTAGCTGTTTTTTCTAGAAGAAGGAAATATAGACTCAATTATTCCATTTTACCGTGACTTATAGTTTACAGTAATTTCTTCATTACTCCATACTTGTTGTTAATATGAATTGGGAAATTTCAACTATCCTAACATTTCTGCCAATTCAATAAATTGAATAATGTACAGGGTGTTTCGTTAAATATAAGAAAATAGGTATTGTTCAATTTTACATGACACTCCTTGTATAGAAAAATTTGGTTGATAAAAATACCGAATTTGAATACCAATCTTTTTATAGGATTTGTTCTACTTAGATATATAATTAAATACTGAACTTACTTTATTTTTGCGTTATGTAAACCATCCAATTTTTTTCAAATATTTATAGAGGGAATTATTACTCTCCTCGCTGAAACAATCATCTGGAAATGCAGTCGCCAAATTTACTAGATTATTTACAGGCTTGCATTAATGTACAAATGGGCGAACTAAAATTTTCATTTAGTTTAAGTGCCTCTAAGTGATTTCAATTAAAATATAACCAGAATGCATTAGCTGGCCGGAGAGTGTCATCATTTTTTAAATCAACATTTATTTTTCGTTTTATACGTTCAACCAAACATCAGCTCAGTTAATGCTGGCGGCTGTTAGTGGGAGTTTTATGTATGTTTTTCTATTCCAATGAAATATTTTCAACTAATCTCGTTATAATTAACAGCATGGGTGATTTTTGCTATAAACTCATCCATTGATGAGATAAATCAGTTGGAAGGTTTCAACAATTGTATATACTAGTATTTCTATTCAATATTTAGTATATTTTGTTTGTTATTTAACTATAAGTATCAGTGATGACAATATTACAGTGAACGATAAATCAAAGCAAAATTACAACGGTCGATTTATCCGAAAAAATAGAGGTATCCTTACATAAATTGCAACAAGCTGAAAATTTATATGAACGTTAGGGATGCAATTGAAATGAAATTGGAAAAAAGTCCCTGTCACACCATATGTGTGTAAAAATTGAATTCAATGTCAAATTTCGACAAAATAGTTTTTGGTTTTCAGCGAAACTATTAGTTTTATGAAAAAAGGAAAGAATTAAATCAATCAAGATTTATGGATCATGTAATTATCTACCATTTATTGATATCACTGAATAAGGATTTAACAAATGTCAAATAATTAATGGAAACAGTGATGATATTGCTTGGTAACCGTTCCTCCGACAGTGGAATTTCTCGAACATATAGAGAAAGAAAAGTCTGCAAACAGATATAAAAATTGAAATTTCAAATTAATATTTGCTCTTCTCCACGACTATCATCATCACCACGAATTCCAAAACAGCATCAGTGTCAGATGTAAATGTCAACATCCAAATTATTATCTTCGAAAAAGTTATTGTTTGAATAAATTGAGTGAACTAGATATAGAACTTAAAAATATTCTTCCTAAAATTACAAACTATGCAAATAATATAATGGAGAACAAACCGCAAAAATCAAAATATCTCCATTCATAGATTGGCATTTTTTGGTGATTTATTAAAAAATTGAAATCCATATATATATATATATATATATATATATATATATATATATATATAAATATATAAACCACCATCCATTATTGACTACGGTCCTGTTTTATCGAATTTTAATTAAAATTTTTAAAATATAATAATTAACGCGTTTACTGTACAATAATAACAAAACAATTCCGAAATGTTCTAATTAAAATTTATCATTTTGCTCACATTTAGTTAAGGATTATATCAGACCTCGTAATTATTTGTGAAATAATTTTCATTTGTCGGAGAATTTAATATTTGTTGATAAGTAAACTTCAATGTGGATAATTAATCGAAGCTGAGGAAATTAGTTCAATATTTGCGGATTGATTAGTTGATCGCGTTGTTAGTACAACGGATTGCTCAGTTAATTAATTAATATTTTTAATCCCGATGTAATCTGTTTTGTTGAATTTATAGCTGTTGATAGCAATATAGAATGTGGACGTAAATGGACTAAGACACTATAGATTTGGCTGTTACTGTTTGGTAGTTGAACATGATAGTTACATAAATGAAATTTTTTATTGTTGAAAACAAAACAAAGTACAAAGTGACATGCAATATATATATGAGCTGGTCCTTATTTGAATTTGGAGAAACTAGATATATGAGGATTGTTTTCAACAACTATTAAAAGCGAGTTATTATTTCAATACATCGAAAATGTCGTTCATTATTCAAATATGAAATAGATTCGACCATTTCTGTGTGATATGTTATTGGCATTATGCGAATTGCTAATATTACTACTTAAAAATATTATTGCTTGAGATGGAAGAGTTTGTTCAAAGTCAAAACTATTTCGAGCTTTTTGCATCTTCTGACAAGTAAGAGTTTAAAACTAAAATACAAAGTTAGCAGTTTCTTATATATAGGTTAACAGAACAGGCAAAATGCATATTAGAGATTAACATTGGGTACTAATTTATAATTGAATACTTAAAATTCCAAATATTGGGGAAAAACACAGATCACTCAGATCGTTAAGTAATATTTGATTATTGTCTGTATTGTGTTTGGCTTTAAATATTGGTATGGATTCGAGATAACTGAGTTTTATACCTTTTTGTACTTGGTATAGGATCTGTAAATTGTCTTTTGATAGAAAAATATGGTTGTTTTCAATGCAATGTTGTGCCAGAGTGGAATCTGTTTCGTTTTTACCAAAATGTGAATGATGTTCCTTATATCTAATAATAATAATATAATTTGATTCAACCTAGAAGAAGAAATCATTAATCAAATTCAATTTTTAAATTTAACATTTTTAAACAAAACAATCTTTTTAATTTCGATATATTGTAAATATTTTCAATGAAATAAAACTGAAGTATTTAGATTTTCACTATATTAACAAAACTATGACCGGTTTCACCACACTGTGGCTTCATCAGATAGATACAAACTAATGAACAGAGTTATTCCTTATATATTAATCTTATTTCCTACTTAATGTTACAATAGGTACGAGAGGTATGTTGGAAAACCCATCGTAGTTGCTTACTTTATGAATTGAAAAGATTAAGTAAAGGAGAAGGATTTAGATCTAATTGACTATTAAGTAACCTACCTGAAGTCTTGTCTTTGTTGATCTCTAAAATTTCCAATAGTTTGAGTTTTTGTCTGTTATTTTCATTGTGTAAAATTTTGAAATTATCATTGAAGTTATGGTTTTCTTGGAGTAAGTGATTAGAATAATGTGAATCTGATTTATGATAATTAAAACTACGTTTGTGCTCCGATAATCTAACTTTGAAATTTCTGAAGGTTCTACCAATATAAATTTTATTACAATTCCCGCAAGACGGTTTATAAACACCGGATTTAATACTTTTATCAATTTTAGATTTGCAGTTTTAGATATGTCGGCCTAAAGAATTATCAGTTCGGAATGCTATATTGAAATTAGATGCGAGAGGAATGATTTTAATTTTATACTAGGATTACCAATATAAGTTAAGCTGTTGTATTTTATACTTGGAAATACTTCCTGGATTGTTTTTTCAAATTTTTTGCGTGAAATCATGTTCTCAATCATAGTTGGACTGTAACCGTACAACATACATAGTATGTACCATACTATTGTAAGCTGCTAATTTATGTGGATAAGGATGTGTAGATGAGCTGTGAATAGTAATATCTGTATGCGATGGCTTATGAAAAATAGAAAAATCATATTTGCCGTTAATTTTAGTAATAATTCAATCCAGAAAGTTAATGTTAATGAATGTTTTGAATGACTCTAATTGTCTGTTTGTGCCAGTGAAACAACAAATGATATCGTCGACATATCTAAACCAATAAAAAAAGTGTTTGAATAACTGATGTTGGATAGTTTTTTCAATATTATTCATGAAAATTTCAGCGAGCAGAGGGCTCAGAGGATTACCCATGATTAAACCTTTTTCACTATTATATAATGCTCCATTGAAGTTGAAATAATTTTGTTCTAAACAAATTTCTAAAAGGTGTAGGATTTCTGATTGAATTATCGGATTGACTTTATTAATTTGAAAATCTAAATACTTTACTTTTATTTCATTGAAAGTATGTATATCGACTTTCATCAAGTAACGATCTCCTCAATCAAAATATATTGTAAACCTACCTACTAGACATTTGCATTCCTTCTGATTCCTCTCATCCTATCCAACGTGAATTAGCTGTCTTGAATTCTATGATTCACAGGGTTTTCAATCAAATTTGTCAACAAATTTAATTAGTTAAAATTGTCGCAAAAAATAACGGCTATTATCCCTCAATAATAAATATACTTGTGTCTTAAAAACAGTTGCAAAAAGCCTAAGGGTATCCAAAATGTAACATGAGCCTACAAATCCACTACCAAAATATCAAATATATCTTCCAATGCAAAAGCTAAAAGTGGCGGCTCCAAATGAGTATCAGTATCAGTAGAATTTGTACATTCATATACCTACTTCAGATGATTGTCTGATAGATTAGGATCTTTCTGCGGCAAAACGAAATTTCAACCTTTCCTTTTTTTCGAAGAAAATTCTTGAAGAGATTCCTGCCTACAAAACGGAGCCTCTTTCCATAAAATGATTTTGGCATCAATGTATCTTCGTTCGTGAAAACTATTTAGAGACTCTATTTGTACAAAAAATGGATGAATTATCCAGAACTAATACCCCTCTGCCATGCTGGTAATGTGTATCACAAGATACGTGCAGAGCTATATTCGATTTTTAATGAAGAATTTAAGAAAAGAAACTCGAATAGCACGCATCGTGCTTTACATATAAAATAATGATGTAACTAATAATTTTCTATGATAAAATTCAATAAATTAGAAGAAATGCAATTTACCTCCATCATGTCACAATCACATCTTACCTAACCATACTTTCTAGCTATGCGAATATCAAACTGAAGGGGTAGTGCGTTTGTTATTGGTTACTTCGTTTATGTACGAGGGTGGTCTGAAAAGTTTCCGACCAATCAGAGATACTAGTCAGTTTTTCTGATATTTTTATTTGTCAACATATTCTCCTTGTAACTTTTCACACTTTTTCCAGCGATGTTTCCATATGTGTAACCCGTCCGAAAAGAACTCGGCGTTTCTCTTTGGAAAATAGGGGTTCACGAAGGTAATTGCCTCTTTATTCGATGAAAATATCTGTCCTCTGAGCGCAATTTTCAGATGAAAGAACGAAAAGAAGTCGCTTGGGGTTATATCTGGTGAGTAAGATGGATGATCAAGCAGCTTGAACCGTAATTCGTGGATTTTCACAATGGCAACCGATGAGGTGGGAGGATATTCTTTTTCTGTAAATTTTTTCTCACGTTTTGCTTTTATCTTGTCTAGTAATGATGCGTAGTATGGTTATGTGATGGGTTTTTCCTTTTTGAAGATAATCGATTAAGATAACTCGAGGACTATCCTCAAAAAAACAGTCACTATCACTTGCCAGCCGAAAGAATAGTTTTTAGTTGTTCTAGTATCGGTTTTCTCTCTGCAGTCTACTGTTTGGACTGTATTTTTGTGTCTGGCGTATAATGGTGTATCCCAGTTTCATCTGTAGTAATTTGCGGCGCCAAAACTCGGATTTATGGCACCCTAATGCATGTTGGAAATTTCCATTCGAATACGTTTTGGATAAACGTGAGCAGATGCGGCACCCAGCGCGGACAGCTTTCTCATGGTAAATGTGGATATATATGACAAATACTTCACTTTCACTTCAATTCGGTTGTCGCCTAGCATCATTTGATGAACTTTGGTGTTGTAGTTTTTGGAGGTCGCAAACGATCATCGCCTCCCAAGCTTTTCCGTCCTCGTTTAAACTCAGCTGCCCAAAATCTCACTGTGGTAAACGATGGTGTAGAGTCCCCATACACAAAATTCAATTCATCTATAATTTGCATAGATGTATTGCCTATCGAAAGCAAATATTTAATGACAGCTTAACACTCGATGTTGTTCATTGTCTCAAAAACACTCAAATCAACTCACTCAAACGGTTGTTCCATAACAACTGCACGTCTAAAATAACTGAAACTATGGTGAGTAACTGTCAACAGAGGAACAAGAACAAGTCAACCAATCTCTGAATATATATATATATATATATATATATATATATATATATATATATATATATATATATATATATATATATATATATATATATATATATTTATATGCTCATATATCATATATATATATTTATATAAATGTATTTAATTAACTGACAAATTTGTCATATTTATATTCAGAGCAGTATTCTATTCGATCGTTCACCACTTCACACAAAGGAAACTATTAATGAGTAACATTCAGTGTTACTTGACTAAGGTCCGTACACTGGATTTTTCCGGGAGAAAGCCTCTGACACTACTCGTTGGTACATTGATATCATTGTCTGATGATGCTATAGTATGTATATATTCTGGTATTTATATTCAAAATTTAACGTTATCCTAATATATAATTACTCCAGATATGTTTTGATTATAATTTGCCTGGCAATGGTATTAATTACCGGGTGGTGGATTTATATTTTTCATGTCAGTTTGATTGCAAACAGATATAATGCTTACATTTGAATAATTGTATTTAAAATAAATGCTTACATCTATATTTTGGTGTGTGTCAGAAAAAACACAAGTGTGAGCTCAGGAAATGTAACAGGGGAACCATACTATCTTGTATATGATTCAATAAACGAGTGAAAAAACCTGAGGAAGAAACTCGTTTACCTGTCGCTATTGCACTAGCAATAGCTTGTCTGTTTATGTTGTGTTAGTGTCGTGTGTACAAAAAGAGTACCAAAGATTTTTCTGCTTAGCCACTTCATTCTCTGTTGCATTCCATGATTTCCAAACCAAAACAAGGGTGAAAGAAAGGGGGTTTGGGACAGGAATCTGTAACAATGGAAAAAGAAAACCAGCAGAAAAATATTTCAACAATCATACTTCTTATATGTCTAAAAAAATCTGAGGAAAGATTTTACATAGCAATCAAGGTCATGAAAAGGACTAAGGAGTTAATAAAAAAAAATACATAACCTGCGATATTTCCTCAAATTCCATCTCTGTTTGACTGAGAGGGTCCCGAAGGCCAGGTTCAGTCTTCCAAGTGATGCCGATTATGATCTATAGATGTTTTAGAATCATTATGGACCCAAGAATCTGTGTTGACATCGCCCATATATTATTTCTTCGTGGAACTTGCTTAATTTTAAGAAAAATTTGAGAAAAAATTTTGACAGTCGTTCGAAAAATATGACATTTGTCATATGATTTCAATGCTTCGAATGAATCTTAAGTACGGTCCTCTAGCAAAGAATAATTGACGTTCTTCAGCGTTTTTCACTATATCATTTTTTCCATGGTTAGAAGTGTGTTCATATTTTTCTTGTAAGACCGTGTATGAGCATCAGGAGTACCTATGACAAAGAGACGATGACTCAATACTAAAGAGTACTACCATACTTATACTACACACAACCATATTCATATGGAATCACCCGATATTTTGAATAATACCTCAAGAATTTTGGAAATTTTGAAGGATTGTTAGAATTGATCCTTTTTGAGATATTTCAACTGAATAAGAAATAAATTTAGAAATTGGTAATTAATTCAGACATAAACAAATGAAAGAAAATAAGAGACTCTTTCCACAGGTAGTAAAAAATTGAAAATTGTTTTCTCACGGAGTTGGTGTTTTTTTCTCGACCTCAGTAGTTTGTATTACCTCCTCTTGTCCTGATGCAAGCCTGAATCCGTCTAGGCATGCTGAATGAAAACGGGATACATCAGACTTTATAAATTAAAATGAAGATAATTAAGCATGACTACAAATAAAATATAATTTCGATTTATGTTTTGAATGGACTAAATTCAGTGAATATTTGTGAAATTTCACAAGATATGTCTATTTTCATTTTAAGCCAGTTGTGTTTTTTTGTAATTTTGGTCATACCTAAAGGTAGTGAGAATAAACCCTAACCTAACCCTTTGTGGTGATACACATCGTCGGAAGGCAAATTTAATTATCTATTTATTAATCACATCATCAATATCAACTTACCTCTGCGTTGTTATCTATATTCACAGTTTTCAGAGTTAAAGGGCGGGGATCAAATTTTCTTTGGATTGAATACAGGATGGTCAATTCTATCAAAGTCTTGGCATTTTTTCATGTGATTTATCAGGTCCCATGGTACAGACAGCTTATTCTGTGTAACATCAATTGCTACCTTTCAATACAACATCTTTCGGGTAAGCTAATTGTAAATATTACTGTCAAAAAACATTTTTCCATATTATCTCCCGTAATTTCGATTATCTCAAAAACTCAAACCATCGCGAAATAGAAAAAGCCAAATCATCGTGTGAAGTTTTCTTACACATTGATCCGATTGCTTTTCTCTGTCTTTCAAGCTTCTTTCACGAATTAAATCACTCGCCTAATGATCAATTAACGAAATTATCCAATCAGTCTTAATTGGAAACGACTTAGTGTGTTCTACTCTACCAACGAACTGAAATAAGGCCTTTTCCATTGATTAAAATCAACTTAATGAAATCGATGTGTTGTAAAGGGTCTGGAAAAGCCATTGAAGCGATTTTGAGCCTGCCTTATAGAATGAAGGGCGAAAGCTGAATCTTAAGCCCAAGTTACACTGATAGTGATTGGGTGAATATAATTTATGATTTAATTGGAGAAATATTACAGTGATTTCGACTATGGTATCGAGAGGTTGGTTGGTGGTATGTAGGGCGCATTCTTAGGTTTGCAAACGCGGAGCTAAGAATATGTAGGTTATTGAAATTTCATTTTTTTAAGTTTGTGTCATTACCAGTGGCAGATTTTGAGATATTTATCTCAAATTTTTGAATTAGGTTACTCAATATGAGTTACACATTTCAAAGTGTCAACAGAATCTACCGAGTGATAATTTTTCTATTCCATTAGTACAAATTATATTCAGGTAAAATTTCACCCTGTGAATAGCTTCAGTGAAAATTTTGTTATAAACGAACCTAAACTAGCCTTAATTCAGTGTGTATTCCGAAGGAATTTTACCTTTGAAATACTGAGAAAAGGACTATTTTCATGTATTGTGATAAAATTTATTCATTGTTACAAACTATCGTGCGAACGCGGCTTAGCCGTAAAACATCAATTTTAGGCGTCGTTCAGATGTTTGTAATTATTTTCCAAAGCACTCGACGCTGTTAATTGCATTTGCATCTTGACAGTTTCTTGTTTAGTCGCGATGTCAGTGTAAGTTAAGGTAAGAAAGATGTAAGAGTGAACCATGAATTATTCATTTTGATGCTCCATTGTTAATTGGGTCTACGGTGACGTGATTTTTGATATAGATTGTTTAACGTCTCGAAATCCGTTTCCATTAACATCAACTCTGGAATATTTTCCTTGAACTAACTCAAAATTCACTTTGTTTAAAATTACGAAAATAAGACTAGCTCGTTTAGATTTCAAATTTTCTTGTTTGAGTTTTGGTCGTTCGTGTAAGATTTTAGATTATATAAGTGAAAATAGATTTGAAAGTTATATTGATATTGAAAAAGTTGAGCAGACTGTCTCAACAATGACAGGAATTATTGAGAAAAAAATTTCAAACTTTCAGCAGGGCTTTCGATTTGGGGAATACTATCCAATTATTTTTAACGATTTTATTTCGAAAACAGTGGCAAATTCAGAAAAATTACAAGCAATTAAAAAGTTTCCAATTTGGATAGCCAATTCGATTTTATTTAGCAATCTGTCAGTAGCGCACCAAATAAAAGTTGAAGGAGTAAAACGGGAGCATAGCCCAGATAAAAATATCACCCTGTTTACTCACAAATTTTCAGAGTTGGCTTGTTAGAGATGTATACGAGTCGAAACAATTGGGAGCTTTTCACGATTATTATTTTCCAAAATATTCTCATTTATGCATTCGTTCGAACCATTTTTGGAAGCAGTAAATTCCAATCGCTTGATTCTCGGATTGTGCACAGGATGATAAAACAATTCGATGTTTTCTTGCGTAAAATGATCAATTGTTTTCTTCCATTATCTTGGTGAAGGATGATTTGTTGGTTTCACGACTTGCGGCTATAACTGCTCTTTGATCTTGTCAATGAATTGTTGCTACATGAAGGAGGATGGAATATAACTGGTGGTTGGACCTGAAGATACAAGAGCACTGGCTGAGCCTCTTTGGTCTAATACTTTCGACTTGCCATCAGTGGAACTTCTACTGCAAGAGCCAAAGCTTGGCTCGAACTCCTCCACATTACTTGAGTGACCACTGTTTCTAGTGCTCCTGCCCTTGGATCGTCGCTAAGCCTAACTTTTTCGTTTAAATTCCCCATACCAAAGGAAAACTGTTGACTGGTGAGGTGCTTCAATGACGAAAACATAAACCAATTCGCCGAGATATTCTTGTTGAGATAATTGTCTTTGAAAATTGTTGAAAATGATTGCTCTCCATTTTTCAACTGACTTTTCAACTTTGACAGGTTGTTATGGCTCAAACAGTGTGTACTGAACGACACATTTTTCGCGTTTTAGTACGTAGTTTTGCATTGAGTACAGGTTAATTGATCACAGAATATTTTTGTATCGTCTGCGCTAAATGCAGCTTCACACCCAATGTCACTCTCCAATTTGCTAGTATAAGCGATGAATAAAATTGGCCCCAAGAAAGAGCTCTGCTGGAAACCGCTCAACACTGGCCTTCTATCAGACAGAGATGAAACAACTCTGACATTTCGGTACGCGACCGAAGGCCTTGGCAAAGTTTAAATATATAACGTCCACCGGTCTTATTTAATGCTATCCTCTTATTAATGCAACTAAGTGTAATTATAGACTGACTTCGTATAGAAGCGTGTTGTTTATTTGGAATGAAAATATCTCTTAAAAGGAAAACTCTAAGATTTTAAGCGATTATGGACTTCATAACTTTGTAAACTATTGGTGTGAAACTGATAGAACGATATTTGAAAGATAGCCTTCGTATTGACTCTTTCGTCAAATTAGGATGAAAGATTCTTAAATTTGAGGACCTTTACTTCGGAAAAAAAATAGTAAAACATTTCCACAGACTTCTCTTGAAGTAGTTTATATGTTCCAATTCTAGTTATCCTTCAATCACCAGTTTTTCATCAGTAGAGTTTAATTATTTCCATCATGATAATTAACTAAACTATATTTATCACTAACTGCACATAGTGAAAAATGATCCCGTCTCTCGATCTTAAATTCTTTTCATTTGAAAATTTGTTCTACTGCGGGTGGGGTTCTTTTGAGATGAAGAATGAAAATCATCGCTTCAAAAACTATGAGAAATTTCATGTTATATTCAAAGTGGGTATGATTCTGCTCCAACGACAGAAACATATTTGAATGGGTTACCACCAATCTGATATCTCAATTTTCCAAGGATGGAAAGAAAATCTTACCAATAGGGAATCGTTCGAAGCCCCAATAAAAAAAGAAATATAAAGTAGAAGATAAATCAGCAATGATTAAAGTTACAGGACATGTAACAGCCAAACCTTCCATTGTGAGCAAGAAAGTAGAAGCAGAAACTGGAATTTCGCTATGTATTTTGAAAGAGAGCACATTATTGACAACAAATCTAGCATTCAGCAAGAATTCTGCGATTAAGTGATTCTCGAATTATATCAGTGGTTTCCATGGCACACTTTTCGCGAAGTAAAGCGTAGCTTTTGGCATTTTGAGCTGGAGATCGGGGTTTTCCTTGTTAGTCTTAGATGAAAAATTTTGCTTGATGCATTACTGATTTTATGAGATTCAAAGTAAAGTGCACAGAACAGCAACTTCGCTTCTGGATGTGTTTGATGATACGATTAGGTTCTACGTTTGTTTGAGCGAGCTTTCGGTAGAGTTGATCGCTATTTATAAGTTCAAAATTGGTGTTTTCTGGTTTCGATGCAGCTAAGCTTCCCAGGTATTAGTTATCGACAGTCTCAAGCCATTCCTGTGACGTCTGGGGTACTACATGCACCTTCTTCCTTTTGTATACTTCAGATATTTCTGCCAGAATTTAAATATTCAAATGGCTGCGGACCCATGACTCATGTGAATTTCTCCTTGTCACTTTAGTACACCCTATATAACATTCCAGTGAACCTTCTTACCTTTGTAATAAATTAATATTTAGGAATAATATGCGCAATACTAACTAGGACAGAGTGAGCAACAGTAGACCACTGGAAAGCAGTCTTCACTCATTATCTATATCTAATCATACGTCAATAACTGCAGATTCATTTCCAAAACTATGTAATTAAAATGTAGTAAATCAATATTTCAAAATCAACCATACCAGTTTTAACGTTAATCATTTAAAATGAAATATCCTGTATATTACATCTTTGTAGATTCACTTTGTATTATTCCGTCAATAACTGTAGATTCATTCGCAAATATATCTAAAAACAAAATGAAGTAACCCATGATTTTAAAATCAATCGTCTTACTAGTTTTAACGTTAAGAATTCCGGGAGATGACAATCTGTAATATTGTCAACCAATCTTCCCTCGCACCGAAAAAGCGTATTTAAACAGAGTCGTTTTGTTTAGAGTGCTCGGTGTCTCCAGATCCGTTTCCATTAGACTCAACTCGTGTTTTCCTTGATATTTTCGCACCTACGTAGGGAATTTGGAGTGTTTGTCTTACATCCTTTGTATAATTAATATGAGAGATGACGAGTGACGTTTTAATGGTTGTTATTATCTAATTCATCAGTTTTAAGCGCTCTAATGGCTTCCATTAAAGAGAATCTGCAAGAAATTGTGTTGGGAAGACAAAAACGATTCATGTATGATGTTCAGAACGTTTTATTATCATGAATTATTAATCATATTCAGCTTATATTTTCAGCTTTCCTCACGTTGTCTAGAAGTATTAATAAAATGGTGATTTTGTTTAGATCATCACGATCGTCATTCATTTTATTTTAAGTGAAGAATCGTTTTCTTTTAGCATTAGATAATTTTGTACACTGAGTTGCAATTGGACTCTCTCTTCTTTCCCTGGTAAAGCTAATATTAGCGAAAAACACTGAAACTGGTTGAGTTATAATAAAAGTTGTTTTGGTGAATGTGAAATCAAAGAAAAGGGGTCGATTGGCACTTATTTAAGAAGATTTTCTCAATTAAATAGTCGAATATTTTAATTTCAAAAAGTTGATTTATTATATTGATATATTGATGACATTTATTTTGTGGAAATCCATTTCGAAATATGAAAGAGAAAAAACACTTTTGTCTGTTTTCCACGTCTATTTGTTAATACACGACCGGTTCCGATCCTTTGGTCATTTGCAATTGCTAAATACTAACTTAGGCACAAAGATGATAACAAGATATATTTTTTCCTTAAATGTTAAGTAGGGGGAATTATTGATACAAGTTATATAAAGCTTTATTTCGAATACTCGACGCGCGTTTCGCCAACTAAGTTGGTATCATAAGGAGATGATAGTGTACTGAATGAACGAATGAACAGTGTACTATCATTTCCTGATGATGCCAACTTAGTTGGCGAAACGCGTGTCGAGTATTCGAAATAAAGTTTTGGTGTAGGGGTGTACAGTGTTCTTTAGTGCTATTCAATGCCGAAGGTTCCAGTCCCCAACTTGAGGACAGTTTTGGTATAAGGTCGATGAATTTTAAAATGATACGTTGTGAGCAAAAGTTTCTGAGTTCTGTAAACTTGTGGATTAAAATTGTTCATCGGTGTGGGAAGATCCTTTCAACGTACCGGTTCTGAACATGATTGGCTAGGTGCTGTTCTATTGATGGTCTGCATGTTCCAATGCTTCTTCCTGAGTTTTTTTATGAATGATTTCGTTGGGTCTAGTAGATAATTTCATGATCTTCAATGTTTTCAATAAATCTTCCATTTTGATATTGGATTGGACTACAGTTAGGACTACTATGCTATTGCATTTGTCTGCTTTAGTCATTGTAAGGTGTTCTTGCATTTTACTGGCTATGGAACGGACCGTTTGGTGGACTGGTGTTCGGGTTTCTACCTTTCAAATATTGTGAGTTTTCTGTAGGGGAATTCATATTTATCTTCTGACATTTTGCTCATTTGCATTTGTATTTCGAACTCTAGTTATTAATTAATATAATTCTGTGTTATGTAGTACGTGGACAATTTCATCTCCTATTGATTTGACGTATAGTTTCAATTTGAATTTGGTCAGAGGCTTTTTACTGTGGTAAAATTCCATTATCAATAGTTGTTCTTCCTCTAGTAAAACCATTCCACCAACGTATATTTGTTGTAACGGAATTTTCTGCTCACTTAATAATATGCGATTCGTAACGCGTTTCACTCATTCGTCTGAAGAAGCTACGGTGTAGTGAAACGCGTTACGAATCGGTAAATATTGGCAATGCAAATTTCAAAAACAAAGAAAGTACTATCTTTTCGAAAATACAATTTTATCGCTATAGTTTCAAATTATCTTGTACCTAATAACACTTTTCGATCTCTTCTTTTAACCACATAGTACCAATTTTCTGGTTTGATTATGGAGGTTATTTTATTATTGGTACAAAACTTAAACTTGATTTAGTTGAAAATCACTTTCCTTTTCCAGCATTCTTTGTTGAACCATAAATTCAAGGACACTATCTTTTTTTTATCTGAACTGTAGAGTACATTTCTGTTCGACAAGCTGATCTAATTAATGATATTGATGATAAATTCATTTTATGGAAATCCATTTCAAAATATGTAAGAGAAAAACACATGCCAATATCCGCGTTCATTTGTTGATACATGACCGGTTTCGACCCTTCCGTCATCTTCAAGTGCTGAATGCTTTTGACTAACTAAGGTATAAAGATGACTTTAAATAGATGAATGAACGAATGAACAGTGTACTATCATCTCCTGATGATGCCAACTTAGTTGGCGAAACGCGTGTTAAATAGAAGAGATTACTGAAATTAATAAACTCAGGAAAACGCCACATTATACTATTCGTGATGGCCAACTTGAAATCAATAGTTCCCCTTAGTTAACATTCAAGGAAAAATATCTTTTAAGAATCTTTATGCCTAAATTAATGTTCAGCACTTGAAAATGACCAAAGGGTCAAAACCGGTCGTGTATCAACAAATAAACGTGGAAAACTGGAAAAAGAGTTTCTTCCCTTTCATATTTTGAATTAAGATAGGGAAGGGGTTAAGTTTACATCGAAAAAATCTCCCTTGAATCAAAAAATGACCTGTTTGAGCATTTTTTGGTGGTATTACCCTTCCCAGTTTCAAAAAGAGTTTAATTTTCTTTAATTCACCATGCAGTTATACGTGTGACATGATTAAAAATTTAATTTTTTTTTCAGGTAAGCTATGCTCCTTATTTCCAACTGTTGCTGGTATTTCGCTGGTAAGATTTTTTTTTACCAGAAACTTTAATTTTTTGATAATCCCTACGTTCAGACGTTCATATACAGCGGTTCTACTCAATGATAGGCCATGATTCCAAAGGGCATTCTTGAACCAAATTCAAATAGAAAACTCATATAAACATATGACTTAGACAGCTGGGTTTTCTAGGTCACATAAGCAAAAGTTATCAAGATCAGGGGATTCACAGAAAATTGATGAATTACATGAATTATGCTAGACTCGTCAATCTTTGATTGGTGGGGGACCAATTTTTGAGTTGGTTCGAAGCATATAAAATCATCCCCCTACTCTCAGCAGTATCTAAGTCTTGTTGAATCTAAGTTGAGTTGCATATCAGGAAAGGTCTTTTAATTCTCTATTAGAAATAGTATATTTATGCATATTTGATATCATACAGACAGTTCAAACGCAAGGAACGTTCTCGAATTATTTCAAACATTTTGAAGAACTTCTGGTGTCAAAAGTCTGCATTCGGTGATGATTCTTCTCCGCAGATCTTTCAAATGGGAATAGAAACTTTCGTTGTGTTGTTCGTTCTGTGTGATATTGAAAGTTCATGAAGTTACTATTTTTGAATAGAGAATTAAAAGACCTTTCCAAGGATATGTCACTCGATCCACTTCATTTATGATGAATTTCGACTTAGTTGCTGCTGAAGGTCGGGGTTGCTTTTAAAGGCTCCGAAACAACTATGAATTTTGTCCCCATCCAATAGAAAATTGACGTTTTTCAGCTTTCTCCGTCAAAGTCTGTCCATCTTGATATATAAGATACACTTTATGTATACATCCAAAATAAACCAAGCCTCCTGCGATTACCCTGAAGTGAAAG
Source organism: Cryptolaemus montrouzieri (assembly GCA_013387265.2). Taxonomy (NCBI): domain Eukaryota; kingdom Metazoa; phylum Arthropoda; class Insecta; order Coleoptera; family Coccinellidae; genus Cryptolaemus; species Cryptolaemus montrouzieri. The sequence goes on along the minus strand of JABFTP020000001.1, from coordinate 42,536,797 downwards.
CTCAGCAAAATGAGAAGAAATGAGTAAACTATCCTTTTTTTATATGATTCAAGAGAATAGGGAGAAAAAAACACGAGGAGAATTCCTATCTCTCTCGTTGCTGATACATCAGTAACAGCTAGTGTGACTGAGTTGTGAACGAAAAGTATTATCACAATTAATGTGTTCATGCTTCATTCTTCATTCCAACTAGATCTTTGGTCAATAGTGGGCCGGATCATTTTGAAAAGTGTATAAGCTGAACATAATTGAAAGGAAAATACTCAATTTGAGAAGCAAGCTAATATACAAGGCTTAGAAATTTTGTCCTCTTAATTATCAAACACAACATGCTATCCTCTCTTTCCGACTTGGTCAAACAACCAAGTCTGATTTTCCTAGTGATGGCATTTATGTTAATTGAAGAAGCTCTATGGATACCAGCAGAAACGGTACATTCTCCCATATTCAATTTTTTTATGCGCGCTTCCCAGGAAATGGTCAGATTAGAGAAGAATTGAGGTGTCTGTTTACTCGCTTCTTGAAGAGGGCCAAATTGTTGGGAAGATGTTGGACGGAAGTGAGTTCCACAGCTCACCGGCCCTGTAAACGAAGGAATTCTTATAGAGAAAGGTTCGGGGGGTCGTTAAATGTACTGTCATATGATGAGAACTCCTAGTTCTCATTATATTTCTAGTTGGTTGGAGATCGCGGGTGATCTCCGGGTGGTCGATGAGGCGCACAGCCAGTTTTTGCACACTATCCAACATCCGCAACGAATGTTTGGATGCAGATTCCCATACATGGGAACAATATTCCAAAGCAGGTCGAATCTGCGCCTTAAATAGAAGCAACAGCTTACAAATATGAAACGATAACCATTTGGTTTGCGACTTTGACGCGGTATATCTTTGTTATCCAGAAGAGATGGGAGAAAATATTGAGTCCAAACTAAGATCAACTGTAGCACAAAAAAGTTTTATGGTTTAAGTGAGTGTTGAAGGTCGCCTATAGAAATTCTCATCTCGATAATGCCCTATATCCCATGTGAAATTATCTGACGTTGTCCAAAGATGTTAAAGAAAATGTGATTTGTTTTGAAATTGGACACGCTGTATCTTCGTTATTATTTACGTTTGTTATAACATAGATTTAGCTAAATTGTATAAATGTTATGCCCATTTTTCTGTGTTCCATTATTTCTGATTCACTCTGTATACTTGTTCAAAGTGCTTTGTAACTTATGACCGAAGAAATACAAATTAAGTTTTTGTCAATGATTTCCAAATTGTCATATTTGAATGATGAAATAAATTATCAGTGACACCTTGACTGAGATAAATCATCGTATGTATGTTCACCTTCAGTCTCGCATTAAGCTTCTAGCCGAGACGTCATGTTCCATAATTGCGGTATTCAGTTACTAATTATCCTAATGGGTCTAGGTAAATAATACTGCATCGTTCCGCGGACACTGAATTCACACTTGTCTGCTAATGGCAACCATCTGGCTCTTAGGTTGCGTTAGATAGAGAATGTTTCGATTTTGGCTTCAACTTTGCCTACAGCCGTGAGTTAATGGGGTCTAGACGAGTCCTCGACATTGCGTAGTCATGGGTTTTAGGGGGTTGAAAAGTTAATTGAAAATATAGGGTGTTGAAAGTGCATATGACTCTTTGTTACTAATAGCAAAATATACAGGGTGGTCTCTAATAACTGCTCGAATAGGTTTGATTACTTGATCTTCGCTGCAGGTGAAATGTGAAAGTGTAATTTTCTGCAAAAGTGTTTTACTGATTTTTTCTAAAGAAGATCGTCTGCCTAAAATATGTCCGTTGTCTCTAAAATTAAAAATTAATTATGAGCACAAGAAATTAATTGTGGAATTCATCCGTTTTCTACATGTTCCTGAAATAAGTTCTTTTTCTATTTTCGTCAGTCCATGCTGAATGGCCCATCAGAAGGGTCTGGGAAATCGGTTTATCCATCGATTTCAAATTTTGGCATCACAGTGAATTGATACTGATTTACAATTAGCAATTGTTACCATTCTCGAGAGTATTTGAAGCAATATTGAGCATTCGAGCAGTTTTCGGTAGTGCAATCAGTGTCCTAGCATGTTATTCAACAACATAAACACCTCAAAAAAGTCTAGGGAACACCTACCAATATCTTTAAAATATAAATTTGATGATTCGAATTTATAGAAATCTTTCGGTTTTTGTTAGGATGTATTGTATATAATGTATTCTCAAGAAAACAAAATAATAAAGCACCTATTATAAAAAAAAATTGAAATTTGAAAATGACGAAATTTGGTAAAACACAAAAAATCCTGAACTAATATTTTCGAAACGATATGGAAGCACTTATATTTTTCAGTACCCAGAAGGTCCACCTCTGTTATTAATGACACTTTGGCATCGTCGCGGCATGCTCAATATTAAATTGTCTATTACATTTTGGCCTAAGTCATTCCAAGCCCCCTGAACTGCTAATCGAAGCTCCTGTTCATGATGGAAGACGTTTTGAAGCAGGAGATTTCTTTTTAGGGTGTCCCACACATGCTCGATGGGATTCAGATCTGGGGAGCAGGATGGCCACGGTAGAAGATCGATATCATTCTCTTCAAGAACGTTCAAGACAACTCTTGCACGATGAGGAGGGGCATTATCTTGTTGGAAGAGTGGATTTTGACCCATTGTTTGGAGATACGGTACCACTACAGGTAAAACTATCTCATTTGCGTAAGAATTTCCCGTGAGGTTGTTCTGTATGAAAACGAGGTCAGCTCTTCCACCAAGGCGTATACCTCCCCAAAACATCACTGATCCGCCTCCCTGTCTAACAACTTCTCGAGCATGCTGGAGACGGTTTTGCTTTCCAGGTTCCCTATTCGAATTCTTCCCGAATCGGGATAATAACTAAGTCTAGATTCATCACTGAGAACTGTGGCCCACCTCTCTTGATCCCAGTTTACGTGTTCTTGGTACCAAGTTAAACGAGGAGCGCGATTTCCATGGGTCAGTTGTGGAACTCTTAAAGGACGTCTGGAGTGGAGTTGACCTTCGTTCAGTCGATTCCTCACAGTTTGGTCGGAAATTTGTACATAATGAACTCGTGATAGCTCTTGAGCTAATTGAGATGCTGTGGTAGTACGATATCTTCTGGCTTGTAAAACCAAAAATCGGTCTTGGGCGACTGTAGTAATCCTGAAACGACCTGTATGGCGTTCTTCTACGCTACCTGTTTCATTGAAACGCGACCATAAACGGTTTATGACACTTGGGCTACTTCCCAGAACCCTGGATACTTCCCGTTGTGAGCTCCCAGCTTGGAGCATGCCAAAGGCTCGTCGTAACATCTCTTCTCTAGTCAAATGTCGTCTTTCCATGGTCGAATCACAAAGCTTGAATCTTTTATTTGTGCTTACAACAGAAACAAAGTGCCAACTAACTGATTTCAAACACTGAATACATGAAATGATTATAAAGCAGCGTCGCATCTGCTGCATTTTTAGTTGTTTGAAAATCCATAATATCAGCAATACACCAAAAAAAATATTTTCTGCTAACTTGTTATTCAGTATAGATTTTTCATAAAAATATCTATTAATAAGGGGTCGAGTAGAGATTCCACTGGGAGCTTTGTTTGAAAAATTTCGATTCAAATTGGAAATAATTTTGTGACGAACAGATCTCTAAAGGATTACATAGTTCATCTATAATGTGTGGTGAAGTATTATTTTCGTTAAAGATTTCTTTTATTAAACACAGGCGTTCATGTGTTGAAATTTGAGTACATTTTTTTCACATCAAACGAAACAAATTCAAAATTCAAGTTGTTTAGTGTCGAATGTTTATTTATACCGATCTACAGAATTCAAAATGGTGTATTACGGATGCAAGTTCTATGAAGTTGAGGTTCAAGTAGCTTGCTAATTTACTTACAGATTGACTAATTGAAGTGTTCTGTCAGTTCTCTTAAAATTTCTGTTACGTCCAAAATATTGCTGATGTCTCTTTTCTTGGTATTTGTTTTTGTCGAGATACCAAGAAAAAATGTAAGACACCATGGATGGATACTTTGTACCTTACAGAAATTCCAAGAGAATCCAAACAAAAATTCATTGAGGAAATCAAACGAGATTTGGAACAATCGAATATAAAACTGTTTCGTAGAAAAGAACCGAAAATTAGCCTGAAACGCGGTTCCCATCCTGCTTATAGCTTTCTTATGTGAAAACGCTTATTCAAGATGTTGAAAACTAATTCAGATGAGTTGTTTATAATCTTCGGTTAACTTTCCACTTCACTTGGCGATCGTAGAACATAATATCGTGGACGTCTGTGAAGAAGGAGGCATGTTTGAAGAATAGTTTGTTTGAAACCATGCTACGCCACTGGCTGCATATTTTGAATTTTTGATTCTTACAATTCAGAGTAAGAATTAAAGTCGGAAGTCTATAAGAGACACAAAGTCCTCTCAAAATAGCTCAAGAAAATAGAATCTGAAAATTGTTAAATATTAATGGGAAAGGTAACTTTTTGTTTCTATTAAAATGTGTATTCGTTAGTTTTTCAAACTGTTCTTCATTCATTCCGCCGATATCGAATTTGTACAAGGTTAAACTCAACCTATCCTACATTCGACTCTGTCATCAAGAATCCTAGAACTACATTAGTCTCTGTCATTCTCATATAGAATATATCGTAATAAATTTAGAGCACGGGGTTAGCTTTAATGTATCTCTACATAAATTTCTCGAACTCAAGTATCCCACTTTCAGAAAATACTTCAAAATAAAGCCAACGTTATACATCGTTGGAAACTTGAACCGAAATTATTGAATTTCACATGAGATAACGGAGGATGTTGACAAACATGAAGAATCAGGGTATTCAGAAGAGAAGATTTTTTATTTTGTGCTATTCAGCTTTCTTCCTCGAAGATACTCCATTTTAGATTGATATGAATTTGATTCAGTGGTAGAAAGTTGAATAAAATCTGTTATTGTCTGATCGTGACTCATTATGTTCGCCCCAATCAGATGAAATTCAATATTCAATTCATTTGGTACACTTTCCAACAATCGTCTGTTTATAAAGGAGAAGTATACTGGAAGAAATCGACGAAATAATAAATAATTGATATCTACACAAAAATACTATGTTCTTTTAAACAATGAATAGATTTATGAAAACCGAAGGAATATAATATAAAAAATGTGAACGTTCAGAAAAAATTAATGTTTTTCTCATTGAATAAGAAAGAATGAGATAATTTCCCATCAAAGAATAATGGATAAAAACTCACTTGAAAACTTCAAACAAATTATGATATCTTCTAGCACCTCTCCCACTTGCATTGGCGTTAACAGCTATACTGTCATCTTCATTGCAGTTACTCTAAATACAGATTTTTGGCGAATATGTTTCACATTTCGTCCATTTTGCCTCGGAAGGAGGCGATGCCTATCATGCCACAGCTTTGGCCACCTAAAATGATGTGTGTGTTCATCCGCTTCTTCAAGTATTCCAGACCAGGTCGTCTTGTGCTTTGTATAAAAGCATCAGGTGTGATGGCGTAGAGCAGTGGTGCTCAAACGGTGGTCGATCGCGAGTGCTTTTTGAGTAGATCTCGAAAAGAAAAAAATTTTAATAAGTAGGTAACTAAACTACAACAATTTATTATGTAATAAAGTAACACTCTGCTACCGGCAAAAGGCGGCTTAATCGAAGGAACGTGTGGTACTTGGAGTCATTCTGAATTGTAACTTGGGCAATACTACGTCGATACAAAGTTCATTAATAAATAAAGCGAGTGCAGCGAAGAAATCTCAAACGTATCATTTTAATAACGATTGGGAGGAGTAATTTTGTCTTTTGTATGGTGAAGGATGAGTGCATTTGTCTTATTTGTCGTGCGTCAGTTGCAACACCTAAGCGTGGTAACTTAGAGTGATATCATAAAACGGTTCCTAAAAAGTATGGAAATGATTTTCCGCCACCGAGTGAATTAAGAAAACGAAAAGTACATGATTCGATTTCTTGTTTGGAAAAAGAACAAACCATGTTCACAAGACCAGCCAAACAATCAAAAGCTGCTACTATCGCGTTATTTAAAATATCTCATATATTGGCTAAATACACGAAACCATTCGAAGATGGACCGGTTGTGAGGGAAGCATTTATTGAGATTTTATCTGGAGATTTTAAATATAAAACAGAAAATATGTCTGCTATTAGAGAACTTCAGTTATCTCGTCCGACTGTCACTAGGCGTATTGAAGTCATGAGTCAGGAGATGGCAGATAAACTAAAATGTGATATCATGAAATGTACATACTTTTCTTTACAGTTCTACTAATCCACCGATATGACAAACACTGCCCAGCTGTGTATTTCTATTCGGATGGTATTCAATGATGTTGGCTAAGAAAGAATATTTGACAATCATTGCTCTGACGGGGAAGACCCGTGGCGAAGATATATATGACGTTTTCTTCAATTTTGTGAAAAACTACAAGCTACCAATATATAAATTAGTGTGCATTACAACCGATGGAGCACCAGAAATGACTGGAAACAAAAACGGTTTTGTGGCATTGTGTCGAGCTTATGAAGATTTCCTTTCATTTTTTCATTCCATTGCAGTATACATCAACTAGTTTTGTGTCCAAAAGTTTCAAACACTGAGGAAATTATGGGCATTGCAACAAAAAATGTGAATTACATCCGTGCACTTAATTTGCAACGGCGGCTCATTAAGTTTCAGTTGGAAGATTGGGAGTCAGCTGAACACACTGATTTAGTTCTTCACACGGACGTTAGATGGTTCAGTCGCGGAAAATTCCTAGAAAGGTTTCAAGAATTATTTCCTGAAATAACAGCTTTTCTAGACGAAAGAGGTGATGACACTCAGATGTTGAAAAACGAAAAATGGCTGACTGATTCGGCATTTTTGACTGACATCACAATGCACTTGAACACCAACTTGGAACTTCAAGGCAAAAGAAAAACTATTGTTGAGATGATTAGCGCAATAAACGCATTCAAAAGTAGACTGAAAAAAATTTCTGGTGTTTTATCTGAAATATTTTCCGTCTTTGAAAACAAGGATTCCTCAGTTGAATTATGATACGTATGAGGCTGAATTATCAAATATTTTGGGACAATTCGAAATGCGTTTTTATGTTTGCAATAAATTGAGAAGAACCTAACTAAACCTAAAACAAACCTTGACTAAAATAATGTATATTGTACGGAAAGCTAATATCTATATATGTTACGGTACACTCACCTAAGTAGGTAGATAAGGTGTATCGTGTATGTACGAAAACCCTGCATCACACATATTTGCAGCCTCTGAGAGTCGATCGTAAGAAGTCTAAAAATATTGAGGTAGATCGCCAGCAGTTCAAGTTTGAACATCCCTGGCGTAGAGTTTTGCTTAGCCCTGAAAAGAAAACTGAGTTTAGCTGAAGCTAAGATTTGACAGTGGGTCACACATGGCCATGCCAGCAAATTCTTGTGTTGACTGTGATACCGAGTAGACGCTTGTTCGTTTCTGAGGAGTATAAAGTACTAACCCAGCACTCCATGCTACGCTTATGATTTGCTATATAAATTAAACAAAAAACAAATTTACATTATCACTTCGGACTTGGACCACCTATCTACTATGTAATGAAAAGAGATCTTTCTTTACGTGCCACTCGGAATGTTTTAACTAGAGAATTCTTTAGAATACTTATCAACCATAATTTAGGGGCGCCAGTGATCCCAAAATTTGAAAGAACCATATGTATTTCATAAGATACTTTGTCCAGGTCAATTCAGTCAGTAGTATATATAGGTCACAGATTCATTCATTCAGACTCATTCATTCTAATTCATTCATTCATCATTCATTCAACATTTATTATTCAGATTTTAATCTCTTATAAAGCAAATAAGCATTCAGGTACCAACAATTCTAAATAAGCAACTAAAGAATGAGTGTTATATTATTCTGTTAATATATATTGATTACAAAAACAGTGTTTAGTGTTGTGTATATAAACCAATTACCCGACCATTAAAGGAGATTCGATGTCCTTGTACGATCAAAGCAGGTTCTCCAGCAATGATTTTTCTGGATAACGTTGATCATTGAGTCGATGCGACTCCTCAGCAGTTATAGAACGCTAACTAGAAAATGAGGACACCAGAGTATAGCCGTCCGCAATTCCAAATATTTTGTTTTCGGTACAGTGAAGCAAATCGTTAATCTGCAACAGAAAAAGAGCTGGCGAGAGTAAAGAGCCCAGGGGTACTACTGCAGTAACCTCAGATGATTCACTCGTCACACCATCAACTATCACTTGAGTCGATCTATTCAATATACCCTGACTCCCATCGTTCATCACTCGTTCCATGACTTTGGACATAATGGGCTACAATGCGAATGGACGGTAATTTTGGGGTAGATTCTTCTTCTTCAAATCGGTTGTACTCTCGCCAATTTTCAATACTCTGGAAACGTCTTCACATATGAAATCTGCAACAGAGGATTAAGAACAGATGCTAACTATGGAGCACATTTGGTGGTATTCCATCAAGAACCACTGCTTTCTTACAGTTCAGTTATTCAAGAGCACGCCTTAGCGTACGCATAACTTTACTTCAGACAGTTTATTGAACATGTGGGACGCTTGGTAGCACTGTGTTCGGTGAATCTAAAACAGAATTTCTTGAAAACATTTTCATAATGCCACAGAACCATCATCTCTAATAAAAGTCGGGAAGGATGACTTGCAAAAGTTGTTGCTGATTGCCTTCACCAGACCAACTGACGAGTTCCACTAGTCTGCTCGTTACTGCTTTATTGGTTTTCGCTTCTTCAATTGTTACAAATATTCCTGGAACGCACATATTCAGCATTAGTTTCATCAGTTAAATTTTTCTTCGAGTTTTTATAACCTCTATTTTTAACTGCTACAGGTTTTTGAGAGTTTTTTTTGTGAACCAAGTCTTTTGTGCACATGCTTTTTTTATTGCAGAACTTTAATGAAGCACTCTATGCAGATATTGATGTCAGGATCTGGTGAGCGCCATATCTTCCTGGAGGGCGTTGGATCTTTATTAAGTGGCTGTACGGAGTAACCCTCACCAGAAACGAAATTGTGGATGGAGTTGACTAAGGGTGCTGAGATCTGTACACACTATCTACTCGATAATAGGATTTTCTCATCGAAAATACGAGAGCACATGGTGCCGTAAGTGTGACGAACCACCTCGATGAAGCCTGAATCGATATGGCCTCCGCAAAATCCTGATATGAACCCGATTGAGCAAATGAACCATAAATCCACCTGCAGCAGATATTCAGTCTTCGCGAGTATCTGATTGACTTGAACAGACCGGGTCTCAATACGATCCACCATTATGCGTATAATTCAAAAGTGTGAGTTGGTGTATCAATTACAAATATACTCTGTTTACCTCCATATTTCGTATAAATTCCACTAACGTTAGAAGTCATTATCATGGCTGATCATGAATGGAGTTCGAATGACAGACTTTGATATGACAGAGATAAACAAACATCAGTGCCATCTACACTTGGAGAAATATGGCATTCCCAGCTTAAAAACAGGCTTTATTTTGGGGGTATATTTCTATAACTAGATTGCTGCAGTACAAAAGTGTGATTGTGAGCCCAAAGTCTCTGTTCATCATCACACTCAAGAACTACCACACACGACCACATTGCACCGAAATTCAATAAGTTTACGAAAATCTATGAATTCAAAAATTCAGTTAATCCAAAAATTGTAATTTTCGGATTAAAAACGTTTGTTAAAGTAGTAACAACTGAAAGACGTTTGTTTAGATTCAATTTTCTCGATACACGATACCTGCATGATAATTTCTTTACGTGATAAATATGAAATCATCTTACGGATTGAAATGAAACACCATAATACCAGATGCAACATTATCATGCAGTATTCAACTAGGAAGTGTAGTTCTTATATCAGTTTTCTGGGAATGATGATAAGGTTTCATGTGATTGACTTATCGACTTCATTGAGCAAGCGATAAGTCTGTTTCTTTGTCGTGCAGTAAAAGAATATGTGCGAATAAGATATTAGTTTCTCGACTCTGGTTTTCTATAAAGAATTTTGATCTTGAAGATAATATCCTGTACTCACATTCCGATAAATACATATCTCGAGAATAAAATGAATGATCCTGTCACCAGCTTGGCATTCGAAAATGTTTTATTGATTCTTCTTCCTCCTCGCCTATTTAGGGGATATTTATGAAGCGATAATGTCTCGTTAATATGACAGTGTACTTTGAGGATTTATGACAAGCATTGGCTCAGGTTCACTAATGGCAAATCTATAGTGTTTCAAACTCAGATATCGGACGACTCAGCTTTCTATCGTCCTCTATGCTCTAGTAGCCTAGAAATTCCTCAGGAAAGGTCTTAGAATATTTTCAGATGGAAAACAGTCGCTAGCTTGGCTTGACAGATGAACAGTTCTTTGGCAACCGTACGATCGTATACTCTGGCCCTATCTCGTGAGTAGTTTTGGAGCAATCAGTGAGGGCTACTCAAAGTTCCCCAAGTTGCCGCTTCATGAAGCTTCCCAGTATTGTCTACTAGGAAGATAATCAGGAGGGAATTCTCTATGTTTATTATGGGTATTGTTATGTAGATACTCAGCAACCCATTAACCTCAATGTTACCCCACCAGGCCAGAATCTGATCATATCTGATCCATTGCGATGCTATTCTTGTCACCCCTTTCACCAACAGGTGAAGGATACAAAAACCCGGTATTATTTCTATGGTTGCAGTAGTTACAGACAAAAAGGCTCAAGTTATCATCATGTAGGCAGTTCTCAGCGATTTAAGGACCTTGAGTTGAGATTGCTCGCAACCATCACGTATACCTAGTTGAATTCTTTTGAGTTTAGTCCCTACTCCTTTGCCTTGATCATGAAAACGTCTGGTTCTAGTTGCAAGTAAGCTGACCCTCTAAAATAACCCCTAGAAACAGTGAGTGACGAATATTTTCTTTATTTAACTTCATAGTTCAAACAAATCGAGAAATTATTTAATCAATATTGAGTTGGATCTAATCAATTTTTGAGGACTGAAAAAGATCTAATTTTAAGGTTATGCAATCACGCTAATTCATCAACAGTTCGATCTGGGCTGAAACTATTTGATTATCTAATCTGGAAAGGGGAATAAAGAAAACCATTATAAAATTAATTCGTTTAGGCGAGAGCATTTTCCTCACAATAAAAATACGGATCCAGATAAAAATATGAATGTCTATAAAAGAAGATTAAACTGGTTCTTTTTAGTTGATTACAGCAGTCAATTTGGATAATGGTCAGATGTTTGATATATGCAGACCCTTTAAGTATATTACAGATAGTAATAGGACACTACCAGTATTGATGACGACGTCTCAAGTCCATTTTATTATTGCGATTTGTGTTATTTTTATTTCTAATACAGCAAATGGCCGAGTCTTATTAGCGGAATGGTTTGAGCAGCCATTACTCTATTTCCAAATGGCCCTGAGTTATGTCCAATTTCTCTTATTTATTTTGAAATTTCGGGAAGTATGGATGTCACTGTTGAGTGCATTTCTCTATTACTGATTATATATTATTCCGTATCTTCTCCATATCGGATACACATTCAAATTGATGGGTGCTTAACTTGCTTTATTGGGATATTTCTGTGATACATTCGGTTTCGGTTAGATGCATTTTCTAATAAGAAGACTCGAGTAATTTTTCAGTTCAGGCTAGTTTCAGGACGTTTGGAATAAATGTAGCTATTCAGTTGGTAATGAACTCGTATTTGGAGGCAATAATTTTTTATTAGCAATTCATTATACAGGGTGTCCAAATTTCGATGTTTTAGTGCGGCAGCTATGTGAAATACACACAACCAAATTTATATGGAATCACCCGATATTTCGAACATTACTTTAATGATTTTGGAAATTTCCAAGGATTGCTAGGATTAATCCTTTTGAAAAATTCAAATCGAAAAAGAAATAAATTAAGTTTTATTTTAAGAAAGAAACAACTAAAAGAAAATAAGAGACTTTACGCATGTAGTAAAAAAATTGAAAATTATTTTCTCACGGAGTAGGAGTTTTCTCGATCTGAGTAGCTTGTATTACCTTCTCTTGCCCTGATAAAAGCCTGAATTCGCCTAGGCATGCTTTGGATTAGTTTTCGACCTCCTCTGGGGTGATATTCTGCCACTCTTCTGTGGCGGCTTAGATGAGCTGTTGTGGGGTTCTTGTATTATTCTGGCAGGATCTAATTTTCCTTTTGAGATTATCCCATAAATGTTCAATAGTATTTTGGTCTGGAGAGCAATCTAGCTTGTCCAAAATAGCGATTCCTTCTGTTTCAAGATGATGTCGCGCGAGGTTGCTGGTATGCGGAGGAGAATTATCCTTCATAAAACTGAAATTCTCACCTTGGGCACCTCGCCAGAGTCTCACTATGGGCTCCAGCATTTTCTAGCCGTTACACTCGCTGGAAACGAAATCAAATCTGTTTTGCCTCCCAGCATAATGCCACCCCAAAACATCACACTGCCCTCTTGGTATTTCGGAATTTGTCTTGCTGCTTGGAGTCTAGCTTGTCTTCCACGACCCCTGAAAACTTGAATTCGGTGGTCATCTGTTTGAACCCCAATTCTGGTCCCATTCGAAAAAAAAAACCATTTCGCCAATTCTCAATATTCCAATTTAGGTGCTCGATATACCAATTAGGTCTGTTAATTTTTTGTTGTCTGATTATCTCTGGAACTCTCAAGGGCCTTCTGCTGTATAAACTCCTTGAACGAAGTACCGTTTTGACTGATATACTACAGTTAGGCTATATACGATGACTCGTAAATCACCCTGTATAAACTTGATTTTTTCATTTTGAATCATTAGTGAGATTGGATCATATAAAATGAGTTTTTTTCTCTTTCCAAGTATTTATAACATGTCTGACAAATTTCCCTAAAAATGTGAATCTTTCAAGAAATGGAAATTTTTTCGTGAGGTTGCCTCCTGTCAGTAAAACAAATAGAATAGTTTTCTTAAACTGACTCAAAATTATACTGTTTGAACTTAGCAAAATTTCCAAGTTTCTAAGATCACGATCATTGTTCAATCAGAAACTCTCCAGTAAATTTTTTGTGAATCGACAATGTGAATTGAGTAAGGGATTAATTATGACTTTTATTGTTGTGAGCATTGAATCGAAAACATTTGGGATGTTTTGTATAAATTCGCACCAGTATACTAGATTTTATTTTAGTCTCGACTCTTGGGAGGAGGCAATGCGTGTCAGGCCGCCCAAGATGATACAATTTAGTGTGTGATCACTCGCTTCTTGAAGAGGACCGAATTGTAAGCTAGCGGAAAAATGTTCGATAGAAGTTAGGGATATGTGGCTGAGCTGATGTGAGTTTTCTGCATGCCTAGTTTTTTTTGGCACTGAATTCTTTCTGGGACCTAACGTTTTAGTTCTGCAGAAGATTTACCATGAAAGTACCTGTAAAATGATCATTGATCTGCAATGGAAATAGTAGAAAAATAGTTGGCGAGAGTATGGAGCCCTGCGATACTTTTGCATTAACCTGAAAGAAAGATTCACTCGTTGCACTATCAATCACAACCCGAATCGATTTACTGAGTAGAAAGCTACTAATCCAACCAAGCAATTTTCGGAATTGTGTGTTGCTCTTGTTTTCCTTGTAGTTTCCTCGACGTGCCTCTTATAGTTCAGTTGGTCGTTCAGAATTACGCCGAGATATTTCGCTTCCTTCTTCCATTCGATTTGTTGTCCTTCTATGGTTATTTCATTTGGTGTTTCCGGATGTCTCCTCCTGATTGATGGTTATTTATGAGCTCATCATTTACCACCCTTTCAATGACCTTCGAAATAATGGGCAACAATGTGATTGCACGATAACTTTGGGGTAGGAATTTCTTCCATTTCTTCGAAATCGGTTGTACTCTCGCAACTTTCCAACACTTCGGCTTTTCTTTAGGTTAGATTTCCACCCTTCCTTGAAGTGATGATGCTAAAACCGTCATCTCTAATTAAAGGTGGGAAAGATCACTTGCAGAAGTTGTTGCTGACTGCCATCGCTATATACCAGAACGAGTTCCGCTGTCCAGCTCCAAGAGTTCATTCCTTATGAAGTAGGTTTTCGCTTTATCAATTGTCGAGTTATAAATGTTCCTGAAACGCACATATTCAGTTCTAGTGTCATTGGTTGGATTTTTGTTCCAGTTATTTATAAGCTCTATTTTTAACTGTAACAGCTTTTTGACAGATTTTAGAGGATCAAGGCTTTCGTGCGAATATTTTTTTCGTGGAGTTGAGGTCATTGTCTTCAAAAATAACTTTAGTGGCGGACATTGATGTCAGGATCTGAAAATCATACATCATTGAACGGGAGAGGCGAGAAAAACTCGAGCAGTTCCTCGAGCAGCTGATTTGGTTATAATGCCATAACTTCCTGGAAAGCGTTGGAGTTCAATTGCATGGTAGTACGAAGTTAACAGTAGGAGAAACGAGGTTCTGGTCAGTAAGAGATGAGTATTGGAAAAAACGATTCTATTGTCAGGAATTCATTTTGGCTCATCGACAAGTTGAGTCAAGTTGCAGCTGATCGCCTTCTGCTTCGCCTGTCCTATTTGCGTGTTGCAGCCAGTTGATGTTGTGGGCGTTAAAATCCTCATTATGATCACCTCAACTGTCGAATTCTGTATTTGAATCGTGTTTACCTTATCGCCTACGTACTGAAACATTCTAGAGCAGTTGTTATCGCTAGGAGATCGATACAGACAACAGAGAAACATGTTTTTGTTATACAAATAGATTTTGAACCATTGCAGGTCGAAATCGTCATCATCAAACGTAACCTCTCTGGAATGCAACGTCCGATATGGCAAAAACACAAAGCTCTTCCTTAAAGTAAAGCCTTGAGTGCAACTCATAGTCATTGAAACAAAGATATGTAGTGTCTTTTGTTAGTATTTTTTGAGTTTTCGTCAGAGCTAGGACATGAGCTTGCATGTCTTGTAAGTGCTGCTGTACTGCACTCACATTCATGTTAGTGCAAAACTCAATAACGAATTGGTTTCTCTCAAAAGATTCTAGGAGACGCCAGAGGACCGTTGTTAGTCGTATTACCATCATGATGCCCCCGAACCATTTCCCCAGGAAATCCGACTGAGAAACGAGTTTACCTCCGTATAATTTTGTTCTAAAATAGCTCATCATCACTCTAGAGACCGGACCATCTGTCGAGTATCTTAAACTTAGTCACAAATGGTCAATTCACAGAGCCTATAGCGTGATTAATAAAAATTGAACGGGAATTGTGAAATTCCATAAAATTATTACCAGATGTTTTACCGAATTTATTCCAGTTAAAATCACCACTTTGTTTATTTATCGGCGAATGAAATTCCTCTGAAAATAAGGTTACGCAATCGGCTCGGTGGCGTAGAGGATATGATACTCGTCTCCTGCGCAGAGCTACCTGAGTTCAATCCCCACAAAGTAGGTGCGATTTTTCGGATTCTGCGAATCGCTTGAGTATCCATCTTTCGGAGGAGATGAGAAGCCGTCGGTCTTGTCTAACAGAGATGTATTGGTCATTAAAAATCCCTTCCCTCGACATGAAAGGGGTTCGGCAAAAACCCCAGGGTTAGTGAGGTGACAGAATTCCCCGGCGTGTCATTGGCCGAAATGCGGAAATAGAGCACGTGAAAGGAATAACAAACAACAAAAAAGGTTACGCGGTGCAAAAGCCATTCATGAAAGTATATCAAATGTTACATTTGAAAAATATTATTTTTCATGTATATTGAAACTTACTAAAACAAATTTATGGTATGAAGAAGAAGGCTTCGATTCTTATCACTTTTTCTTTATCGCCCTTCTTCCATCCCTTCAAATGACGGTATCACCAGAAAATGTGATAAAATAATAAATAACGAGATAGATACGCTCAATTCCAAAAGTAACCAGTAAACAGTAATACTAGTACCATCTCTTATAATATTGCAGCCGTGGTACTTCATTGACTGCTGTTAAAAATTTCATATTTGTATGTAAACAATTAGAGTTATTGCTTCATGTTTGTTAGTGCGTTTAGTACATCGGTCGGAAAATGGGTTTCAAACAAACAGATACAATCTAGTTTTGTTTTAGTATTGGTAGATGTTTTACTGAAGCGCACCAAATGATTCAAACTGCATATGGTAATAAATGTTGAGTCCGCAAGTGTACGAGTGGTACAAGTGATTCGAATCGGGTAGAAATATCAGGCCTTCCCAAAACTAGATTATCGGAAGGAAACAAAACATCGAAAGAGTGCGTTGATTAATCAAAAATAATGAAAAATCAACGGTGAAATTTATTGAAATTAGGCATTCCTCAAACAACTGTCTACTGCATTTCGACCGAAGTGTTGGGCCTTATGAAGGTTAATTTCAGATTTGTACCACAGAAACTCACCGACGACCAGAAACTCAATCGAATGAGTATACCAAAGACACCATTGCATTGGCTCGGAAGGACCCAAATTTCTTGAAGACGATTGTGACTGGTGACGAGACATGGTGTCCGACACAAAGCGGCAAACTACTGGATCAAGGAAAATCCAAAAAAATCGCTTGCAGGAGTCAAAAGTGAAGGTTATGCTGATTTGTTTTTACGATTATAGAGGAATTATCCACAAATATTTTTTTTCCCACGCGGCCAGACATTCACAGGAGACTTTTACTTGGGCGTCATGAAGCGATTGAAAACAGTAATTGGATTCTTTTGCATTATACTACCACATTACATCGTTCAAGAATTGTAACTGAATTTTTGATCAAAAATCACATTACTGCCTTGCAACATTCACCCTATTCACGTGATCTGGCCCCGTGCGAGTACTATCTATTCTATAAGCTACATTTGACGATGAAAGGAAAACAGCACGATTCGATTAAGGCCATTGAAAGTGCAGTGACCGATGAGCTAAAGACCATTCCCAAAAAGGAGATAAAGAAGACAACCTGTTGGCGCGTGCTAATTTGTGTATCAATGCAGAAGGCAAATACATTTATTATTAAAAAAGATTTGAATCAAAATTTATACTGCTTGTTTGTATGCCTAGTGATCGAAGGGAATCACTGAAATTTGCTAATTAGTATAAGGTGTGGAATTCCTGGCATCAGGCATCACAATGAGAGCACGGGTGGAAACGGTTGCAGCCCTTGTCGGCAGTGATCTTGAATGAGTGTTTCGAGAATTACTGTATAATTGTCTTAAGTACAACACGTATTCATGACTGCATTAAAAATTCAGATAAGATAAGATCATTCAATTCTATAAAGTAAAAAATTGCTGTTTCGAGAATAAATTGGTGAATACGGCCCGCTATTGTCCCAATACAATTCAAACAGAAAAATTTCATTATAAGAAGAAATAATAATGAGTTTCCCGAATATGGTTTCACGAACCGACATTATTCTCTTGATTCCCATTAAGAAACATAAGAAATTGTGGATTGAATGCCACAAGTTGGAGGTTTTGAAAGAAATTGGAAAAATAAGATATCGTAAATAAATAAAAGCCAATTCTCAATTCCATTACATTATCTCGGAACCGGTTATCGGGTGATTTTCTTTCCCAATACATCAAATTGGAAAACGTAAAATAATTACTTGGAAACAATGGAAATGTAAGGGAAACAGAACAAAATCCAGCCTCAGGAAAATTCCAATAAAAACGATATCGCAGGAACTCAATAAGTGAGTAATATCTCGGAACAATAAGTTCCAAGCCACAATCGCAATCACATAAAGTCAAATATCGAAGAATCCTGAAAATTATTAATGAAACTGAGCAGACAGCGTGGTTATCAAGAAGCAGTAGGCCATGGAATAACGATTAAAGGATGCCACACACGATCGATCTCTTTTAATTAGGATTGTTTTGCGTAGTTTTCTGGATGATAAATATTTTGTTGACATGGGAGTTTTTTCTTGGTTACACTTCCGTTCTGAAGAAAAAATAGTTCACATTTTCTCTAAGGCACAAATTTTTCACTTTTTGTCATTTCTGAGAAAGAGAAATATGAGATTGTAAATTGTAAGAAATATGATCCTTTTGGAACTCATCATAAGTTTTTACTTTGTTTTGAACAGAAGTACATAAAATATTATCTCTGTAACTACATTTTTGAACTATGTTTCATCTTTAGACAGATATAATCTACAATGAAAGTATAAGGTAGTTCAGAAAGAAATGCACTTTTCAAAATCAATAAAGAAAAAGCTATTATATTTAAAGACGTTTCATTCAGGATAATAATAACATAAATTTTATTCTTTGAAACGATATTATCCAGGTGATGTTCTTACGGTTAGACACTCCTACCGAGATTGAACATTTGAGTGTTTTCCCTGAAATGGATTCCGTTTATTGTTGAATATTCTGCTTCATTTTCTGCAACTTGGTTGAATTATTTGTGCAAATCTTACTTTTGATGTGTTTCCATTAAAATAAATCGGTTGAAGTTTAATCTGGGTTGCAGGGGGGCAGAATACCCCCTTCGTAAAATCACTTTTCAAGGAAATATGTTCTTTACTACAGCAATGCTTCTATTGGAACATTAGTACGTGGCCCCATCCTACTGAAATCAAGTATTTCTATTGTAGTTTCGTAATCTTGAAGTTCCAGAACCAGGAAACTCCGGCAACGTTGCTACGTACCGTTCATATTTAACCTTTAGTGCTTGGAAGTCATTTTTCGGCCGTATCTCATCATGCGATTGCAACCCACACTGTAACCTTTGGTGAATGGAGCTGGTATGTCAGGCGGGCATTTTTACTGTCACAGCAGTTTTGTGCACAAAACTCTTCAGACGAAAATCAATTTCATCGGAAAAGATAATGTTATTGAAGTTGGTGAACATTTAATTCACAAAATACAATCTTGATTCACTCTGCTGGCATAACTTGAATCTTGGAGGGTTATAATTTTGTATCGCGGTCCAAAATTCGCTGCATCATGGATCTAGACACACCCAAAGCGACAGAATGTTTACGCTTACACATTGCTGGATTCTACGTACAGATTCACTAGTTTGCTGTTGTTTCGTTTGTTAGTGTTGGAACACTGATATGTCGCAGCTCGTATTCAATACGAAAAAGGTGTCGGATAGTCACGAATGATAGAAGTTTTTCGTAAGAGGTGAGTTGCAAAGGCTGTGCACGCGTGCCTACAAATATTTAGGAATTTCCTCGGTTTTAAAGGTGCATTTCTTTCTGGACCTTGTACAATAGTATTCATAGAACTCTAAAAAGATCAGGAACTATCGGAAGAGGAGAAACCGAAAAAACCAAGAGGTTTTTCGGATATAGGACCCTCGCCAGATGCTTTAAAGCTCCAAACGAAATTGGTGATCTCATGTCATAATAGCAAATCTGTTAATTATATATCTTATTTGGGGTACTATTCCAAGACGTTTTGTTAAAGGCCAGACCAATCCGATGGGCCAAACATTTCCCCAGACAGTGAAAATTTTAAGTGATAAGTTACAGATTTTTCATTCTACAATAATGAAAAAAATAAGAAAGTGAATGGGGAAAAATTTTTTATTCCCATAATTGACCCTGAACTATTTTCACTTCCTTGGGTCAACTTGAATAAAATTTTGTTTTCACACTTGTCTGCGATGGTGCCTTTTACACTGATACTTTTGAGTCGTTTGATTATAAAATATATAAATGATCTATTTACACTCAGAGCTTAAGTTGAATTACAGTCTTCAAAACTCAAATGAACATTTTTCAACTTTATTCGATTGCCTTGAGAAATTGATAACAGATCGAAGGCTTCTAATATAAGGACTGCTGCACTTGAAGAATGTAAATAAGGTGATTCAACAATTTCTTTTGGAGATTCTTTACAGTTACAGATTTGAATATGGGATATTTCTCCATTAACCCTGTAAAATACCTGAATCACTCCTTATGTGACGACTTTCAAGTAATTCAACCAGCAAAATCTTTTTATCTCAGTATTGTCTGACACTTTTTCTGTTTGTTCGGTAATCCATGACAAAATATTGCTAAAGTTATTGCGAAAATTGTAATTCAATTTTTTTTCACACATAAGTTGTAATTTAATTTAACGGTTATAACAGCTGTACGATCACAGATTTGCTGAAACGTTGCACACCCATGAGTATGAAACGGGGCAGTGCTGTAATAGCGTAACTTTTATAGCATCTGGAAGCATGCTTGACACTTCTGTTCGGTTTGGCTGTAAGGTGTTGAATTAGTCATTAGGTGTCTGGCAATAATAAATTTCAGTTTGTTGCAATATTCTGCGAAATGAAAGAAAAAGATATCTGTGATCCTTCAACGTAAATAGGTAATACGCTACCTTTGAAACCTTGTGAAATGAGACTGATTGTTAATCAACGAGTACCCGCGAGTTCTTAGGCACTCCAAGCTATATAAAATTACGTAGGTCTAGGAATTCCCTGCACTTATTCAAATAGAGGCAAACGAAGTTAAGCGTGAAGTCTTTAAGCAGAAGGCAATCTGCATTAAGCGGTGTTGAAATTTAAAATCCTAAGAAAGTGTGAATTGTAAAGTAAATTTCGAGATATCAAGAAACGAAATTTGAATAATTGGCATCTTTTTCACATATAAACTCAACAAGATTATGCAATGCATGTGTTGAAATCTTAATCACTTTGAAAATTATTATTATTAAAAAATCAGTGATAACAATATTGAACTGCTGCTGCTGTTCATACTTATGGGATTTTTTTTAGTTTAATCATAGTGGAGGGTCACCCTTAGAATAGGCGGTAGGCCAGAGGAACGGTCGACTGAATGGCGATTAAGAACGTTAAAAAGAGAGAGGAACAAGCGGGGATTTTGAGGATCAGGGTAGCCTTTCAATTAGTTTTTTGATTGATTTTGTAGCCGCCAGGAGCTCCACTTAATTGGAAGCGTTGATTACAGCCGAGGCTCCCTTTGATGTTCGCTGGATATAATTGGTCTCTTCAAGATTGATTATGAATTTTGTTAATCGATTCCTCAGCCTCGGTTGCAGTTGCAGATATTGAATTTGTAATGAACTACTCTGGCTAATTGAAGTCCTCTGCTTTGATTTAATTCAAGCTTTTGACATAAAATATAATTAACTAATTGGTTTTCTGTCTGAAACTTCTCACCCGTTTCCTATTTATCGACGTTTTTCAGCGTTTAGGAAACGATGGGCTGAATTCTGTACGTGGATACGTGGTATTGAAATCAATCGACGTTGATCTTGGATGTCAATCTTTTCACATATATTGTTTTTTTTATAATGAAAATTATTGGCACGTTTTGAAAACATTAGCCAGCAGGTTATTATGTATTTATAGGGATATATAGGGGGGATTCTCTATGGTCTTTGTACCTAGCCTGATCCCATTAGGACAATTTAGAAGAATTCAAGCGATTTTTATTCTTCATACACAAACAGGTAGAGCCGCGGAAAGGTAGTTAACATATAAGGAAAAAACATAGGGAAATACGACAGCTATAAAAGAGATTGTAAAGTTCATAGAGATTAAGGATTAAGGGAAATATAGGATATAAGGTTTTAATTAGAGGATAATTAGCAGTTTTTTAATAAATTTGTATATTTCTAGATAAGTATTGTAGTTTTGCGTTTTCAAAATGATATTCAGGTTAAATGGGGACATGATATTTGCGTTTTTTTGGATAATCGAAACTAGGGAATTGATTTCTAAATGGTAACGATCACATTGAAGAATAACATGGTCTAACGATCCAATTTCTCCACACTCGCACAAAGGAGTGTCTTTCTTTTTGATCATATGGAGGTACTTAGGGCAAAGAGCGTGACCGCTTCTTAGCTGAGACATTGTTCGAATGAAGTCCCTATGAAAGAGAGGACGTGTTCCTTTTCGGGGTATAGGTGGTGAACATTTTGGAACCACAGTTCAGTAATGGGCTCTGCGTGAATGGATTTATAAAAACAAGCCTTCGAACTATTTCGAAAATCGTTTATCCATTTAGCCTTTATATTTTTCAGAAGAAGGGGAATAATGTCAAAATATACGCAAGGAGAAGAGTTTATATATTGTTTCATTCGAATGAAATAGAAAAATTATATGTAGAATATAATTTATGCATTATGTCAAAATCTCGATGGGAGTCCAAACACTATCCCTGGACAGCACAGTGAGTAGAATGGGAAGAAATGGATGAATCTTACTCGTAACTTCTTGATGAAGTTTTTTGCTTGTACTTTAACTCTATAAAGACAGAGTCTAGCAAAAAACGCTGAAACAAACTGTTTTCCCATTCGACAGCACCGTTTTCGAAGTTGTTTTTAGTGAATTTCCCCAGCACAAAAATCGTTATAGGAAAAAGGAGTTCTTGAAAAGTTTTCTCAATTCTTCACTTCAACATTCTAGTTTTGAAGAGTTAAATTATTATTCAGGGTGTCCCGCCGCAGCGAAAGTTAATATTCATTAAACTCGCAATATCCCTTAAAAACTGATTAATTTCGGCAAAATGTCAGGATAGGTTCTATTCTGCATTGAAAAAGTGAATTTACAAGATCAACTCCCCCAAGTGTACCTGGCTTGAAAATATTTTTCGATGTTATTTTATATATACAATGCTGAAAAATCACTTGTGAACTCAATGAAACTAAATGTCAGAAAAAATATTTCTCAACCTATGTCTGGTGAATATTTTTTATTCAATATACTCACGTTCGAGATAGATACAGCGATTGATGCGATCAATAATTTTTTCGATACCATTTTTATAGAAAGATTTCTCTTCAACTTCAAGATAGGCATCAGTTTCGGCCATTACCTGTTCATTAGTCCTGAATTTTTTTCCAGCATTCTTTTCAAGCCTGAAAAGGTCCCTGGGGGAAATATCTGGTGAATAAGGGGGGTGGTAATTCGAAACATAATTCGTACAATTTTGCCATTGTTATGACTGATTTGTGGCAATGACAACAGACAAAAAGTCGAACTTGCAGAACATTTAGGAAAAACACCCGAATTCACAATCTATATGCTGATGACAATTCAGAAAATTACAATCAAAGAATGCCCTCCAGTAAGATAGTCCTTTTTTCCTTGATTACATCATTGGTGCGGTAACGAAAAAACTTTCATCGGAATGTTATTCCTCCCTCCCCTAAACCTTGAATAACGTGTTCTTTCACATTTTATTTAATTTATCGGACTCTGAAAAATTTGAAAAATTCATGAACACTGTTAACCATCTCACAAAACAATCAGAATTTTTCGTAATTATTGAGGCCGCCGCCAAGCACCAAATTATTTTTTTTTCAAAAATGTTTCCCCTAATTTCTACGGCGTTTGTTTTCTGTTCTTGAAAAGTATTTTTATGAATTTTTTCAGGTTTTTCCATATGGTACACCACTACCACAAACGCAAAATCCCGGCTTGCTTGCTTTTTAGTATGGAAAATTCAAATTTCCACATGTCCGTGCTTGCGGGAAACAATAAAAACAGTTTAATATTATAATATCCTATAAACAATATACAATTAGAAATTTTTCTATCCGGAAAAATTTTGATTGATTTTTATTTGATAATTTTGTCCTCCTGTTATTATCAAAAATATAAACATTAGTTAGTGGAAGTTAAAATTATAGACAATATTTCCAAACCAATTTTCATTCCTAAATTCCTTGCTCCATCACTGTGTTATCGAATGACAAACTTCAATGGTGAATGTTTCTAATATTCTTTTATACCTTAATTGGTTAAAAATTTGTAATCTGGTAAAAGTGTAATAATTTCAACATTACAAGTGTCGATTCTTGTGAAGAAGCGAGGTTTACAACAGCTACGGCCTTTTAAGTAAATTGAAAATAACCATGTATAAGTTACAAGCATCGATGAAACAGTTTCCGTCGAATAGAGGACCGGACTAGGTCAACTTCTAGAATACAAAATTTGTTTTGATTACACTAATAATTGAATTATTTATCGATCAATTTACAAAAATTTCTTCAGAAGCTTTAAGTTTAATATCTTTTTGGACATGTAAACTTTGCAAAATAATGTGAAAACAGTTCCAACTCAAAGTCAACTTGATTTTGTAACTCAAATTCCAGCCAGTCTGTGGCTTCTTTATATACGTAGTAATATTTATTTCCGAACTACAGGGTGTTGAAGTTTTGCGAAAAATCTTTCTTTATAAGTAATGCCTCCTATTTTTGTGTTATTGCGCTCAAATCCTCAAATTTTGTTAGTATTTTTACTACTGCTACTGCACTGCTACTTCTTCATACTTTGCAGAACTAGTTTCCAATGCGCCACAGTGACTAATTGTTTTTATCGAGAAACTTTTCTGTCTCTGCGTAATCTTGATGAAAAAATTCAACCAACCAGATATAATGGTCAAAAACAAAAAAATGAAGACTTATAGAGGAGGCATTACCATTATTCAAAAGGAAATGGGGAAAAATATTATGATAATAAGAAATTAAACTATGTATTTTACTGTCACAAGAGTTTATTGAAATTCAAGATTGCAATTTCGGTCTCTCGGCTATTTTCAGCTGACAAGAACTACTAAGCTAAACTTGAAATACATTCATCGTTAGGTAGATATAGAACTGATAAGGGTGCAAACAAAAGGTAATAAAGGAATTATGTTAAAAGCAGGTATTATTCAAAGATATCAAATATGGACGAGTAAGCTGGGCTATATTGGTGGTTGAGAAGATTATCTCTATGGGGAGTTTATTCGTGTTTGAAAGTTTTGATGGAATCTAGGAGAACTAACTCTCGTTCTTTAGGTATTCTGTGAATAATTTTAAGTTGATCTATGATTGGGAAATGATGGCCATTTTCGATACAATGTGAAGCGAAAGTAGATTCTTCGGTTCTCTGGTTATTTTAATCTGATTGATGCCCTTTGTATATAGTTTAGAATGAACGACCAGTCTGACCTATAAAGAAGCCTTCATAATCCATACAACTCCAGTATTGTCAAATCTATCAGTTTTATCTTTACCATTGAAATATTCTTGGAAGACTTTCATGTGGTAACCTTTTTATGTTGTTTTGAAATGACATTTGCACTCTTATGGCTAACAGGGACAAAATATGTTGATGAAATGTATTTATCTGTATAAGTTGATTCTATACGTGAGTAATTATTACAATATGCTATTTGTGTTTGTTTCTTTCTGATCTTTTCATTATATTTGAGAGAAAACTATTGTTCTCAGCTATTTCTTTTATAGTTGACACTTCCCAGGACAGTTTTTGTCTTGGGATAATGATAGAGAAAAAGCCCCATGAATCATTGGATTAAGAGCACCGTATTTATGAGATTTTGGGTGTGTTGAGTCATAAGGGATGCAAATATCAGGAAAGGTGGGTTTTCGATATATATCCAAACAGTGTGTTATTTTTATGGTGGATCTGAAAAGTGAATCTGATTAACAACCTCTGTCTATTTCTAATTTAATTTTTGGATGAATGCTATTGATGTAAGCTAAAATTGATCTAGTTGTCTAGCGGTTCCTATGAAATATGCAAGTATATGGTCTACATATCTATACCACAAATGTACTAATTTTGATTTATGGGAATCGAATAAATCTTCAATATACGTCATGAAAATGTCAGCTAGTAAAGTTTCAGTTTGTGTGTTAATTGAATTGAGATTTTTATTGAGTTTTTATGTGTGAGACTTGTTGAATTTTTGAATACAAGATTTAATTCTTTTGTGAATTTACATATCGAGCTATTCTTGAATAACACTACTGGACGTATTGGAGCATTGTCTTTGTGATTTTTATTAGGTCGTAAAGTTTTGGAGGTCCAGGGTTCATGTTTATGAAACAATTGACTAGTTTCGTTAGCATTATCGGAGAAATTTATTTTAGAGTTGTTATTAATGTTTTTTGGATGTCTGGTTCAATCTTTGGGTATTTCGTTTATGTTCTCTTTTTGAAGAAAGTCTTTCGTTTCAGATTTACCTAACGATTTATATGGTTTGGTTAAAATTGAATCATTGGTTTCAATTTTCTGTTTTAAAGTTGTTACGGTATCTGTAAATTTTCGATTGGCTTTTCGGTGATGTTTTGTTGAAATCTCGGCAATTTTGAATGAGATAGAATAAGGTTTATCAAGTTGTTTTAGTGGAATGGTGGATTCCGAGATTGAATTTGTGACCTTTATCTAACAAACTACGTTTAGAAGCTGAGAGATGAACATATGAATGACCCGGCATATTCATCCATACTTAATATGTTTAAATAATACCTCCTTTTGACATTATTCATTTATTACCTCTTGTTTGCGCCCTTATTAATTTTGTATCTACCTGTTTACGTATGTATTCATTTCAACTTTAGTTCAGTACTTGTTGTCAGCTGAAGATGGTGGAGAGACCGAAACTGCAATCCTGATGTGTTAGTATAATACATAGCCGTTAAGAAAATCGTCGGAAACCGCTGTTAATGTTACCATTGAAATCAAATAAATATATAGTTCCAGGGAAAATAATATTTGAAAAAAACAAAGGTGAAGATACTCTCATTTACTTTTGATGTACCCTGTACATTAAATATGCTTGAGCAATATACAATATACTCAGTTCATATTGAATCAGTTACTATATTTTCTCGAGACGGACCTGTTGAAAGTTAAACACAAAACAGGCCCTTTCAAATAAATTACTTTTATCAAAATATACCATCGAACGGTGGCGATGTTCACTTTTTTAAATTTATTATTCATTGGGAACATGTTCAATTCCGTCGCGTTGGAAAACCAATTTTGTTGAAACTTTAAAAGGAAGTGGGCAATCTAAGGGAGTGTATTGGTATTTCCCCAATATTAGAGATCGATTAAAGTGGGAAGAACATTCTTGATAGAGAAACCGCTTCAGAAACTTTTCACAACATTTCTGTGAAGAGAGGATATTGAGCATGTGAATTCATCACATTGTATAATAATGTGTTCTTGTTGAATTGAAGAAGTATATTGGGGTACCCAAGTTAGATGGCCTATTAGTTTAGTTGAATGCAGGAGAAAGGATGACGATATTTTTCTGGAATTTTCACAGTTAGATTTGGTTTCGACGAACTTCGTACTGAAAATATTTTCAACTTCTGCCAATTTTAGTTTACACCGGAAGTTGACATAAACTATGTTAATTTGAATGGAAAACCCTGTATATTTTTCCACAGTTGAATTGCCCTCTCAATACTGACATGAATTGTACGGTTTTGAAAATATTTTACTTTTTGTAAAAAAAATGATATTGACGTTAACAGATGAAGGATCATAACTCGAAAATTACACAAGATGAAAAAAAATTCGGACACTGCCAGATTGAGAAAAAATCGGCGTTTTGGATGCAAATTCGAAAAGAAATCTTGAAATTATACAGGGTGTTCCAGAATCAATTGAGAAAATGGAACCGAAAAATATGGAAAATCTAAATTTTTTCGAATAACAAAGTATTTTTTTTATTGCTCATGTGGATTCCACTCGTAAAATAGATAAACGCGGAAAATATTGTCTTCACGTAAATTGGAATCCAGTCGAAGTTATAACGCGAAAACTTAAAATCCATGAATTTTTGTGACATTCGATAACGAAGGCCGTGCATGTCTCCTGTGGAAGGTGGGAACACAGAAAATGCAATAACGCCTCTGATATTCTGAAGTAAATAAAACTAATTCTTATTATATATTGGTATTTCATTGAGTTGATAAAATATGAATTACATAAATGAACGAAATATTATTATTATTATTATTTATGGCCAGTGTCATGGAAAATGTAAAACTGTTTGAAAAAATCAAAGTCCCCAAAAATCTGTTAATACCGGATATTTCCACACCTGGCAAAAATTACTTCATGACATTTATGATTCATACTCAAAATCTATGACCTTATAGCATTCTGATCCATTTCGTTCCAAATTTAGATCATTCGGTTTTAACCGATCTCATTCACAGTAGCTGACTTCATGATCTTCTATTGAGAGTGTACCAGATATGTTCGATTTGAGTTGAGGTCTAGACTTCATGGAGGTCAGTCTATTGAAATGATTTCGCGATCTTGAAGGTAGTTTGATTGGTGAAGTCTGGCGTTATCATGCATAAACAAATAGTTTTTTCCCATGTTTGGCACAAATGGTACATGTTCTTCTCAAATGTCTGTGAAGTACCTCTGAGCATTCAGGTTTCCATTATTTATGATTACCAAATCAGTGCGGGTGTTCAAAGAAATTCTCTTCCGCACCATTATTGAACCACCACCATAACCATAGGTAGATAAGACCTTGCACTGGGTATCTTTCATTTCGGCGTGTGTATACTTAGATCGATTTTTTCATTCTCGATTCTTATAAAAAGGCATACCTGTCATACCACATATATGGCTGCCCAAGATGATGTGTGTTTTCACTCGCTTCTTCAAGAGGGCCAGATTTGAAGTTATCAGAATGATGTTCTATGGAAGCGAGTCCATAGCATACTAACTATGTAAACAAGGAAATCTTTGTAGGTGGAGGTACGTGGCGTGCACCTGATTTTTCTTTGGAACTGGCTTCTTTCCGGAACCAAGCCTTTCAGTTCTTCAGAGTACTTACCATGAATATATCTGTAGAAAAGGGAAAGATCTGGCCCCTGGTTGTCAGTGATGCGTACTGCTATCTATATTTCAGACAAGGTCGCATCTATGCTTTGTATAAATGCATCAGCTGTAATTGCGTGAAGAAAACTGAGTTCAGCAGAAGTAGATTTGGCAATGGCGGACAGATAGTCATGTCAGCAAACTCCGCCCCACTCCGATTCTTCTCTAAGTCTGAATTCAGTGACATGCCCTGTTGGTATCTTTGTCGATGTGACTCAGCGGTTATAGAACGTTGATTAGGAAAGGATACACCAGGATTCAGTTAGTAACCCAATATTCTGTAATCGGTGGAATGGAGCAAATCATTAATTTGCAACGAGAGTATGGAGCCCTAGGATACTCTTGCAGTAACTTATGTTCTTGTTTTCTGGGATATAGGGTGATTTTGATAGTGAGAAAATCTCTATTCTGTAAATCGGAATTTGCTCCGATTTGGATTACCTCGTCGCATATTCTTCTTTTGAGATTTTGGAATTCTAAGAATACGTCTTGTACGGATTTGGCCACCATTTTACAGTTGAAGGAAGCACGTTGTTCCCCTTTATATCTTTTAGATTAATTTGAATCTTTTTTTTTTTTTTCAAATTAGTTTTGTGATGCTTTTGGCATATTTTCTAACTCGTTAGAACTTGAGTTTGGCCAGAGAACTCAGGACTGGTTTGATAAATTAGGATTGGAGACAGAACTTAGGGTTGGCTGGAGAACTTAGGATTGGTCTAAGCCTAGAAATTGGCTAGAGAATTTCAGATTGGTTTGCAAATTAGTATCGGTATCATAACAAAGGAACGATTTGATAGATCGGAGAAAAAGAGATTGATCTATAACACAGAATTCGAGCCTGGAGCTGCATTCGAATTTGGAAAGTTGAGTTGTACCCCTATTAGGAGCATTAACCACTCCCTTTTAACTTAGCAAATGAGACAGATATGATATATTCTTGAAGAAATTTTCCTTATGACACTGATTAACTGAATTTTAAATTTTATTGATTTAAGCTTTACAGTTTTCAAATAATTTTAAACTAAGTTGGTTAGCCCACGTCTTCTCTACAAGTGAAGCTGATTGAAACCCAAGATAATGTGGAAATATAATCACTTTATTGTTTTAGTTAAATCTGTCTCGGGATAAAACATCGTGTTATACCTGAAAAGATTCTCTCGTTATACCATCAACCACCATCTGAATTGATCAATTGAAGAGAGAGCTACCAATCTAACTACACAATTTTTCAAGTCCATATGCGATGTTGGGATTCTCATTTTTGGGAATAGATGGTCGAATATACTGATTTCGTTTGTTAATTTAGGTATGATCTCAAAGGGCATAGCTAAGATCCTTTGTGACAATAAAACATCCTACAGTCATATGCTTCTAATTTTTATACTTTTCATTGTAGTAGTAGTAGTTCATTATCATTATATAATACATAGATGTCTAGATCCCTAGTACCATGACCATGATGATATGAATTCCTCAGAAGTTTATTTTCATTATTTCGTATGCGAGTCAAGTAAACGAATATATAGCAGCCTGTTATAGTAAGAATTCGCATACTTTTGAAAGGTCTTCGGCAACTCTAAGTATGTGGGATACCCATAAGTACTCTTATCGCGATCTTCTGCTTGCCCAATTCCCGCGCAGGGTCCACTGATGATCCCATAATATCAAACCATTGGTAGCAACACTTACAATGCTTTTTATTCGTCTGATTATAAAAATGATTTGGAAAGTTCATAACATGGATTCTGAGTACCTCAGCCATGAGAGCGAGGTGTCTTTTGTAAATCCTAGTAGTGTTAGTTGGTTCTGAATTCCTGGGTTTTTCATGGTTGATGTTAATTCTTGCGTTTTCTTCTTGTTTATTCTCAAACTATTGCTGTCCAGTCATTTCTCGACATACTCCTTTGAACTAACTTCAACTTATCTATAATGGAAGTGTCATCACTGAAAACTTTTATATTATCTGCTCTCACATTATAGACCATGTCGTCTATATGAATTATAGAAAGAATTGGCCCCAATATGGAACCCTGTGGCACCCTGGTCTTAATTTTCTTCATGGAAGATTTTGAGCCTTTTCAATACACTACTATGAATCAATTATCAATATATAGGAGATTCAATCGCTGTCCGCTTATCACACAATGTTGCAGCTTTAAAACCGGCTTCTCATAACTGACAAAATCGAAGGCTTTCATCCAATCCAGGCAGTTGACTATCAACTCTATTCAGTAATCAAATGCCTTCAGTACAAACTCGATAAATTCCACTATTGCTGTTATTGTGGATTTTGTCTCCAAACCGCGCTGGTTTGCACTCAGCAATAATTTGGATTCGATGTTACCCACAAGTGTCATTTCTATGAGGCGCTCAAAAATTTCGAGAAGAATGCTGCACTCATTTGTGTCACGTTTCTTATGCACGGGGATTATCCGGGCAACCTTGAGTTCATCCGGAAAGTAACATTACAGAGGTTCACTAAATGTCACAGTTGATTCACCAGAATGTGTTTGGTTGTCTTCATTAATACTACCGGGAAGCTATATATATCCTGGGTGAGTTTATATTTGAGTTTGGATACTACTTTTAAGAGCTCTTCCGGAGTAACAGGCGCGAACACTATGGATGCAGATTCAGTTATCCGCAGCAGTGAAAGCCAGTTGGATGTTCTTGACGGATGTGAGCTTTTGAGATATCATCCACTTCCTGAATGAGCAAAATATAATTTGTGGAAAAATGAAATACAAAAAAAAGGATAAACAAAAAAGTTCATTCAAGTTGGGCGTCCCAGTCCATATAAAGAGCGAAATATTATCATCTGGACTATGGCCAACTAGGGTGTCTATTAACCATTTGCGGAATCTCCAAAGTCGCCAACTATATATAGGAAAATATAGAATTGTATGCCTCATAGAAAATTGGATGAAAGATTCCCAACTTAGTGCGTTGATGATGCCTGGCTTTCTAATAGCATGTTCATAAGCGAAGAAAAACTTCATTCATGGGAGATGCCTGATACTCGCCAGGGAGGGGTTATATGCTCGAAGCTAGAAAATGTCAACAAGTTATCAATAGAAAAACATGCCGCAATAGTGGGTATTCGCGATACTGCGGCTATATGTACTTGCTACTTGCGATTATATGTACTTATAGATCTCCCCTAGGTGGCAGAAGGGTAGATATAGAGTAACTGAACAAACCCTTAGATCAAATTCAATATGAAGAGCAGTACACAATCCTACTAGTATGAGATCTCAATGTAAACTTTCTGAGAAGAACTACAAACAAAAAAGCAAGTGCTCGAGGACTTATTTGAGTCTCATGGACTATACCGGGTATTGTGCAAATCATCTCGCATCACTTTGACTCCTGGCACATATATAGACAATATGTACATGGACCTCCACCAAATACTTATATTAAGTCCACTATAAACCTCCACTTGTAGAGCACCTGGTACAGTGTTTAGAGTTATCTTTGAATGTTAAACAGAAACCAGTGCCAATCCAAAACATCTAGACCCATCAATAACGAGATAAGAAGATTATTCTTGACAGTTTAGATAAGAAAAATTGGGAAATTTTACTCACAAATGATGCTAAAAAATCGTTTTCCGCATTTCATTCGATTATAAAAAGAAAATTCGATCGGTTCTTTCTGGAAGGAGATTCGAAGCAATAAAAAGCACAAACAAAATAACTGATAATAGTAGAGTTATTCTACTACTGAAGAAAAAATTGAAGCGAAGCGACTTATGTGATGTTCAAAGTCAGCAGAAATATAGAATACGAAAGGCATTAGAAAATATTGAAGACTCTCCTTCAGGAAGTAATGGAACAATATATCAGGAGAGCAGATGCGGAATCAATAAGAAAAGAGGATGACAAGTCTATGGCCCAGTAACCTTTCAGCAGAAGAGTTAGTTTTGTTTCGCTCAGAGGTGGGAAGTAGCTTATCATATTCGTCATCTGAGACATGTAAAATGAAAGATTTGCTGTTTGATACAATCTGAATGAAGTTCATTTCTCCTCTCTCTCTCTAGTAAAAGATCGAAAGAAAGGGTCGAGAAGGACATTCAATGTTTTTGTTGCCATAATATAACTGTAATTATTTTGTTTATTAACATTAGTTGGTGTAAAAGATTTGTTCATTGCAGAAAAACGAGACATCAACTAGAAATCTACTTTCTCCGAGTTAATTAAAAAACCTCAAAAGGTAATCATCCCCAAATGCAATCAACGAAGTAATTCGTCCAGTGAAAAGTCGATTCTCGTTTCAGGACATCTCGACAATACAAAAGAATAATAACCTGAACGATAAGAAGCACCCAACTCGAAAGTATCTGTGAAATAACTCCGTTAATTAAGTTTGTCATTTAACTGTACACTGACGGGGCAAATTTGGGTTTTTAATTATTTTTGTTCAGCATTTCCTCAGTCGGTTCATTATATGAAATTTAATTAAGCTTCAGACTGGTCCTAATTTAACGCTACTAATCAAGTATAAAGTTTTTTATTTTAGAGTACAACTCGTTTTACAGCAAGAATCGACGTACGTGCGCCGAGAGTCAAGAGTTGCATTTTGTTGCGTGATCCCTGTTCCGTCTCTCCGTCTCTTTTTTCTCATTCAGTTTAGTTGTGAGTTCGTTATTCAGCCTTGTGCAATGTTTAATTAGAATTTTAATAGAGGTCAGGAAGGGGAAGGGTGATTACCCTTCTATATTCCTAAATTGGATATGTGCTAACGAGGACTGAAATAAGACCCTAATTCTAAACTACTTTGATGAAGGCTAGAATTTTGAAATGAAATTTTAAAACCTAACCTGAAACTTTAATTTTGCAACATAAAATTTCTCAATTTCATTTCTTATTACTCTGATGATGTTATATATTTCGCACCGCCATCTATTGGAAACCTACTCACCTAAACCAGACGCTTCTGTACTCGGAAATATTTTAAAATAAATGAAATAAAATACTTTTATCTGACTTCCACAATATTTATTATTAATACACACAACCTGATAGGATAGGCAATCTTTAACTGTAGTAATGGGGAGTGATTCAATTCTAGTTGGCTATTGAAAGTGGTGAATTTTGAGTTCTTAAAAAGTTTGTTAATTTCCCAACAAGATTTAATATGTTGAAAACTGCAGATTTGTTATCCGAGGAAAGATGTTTTTTGAATATACATTCAAAGTTTCGACCTTTTCGTCCTAAGTAAGCTGTTAGGTATTCATTGCACTCAATTCTCCATATTCCACACTATTTGAATTAATTCGTTTTTGGCTTTGAATAGTAACCTGCTTATCTTGGACCACTGTAAGGGGAGGTTATGAACTAACTTTGGAAAGATAATTGCTGATGTTATTCTAGAGGAGGCTAATGAGACATGCGTACTTATCGTCTGGTTTTCCTTTAATGGAATATAGTAATTGAGGAATTTGTTTTTTCTTTGTGTTTAATAAAACTGTTTATGTGAGAGAGTGGAATATTTTTATTTGATACAATTTCCTTAATGATATTGATTTCCTGTATCAAACTTTGTTATGGATAGAGAAATGGAAAATGTTCTAAGAATCATTGAATTAAAAGCAACTGATTTATATGTAATGTGGTTAAAAGAATCCATTGAGATTGTTGTTAATTGAATGTTGCTTTCAATTTCAGCGGTGGAAGTTATTTTATTATGATTTCTTTTAAAAATGTAAAAACTGGTACAAAATTTGGAATAAGTTTCATTTGATATAAAGAACATGTATCCAAATATTCCAACAGATGAATCCCCTCCGATAGTCAAAGAAATATCTACCAAAAATAAAACGCTGCCCCACATTGCTGATGAGTTTTGTAACCTTCTAAAAACCTTTCTATCTTAAAATTATTTTTAATTTCAATCGAAATTTTACCAACAAGCATCCGGACTTTCCAAAGGATCACCTCTTAGCCCTCTTTCATCCAATATAATTATGGATAACTTAGAAAAGAAGAGTAATATTAAATAGCCACTTATCGAAAGAACATTTCCAACATAACGATAAACATCAAATAACACTATATTTATATTCTCAGTGGGGATCCCATTGATTCCTGATTTTATTTGAAAAATTTTGATTCAAACAGGAAATAATTTTGTGACAAACAGAATTCATCTATAATGTGTGGTGAAGTACAATTTTGTTTAAAGATTTCTCTTATTATAGGTGCATATTCATCTGTTGCAATGTATGTGTATATACTTTTAAATTAAAAGCGACAAATTTTCAGAAGAATCCATTGTAAAAATCGTAAAAACACACTTGTGAAAACTGCCAAATCGAGCACTGTAAACAAACCAAATGACAGTTGAGCCAACCTAACAACGAACAAATTTTGGCAATCGTTCTAGACAGATTCTTTAAATAAACAATTCCCTTTTCGACAGAATATCTTGTTAATTGAATATTGGATATAAAGTCCTTTTTATTACTAAATAGTACATTCACCGAGTGAAACTTTCTGGCCAGCTGTATTATTCAGTCTTCGTTGTGCGTGATACGTTGTATCGAAACGGGTATTCCATTCTGGGTTCTCATTCCAACGAACTTCGCATTCAGCTAATTAGCAAAGAGTTCATTACGTTAATTATAAGCATGTTCCTTGAAACTTATAATGAAGTATGGAGTAACCCAATTAGAGAGATATTTGTTTATGGTACCTAGCTCCAAATATATCGGATGGATGATGAATACGAAAAACTTTACTATTGCCTAACAGTGGAGCATAATGAAAAATGTACTCTATTAAAATGAAAAAATCAAACTGGAATGATGGGTTTGAATAGATTTATTAGAATAATGAAATGGAGAGAACACAGAGGAGTTAATGATTGGATATAGTTATTCATATCAAAATTAGTGCTTTGAAGGTCGTAGGAGTTTCGGCTTTTCAAGTGGGGGGGGGGTGTTGGCAAGAGGGTCAGGTTCTATAGTGTGATAAATCAGGTTGATTGAAATAAGAATTCTATTCTTCTACGGATTGTCATTTTTTCTCAATATAATCTTTTCTTAGGGTTAAACCCTTCCTTAACTCATTTGAACCCACTATGTTTTATTCAATCAAATGATGATTTTTTTCACATCTTTATCATCTAAAAAGTAAAGTTATTTCATTAACATGAACATTTTTTTCAAGCAATTCTATTGAAAAATTCATGTAATCATTTAGGGTCACTGGGTTATTTAGGGGTCTAGCGAAAAATTCTTCTTGTTACAAAAATTTTTATTGAATTTGAACCAAACGAGTTCTGCTAAGAGAACGTGTGATATATTTCAAGACAGTTTCGTTCTAATCAAAAAGTGACATGACATTTGACATATCTCCAACGTGGTTTGGAAAACCGGAATAGTTTTTCAAATTTTACGGGAAAGTGACCGCCTTCTTCTTGTATAATACTCTTGAGTCGTAAATGTATTCAAAACACCCACGTTCTTCTTTTTTCAATTGAATAAATGATGATAAACAGCAGTATTAGACTCGTTTATTCCTAATGGTCCCTGCTGCCCTAAAACCTCTTTCTCCTAATGTTTTTAAAAGGTCAATGCTGGTAAAATAATAAACGAAAAATATATTGTGATCTGACGGATCAGATATACATTCTTATAGTTCCAAAACGACTCTAGAGCCAAGGGGTAATGAACTCTTCACTACATTTTCCTCGCTAATAGTAGATAGTTTTGCACCACATTAGGTTTCAAATTCGTAACATTATCCAGTGGAGCTGCAGATCATTCAGTCTTTAAAGCCTAATTGTACAAAATTTACTCTTATAAACTGTTATGTAGAATCATGACCAAAATATTTGATCATAGCTTCCATCTATGGACAACTAAGAATGAAAAATTCAGCACTGTTGAAAATTTCTATTCAGAGTTTCCATAAGAGGTCTAACTTTGTACATTTTGTCATTTCTATAAAGTTTTGAATCACTAGCAAAAAGAGCAAGAATTTTTTTCATTTCCTGAAAGCGATCTCGTGACATAGCTTTGGACACTAATGGTTCAGACAAAAATCTTTATATCTTGTGTACTAACACAAAACGAATAATTGTTTTTCTGAGTTGCATACAATTGTAATTGTTCTGATATGAGTTTCGTTTCTCAATTGTGTTTTCTCAATATCTAGACGGTTGATGAAACCATGCTTTTAATTCATACAAAGGTCAATTTTGGAGTTATTTTCCCTCTTTTAGATGGATTAGATTCGAAGTTTTTTTTTGATCTATTTTGAAAGGGGCATTGTTATCATCGTTGCTGTCTTGAAATTCGTCATAAAGTAACTCAATTACCCCTGGTACATCTTGGGGCAGGTCGAAAGGAACGCATTCATTCTCATCTATATCCTCCTTATCTACTTTAGGACGTATAAAAATATCTACGTTATGGTGATTGTGATTGCTAATATCTTCAAGTGATGTGGCAAGACTTTTGAAGCGGTTTTCATAAAAGGATGTAGTACTAAACGTACCAAATGTATCAGGATCCATTATACACTAAATTCGAATTACAGTTTGACCCCACAAAAAACCTCGTACGTCCTCATACGAACAAAACCATTATAAAAAAAAGTAATTTCTAATTATTTACATAAAGTTTCGTACCTCATACCAGCGAAAATGTTCTCAACCTCAGAGCAAAAAAATATAAATAAACAATAAGCACAGTCAACCCTAATTTACACAATAAAATCTAACAGTTGACAGTCTCACTTTTTCCAGGCTTTTAGACCAAGCCTGTATATTGTATAAACGCACAAGTTGTCTTAGTATATATACTAGAAGTCCTTTATATCGATTTGGTATTAAATTTCATAACTAGATGTCTCTAGTAATATTATTTATAAAGTGTCGACATTTGAGTACAGTGGGGCCAATTGGGTTTACAATAGTCTAACAAGATCCTCGTTCCTTTGATTTATAAAAAAAATTTCACTTGTTTCCTCTTTCTCCTGAGCTTACACTTAGGTCAATTGTGGGAGGCTTAGCCTGTTTTGAATGATTATCATCAATGATTATTATGAAAACTGTACTTTCCTCCTGTTGTGTTTTTTACTCTCATCAAAATTTGACATCAGGAAATATAGTTTTTCTTTTCGACATGCAATTCTTTCTTCTTCCATTCACATAAATGAATAAATATGGACGAAAACTTATTTGTGTATAGAAAAAAAAGTACTATTTCTGATACCCCTTCATCGAATTCACTAATTTTTATTGAAAATAGAAATCTTACTTTTCATAAGATTTATGTTTTCCTCGCTGCCATGCATAATCTAAAATTACTATCAAAAATTAATCTTCTCTTCAAAGAAGCACTGCTCCAATGTTCATTGGGCATATTTCTGAGAATTCAATTAACTGACTACAATACGAAATAATGAGAGATCGTTAAATTTACATTGGAAAATATCGGAATCAAATCATCCTAAAGAACCTCTTTCCAGTACATGAATGGACTTTGTGTAGACTGGAGCGCGAACGCAATAGGTAATGAGATGATAAATTGAATGAGCCTAATCTAAAATAAATAACCGGAAGAAAGAGAAAGCAAAACAGAATTGAAGTAAGTGGCACTAAACGAACTAAGTGACGGATGGGACGGACAAAGAGGGACTAAAGGTAGTCATAGAATGAGAGAGATTTCACGCAGTTTTCTCGATGAATATTCGGGTCATGTGTTCTATATGGATCGCAAAAATATTCAGTTTTTAAGAGTTCAGCTTCATCTTCATGCACGGCACCCTTATTGCTTGGACTCATTTCTTTTTGCCTCATTGTTCTCGCCTTGTTATGCTGGTATAATCAGTCTTGCAGAAGCTTTTTTTTTATTTGTGAGACTGTTTTAGGGCTCCTCATGGATAATAAACGCCCTAAGTCTAACCTAACCTAATATCTCTAATCTGGTCGCCTCACGAGCGGTATTTTCAATGAGTTGTTGTCCTGTTACTAGGCCAACTACCATCCTAATAGACTTCTGGTCTAGGGACAATGGTTCATGTACCCTTTCATTAGCTTTTTCGACTATCTCAATTCCAAGAAACCTGTTTTGGAAAAACTAGAGCATAGGGGTTCATGGAATAGTTAAAAGCAGTTTTGACCCATGGGTCTAGCAGTTGATGTTTGCTGCGGCAAGGCTGTTTGCTTTCTCATCCTCTTCGATAGCTTGATAGGCTAAGTAATAAACTAGTGTATCTCTGTTTGTTGTACTAAGTTGTCCGTAGTGCTACTCCTCTTCGATAGCTTGATAGGCTAAGTAATAAACTAGTGTATCTCTGTTTGTTGTACTAAGTTGTCCGTAGTGCTACTTTACATTCGTGAACTAATTTGGATGTGACCATTGGATCTTTCAGGTATCCCAGAGCCTTTTGGCTATCACAGCGTATATAGATATAAGCGTATCTATGGAGCTTTTCCCGTATGCATATGAAATACGCAAGTTGAATTTGAACATTACAACCACATCGAGGATGTATGAAGAGGGAAATGTTGGTCAAGTGGCAATTCTGTAGTTGACACAGATTTGGCTATTTTGGCAAGAGTATATATTTCCCGATAGGGCATCCATCTTCAAATAGATGGTCATCGATCGTTTCTTCTTTCAGCAACCATTGTCTCTTACCACCAATGATCCGGTAATATGTCTGATATATGTCGTACCCAGAACCTTAATATTCATACATTTTTCGTTGAGGATCTTCAGAAGTTTTCTCATAACCTGCTACTTACTGTTTAATCCCGTACTGATCCGATCAAAGGGTTGGTCTTTAAGAATTCATTTTCTTGTCTCGATTGCAGATCCGGAGGCTCTAGAATCTGTTGCTCTTTCATTTTTTCAACTATCTGTCCTGCAATGATTATATCAACGATGAAATTGTATTCCAATGCTGAGATATGTATTAAATATTACCCAACAGCTTGAGTTCTTGTTGGCGATATGAAAGTCTAGATACCATTATAAACAAATGTTTTGGCTTCAGTGCGCAGTAGTTATACTTGTTATTTGTATTTCTAGAAAATTAATTGGTCTCCAAATATCTAAAATAAACGAAACGAAAGGAATGTAACGAATTTTTGCCTTTTTAAATTTCTCTCGAACTAAAGTCTATCTCTACAGAATAGGCCAAATGGATTGGACTCAAATATCATTTCGAAGATGTCTAACAATAGATATGTAGATGGTAACGACACCCATTATGTCCTATATCAGTGGCACATTCAACTGAATGTGAATCATATGACCATTAATTATGTACGTTGGTACAAAAAAGCAGCTCTGAGAATTCCAGTGAATGCCAAGGCACTTTGAGCGATCAATGATCATTTGTCGGATGCCAATGCCTTCAGTGCAGTTTGGATATCAGTACTGATTTTCATTGATCCTCGCGAGCTGAATGTGAGCTCAATTAGCAATAGCGAATATTTCTCCCTGACCGTTTATACCAATTCCAACTTTTGAGCAGTCTTTCCTCTAACAGAGACCCTCAAGTAGGCAGTCCTTGAAGCTGGTTGATTTCTGTCTACTAGAAATGATAATTCAAAATGGCAGTTTCTTGTTGATTTTGGATTTTAGATGGTGACAGAATCTACGTGGCCATTTGGTTGTTGAGGAGCAAAGCTCAGTATCAATTCCATGGCGACCGTAGGTGTATTGCAAAAACCTCAGTACATCATGTAGGCCATTCTCTGAAGTTGTGTTGGGGTGAGTCCCAATTAAGAATACCTGTGCATGGTCCATAGATCGTCTACTGAATCTGCATGGTTTGACGTTATTATAATTAATTTCAATACTTTTTTATAAACCTCTGAAACATGAGCTACACCGAATAGAAAGGGGCTAGAATGCCGATTTGGCGTGATATCTCGTTATCCTGTTCAGTTCTGATGTATACTCAAGGTCGTAACAGCGAGCGGACTACATAAGTTGAACAATGATATTAGATTTATGCCTTTTGACTGAATTTTAAGTAATAATCCAGGTGAAAGGATATAGATCCATCGTTGATATTCAGTTTTCTGATCTACTATGCAGTTACAATACTGCAAATCCATTAATGCCGCCGTACCTAAACATCTAATCTGGCCAATGTGTACTAATCTTAAAGT
This sequence comes from Cryptolaemus montrouzieri, assembly GCA_013387265.2. Classification (NCBI taxonomy): domain Eukaryota; kingdom Metazoa; phylum Arthropoda; class Insecta; order Coleoptera; family Coccinellidae; genus Cryptolaemus; species Cryptolaemus montrouzieri. The sequence continues at coordinate 42,495,892 of JABFTP020000001.1, read as the reverse complement.
GTGTGATTCCTTTACAGAATGGGCGGACAGGGAGGAAATAGAGAGCGCGATGTTGGGGACAATATAACCGTGAAATTGATCAGAGATGCCTCTCGAAAAGACCGCGAACCCATTTCAAACCGTCAATGCTGCCGATGTTAGTTGAATCCGAACGGTTTTGTGTATCTTCGTCCAACAATCGGAAAACAAGAAGAAATTGCATGCGGTTTCTGAAGTTGAAAATGTTTTCAATCGTATGATAAAGGAAGTCTTACGTTTAGAGTAGGTGTTATGTGGAGGAAACTAGCAATTTGAAGGAATATGACTTGGAAATGATTGAAATCAAATGGAAAATATCAATTATTCCTTTTGGTGATATTTATTGGCTGCTCTACGATGAAAAATTTCATCGTTACTTCTCTTATGGTAAATCTTGTATATTTTTTTATTGTTCTGAAATTTCTGTTGCTTCTACATATTAAAGAACAGACGTTTTCGCAATAAATTTCGTATATAGAGATTATTCTACATGCTATTCTTCAATCTTCTGAATCTTGAACGGCATTCATAGAAGACAACTCTTATGATTTTTCGTTACAGGCTGGCTTATCGTTGTGATGAACATTCTCCAACATGGCCTTTTCAGATCATGAGTGAGTGTGAATGGTTCGGCAATTGATTGACACATTTCAGTTTCTCTCGTATGGAAGCTAAACTAGGGACGAGTGAATTTCCTTCAAAAATGCAACATCTTCATCGTCTGGCACTAATCAGAAGTGGGGATATAGAAATTGATGTAGTGCCGTATGATCACATTTATTTTCATATTACAACTAGGCAATTAGCAGACAAAATGTTGATCACTAAATGCAGGTTTCATGAGATAGTGGATTTGTGCAAAGGCCATCCTATCAAACTGTCACACGAACGACGACCTAGAAAATTCGTTACTTTCAAGAATATAATTCTCAATAAGGACAGTAATATTTTGTGTTCAACGAATCAAGATTGTACAATAACGCCGATGGTATTATTAATCATAATTTTTCTTCAGAAAATCCCCTCTGAGTTCGATGAGTTACCGATTTCATTTTTTCAATGAAACCACTGCTCTAGGTCAGTTAGATGACCATCAAGTTTGCCGAAGCAAGCAATGTTAATTTTTCTTGGAAGATATTCAAAATACGGTTTAATTTTTGTTTTGCGAATCTGCCCAAATTTTATTCAAATTACACCACCTTAATTAGATTTATTGTAAATTTGTAGAACCCTCAGTTATTCCTATTCTGTGGAAACTTGAATAAATAAAAGCAAAGAAATGTACTGAAAGTAGCTGAAGAAACAGCATAATGAAATAATATAGTAGCTGTTCCATTCGATTTTTTTTTCCATTTCTTTTGAGACTCCCTATAGCAAATTAATTAAGACGGGGGTTCTTACAATTTTTTCCTTTGGCGTCTTGCTTCATATAACGTGGTTATGAGCGGTCTTAAAATCGTGGATATATATATATATATATATATATATATATATATATATATATATATATATATATATATATATATATATATATATATATCTGTTTATTGTGAGTAGTGTATTTTTGGTGACAATTTTATTTTTCTTATATTTTAGATCCTGATGAAGTCACGAATGCTGACGAAATATTGATAATAAGTAAAGATAGCACGATATAATCATGGATAGGTCATTTTGAAGATTAATGTAAAAATAAACTCTCGAAATCCTACTCCTACAGCCTACTCTGAATGTCTATTAACGGCCTGCCTGTATATGAATATGATACACTGCAACCCTACTGCACACACAAAATCTACCATTGAAGTACGATGGTAACAGTACTCCCATCATTCAACAACAAATACATTCTTCCAGCAGAATTTCATGCTGTACCAGATCAAAGCCTTTCTTAAGGTCCTGCAGAAGGAGAGTAATATGTTCGCCACATTCGAATCCTTCAATGACCCTAGACACTAAGTCATTGGGAATTGGACAAAAGTTCATTCGTTGAGCCCATGACAGCTGTGGTGTAATCTGCTTGCCTATAAAACACTCCCCTTAGCGGATACCACTGGAGTTGATTGTCAGCATAAAGAAAACAAATCACATTAAAGGTCATCACTTATGTCATTGATATACAAAATTAATAAAACAGGTCCTAATGTATTTTCCTGAGGGACACCCACTGGGGTATCAAGCATTTCTGAGTTAACAATCTCCTGTCCAACACCATTAGTATGCTCAATGAATACAAACTGCCTCCGGTCATTCAGATAACTCTTCAACCATGAATTCCATACTCATCAACATTGGTCAAAAGTATGAGCTGTACAACACAGTCAAAAGCCTTGCTGAGATCGCAAAACATTCCGGCAAAACATTCGGCTAACTCAATATAATCTACTACACTTCGTATGAAAGCATAAAGAGCGTCCCGGTGGAATGCTTAGGATGGAAGCTAAACTGGGATAAAATTTTGTGGATGTTTTAAAATTGCATTAGTCTATTCAGCAAACATTATTCAAATATCTTAGAAAGAAAAAGACAACGTTATCGGTTGATAATTATTCGTATTTTCCCGATCTCCTTTTTTATGCAATGGTATGATTTTTCTTATTTTACTTCTGATGGGGAAATGCCAAAAAAAAATGTTGATCAAGTAAGTCATTGGCATCAAAATCTGTCTTAAACATCTTTATACGTTATCGGGTACCAGACTCTTGCCGACGTCGTATTCGTGTTCAGCGACCTCGAAAAGTCGAAGTAACGAGTGTGGGCCAATTCTATGATAAATTGTCATGATACTCCAGAGAAAGACGTTAAAACACCCGCTGCGGCACTAGGTACTCCGCAGGCTCTCGCCTACGTATTCATGTTCAGCGATCCCAAAAATTCCCGAGTAACAGATGTCAATTAATTTTCACGAATACATGCCGATTTTCGAATTTTCTATAATTGTCTACTTCTAAATGCAATTTGGGATTTCTTCATGATTAGATTCAATAGATAATTCCTTCAATGCCCCGACTAGCTGTCGGGGGCAGGAATTGGATAGAGGCAGAACGAAACATGTAACAAAAATGTCTCCCTCCAGTCAGAAATCGTCCTGTCTCAGGAAATTCACAGAAAAATCAAACAAGGGTGGTTCGTTTCAATTGGAACGCGCTGTATAATTTCCTAAATCTATTAAATACACTGAAATAGCAACGTCTGGTGCTTTCTAGTTCCTAACTTATCCTTTGATTTCTCGTAAATATAAGGGATGCATCCGTTCTTCATTACGTCCAGACTTCTAGGCGCAACCTCAAATCGATATGATCTGATCTTGTTAATGGATCCAATCAGCTAGTAGTGCAGGACGAATGTCCCTCGAATAATTCTGATTTAACGATTGACAATGTTTATGTGCAACGTTCTGATATGAATTCAAACGAAATTCATGAATAAAATCGATATAATTTTCTCTATATCTCTTACATAAGAAAATTATACAATCATCTCAAGAATTTAATTTTAGCGACTAACTAATTAATTTATTGAATTTTGTGGAACGAAATTATCGATCTATTATGCACAAAATGGAAGAGGGAAGTATATTCCGTAAATAGGTTACAATGAAAAAATTCGATACTGGTGAAAAATCACAAGTCTGGAATTTTTTCTTTCTCTCCGAGTAACAGACCGTATTCTCTCCACTACCACAAAGTATGAATCAACAACAAATAAATTAAATGTGAAAACAATAAAACAAGTTATTATTGGGACAAATGTATTTACATCTTACAAAAATTAATATTTATAGTATTCGAACAATTATTGAAACTAAATGTTGGTGCATTATTATTATTTTCAGTTTTATTCTTCGAAAGGTATTAATTACTATTTGAGATAAATTGAATAGTTGTGTAACATGAAGAACTGGAATATAAAGGGACGGTGGCTGCCAAATTAGCCCCATTGATTGACGAAACTAATTGATTTGCAATATTTATTCGATTTTGCAGAGAAGTTTCTATGTATCCTTCTGCTACTTGAGAAGATTTCTAGCCTCCATGTCTTTTTAGTGTTGTAATATCCGCAACAGCATTTACTAACGTTGTCGCTGAAAGTTCAGCGGAAACAGTAGCTAGTATATATTTTTCTGGATTGTTGAGATTCAGAAATGAGACAGCATATAACCAAGTTTATTCATTCTAATTACTTGCCACCTACGTTCATTTTTTTGGAATTTGATGAAAATATTATCAGGAGTATTACAGGGATCGGAGCCCAATATTTCATGACGATATTATCAAAATCATCCTGATTGTAAACTGCCTTGATTTTTTAGTTTTTGTACTAGGAATTGCAATATAGTAGAACCCAAATCTTTTAATGTTATAAAGTTCATTCTTTCGACTAGCCCCTAATCCACAAATGAAAATTCGACCTACAAATATAAACTAAATTTGATTAATATTGTTATTTGAATTATAATATTTTTACCTTTGTTGCTAAATATATCTCATCCGGACCACTTTATAAATATTGTTTAATATTTTCTTCTGTAAAAATCGATTTCTTAGCTATATAATTTTCGTTTTAATAAAGATTCAATTTTGATATTTTGAATTATCGATATTATAATTCAAGTTCTATATCTAATGCACTCGATTTTTTACTCATGATTTTATCCAAACAATAAATTTTTGCTGACGAGGTCAAACGAGACCGAAACTGCAGTCCATTGTTCCTATTCGTGGCATCTGACCGTGCTGTGTCACTGCTCTGTGGCCTCAGTTGACGGTTATTATGAAGAGTAGATCGGAAAACTAGCTCCTTCTACGGAAGGTTGAATATTGTTCCTTGAATAATAATTTTCTTCGATGTGTCTACACATTGCGAAATCTCGAATATAGTAACTTTTTGTTTCGAGAAGCTTTTCACAAAATTTTTACGCTATCAGTAGATGGTTTTGCACCGCAGTACGTTTCAAATTCTCAACAATATCCAGGACAGATGGAAACTGCAGTCCATTTTTCCTATTCGTGCCATCTGACCGTGCTGTGCCACTACTCTGTGGCCCCGGTTGACGGTGATTTTGAAGAGTAGATCAGAAAACTAGCTCCTTCAAGGGAGGATATTTAACATTCTACGGAAGGTTGAATATTGTTCCTTGAATAGTAATTTTCTTCGATAGTGAAAAGCTCATTACCTCTTGACTTTAGAGTCGTTTTGGAACCGTTAGAATATATCTGATCTGACAGATCACATGATATTCTTTGATATTTATTTAACCAGCCTTTACCTTTCAAAAACATTGAGAAACTGAGATTTTAGGGCAATGGGGACCATTAGGGTTAATCGCCCAAAAAAGTACCTTTATCGTTAGTTCCTCAAGTGAAAAAAGAAGTTCGTGGGTATTTTCAATGCATTTACGACTCAACAACTTAACAAATTGTGCATTAATTTTTTGACCCAGTGTATTTTTCATGAAGAAATTGACAAGATCAGAATTTGCATAAAAAAACTTTGAAATTCAATTGACGAGGCTTTTACGTAATGAAATCCATTTTCACAAATACAAGTAAACGATAATTTCTACCAAAATATTTTATTAAATGCTCGACGCCTTTCGATACACAGTATCTTTATCAAGGGCAAATGAATGCTACAAATATATCTCACTAACAAATTTTTATATATACTAAAGAGGCAGTTCACTTGGAGCTATCCGTACCTGAACAAATGTTCAGGAAATAAATTTAATAAGGGTGAGTTATTCATGTCTACCTGATCATTAAGAATTTTCGGTGAATTCCTAAATCTGTTGATTTCAAGTGCTTCCAGAAGGTTGAGTTTTATACCTCTATTCTTAGAATGTAGGATTTTAAATTCTGAATTGAAAGAGTGACCATTTTCCCTAAGATGATTTGATTAAAAAAACTTTGAAATCTTAAAACTTTTCTTGGAACATAGTTGTGAGTTTCGATTTCCCAAACATTCTGAGTGAATCTTTCAACTGCTTTTTGTGTTTTCATAGTGTCAAAATACACCGAATTGTTCCGAAAATAGTTCACAATCTAATTTTGGTTAACTCAAAAGATTTCCGCTTTCATTGACAGGAAATTATGTTATAGAACAACTATTATTTATTTCATTCACGCTCAAGTTATTTTAACCCTATCAAGTTTTCCAATCAGTGTATTGCCGTATCTACTGCGGGTTTTATTGAGAAAACTTCTGGATTTTATAAATTACACCGTCTACGACGTGCTTCATAAAACAGGGCAGATTCCATTTTCCGATATTAGGTGGCTTTTACCTCTCTCCGGCTTTCCAACCCCAAATTTAGATTATTAAATATCGTATCCTGTCAGAATTTCAACCCAGAGAAGGAGAATAACAAATTATTTCATTTTTCAAGCGACGTTCACTGGAGATAAAAGTGTCAAGTTTGTTCTTAGTTGCTGGTACTCAAACTTCTCTCAATTCTATTAGAAGCATTTTCTTGAAGTTTTTGATGTCCTATAGAATTATTCAAAAGCTGAGATATATCTACGTTTGAATTATTTAATGAAAATAATACATTTTAGGATTTTGCACCTCCATAAGAAATGCCACCTCGTCTATCTCAAAGTCCGTGGCACCGACTCTTAGGTTAACCAAAATAAGAATGTCAACTATTTTATTAATAATTCCATGCCATATTTTGACACTGTGAAAATACACTATAAAAAAAATTCTTTGAGGCTTTCGAACTTTTTATCGTTTTTTCGATTACTGACCAAAAATATATATTTTTATCAATGGGAGAGGACAGACTAATATATTTTTTGAATAAACTCTTCTTTATATGTGCAGGGAGTCTCATTTTACTAGTTTTAGTACATTAGCTAAGTGAAATACTACAAATGCAGGAAAAAAACACTACCACCTCCTTCCTCGATTGCGAGGAAAATTCATTGGTGAAAACAGATCGCTGATATCTTTTTCTGTTTTCGAATTATTCCGGTTTCCTTGATTTCCCGGGCTTTCGACTAATACCTCGGTTGCTATCGAAATTGAGTGGAAACTATTTATTAGTGCGAACTTAGCCACACTTTTCCTACCACAGACTCTGACATGGTGAATGTTAAATGTGGGATAGAGTGAATACTGTGGGCTACGTTCCATAATCTAAAATATTTCTCCTTCTTCAGGGATAATCTCAAAATAATTAGCTTCGACTAATAAATGTGGATAGTTAGTTATTAGGGCAAGGGTGGCATATATTAATAAATAAATATAAATTTTCGAAATAGCTAGTTTAGTTCATACCAAATGATTTGATTGGTCGATGAAATAACGAAGAACAAATTTCTCTATATTATTCATATTTTAGCGTGAGTTTTCGCAAAGAACTAACCTAACCTAACCTGAGCTTCGGCCTGAAAGTAGGAAATATACAGGAACTTCGAATCAATATTTCAAAAATAGGTTGATAAACCTCTTGTACAGGACCGTACAAGAGCGGAAAACTATCTGGACGTTCATAGAACAGAATACTCTATTTCATCCAAACTACGGGAGGTACCACCATGGTCTTAGGATAGAAAATAGAAAATACACTGATAGTTCCAACCAATACTACAAAAAGAGATGACAATCCGTACAGGACCGTACAAGAGCAAAAAACTATCTGGACATTCAGAGAACAAAATACTGTATTTCATACAAACAACGGCGAGTACCACCATGAGCTTCGGCCTGAAAATAGAAAATATACAGGCACTTCGAATCAATTTTTCAAAAAAGGTTGAGAAAACGCAGAGGACCGTACAAAAGCGAAAAAATATCTGGACATCCAGAGAGCAAAATACTGTATTTCATACAAACAACGGCGAGAACCACCATGAGCTTCGGTCAAAAAATAGAAGATATACAGGCGCTTCGAATCAATATTTCAAAAAAAGTTGACAAACCGTACAGGACCGTACAAGAGCGGAAAACTATTTGGACATTCATAGAACATATTTCGTATCTCAAACATAGTCTAACTAGGAAAAAGATAACAGTTGCTAAAAAATATGTTGTACCTTCTTGCATGATGCAGAATTCAATTCAAATCATTGAGATTGTCGAGAGTAATATTATGGAATTCATCTTGTGTTGATTTCTTGTCATCATATCATGTCTTATGATAATTGATCATAATATTTCATGACTGCAAAGCAACGATAATTTCATTGATTTGATTGAGGAATCTACTTGATGAAAATTGATATATTTTTCTGCCTAGTTTTCACTATAGTAGCGTCATAAGTTTGTGAATATAGTGAAAATTCGAGCTTCATTTCCTGTTGAAATGTATTCATTTTCCTATACATGGATAGAGATAAAGATACAGAAAAAAAACGATTTTGTATTTTAATTATTCACTAAATTATCAGTGCTCTCAGGTGATTGATTGTGAGTATCCTTTGATTTTTCATTTTCAGTTAATTATCTTTCATTGAGTATTTTTTGATTCTCGTTCTTCAAAGTTCGTTTCGAGTTTTTGATTTATTTTTAGGAACTTTTCATAGTTTTGCGATTTTTTTTTCTTCACAAACACGATGAATCATACTTCTGAAGAATCAGTATCCATAGTATAGTCATAAAAATTGTTTATTGGCAAATTATCGGGAAAGAAGGCATCCTCAAACAAGTGCTGTGAAAGTTTGAACTGATTGTTGATGACTGTGTGGTTAGGGTTCATTTTTTTGGTAGACGATTGAAGTTTTGCGATTGAATGAGCATCTTCAGAATGTCATAAAATAAATGTGGATGCAACTCGAAGGAGCACCTGTACATTTTTAATTGATGTTCGAAGCTTATTAAACATTTGTCTTCTAACAAGTGGATAAGTCGAGGAAGTAATTTAATTTAATGGCCTTAACGGGCTCCAGATTTAATATCCTTGAACTTTTTTTATGGTATAATAGGTTTATAAGAATAATTTGGTATTAAAATTTTAAGAAAATCTTAGTAGATATAGGAGTCATATGTTCACAAAAGGTTGATCAATTGTAAACCGGTTCAGTTTTTTTTTTAATATCAATTCCTGGTAGGAGGCGATGTCTGTCATGTCATAACTGTGGTCGCCCAAGATATTTCAATGTGAGTGCGCACTCCTTCTTGAAGAGTACCAACTTCTAATGCATCGAAACGATGTTCGATGGAAGCGAATTCCACATCACACTAGCCCTGTAAACAAAAGATTTTTATAAAGACAGGTACGTGGCGTTGCTATTTGGACCATCTGCTTGTGAGCGTTTTCCCCCCACCTATCTATCTAATTGATGAAATGAATATTTGGGCGTGGAGCTCCACACTTGGAATAGTATTGGAGAACTGGTCGCACCTGTGCTTTTTATGAAAGTATTAGATGTGATGCCTTGGAAAGATAACTTAGTTTAGCGGAAACAGATTTGTTAATGGCTGGCTCTGATGCCCAGTAGATGCATGCTCGTTTCGGAGGCAATTCTATGTTTTTGTATGATTAAAGGAGGTTTCACCAGCAGATACTTTCTTGAGAACGTTGTTGATTGCGCCTTGTTCGCATTGAAATTGACCACTCTTATAACTTCTCCAAGAGCTATCATATAGTAAAAATGTATTAGTCCTTTCAAATGAAATAGGAATACATTTGCATGCAAACTCTCTTAATTATCCTTGAAAAATGTCTCAACACATCTGTTTGTTTCATTATTCGCTAAATGGCATGAAATCCTAAGAAAACCTCGTTCAATTGAAATGAAAATTGAATCGGGCAAATAAAAGCGAAACAAAAAAAGCAACCCTGAACGTGAAATGTTGAAAAGGAGAAACCTTATGAAATAATCGTTCTTTTCGACAGAAACTTCGTTGCAAGTACTGCTTTTTTATTTCGGGCGAATATAATTAACTTTATAATGATAGGGTGAATAACTGAACAACTGAAATAAGATTATGAAAAAGCTCCCAAAGAATTCTTAATTTTTTGGGTAGTAAAACGAAATAGGTAGTAATTTTAATTAAAAACTTGAGAAGTATCTTTTGTTTTAGTAGCCAGAACAAATAAAGTTTGAAGGGCGAATGTTTTGTACCCTTTAATTAGTACGAAATTAAACTTTGGGTGGATGGTCATCCACGGAAATTCTTAGTTTACTCCCCGTTGATTCATAGCACCATTTGAGCGCTTGTGAAGCTTCAATTCCCAGATGAAAACATTCATTGCTTCATTCGAAAATTCCGGCGGATTTATTCAATAGGCTAAGAGGGTTATGGGGGAACTGGGAAAACTAAGCATTGAATGAATTTCAGCCAAGTGTAAACATTGTTGAACAAAAGAAGAATAACAGGCTAAGTTGACGTTGAGGAACAATCAAAAATCATATTTGTTATTAGATGCAGTTTGTTGTAATGTGGTCAGGTACCTCCTGGAAAGTTTATCAATGCTGCATGCGCATCTTCTGTAATCTAGAAATTGTACAGAGACTGTGTGAAATACCGCAAAAAAGAAAAGTGACCCCATCTTCGTCCTCTATTTTCCAAGAGATTCATTGATCAATAGAGATCACAGCTTTTTTCTTTAGTTTTCGAGTTATTTCGGAACCTCGGAATGTGCCAATATCTCGGTTGTTATCATAGTTATATGAACTATTTTGACATTCTACGGGAACTTCTTCGAGTCACTGCATTGACATATTAAACAATTTTTTTATTGAATGGTTTTCGTGTTACGATATAAACCTGTGTTTTTTAAATATAAATTATAATGAATTTGGATGCAATAGGAAGAGTATATTTGTAGTTCCAAACATTTATAACAGGGGTGCTCAAACTTGAACTGCTGGCGATCTACCTCAATATTTTCAGACTATTTACGATCGACTCTGAGAGGCTGCAAGTATATGTGATGCATGGTTGTCGTACATACACGATACACCCTACCTATCTACCTAGGTAGGATGTACCGTAGTATATATAGATATTAGCTTTCCGCACAATATACATTATTTTAGTCAAGGTTTGGGTTAGGTTTAGTTAGGTTCTTCTCTACAATATCAATGAAAAGCTCATAGCTATTCAAAATTGCGAGTTTATTGGTTGTTGCGAAACAAAATAGTTACATATGGTGTTAAACTTAACTAAGTAGTGACTTTGGATGTTGAAGCGTGGCATTGCATGTCCTCAGCATACTTTTCATAAGATGGTACGTAACCACTGAGTGCTAATCGCAAGCATGATGACATATGATCGTCAGTTAGTCCATTATCTTCATTTTAGAAAATGCAGACTCACACAAGTAAGTTGACCCAAACATTGCCGTCTTAGTTTATCAGCCATGTCCTGACTCATGACTTCAATACGCCATGTGACAGTCGGACGAGATAACTGAAGTTCTCTAATAGCAGACATGATTTCTGCTATACTTTTAAAATCTCCAAATAAAATAACTGCTCCCTTCACAACCGATCGATCTTCGAATGGTTTCTTGTGTTTCGCCAATATATGAGACATTTAAAATGAAGCGATCGTAGCAGCTTTTGATTGTTTGGCTGGTCGTGTGAACATGGTCTGTTTTTTTCAAACAAGATATCAAATCACGTACTTTTCGTTTTCTTGATTCGCTCTGTGGCGGAAAATCCTTTTCATAGTTTTTATGAACAGTTTTATGATGCCTCTATAAGTTAGGGATTTCAACTGACGCACGACAAATAAGCCAAATGCACTTATCCTTCCCCATACAAAAGAAATATTCTTCCACCCAATCGTTATTAAAATGATACGTTTTAGATTTCTTCGCTGCACTCATTTCGTACTATTTAATAATAATCGTAGTATTGCCTTCAAGTTACAATTCAGAATTGCTCCAATTCCTGCAAGCACAACATTTATATCGGGGTGTACAAAAGTCTCGAATGTTCCCGTCAAACGCGCCGCCCGAAATTTCTAGAAAAGCGGCAATAATAAAAAACGTGGCTTTTCTTTGACAACTACCGCGCGTTCCTCTGATAAAGCCGCTTTTTGACGCTAGCAGAGTGTTATTTTATTACGTAATAAATTTTTGTAGTTTAGTTACCTATTTATTAAAAAATTTTTTTATCTCGAGATCTACTCAAAAGGCACTCGCGATCGACCGTTTGAGCACCCCTGATTTATAACATGCCTGATAAATTCCTCCAAAATTGTGAATTTTTTCTTGAAATGAAAATCTTTGAACTCGAACTTTGGATTCAAACAAAACATCCAAAATGTTTTCAATTCTATACTCGCAACAATAAATATCAAAATTACCTCAGAATTCAATTAACCATGTTGAAAAAAGAGAAAAAAGATCCTTCTTTATCGATGCTGCTTTTCTAGGAAAGCTTATTGGTGAGTTATTCTAGAATTTACGATTCTCCAGGATTTCAGCAAATAGCCATATATGATAATATATCGATATTGTTATGGCGTCTTTTTCAAAAAATGAAGAAATATTTCTAACCGGTATAACCGGAAGTGCCATTGGGGTGAAAATATTTTAGAGATAAAGTTTCGGACCAGCTCAATCAACTACCAAAATATTAGAACGATAGCATTATTAGTTCTCCATAAACGTTTAATAGGCAACTCAACTTGGGATACCCTGTATATATTTGGAAGAAGAATGAAAAAGATTCTTCTTATTTTATCCAAATTCACATATGATTTTCCAAATTCACATATGGTTTACATTCAGGAAAACACAAGTTTATATTATAAATTTAAAACAATTCACCACAAAAAAAAATCTGAATTCGTCCCTGCAGTCTACTCAAAAAAGTGTCCGGGAATTGTCTTCAAAATTCGAGCACGGAGTTAAGAGGTCACTGTTTCACTATTTCACCTAATAGCTGTACTAAATCATCAAAAAAGGAACAAATGTTTTCAATTGTATCCTCATAACAATAAACGCAAAATTCGAAATGGTACACCCTGTACTGCATATTATGTAGGCCAAACAGGCTTAGATTTCAGACTCGTTTCAAAGATCATACATACACAGACCAAAATTTCTCTGTTTTCGAACATATCTGAATTAGAAATCACATTATAAATTCCGAAAATTTGAAAATTCTACAATTCTGAGAGAAATTAAACCTAGTGTAATATTTGAAAATTAACAAAATAAGAGTTTACCCCTCAATACCAAAGGTTTAACAACTAATCAGACGGAAATAAACTAACAATACTGATTTCATAGTAACTCCACCTCCTACTAATCCTATTAACATAAATGCCTGACATATCTTCGAGAAGGTCTTTCAATTCTCTATTCAAAAATAGTGAATAGAAAATTAAGACCTTTCCAAGTATATATCACTCAATCCACTTTCCCAATAATGAATTTCGACCTAGTGCTGCTGAGGGTAGCTATTGATTCTGGATGTTCCGGACCAACTCAGAAATTGGTCCTCCTCCAATCAAAAATTGACTGTCCCAGCTTTTTCCGTTACAATCAGTCTATCTTGACATAGAGGAGGCGGCAAATTTCCGTTGGAATACATACATTCGTTGTGCTTGAACTTTCTGTGTCATATAAAATGTTCATAAATATACTATTTGTGAATAGAGAATTGAGACCTTTCCAAAGATATGTCACTCAATCTATTTTCACTATAATAGATTTCAACTTAGGAGCATGCTGGGTAGGAAGTTGATTTCACATGCTTTGAACCACCTATTCTGTCCAGAAAGACTGACACGCGTCAATTTTTGATTGTATAATTCTTGAGTTGGGATTCTACCACTCCAATTGACGTGTGTCAGCTTTTTTCCGCCAAAATCAGTCCATCTTGGGATGAAGAGTGTGGCAAATTTTCATTGGAACACACTATAGCTCTTATCAGTCATGTAGTGCAATAATAAATTGTAAAAATTCAATGAAACATTTCGTATCACTTATCCATCTGAACTGAAGAGATGTGGATAATTTCGAATTATCATTTTCAGGAGAATATTCGAGAATTGATTTGAAAAATATCCAAGAATATATCTTTAATCATGTAATAAAAATTGTACGAGCAATTCTGAAATGATTCGTCTGTCCATGGCGCAGTTTCTCAAACGATTTCAACATATTATTTAAGAATCCATACGAACCACGGTTCAAGCGGCTATCCAGTTTCCAGAATCAATAAACTGGAGATTGAAGAAGAACAAAATGATACAACAAATTGATTCTGGCCCTTCGACCATTGCAAATTCACGCGACGAATCGAAATTGAAAGAATATACCCGAATAAATTTATTTCCAATACCCTTGTCGGAAATATAGGTATTTATTATTTATACGTATAAGGAAGAACATACTGACATCAATTTGAATTTACATCTTCCATTCTTTCCATGTATCATACGGTCGAGAAAGATGGATTCATTGTATGGGAATAGAATTGGGAAACAACTTTGAGTTCACTGCGGGAATATTTCACAGTTTCTGGTGAAAATAATTCAATTTATAAAGAATAAATGAGAAAATGAAATATAAAGAGGTATACAAGCTGTCCAGAATAAGGTATTTGTAATTGGGGATCTGATAGATCTCATCAAAATCTTGCCACAATTTTTTACAATTTTTTTTCGTTGGATTTACCCCTGCTGAGATAGTAGCCCCCAAAGTGCTTGGAAAAATGGGCTAGAACCGTATATTGGCACATAAAAAATTGCAAAAGTTATTAACAATTAAAGATGGTGAAAAAAGGTAGTTTATATCTAACCTTATTTTTAATATCTGAGAAGTAAAATTGAAACAAACATGAAAAAAATTTTCTTCGAGTTTGAGTACAGTTTATTTAGGATCGAACAAAGAGGTCCTGCTGAGAGAACTTGTGATATATTTCAAAAGAATTTCGTTCTAAGCATAAAGTGACATGACATTTGACACATCTCCATCGTGCTTTGAAATGTCAAACTTCACAACGTAATTGTTTTTCTATTCTTATTGGAAAATCACCGCCTTCTTCTTGCATAATACTCTTGGGTATAGAACCAGAAGGTTTGCTTCTGGAGTGTCATGAGGAGAGGTCTGCCGATAAACAGATAATGCCCTGAACGAAACTAAACAAATCGAAACGAAACTAAATAAATCGACTTCATCTTCTGAAACAACTGTATAAATTGTTTATTATGACGGCAGCCACGTTGACAGATAATGCCCCGAACAAAACTTGACAAATTCTTTTTTTTTTTTTTCATTTGGGGAACTGATGATGAAGGGCACTTATGGAGGCGATTATCCCTAATGGTTCAAGAGCGACAACAGGAAGTTGCCCTGAAACTTTTTTCTCTCAATTTTTCAAGTCAGGGCTGGTAAAATAATTATCAAAAAATATATTTGGAATCTGATGGATCAAATACTTATTCTAATAGTTCCAAAACGACTCTAGAGCCGAGAGGTAATGCTCTTTTCATTTCTCTTCTTCCTCTATAACATAGATGGTTTTGCTACACAGTAGGTTTCAAATTTGTAACAATATTCAAAAGAGCTGCAGATCATTCAGCTTTTAAAGCCAAATCGCAAAGGCTTTACTCTACTAAACTGTTTTGTAGAATGATGACCAAAGTATTAGACCATATCTTCATCCATACACAACTGAGAATGAAAAACTCCCCACTGTTGAAAGTTTCAATTCAGAATTTCCATAAAAGGTCTTACCTTGTACATTTCGTTATTGTGTTTTGAATTATCAGCAGAATGCAGGAATTTTTTTATTTCCTGAAAGCGATTTCTTAAGATAGCTGTCGACACTAATGGTATAGACAGATCCTCATCTAGACTCCAAAGCAAACGTTCCCTAGGTAGCCTGTGGTATCCACTAGAGAGTAATATTCCGACAAAAATCTTGATATCTTGCGCAGTAACACAAAACGAATGATTGTTTCCCTGAGTTACATATATGTAATTGTGTTTGTTCTACTATAAGTTTTGAAAAACTTTCATCCATCAGCTTTTTAAACATTTTTACCGGAGTTTCGTTTTTCAATTGTGTTTTCAGTAGATCTAGACGGTTGATATAATCTTGCGTTTCATTTATACTAAGATCAATTGTATCCTCAGTCCAGATAAATTGAACTTTTAGGCTTATTCTCTTCTTTTTTAGATGGTTAGATTTGGAGATTTTGTTTTGTTTCATCCATTCTGAAGCTTATTAGAAAAACATCATAATAAAATGAAAGTAATTCATAATTATTTACCTAATGTTTTGTACTATATACCTCAGAAAATTTCCTGCTTTTTGAAAAATTGTATTAAGCCATTTATTGTATAAACGCAAAAGTTATCTTATCATGTATCTCTTCCTCTATATTTTCTTGGTATCAAATTTTTCAAATAGATGTCTCTGGTAATAATATTTACAAAGTAACCCCATTTGATTACAGCTGGACCAAATAGGTTAAACGCACCAATAATGGACGCAACTAAGCATATTGTGCTTTAGGCCAAATCTTATTGAATCCTCTCCTAATATTGGTATTAACCAAGCTTTGAAAATGAATTAATCCAGTTGACCAGATGGCATTGCTACAAAAGGGGCCCTAAAGATTCAAATTTAGAATACGCAATCGAAAATGGAACAATTATATTGACCCACTTATATTTCATCCTCTTTCCACCCGAGTTTGCTTGTCTTTTATCAAACAGAGAGAATCATATCGCCATATATAGTTCAATTTCAATGCATTAATATTTGATTCTGACATACGAAGTTTGTGCTCGGACCCAAGGCAAACATCTGCATGAAAATAAAATTTCTAATTCGTTTATTAATATTGGATGTCGGAGCGAATAAGAAAAGGGCAAACCCTCATTCCCGGCCCTTCAAAAGTCCACCCCGTGTAGCCAAGAAGAAAGCTTGACGTTTTTATTAAACTAGCGAGGTATGTTACCGCTGGCCGGACTTGCCATATTTTATTATTGCCTTACATTATTTATCCACATTCAAGGAACGAACTTAAGCAGAGGTGGATTGTGATAAGTTGGAAGATCTAAGTGAATCTAATAGCGAAATTATTAACGAATTGATCTTAAAGAAACCTTCTGAGTAGAATACACTGCTCAAAATATCCCCATCTCACGAAGCTGATCACTCACAGTTTATGTTTCTTGTAACATGAATACTTCCATCTCAATAGTACTTCATAATTTGGAAACACAAAACCTCTTGTGCTTTGAAATACCTTCAAATATCTCTCTTTTCAACCGAGAGGATCCTGATAACTAGGTTGAGTCTTCTAAATATTGCTTAGTATGTTCAAACTGTAGAAGCAGAAACATTATGGGTCGTTGAAGAAGGGTTACTGACTCTCATATTCATTTAAAATACTAAACTTAAGATTTGTTATAAAATTAGGGTAAAATTATTGACAGGTGTCAATGAAGAAAAAATGTTGACAGAGGCTTCTTATCTGTCTTTTGAAAAAAACTGTAGCTCTTGAGTATCAAGATCTAAGTACTATAAACTTTGATATAACTGGTAGACCTAGGTACCATGAATGTGCATTGAGTTGAGTTTCACCATAAGTCCCATCAAATTATAATTGCAAAATGCAGATATTCTAACTACACCACATCACAAATGACTTTCGCATTCAAGATTTTTGTATATTTGGTATTGATTTGAGGTTATGAGATTCCAATATCTTCATTCTATTCCTTTTTCTGTTGAACCTTTTCTTCCCATGTTTAGGTGAATGAACATGTATCAACTACTATTCCTATTTCTTTGTTAAACTCGACGCCACTCACACTCATCAACCAACGAGGTGGATTTTGTTTTCCCCATAATGGTATAACTTATATTTTATAAAGTCTACTGGGGTTATCTCTAACAACTCAACAAAAGCAACGCTTACTTCCCAGAAGTTTATTGATGTAACAGCTCTTGGAAAAGACCTTCTTTCATTTCACATAATTAATAACGTATTGTTTGGTGCCAATGTTACGATAGCTGGGAGTTTTCTGAATTTCACTAGCTTCAGTACATGGCAAACACTCTTGTATGTAATAAGATCGGAAAAGACAAGATATCTTTCTGTGATAGTAACTTATGTTCTACTGATCGGAATGAACCCAGTTCTTCTATGTTTATGTCTAAAAACATTCGACTCTTCGTCTGCCTGAGCAATTGGTGATTGGATTGCTGCTTGAAAGTTAAACAGACTTAATAGCTAGCAAAATACAAGAATACATTTCACTCCTTATACCTTCTTGATCCTCGTGTCTCAAGCACATTATTCTGTCGTTCGTATCGTTAATGTGAATGTGTATATTAAAACAAGGGAGTTGATGCAAATACAGCATGTTATCTTACGTTGATATAGGCAAACCGAAAACTTTTTCTTAATTTATATTAATGCTGCGTTGTTGGCTGTGAGGTAATGTACTAAATACTAGTCAATTTATAATGACTAGCTAAGCTCTTATATGGTATCATTCTAGAACCTTCTTGGCTTGACTGCGTAAGTGTATAGCAAGCAACAAACTCATTAAACAAATTAAGACTAGCATAACAGTCTAACCTGGTCTTGCGCCTATAATCGACTATATTATATAGATCCAACAGCAAAGTAGGCTGGACTAATATACGACTATATCGTATTTATATCCATGACTGTAGCATCTATAAGGAAAAGGTGCAGGACATAAATCCATTAGCAGTGAATTGGCTTGAGAAGATTTCTTAACACTAAAGAATCCCCAAAGGTAGAAAGGCTTTTACATATCTATGCAATTAAGTAGTTACCATCAGCAGACGCTAATGCAACTTGGAAAAGAAGAAATCGCGAAAATATATTGTCTAGAAAATTCAAAGTTTCACCTCCAATTTCCTGAAAGTATCTGATAACAATATATGATATATTTGCTGTAGTTCAGAAACAGATCTGAATATCCTTATTTAACACATTCAACGTTATATTTCTTATATCTGTAGGTATATAAAGATACATATTGTATTGTAAAAATTCTTAATACCGCCCTGTTTGCAATTTTTCGAGACCAACTCTATACTTTCCAATCTCCTACACGTGCACATTTGAATCTTTGCAGGTCCAGAGAAATTGCCAAACTGTTTATAGAGGCTGGCGATGGGGTAAAAAACAGGCAATACACTCACCGTCGTGTTATGAGTTCTTGCAGTCTCAGAATCTGCTGCCAGCCACTTTATGAAATATTAAAATACACCATTAAATTGTATGAAGGCCTCGTGACTAGCATACTTCACTTCATTTTTACAAGATGAAAGCACCTACCATTTAACTGATTACTTTCTCGGCTTTTGCGGTATTGCGGAACACTGTTCGCTATTTCTTTCTCGAATAAATGAAAGTGATGTGTTTCATGTTGAAAAAAGTGTTATATTCATCATGAACTTCACAACTTTGGAATATCTCGATTTTTTTCCCAGTTGAAAGTTAATGATTAGTTTCATTGCTTTCAAAACTTATATAATATTTTTCTTTTCAGATTAAGAGCCGGCCTAACGGCCCCATGATGACCATGGACGTGTCCAAAAGTGAGGCTGCGAAGCCTGGATCAAACACTGGTCAACAAGAATGTGCTGGATGCTGTAAACCGATCACTGAACGATTTCTGCTGAAAGCGTTAGATCTTTATTGGCATGAGGACTGTCTGAAGTGCGGGTGCTGCGATTGTAGATTGGGTGAAGTCGGGTCCACGCTGTATACTAAAGCCAATCTTATTTTGTGCAAACGGGACTATTTAAGACTTTTCGGGAACACAGGTTATTGCGCGGCTTGTACAAAGGTGATACCAGCTTTTGAGATGGTAATGAGAGCTAGGAATAATGTGTACCATTTGGAGTGTTTTGCGTGTCAGCAGTGTAATCACAGGTAAAAATTATTAATATTTCAAACATTCTAACAAGTAGCTTATTAGGTATCCTCAAGTCTTCTTTTACTGAAACAATAGTTAAAGTATATAGTTATAAAGCAAACATGCCCTTTTCAAATATAACCTTGTCGGAAGCAGTATTTTTTCTTTTGAAAATATATTTCACCTAGTCAAGTTTCGTATTCTTATTCTTCAGGAAAAACTTGGAATTAACATAACTTCATAGAATTGGTGCATGTCTATCAATTACTCATATATTTCTCTCACTGGAAACCATAGACTTTTTAGATTCTGTCTAAGACCACGGTGTTGCTATGTTTTATATTATGAACATAGCCTTCTGTCTTGTCAAGGTCTTTTATCATTATGTCTAGTCTATGAAGAGTAATCTGGATCACAGACCTTCCTCTTTACACACTTGTCTTCCATCATTACCCGGACGTATATGATCTCAGAATTAATTAATAAAATAACATATTCATTTTATCCTCTGAAATTTAAAGAAGTTAATAGTCCTGTATATATACGATTTTGTCGAGTGAATATCGGGATGTCTGAAAATATAACTTAGTCGACAACAATCTGTGCCAGTTATAATCAGTTGTTCATCTTAACAAGTCCATTGCAATAGCAGCAAATATGGTTATGTCCCAGAAAAATGCTTCTATATTACAGGATCAAAATGAAGTTCGTCAACTTGAAAAGATCGTAATACCCTGTTGGGAACTTCAATCTCAGAAATGTACTGTTGACGAGTTGTTGAGTTTGGGAAAATGTGAAAGCTATCTGGAAAATGAAGTTTACATCAATTCAGATATAAAATATCGTGCTGAAAAATGTGCAATTCGCTTTAATTTCAAACCATCACTCGTGAATGAACCATTATAGCCACACTCAATTTGAACATTTTTATGGCTATAAGTGCATTTTCTCTATTTCAACAAATCAAGTTGATCAATGTTTTATCATAATAAGTAGGTGAAGAATAATCTGGAGGACATACCATTCTCTCAGTCATTCAATGCATGGATGAAAAGTTTCGCCAATCCGAATACTACTTATGACTTAAATTCTGACCAAAGTAATTATCCATCTTCTAAGAGATTGACATTTCTGTTCTTCATGAATCTGTGATTCGTACTACAGAGTAGAACTTCATATCAAAATTACATTCTCTGAATTTCGAAATTTTCCTTACCTAGGTGCTTGAGTAACATTAATATGAATCTATAGAAGTTTCATTGGCAATATTCTATTCAGAATAATGAAGAATAACAAACTCTTTTCGAACGAAAACAAAATTGCCTATACAAAAGTCTTCAACACAATAAAGGAAAAGTTATATTGTGTTGATATGGAAAAAATCAATATTCTTCAAAACAAAAATCGTAACTTATTGTCAACATTTCAAAAGCACGTTCAGAAATACCTCCAAACTCATACTGTGTTGAGAATACATGTGTACTCTGTAAGTTATTTGTCACAAAATGTTTGTATTATGCAACTTATACTTATGACCTAAATTCTGACCCTAGTAAATATCCATCTTCTAAGAGATTGACATTTCTGTTCTTCATGAATCTGTGATTCGTACTACAGAGTAGAACTTCATATCAAAATTACATTCTCTGAAATTAGAAATTTTCCTTACCTAGGTGCTTGAGTAACATTAATATGAGTCTATAGAAGTTTTATTGGCAATATTCTATTCAGAATAATGAAGAATAACAAACTCTTTTCGAACGAAAACAAAATTGCCTATACAAAAGTCTTCAACACAATAAAGGAAAAGTTATATTGTGTTGATATGGAAAAAATCAATATTCTTCAAAACAAAAATCGTAACTTATTGTCAACATTTCAAAAGCACGTTCAGAAATACCTTCAAAACTCATACTGTGTTGAGAATACATGTGTACTCTGTAAGTTATTTTTCACAAAATGTTTGTATTATGCAACTTATACTTATGACCTAAATTCTGACCCTAGTGAATATCCATCTTCTAAGATATTGACATTTCTGTTCTTCATGAATTTGTGATTCGTACTACAGAGTAGAAACTCATATCAAAATTACATTCTCTGAAATTCGAAATTTTCCTTACCTAGGTGCTTGAGTAACATTAATATGAGTCTATAGAAGTTTTATTGGCAATATTCTATTCAGAATAATGAAGAATAACAAACTCCTTTCGAACGAAAACAAAATTGCCTATACAAAAGTCTTCAACACAATGAAGGAAAAGTTGTATTGTTTTGATATGGAAAAAAATCAGTATTCTTCAAAACAAAAATCGTAACTTATTGTCAACATTTCAAAAGCACGTTCAGAAATACCTTCAAAACTCATACTGTGTTGAGAATACATGTGTACTCTGTAAGTTATTTTTCACAAAATGTTTGTATTATGCAACTTATACTTATGACCTAAATTCTGACCCTAGTGAATATCCATCTTCTAAGATATTGACATTTCTGTTCTTCATGAATCTGTGATTCGTACTACAGAGTAGAAACTCATATCAAAATTACATTCTCTGAAATTCGAAATTTTCCTTACCTAGGTGCTTGAGTAACATTAATATGAGTCTATAGAAGTTTTATTGGCAATATTCTATTCAGAATAATGAAGAATAACAAACTCCTTTCGAACGAAAACAAAATTGCCTATACAAAAGTCTTCAACACAATGAAGGAAAAGTTGTATTGTTTTGATATGGAAAAAATCAATATTCTTCAAAACAAAAATCTTAGCTTATTGTCAACATTTCAAAAGCACGTTCAGAAATACCTTCAAAAATCATACTGTGTTGAGAATACATGTGTACGACTTTATTGAGTGAATATCGAGATGTCTGAAAATATAACTTAGTCGACAACAATCTGTGCCAGTTATAATCAGTTGTTGATCTTGACAAGTCCATTGCAATAGCAACAAATATGGTTATGTCCCAGAAGAATGCTTCTATACTACAGGATCAAAACGAAGTTCATCAACTTGAAATCATCGTAATACCCTGTTGGGAACTTCAATCTCAGAAATGTACTGTTGACGAGTTGTTGAGTTTGGGAAAATGTGAAAGTTATCTGAAAAATGAAGTTTACATCAATTCAGATAAAAAATATCGTGCTGAAAAATGTGCAATTCGCTTTAATTTCAAACCATCACTCGTGAATGAATCATTATAGCCACACTCAATTTGAACATTTTTATGGCTATAAGTGCATTTTCCCTATTTCAACAAATCAAATTGATCAATGTTTTATCATAATAAGTAGGTGAAGAATAATCTGGAGGACATACCATTCTCTCAGTCACTCAATGCATTAATGAAAAGTTTTGCCAATCCGAATACTATTTATGACTTAAACTCTGACCATAGTAATTATCCATCTTCTAAGAGATTGACATTTTTGTTCTTCATGAATCTGTGATTCGTACTACAAAGTAGAACTTCATATCAAAATTACATTCTCTGAAATTCGAAATTTTCCTTACCTAGGTGCTTGAGTAACATTAATATGAGTCTATAGAAGTTTTATTGGCAATATTCTATTCAGAATAATGAAGAATAACAAACTCTTTTCGAACGAAAACAAAAGTTGCCTATACAAAAGTCTTCAACGCAATAAAGGAAAAGTTATATTGTTTTGATATGGAAAAAATCAATATTCTTAAAAACAAAAGTCGTAACTTATTGTCAACATTTCAAAAGCACGTTCAGAAATACCTTCAAAAATCATACTGTGTTGAGAATACATGTGTACTCTGTAAGTTATTTTTCACAAAGTGTTTGTATTAAGCAACTTATACTTATGACTTAAATTCTGCCCCTAGTAAATATCCATCTTCTAAGAGATTGACATTTCTGTTCTTCATGAATCTGTGATTCGTACTACAGAGTAGAACATCATATCAAAATTACATTCTCTGAAATTTGGAATTTTCCTTACCTAGGTGCTTGAGTAACATTAATATGAGTCTATAGAAGTTTTATTGGCAATATTCTATTCAGAATAATGAAGAATAACAAACTCTTTTCGAACGAAAAGTTATTTTTCACAAAATGTTTGTATTATGCAACTTAATCAAACGAAATCCTAGAATGTTTATAAATACTGCGCCAAAAAATTAAATAACAAAAGCGATAAGTTATTCTGAAGAAGTTTAAATATGTTGACGAAATATTTTTACAGTAATCCACCGGTACTAAGGAATGTTTGACAACAGTCGAAATGTAAAACTTTTAGGAAAAAGTCTCTCAAAATACCGAATATTTCCCCCCCTGGCGGGACTTTGTGCATGATATCTACGATTCATATTCAAAATCAATTACAGCATTCTGATCTATTTCGTTCCAAATTTCAATCAGTCTGTTCTGGACCTCATTCATGGAAGCTGGATGGTTTTGCTGGCTTCTTAATCTTCTATTGATAAGGTACCAGACATGTTCGATGGGAGTGAGGTCTGCATTTCATGAAAGCATTTTCATTGAAGTGATTATTTGTTATATATCGAAATTTGAACTAAATGTGCCGAAAATTGTAGGAGCCAATACACAAGTAAAGATTCTGATATAAAATAAATCAGGTGTTTATAGATTGGACTGTGCAGATTGCAATTGTTTTTATAAATATAGAACAGGAAGAAATTTTAATGTTAGAATCTCTGAACATAAACGCAGTTTCATCAATGGAAAAACCGATTCAAATTATTCAAATCATCTTAGGGAGAATGGTCACTCTTTCAATTCGAAATTTAAAATCCTACATTCTGAGAATAAAGGTATAAAACTCAACCTTCTGAAAGTACTTGAAATTAACAGATTTAGGTATTCACCGGAAATTCTTATTGATCAGGTAGACATAAATAACTCACCCATTATTAAATTTATTTCCTAAACATTAGTTCAAGTTCGGATAGCTCTGAGTGAATTTCCTATTTAGTATATATAAAATTTTTTTAGTAAGATATATTTGTAGTATTCATTCGCTCTTGATGAAGATACTGTGTATCGAAACGCTTCTAGCATTTAATCATATATTTTAGTAGAAATCATCGTTTACTTGTATTTGTGAAAATGGATTTCTATCACGTAAAAGCCTCGTCAATTGAACTATATTGTATAGATGAAACGCCGTACAGTCTGATCTATCCTGGCACATTCACATTCTGCAAGAATGAACCACCAAGGAGTGCCTTATATTGATAAACATTTCTATGTTACAGAAAGAGATGTTTTTTCTTCTCAACACTCATTACGCAGGATAGAATGAATGGTGATGAAAAAGTTAGTATGTTATGCTTCACAAAAGCCTGCGGACAAATATTCCTGAACCCAAGAACATCCAGGGCACGTATATCTCTCATTTACCCCCACCATACCATAACGTCATATGACATAACATAACATGAAATGGAAAACACTTCAGCATGCAGACCCTATGGTACCTAAAATCAGACATTCCATTCGACCCCTGAGAACGAGAACAGCAGCTTCTCTCAATTTCGAACAGACCTGACTGCATCTCATCTAGTGCCTAGGCACTAGTTATACCCCCAAAAACTTGACTGCTAACACCAGCCCCCTTATCTGGCACATACCTCGTAAAAAAGACAACCAGCTGTATCTTTTCAGCATTCAACAGCAGTCAATTCGCTGCAAAGTAAGTTTTATCCTATTGACTGTGCACGACACATCACCTCATGAACTCCTTGCAAAGATTATCTACTTGCTAGGCGGACTTAGTGAACTTAGGACAAAAGCTTAAGATGTCCCATTCAACTATTCCAAGATGATCTTCAGGTACAGGTAAACTGGTAGTCATGAGAGGGTCCTCGGCAAGGACGACCTCGAGCAACTACGACGATCCATGACTGTTGCTAACAATTTTCTCAACGGTTTACAAGACAACGGTTGGCTACTGCTAGACACCCTCAAATGCTGCTTCGACAGAACAGTGGTGTGCAAATTAGCAGTGTCACGACACGAAAACGTTTCAGAGCATTTGAGGCCCAGCTCCTACCGCATATCAAAGAGCTCGATTGAGTATTTCCAGAGAACATGTCAGTTGGCTAGAAGCTGACTGGAAGAGAGTTTTGCTTACAGATGAGTCGAAATTTCGTCGCATTCATTGCGATCGACGTTCTCTAGTGTACAGACGTCGAAAGGTGAGATATGTTCAATGCAACTTATTACCTATCTTTGGTTTTGGTGGAGGTTCAATAATGAGGTAGATAGCAATTTCCTTGAACGTAATGTTTGTTTATGCATGATAACGCCAGACCTCTTCTAGCTCATGTCGATGGCAACTACCTTCACTACTTATTATTTTATTTATCTATATTCTCTGACCCCTAAAGAAATTTTTAAAATATACTGAATAATAATCATCCGGGGTCACGTGCTCTTCCTGTCCTAAACTTTTTTCTGTGCGCCCTCGTAACTGCGAAAATTGACAATGAATCCCTGATCCGTTTGAAACCTTATTTGTTCGAACAATTTTCATCGTATCTGCGACTCTTTTCGAGTAAAAAATTAGATAATGATATTATTCGCACTTTCTAATTCAAATCCTTCATAAATTCATTCACTATTCCTATTAATTTGGTCTTCATATATTTGAATGATACAGTTATATTTCATCTAGCTGAGAAAGCACGAAACAAATTCTTTTCCTTACAACATTAGGTACAAAAGATTCAGAATAAGATATCTAGTCGCCCAGGTAACTTTCCATATCATGATTTTTTCATATTTTCATTCGTAGTGACACGTGCACACGATGCAAAATTTATTCGAAACGAATGAAGTTGTCGTTTGTGCAAATAATTTGTCCTGCTGGTCCCTTCAAGGGACGCAGGACAATCCGGTAGGTAATACGAAGCAAGGATAGGCCACATATCTATCAACGCTCAAACAGTCTGGGTCCTAGACTTGATGTCAGAATGATTTCCCCAATGGCCTGTAAAGTGTGTGAAGAAGACTGTAGCTGGTGATCTAAAGTGAAAAGGTTACTCACCTGCGCAAATAAAAATTTTGTTTAAGAGTTTGTTAACCATCAAAAATAATCTAGATTAGCCATGAACATAAATGCGGAAAATAGACTTTTGTGTATTTGTTCTTTCATTAACACCATCGATCTGATCTGATTCTGATTTGATTGATTTCGCGAATTCGCTTGTCATCGCTACGACTATGTCCTTCTTAAGTGTTACAAACCTTAATATCAGTTTGCAGTTCAAACTCTCGTTATCATTCAAATCCAATGTTAATTTTGGGATTAATTTCTGCATCTTATGAGTGAAAATATATGAGCGTCAAGTATACACCAGGCCGAGTAATTGACACACAAAATCGAAAATTCAAATTTATTCGGAAGAAGTTGGGATATGTCGAAGAATTATTCCTCCAGTAACCCACTAGCACTTCTTCTAAAACCATGCGAGGAAGACATTTACCAGGTGGGCTGAAAAGTTCGTAGCCTAACAGTGAAACACATTTTCTCGGTGTTATTCAATTTTTTCTTCAATGAGTCACCTCCGAGGGGGATATAGCAATTGTAACGATCAATAATTTTTTAAATGCCTTTTTAAAGACAAGAAATCTCTTCAATTTCAAAATATGCTTCAGTTTCGGCGAATACCTGTTCATTAGTCTTGAATTTTTTCCAGCGAGCATTCTCTTCAAGTCTGGAAACAGAAAAAAGCCTCTGAGGGCTAGATCTGGTTAATACGGTGGATGGGAAAGTAATTCGAAGCTTACGAGGTCTGGCTATTGAATAACGAGACTGGTTACGAAAAAGGGTTTTAATATAAAAATTATTTTACATTCGAATGCTCCGCTTCAATATACTCTCCTTCCCTCGCCACACACGTTTCCATACGTTTTTTACATTGATCGAAGCAGTGCTGGAAGTCTTCTTTGGTGAGGGCCTTTAGGACCTTTGTCGTTTTTTGCTTAACCGCTTGCATCGACTCGAATCGGGTCCCTCTCAAGGTAGAATTTATCTTCGGAAACGAAAAAAAGTCGGATGGTGTCAAATCTGGCGAGTACGGCGCGTGTTCGAGCACTGGAGTGCACTTACTGACCAAATACTGCTTCACAGATAGCGCGTTATGGGCAGGTTTTTTGTCACCAACTTCGTACAGACTTTTGTCATGTGTAATTCCTCGTGTAAAATTTATCAAACCGTTTCTTTACAGACCTTTACAGCCTAGGCTATCATCCGGATACTCATTCGACGATCTACACGCACAATTTGATCGACTTTGGTCACTGTTTCCGGAGTTGAAACGGTGCTCAGACTTGTTGTTTTCTTCGATCAAAAGTCAATAAGCGGGCAGCCATTTCGCACACACCTTTTGCATGTCCAAACATTCTTTCAAAGTAAAAAACGTTCCTTGGGTATCTTCAGGGTCTCAGTTCTATCGATTAACTTCATTTTGATATTATTATCGATTATTTATAATAAATTTGTGTAATTTGTCAATGTTTGCATCGATGGCAGACTCGTTGGGACATCAACTGCGTTCATCGTCTTGTATGCTCATATCATCTTTGTTGATTTTCCTGGCGCAGAGTCGGGATAATGTTTATTAAGCCATGCTTTGGCTTCAATTGATTTTTTTTCATCAAAA
Organism: Cryptolaemus montrouzieri; assembly: GCA_013387265.2. Lineage (NCBI taxonomy): Eukaryota > Metazoa > Arthropoda > Insecta > Coleoptera > Coccinellidae > Cryptolaemus > Cryptolaemus montrouzieri. The sequence goes on along the minus strand of JABFTP020000001.1, from coordinate 42,467,387 downwards.
AGCAATGTTTATTCAACACAGGTAATTCTCTTTTATCCATTTTTCCAACAAAAACAATAGTTGATCCTTCTTTAATGCTATATCTCGCAAACCAAAGATTTGACAGCTAATAACTTTTCAGCCGTGTCTAGTTAAGGTTAATACGCACTGAAAGTCATGCTGATTTGACCCAAGTAGCGCCATCTGTATTTCGGCCTACGAACTTTTCAGCCCACGTGCTAGACGCTTTGAATAGTATTTATGTATCGAATGTGGATAGCCCAAAACCAAATCTGACGATTGGTATATCTCAAACGTTGCTTCATCAGAATGACCAATGCCGAAGAGCAACATTCTATTTTGGTGACATAATTCTATCGTCTTGTAAACTGATGAAAATGTGCAGCCTGATATCATCAGGAACTTTAGTACGTCCTGAATTGGAACGATACCGAATTGTATCTCCTTCCAAAAACTTAGTTTCAATTTTATCAAGTGTGGATTGTTTTAATTGAGACCCATTACTTTGATTATCGTCAAACTCAATCTTCTTCTTGACTACTGCGTTTATCATTACAACTGAGGATAGTCAATATCTTGTGATACCTTCTTTTTCCGTTAACGAAAGCATTCTTAAATTTTCGTTCATCATTCCACTTCAGCTCCCAATTGAAATTCTTCGAATAGGCTGCAGATAGTATCTTTTTCCAAAAGAAAAGTTTACGTGACCAGGCCTTGCAAATTCTTGAATCTATCATGAAAATTATGAACTTAAATTTTTCTCGAAAACAACTCCTAGCATGTCTGTAATTTTTCATCGCTAACCTCCACTATGGGACATTTCAAAACAAAGGAGAATATGCTACTCACAATAAAATGGTCGATAGAATCATACTTGAGGAAAAATTCAAGGAAAATAATCAGTGACGCCATCTAAACTTCCAACTGATATGCTCACCATCATGTAAGTAGGAATTCCTTGAAAATACAGATCATTTTCTTAACCCTACAATTCATTGTAGCAACATATAAAAAAATAGCCAACAGTTCTCAAATTTCGAAGCGTCCTTTCTGATCAACAAACGATAATCCTTGTCATAACCTAAAACTCGTAACATACATTGTAACACGCAACATTCCGACGTAAGCACACAAGCAGATATATTTGTACCGGGAGGACGATAGGGCTCTTTTATATAAACATTTTAATTGGTGTCCTAAATCATCCTCATTACCGCGGGAAATAAAAGCATTGTGTGGAGCTACGCTATATTGGATGGAGCATTGCTCTTGTGTCCGACAAATGGTAATACAAGGCAGAACAGGCACGTCTTCAGTCAAAAGTTTCCACTCTGAAATAGATGACATGAATTTAGTGTTTGTGAACTGAGTCAATATGAATTTATACGAGGGCAATTTGATAAGTTTGTGACTTTTTTAATGGCTGATATCTATTTCTGCAAAAAGGCGTTGTAATTCTCAACATAATCTCTCTTAAATCCAATAATACATTTAGACAGGTTTTCTCAAAACCCCTCAATAAGCATTTGTTTTAGTGGTGAAATCTTCAATCTCTCACGATTCAATCACTTCTTCAGGTTTGGAAGTAGGAAATAGTTGCAGGGGAATTAATCTACAGAGTATGCTAGATGAGGTAACAGTTCGTAGCCAATCTATGAATATTTGTTATATATACGTGCAGTGTCTCAAAGTTACAACAATTCTTCTTCTCCAAATGTGAGCATTTTTGCTCCAGATTATTATCAAATATGTTTGAAAGCTCCGAATAATATTCACCAGTGATTGTTTCAAGAAAATCAAAATGAATTAAACCACATGAATCTTAAAAAATTGTGGTCATGATTTGTTAGCGAAAATCGCAACTTGGTTTTCGGAAATTGTTCGCCCGGAATAGCTGTTCTAACTTTGTTTCATTAACGGTTTTGCTAACAGCGAAAAAACTTGTTCGGCTTAAGGGTGAACTATACTAAACACTTCTTGGAAGGATCACTCGGTTGTGCTTTTTATTGAGAATCCTTAAAAATTATTGCTAGTTTGGTTCTAGTTGATGAATCAGTCTTTCCTTTTTTCCGATTCTCTTTCGTAAGACTTTGTCCACTGCTCTGATCAATTACCTGCTATCTACGCCGTGGGAAAATTTCGATGTTTCAGTACGACAGCTAGGTGAAAAACTGTAGTTAAAGAAAAATGTCCTCATCTCTCTCGATATCTCTCTTTGTTTCAGAGTTACTCATAACCTCTCGAATATTGGGAAAACCGCCATTCGCGGATATCTCGGTTATTATATAGAGTTGAATGAAAATAAGTTTGACATGTTTCACCTACCTTTTTGAGTAGAATTCAGTGCCGTGTCAAGTAAATTTCTCGGATCCACAGTTTTCGAATTATAATGCAAACATGCTTCTTTTTGAAAAACGAACTATGGACGATTTTACTTTTGTTTAATATAGCATATTTTTCACATTCAATAGATGCATCAGATGTTGTAAATTTTTGCATCGACTATTTTCTTTCAGGAACAACCTGAAATTGTCTTAATTTCATTCATTCGTTGCACTAACATCAATTCTTGTTGTTTTTCTCATTCTCAGCTCCTGGGAGAAGCAGATTCCTATCATGCCACAGCTTTGGCTGACCAAGATGGTTCTCTTCTTGAGGATTAGAGTTTTTCGTGAACTCTGTTTTTCTTTATAACTGTATACTTTCTGGCACCAAGCCTATCAGTTCTTCATAGCATTTCCCATGGAAGAATCTGAAAAAGACAGAAGGATCAGCAACCTGCCGCCTTAGGTTAGATCTCTTTATACATTTTTTCGATAGTCTCGGCTATAAATGCATTTCCTAAGAATTTTTTCAGATCTCTAGGCAATGAACAAAGAACCAAGATTCTTAATTGTTCATTGTTACAGTGTTTCACACATTGAAGAGGTTTATTTCCTAGTCAAATCCATGAGCCCTTTCAGCAGGCCCTTATCACACAAGATTGCTTGCCTATCTTGAGTTTTGGCTCACTATCCTCAGTTGGTTCCTAGGTAATTATAAAGCTTCTTGTGCAAGCTATTCACTTGATTCTCGTACTAAGTACTTGCTTTGTCTGTATCTACCTCCTCCTCTTGACATGTTTTTGCCTGATCCAGGATACTTGGATATCCAACTTTTCGCTGTAATGCCGATAGCTGATTTGGAACCTACGGATCCTTCTGATAAAACATTTGTTGCTAATCAATCAGCTTTCTCTGATTTTTTCTTAGATTTTACAAATTCTCCAAACTAGTTTCTTTGTCTTTTGTGCCGGATGTGCTTGGATACTGATTCGTCTCCCCTGTAGGCATTTCTTTGTACAATCTTGGATGTAGATTCTTATAACATAGATTTCTGCCTCGAAAACGTTATATATCTTCTGCTGAATCAATTTATAGTTTTGGAGTCACCTGCCTGCCATACTATGTAAGCTTCCACACTTTCCATCTTGAACTTTATCAACTTGAATTATTTTCTTAGGCATTACATTACATTACATTACATTCGTGAGGGTCGATTGGCTTTGCAAGCCTTTCCGAACTGCGACCAAATTGATCTTTTGTTCGTAACCCTTCTTATTCATTTCCCTGTAGGTCTAGATCCCTTACATAATTAAGAATCTCCCTGGGAGCTTTCGCTTTTACTTCGCGCGGCTCTAGTTTGTCGCTACCGAAGTGTATATGTCTTTGACGGACAGTTGCAACTGCAAAGAATATGTTCGGCAGTTTCATCGCCCTCTTTACACATTCTGCATGTTGCCGTTGCCGATTTGCCCATTTTTTTGAGATGGTATCTCAGTGGGCAGTGTCCAGTAAGGAGGCCTGTTATGATCCTCAACTCGTCCCTAGAGAGATCGAGAAGCTGTTTTGTCCTCTTTGGCGAATAGCCAATGAACTTTTTCGCTTGCCTTTAGCCTGGAGTTTTCCTCCAGTATTCTTTTTTACTAGATTCTTCCCATCGTTCCAGTTCCTGTCGTCTGTGCGGCTTACTTAAACCGTAGAACGGTTCAGGTCCGGTGGGCGGGATTCCAGCAGCTGATTTGGCCAGTTCGTCAGCGGCTTCATTTCCTTGTATGCCTTCGTGGCCAGGCACCCACCACAGGAAAAGTTTGTTCCCCTCAGCAAGTTGCTTCCAGGATTGACGGCATTCCCAGACAGAGATGCTTCGATAACTATGAGAGTTTAGAGCTTTTATTACTGCCTGACTGTCCGTTAAAGTGTATATCTTTTCTCCTTCGAGTTTCCCTCGTAGTCCTTCCTGGCAGCAAAGGTTTACAGCAAGTGTTTCTGCTTGCAAGATTGTGGGAGTAGAGCTCAGAGGCACTGATGAAGAGTACTTGGGTCCATATATGCCTGCTCCTGTTCCATCAATCGTTTTTGATCCGTCCGTGTACCAAATGGAGGATTTTTGGCAAAATTGATTTATTTTTCCCTTTATGATGGTGCGGTCTTCTATGACCACTTCGAAGGGTGTGTGAAAATTAAACTTAAGCGGCATTATATCCGATGGTTGTGATAAGATTTTTGGCGCTATGTAACCCAGAATCCCCAGGTGTCCCTTCAGATCACCAGGTTATAATTTTTTTGTGTCTTGGAGCCGTAATGCCGCCATCAACGCCTCCTTCTTCAATTTTATATGAAGAAGAGGGAGATTTAGGATTACCTCCAGGGCAATAGTCGGGGTGCTCCTCATAGCACCTGTTATGCCCAAGCACGCAAGTCGCTGCAGTTTTTGCAGCTTGTTTTGCGTAGTTATTTCTGATGTTTTCGTCCACCATACAAACGATGCATATGTGACAATGGGTCTTATAACCGCTGTGTATAACCAGTAGGTCATTTTTGGCTGTAGTCCCCAGGTCTTTCCGAAGAGTCTACGGCATGCCCATAGGCACGATGTAGCCCTGGAAAGAATTTTGTCAATGTGTAAATTCCAGTTGAGTCTCTGATCTAGGGTTAACCCTAGATACTTAGCCTGTTCCGAAAATTTCAGAATATGTCCATTCAGAAAGGGGGGCTTTAAGTTCAACTTTCTACGTCTTGTGAATGGAATTAGAATGGTTTGTCTGGATGGATGCTGAATGCCCCTTCAGCACACCATTCATTTACGATGTTAAGGGCTTTTTGCATCAGGTTCGATAAGATTCCATCATGCTTCCCCCTAATGATGATTACTAGATCATCAGCATAGCCTTGTGCGTTGAAGCCAGCGTTGTTCAGTCTTTCTAAGAGGCCATCAACAACTACTGACCATAGTAGCGGCGATAGGACACCTCTTTGAGGGCATTCTTTCACTTCTGACACCGATATTTCGGTGTCTCCAAAAGTGGCCGTTATGATCCGGCCTTTTAGCATTTCTTCAATCCATTTGTTGTTTTGACACCCTTATTGTTTGCACCATTGCTAATGGATGTACAGGAGGTATTATCAAAGCCTCCTTCAATGTCTCCAAATAGAACTAAGGCTATTTCTTTAGCCTCTAGTTCTCCTTCCATTTCTTTGACTAGATCGTGTAGGGCATCAATTGTGGACTTGCCCGGTTGGTAGGCAAATTGTTTTTTATGAAGTTTTATGAAACATTTCCTATGGTTGTCGAGAATTTCCTCCATTGATTTTAGGAGAAAGGAGGTTAAGCTTATCGGACGATATGATTTAGGCTCATCTGGAGACCTCTTGCCCATTTTCGGTATAAATAATACTTTGACTTTCCTCCATGACTGGGGTATGTAGCCCAGTGAGTAGCTGGCTTTGTATATAGCTCTCAGACACGAGGCTGTATATGTGTTGCCTCTTTGCAACATGACTGGATAGATTCCGTCCGCCCCTGGTGATTTGTAGAGTTTGAAGCTTTTGGTGGCCCACTTCACCCTATCTAGGGTGAAGATTCGGCCCGCTAGATTTCTACTTTCCCTACTGGAGCTATACTTAGGCATTATGTCTTCTCCCATTATAAGTCGTTGATCAAGTCATTCAGATATTATAAAGGATGTTCCCATAAGCTTTATTCCTTAGAATTCACTTCATGAATATATACAATAGTGGCAGCTTCAGAATCACCTCCATGACTGTCATTGGTACGTTGTTCACGACTACACAGTTTTGCATACTTTTGAGTTCATTATTGTCGATCATGATGTCGAAAATATTCTCTTTGCTATTGAAGCATATTCCTTGTGAAATTGAATACCACAAATAGATTGTCAAGGAATTTATTTGGTCCTTTTTTTCTGGTCTTTTTACTAGTCATCGACATAGAAAGTTGATTCGGCTCAGTTCAATTGCTGAGAACATTCTATCTTGTAATTGTCCTTGAATGGATTACACATAGTTTTTCAGTCCAGTGAAGCTTTTGTAGATGCTATCACATCCAATTTAGTTTTGATGTAAACTACACCTAAATCCCCGTAGTTTTCATTAATTAGAATTCTGTGAAACCAATACAGTTTATTGGTGTATTATGAAGTTCGAGAAAATCATTCTTCGTCTCATTAACTATATCTAATATAAACATTTATGTGGACAATGACGGAACGGGGTAAAGTTAACCCATCATTTTGTTCAGAACGACAATGAATAACCATTCTATCCTGTGTTTGCCGCTTTACAACAATGCGCTTGCAAACTCTACCTCTGCCTGATTGTCAACTTTTGTTACCGCCAGATAGCGGTAGTGCGCAGATTTAATTTGTACAAACATAAATTTAACAATCAAGTAAACAATGGCTGGTTTATCACGATGTTCAGATTTTGACTTTATGGGGGCAGTTATGTGGAAATCGGCGCTAATAAACGGAAATATACGAGGTCAGGGGTGGGCCCAGATTTTACGGCCGATAGTTTGTCTCTTCTTCTAATGGCCAAATTGAGGATGTTTTACGTAGTGAGTCACTTCATTTTTCGAAATTGTCAGCATTTATCACTTATATAGGGTCATTTAGTGAGAACTGTATACAGGGTGACCCAGAATAAGATTTCAATATACCGCAAACTGAAAGAACACGGCAAAAATGAAATATTTTTGTCTGATTTCCACAATGATTAAATTTAATATACACGATCGGTTTCGACGGTTACGTTTTCGAATGACTTGAGCAATTATGATAAATAATGTGATAACTATACCTATGTTATATGTTGAGTAGAGGGGAGTGATTCAATTCTATTTGAGTGGTGAATTTAGGGTTGTTACAAAGTTTGTTAAATTTCAAACTTTCCTACAGATTCATTATTATCCGTTGATTGCATTTGTGGAGATTTTAGAAACTATTCGCTATAATCATGGGATTTTTAGATTTAAAACTGCGGATTTGTTATCTGAGGAAAGATATTCTTTGAATCTAGGTTCAAAATTTCGACCTGTTTGTCGTAATTGAGTTGGTGGGCATTTATTGTATTCAATATCAATATCAATTCAATTCAATATTCACGATATTTCAGACTGTTCGAATTTATTTTTTTTTGTATGGCCTTGAATAGTAATTTGCTTATGTTGGTAACACTGGAAAAGAGGTAGTTAAATTAAATTTGGAAAGATCATCTCTGATGTTGTTGAAGAGGGGGGGGGGCAATGTGAGTTAGACATCCATATTTATTTCCTAGTTTTTCTATAAAAGAATATAGTAATTCGGAAATTTATTTTTGTTCTTTGCGTTTTAGAAACTGTACGTGGAGACTGGAATATTATTATTCGATGCAATTTTCTTAGTGATTTTCATTTCTGTATTAAAGTTATCAATGAGAGAATGAAAAAGACTATCTGAAACATTGAGTTATAAGCGACTAATTCATGTGTAATATGCTTAAAGGAAAAATATCTGCTAATAAGGGTATTCCTGAGTTTGAAACACATTATAGATGAATTCTGTAATATTCCTGAGATCTGTTTGTCAAACAAAACTCAGAAATCCTCAAGATATTCCCATTCAGCCTCTTATTAGCAGATATTTTTATGAACAATCTCGAAAAATCTATAATGACTAATAACTTAGTGCAAAAATATATTTCTTGGTTGAACAAAATATTTTCAGACAAAATCAAAGAACCTTGATGACGTAAATTTTCAGTTGCGTCTCATGTGCGCAATATGAAAAACATTTCAGATCCTTTCTACTAAAAGAAACAAAATTGAACACTTGCGAATCTTGAAAACTCAAAATGGATGAACCTTTCACTTACGAGATACCAATCTCCATTTTTTAATTGATTGTAATTATCTGACAATGTGAATTTCATTTGCCTGCTATTTTTTTGTTATTATACATAATGATACTATTTATAATTCAAACTCAGTTGACACAAAAATATTTTTCTCATCTCCCCTCTACACGAAAGTGACGTTATGTAGGGTGTAGAAACAGCTTAATAGGTGGGTATTCTTCCCCTCGTTTTCCAGATAACTGAAGGAGATAAATTCAGTTTATCTTTTTACGTCATCTTTTGTTACGAGATAGTAATGACTGTGGTTTGCCATTTTCATACGCAACTATGCAATATATCCCTTTGAAGACATCGCAACTGCTATAGAAAATTTCAATAAAAGCCGAAAATGTGGGCCTTAATAAAACATCGGCTATAGCAGCACACATCTTGGCAGTGATGTAAATCTATTCAACGCAATATAAAGAAGCGAATTCAAGAACAACTAATTATTCTGGTTATAGTTGAGCATATGAAGAAGTCAATTTTCAAGAACATCTTTCCTGACGCATTTTTCATTCATGAGCATACTCTTTCTGTACAATCTCAACTTGTGAAATCAAAATGATCACTGAGTTGTCCTCAACTTTTTCTAATCATTAATATTATTATGATTATTATATTTGGAATAAGAGACCTATGGGTGCCTCAAATTAGAAATTACAAGGCTGAAATCGCAAAAGCAATAGCGGAAAGCAAAATCATAGAGAATCGATTGAATATACAAGTCTAACAATATTCAAAATCGATAAGGCATTAAAGGTAAAACTAGAGCAAGAAGTGCACTTTTAGAATAGAACCTAAGAAGGAGTTACAAAGTGACATATTTCACACTTGCATTATCTGTGATAAAGACCAGAGATCAAACCTGTAATTAAACGCATCGACACTGCGGACTATTTTTGCTCACTGTGATACTTGAATCAAGTTCCTCAAGCAAGTCGAGCATTTTGAGGAAGATCTTTTTCAAGGAAAGGGGTCTCAGTTCATTATATTCTCAGTAATTTTACTGAAAACTTCGAAACTGATTTCGCTCACTGCTAGGATTTCTGAGACAATGTGTTCAGCCGTCTCATTCACAAGCGGAGTGTGTTATTTACAAGCTGTCTTCAGCTTGCAGTGACCTACATTAGTATTCAGTTTTTGCCCTCCTCAGTCTCAGCAATAGAATGGTATGATTCACTGATGAACGTTTTTGAGTGTTCCAAGGCTGCGTGCTTAACAGTTTGAGCTGGATTAACTAATCAAGGTTCTGGTCTTACTGGAGGTGAGGCATCGTTTGTTCCAGTGGATCTGCTTAAGACAGATGAGTCTGTTATTCCCTCCAAGTTCTGAGTTCTAATCTACTCGGCATCACAGTCAGCACTGGAGTTTTCTGGATTGATCATGTGTCAGCCGTTGCAAAATCTTCAGCTGAACTAATTTTTTTTCCAGGGCTAATCATGCCTTCACGCCATCACAGCTGATGATTTAACACAATGCACAGGTGCAACCTGATATTGAAAACTGTTTTTATGTGTGCGGCTTCACGCGTAAAGATTCATTACATCTATTGGAGAGTGTTCAGAAGGGATTACGCGTGATCTCGAGCCTCTCGCTCAAATGCGGTAGGTTGCTGATCTTTCTCCTTTCTGCAGGCACTTCCAAGGTGAATGCTCTGAAGAACTGAAAGATTTGGCTTCAGAAAGAATCCAGTTCCAAAGGAAAACCAGGCTCACTAAAACTCTCATCAGCAGACGGTCCAACTAGCAACGCCACGTACCTATCTATGAAAATTTTTATGTTTACAAAGCTAGTGTGCTGTGGAATTCGCTTCTAGCGAACATCTTTTCCGTAACTCACAATGCAGCCCTCTTCAAATAGTGAATGAACACACATTAAATCCATTTGGTCGGCCACATCTGTGGCATGACAGCCATCGGACCCTCCCAAGAGTTAAGAGAAAAAAAAGTAATTGTCAAGTGCATGCTGTCTTTGGGGTGCTGCAATTGAATTAAAGTGCCATTATTGACAGTATTAGTATAAAATTTACTGTTGACGTGACGGACCCTGCGTTTCAGTAGTTTTGGTACCATCAGTCAACATGTGCAGGTTATCAGCTTACTGGGCTAGATATCCATGAACAAAGTAATCAACCAGCAGTTCTGAATCCCTCATCTCTATAACTTTCGGCAAGTTTGTTACCGTGTTTGTAATCTGCATGTATTGTATTCTTCATCTTTCTCGTCGATAGTAGATGGAGTAGAGAAATATTGGCGGTTGCCATGGCCTGAGTCCACGAATTACGATAGGAACTGCTTGACCATCCGCCTTATTCACCAGATCTAGTCCCAAGCGACTTCTTTTTGTTCCCTCATCTAAAAACTGGGCTCAGAGGACAGAAATTTTCGTCAAATGAAGAGTCAATCACCTTCGTAAACCACTATTTTGCAGATAAATACGTCGAGTATTATTTGGACGGGTTACAGCGATGGAAACATCAAATCTGGGACTGATTTTTTCATTTCGGCATGTTTTCTTTTTGTCACTCCAACTTTTTTTTGGTGCGCCACTGACAAATTTTGCATGTTATGTCTAATCATATGTTCAATTTGAAAATATTGCCTTTTTTCAGATAAAATCATCGAGAATACCTATCGTAATTGTATCCTGGCGTTTTCGAGATAAAAAGATCATCGAGAATACCTATTTAAAATTCGGCTAGAACTAAATAAACAGCAGGAAGTATCCTCCGCTTGCAAGAATACAGGCCTCTATCCTTCATCGCATATTATCACGCACTCTTTGAAATATTTCTGGGGTATTTCTTACCGTATCACAAGAGGTGATTATTCGATTTCTCTCAATTCTTCTACAGTGTTCACTGGAGTATTATAAACTAAACTTTTGAGATATCCCCATAAGAAAAAGTCTAAAATATTTAAGGCTGGGGACCTAGGAGGCCATGGTTCTGGCCCACCCTGACCTATCAATCGGTTGTTGAATGTATTATTCAAGAATTTCCTAGCTTCTCCACTGAAATGTGCTGGTGCCCTGTCATGCATGAACGACATTATGTTTCTCACCAAAAGTGGCATAAAGCAATAAAGCAATAAAGGTAACTCGTCCTCAAGAAATTACCGATAAGCGGGACCGTTTAGTCTATTAGGCAAAAAAAAATGGCCCGATCAAATAATTTCCAATTATTCCGACCCAGACATTTAGTTAGAATTGTTCTTGGTGATGAGATTCTTCAATCAAATGGGGGTTTGCCTGTGAGCAATAGTGATTATTGTGAAAATTTGTGATCTTTTGCTTGTAATTTTTTTGTTATTTCTAACAAACCGTAGCAGTTCTCGAAAAGTTAGCTTCGTCTAACAACATTATATCACTATCAAAATGAGGATTTTCTCCAATTTTATCTTAAAACCATCGGCAGAGGTTTAGTCTTGAAGGAAAATCCTGAGGAAGTAGATTTTGGACGCGTTGAAACGGGTACAATAAAAAGTCGTGAAGAATCCTCCAAACTAGAACATGTGAATTATTCAACTAATTTCCAATTTTTCTTGTACTCACAGAAGGATTCAAATCAATACAATTCAAAATTGCTTCCTCAATATCTGGAGTTCTCATAGTTTGAGTTGTACCTTTTAAATGATTATCTGCAGTAAAGTACCAGTTTCCCTCAACCTTCTGTGGATATTTGAAAACGTTCGCCTGTCTGGTGTTACTCGATTTGGAAAGCGCACCTGATATAATCGCCTAACTTCTGTTGTGTTTCCGTCAGCCAGACCGTACATGTAATGGATATCAGCCAATTCGGCGTTAGTAAAATTAGTCATTTTTTCTTACAGCAATAAGTCTTAAAACTAATCGTCAATTTAATGAACAATTCGAGTAAACAGTAGTTCAACTGTAGCAACTGTCAAAATAAATAAATGAATGAAAAAAGTCAACGCCTACTATTCATTTTTTCAATTAGAAGTGCTTTCAATTCAGCGAATGCATACAAATGTTTAATAATTGTTTGCTCGAGAATGGTCGGAGATACAAAAAAATTACAAGTGTCAATAAAGTTTTTAAATTAAACGAAGATGACGAAAATTATACGCTGATCAGTGGGGTACTGCAAAAAAGTTTAAAAAGGCAAAGGAAGACATGGCTCCGGAAAAGAAAACAATTTGTAGTTGAAATTAAGGACGTGTAATGATGTAGGCTGTAAAGAATAGCTGACATTTCAAATTCGGGCTGAATATCTCAAAGATTGCAGGAGTTCAGAAGCAAAAACCATTTTTTTCCGGAAATTTCAACACCCTGTAGCTCCGTAATGAAGCTTTTGCGGACTTATGTTTAAATGAACTTTTTTCTTAAGATTGTACGTAGATTTACCCACTCAAGGTGTGACATACTATTATGTAACACCCTGTATATCCATTAATTTTTCACAATATCATACTGCATTTTATTTTTCGAGCAAAAATCAGCGATATATACACAAATATATGAGATCAAACCACTATGTTTTATGGACAGGTGCCACTGAATATTGGTTTCAATATTGACTTGATATGATCCTAAATCATCATGGCTACAAAAGCCATTTAACGGCCGTGAAACTGCGATACCGCCATGCGTAAATCAAGGCGTTAAACATTTCCCGATGAAAAACTAACCGATCTGTGTCATAACTCTAAACAGGAAGGCTTTAAATAAGCTGCTGATGGCTTCCATATTCCATTGCAGTTTAACTGTAGCCAAACATAATGAATATTCAGTCGGACGCGCGAGAGAATTTATTGCATTTTATTAGTTACGATTTTTGCCACTATATTTGGGATTTTCTGGAAAGAAGAAACGACTACAAGGTGGGAAAATAATGCTTAGTGAAAAAATAACTCAATTGATAGAAAATTTGGAAAAACGGATTCTAAGAAAGATTGATTCACCTTGGCATTTGTGCAGCTGACAACTTTCTATATTTAGATATTTATTTATTTATTTATTAACGAGATGAACCCTTTTAGAAATTTAAAAGAAACAATAAAGAAAAGTCTTCCATTAAATAAGTAATTTCTAACAAATTGTACAGAAGTAGGACCCAATTATCTCTATCACTGATGTTCAATAATCTATTCAACAAACTGTTTTTGCTATGCATGATCATTCTTCATTTGTATTAATTTCATTTGGTAAGCATAAAAACACAGGTTTTCAATCAGTATTTACTGTACGAAACTTCTTGAAATTTTTGTCCATTACATCAATTTTATATTCCTGGATTTTCACCAATATCTCACGCACTGTTTCTATTTTAACACTTGGGCGGATTTTTTTCGGACGACTACGGCGTTAAACGTCTTTAACTGATCCAGTCTCCCTGATCTTCTCGATTTTCTATTTAGAGTTGACGAAATTTAAACACTATTCCGTGGAGATATTGTATGAATGTCAACTGTCAAACTTTTATTATAATTGGGAGGTGCAAAAATGAAAATACGTGTTTTATCTTTTAACTCTCTTTTTGTACTAACTCTAATCTGTCATCTTATGAATTATTGCTCTTTATAGATCATCAACACTTTATTGCATAAATAAATAAATAATAATATACTTTTTTTATTCTTAAATCTTGGGAGGAAGCGATGTCTGTCATGCCACGGATGTGGTGGCCCAAGATGATTTAACGTAAGTGTTCACTCGCTTCTTGAAGAGGGCCAAATTGTAAGCTATCGAAAAGATGTTCGATGAAAGCTAGTTCGACAGCAGGCTAGCCTTGTAAACAAATACATTTTTATATAGACAGGTACGTAGCGTAGCTAGTTGAACCGTCCACTGATGAGAGTTTCTCGCGAGCTTGGTTTTTAATTGCAAGTGGAATCTTTCCGGAACCAGGCCTCTCAATTTTACAGAGCATTTACCATGTAGGAAACTATAGAAAATAGAAACAACAGCAACCTGCCGCCTTTGCGAGAGAGGTTGGAGACCACATGTGAACTCCTGGTGGTTGATGAGGGTCACGGCTCTTCTCTCGACTCTATCCAATAAATGTAATGAATGTTTAAGTGTGGAGTCCCACACATGGGAACAGTTTTCCAGACCATGTCGCACCTGTGCTTTGTATAAAATAATAAGCCGGGATGGCGTGAATTACTGCTTAGCCCTGAAAAGAAAAACGAGTTTAGCAGAAGCAATGCATACATAGTCATTCCAGCGGTGTTAACTATGATTCCGAGTAGATGCTTGTTCTTTTCTGGGGCAATTTGATATACCTGCATGATTACAGAAGGTTCTCCAGCCCCACTCTGATATCTTCTCCAAGTCCAAGTGACATAATCTGTTGGTATCTTTGTTGCTGTGATTCCTCAGCAGTTATAGGACGCTGACTAGAAAATGAAGACACGAGTCGGCAAACCCAAAAATTGTTTTCGGTGGAGTGGAGCAGCTCATTGATCTTCAACAGAAAAAGAATTGGCGAAAGTAAGGAGTCCTGGGGTACTCCTTCATTAAGCTGAAAAAATTCACTCGTTACACCATCGACTACCACCCTAAACGATCTATTGAAGAGAAAGCTACCAATACAACCACGCAATTTCTCAGAAAGTCCATATGCGTCCGCCAAAGGACCGTTGTTAGTCGTATTACCATCAAGATCCCTTCGGTTCCCACTGGAAATCCGACTGAGCAACAAGAGCTCATCATGTTTCATTTAAAAAATCCTGCCCACTCTGGAGACATTGTCATCTGCCAACTCACAAATGACCACTTCACGGTGTCGATAGCATGATATGGACGACGGAAGTAATACCGGCTTCCACCACATCTTAAGAAGACTCGACATAGTTTTTCAAATAGCTCTGATAGCTTTCATCACCATCATCATCATCATTAATAATATCCACCAGAGAGAATTAACTTTGCTAAGTGAAAGAGAGTGTTCCCTATCATCCAGAGCCTCGAAAAGAACTCTCGTTTGAAAACATCCTCCCATATGCACTGTGGAGAACTTGCCATGTGAAAATCAAATAGGATCTTTTATGAGATTCGACAAATCAACTTGTTCTCTTTTAGAGAAACCCCACTCAAACGTTGATGTTTCGTACTCAGCTATTTTTTGGATAAACAGGATGTGAACAAGAACGAATTTCTAATAAGGATTCATTTAACGTTGAATGGGTACAAATTTCGTGAGTTTCCGAACCTAAGTCACAAATATACTATTTGGATACAAGCAGGTAGCTTTCTGAGAATCGGAATCATAAATTGAATTAACAGCCATAGCAATGTTTCTTTACTTATGAATTTACTAGATTACTTTTTGGTTACAACAAAACTGTAACTATTAGTGAAACTCTGAATCTATCATTTAACACTAGAATAATATGATTGATTATATCATTCGATTCTTGAGACAAAATTGATGCATACATTCCATCCAATTCCAAATTCTCGTAGGATAAACTACTGATTCTGTTGGATTTGATGTTGGGTTGACCCACTAATGCGGTAGCTCTGCTGATTCTTCAACACGGGTGGTGAACATCAACTTTATCACTACTATAAGTGGCGTTCATATGTTTTCGTTTGGTGAGCGTGCTCTGGTTCATTATGATCTGTAATCTGTGCTCGATAGAGTCGAAATTTCGAACATTATTATTGTTGAACCAGTAATAAGCTTGTATCATGCCTGTAGACGCTTGATTTTCATATTCCATACTGATTTATTCTTCGGTGGGCCATACGCAATACAAAACAAGAACAATAATGGGCAGATAGATAGGAGAAATTAAAAGATGAAGTAATGGTGACCAATTTAGGACTAATTGACTGCTGAGTAAATTTTCGGATTTCTTCTGTTTATTGGTTTCCTATGCTTCCCATATGTTCAGTTTCAATATATTATTTTCATTATGTAAAATATCAATGTCATTATTGAAGGTATGGTTTTTCTTTAGTAGAAAATTTGCATGGTGAGATTTTTGTTTGTCAAAACTGCGTTTCTGAAAGTTCTTTCTCTATAAATTTTAGCATAACTTGCACAGGAGAAGTTATGTACACCTGATTTGTTTACTTCATGAATTTTTGGTTTACAATTTTGAACATATTTGCCCAGAGTGTTATCCGTTAACTTTTTGAATGTTACTATAAACAAAATTATCCACAGACATAATTTTTCTATTCTCTCTGAACCATTCTATATAGACATCATCATCATTCCCAATTCTTCCACTCATTCATATCAACATTAATTAGCTGCTTCGCAGTAAGATGCATAGAGTCATCACGATTCCAATGGCAGAAATAATTAAACAATATGTTATCCATAAGGTTTTACGTATTGTTATAGAAACTAATATGAAATGAATATTAATATTAATTTTGGTTAACCCATTCTTCTGAACTCATAATTTGAAGATAGCTTTCATAACAGATATTTTTCTAGGCGCACACAAGGACGGTCTGAAAAGTTTCTGAGCTCTTCGTGAAGATGACAGACTGGTAAATAAAAGCTAGTGAATTTAAATTTTTCATCTGCTTCCACTGAGTGTTTTCTTGAAAAGACTAAAATCGAGTATCGAGCTGTCATTAAATATTTGTTTTTGAAAGACAATATGCCTATGAACATTGAAGATGAGTTGGATTCTGTGCTTGGGAACTCTGCACCATTATTTACTATAGTGAATTCTGAGCAGCTGTATGTATACGTGGCCGTGAGAGCTTACGAGACGATAAACGAGCTTACGAGACGATAAACGTTTGCGACTATCAACGATAACATCGACGAAGTTTACCAAATGGTGCCAGACGACTGCGGAATTAAAGTGAGAGAAATAGCAGAGATTATGAGCATGTCAAAAGATCGTGTTTGTCTCAATTTAAATCAACATATACACATGAGAAAGCTGTCTGTGCGTTGGGTACCGCGTTCGCTCACGTTAGACCAAAACCTTTTCGAATAAACTTGTTTAGGAGCTAAAACACTGAAATTTTGGCGCTGATTAATTAATTAATGTAGATGAAACGTGGATACACCATTATACGCTAGAATTTCGGCTGGAAAATGATGGCGACTGTTTGTTACGATCGTCATGAAGTAATTCGAATCAATTACCTTCAAAAACGAAGAACCATTTCAGGAGAATCCTACGCATCATTACTTGACGAGATAAAGCATAGTTTGCGGAGAAGAACGGCCACATTTATGCAAGAAGGAAATCCTGTTTCACCAAGACAACGCACCGCTTCACACCTCAATGGTTTCCATGGCAAAAATTGACGAATTAAGGATTGAGTTCCTTGACCATCCGCCTTACCCACCTAGCCCCAAGCGACTTCTTCTTATTTCCTCATCTAAAAATTGAGCTCAGAGGAGAGAAATTTTCGTCGAATGAAGAGGCAATCACCTTCTTGAACCACTATTTTGCAGAGAATAACGACGAGTACTATTTGCACGGGAGATGGGAGCATATCTGGGAAAAGAAAGTAGAGATACAAGGAGACTACACTGAAAAATGAAAAAAATTTAGTAAAACTGTCTTGTATTTTTGTTAGGTGTGAAACTTTCCAGAACATCCTCGTATATTCAAAACTATGAACCAAAAGATTATCTTTTGGAAGTTGTGATAAATTTTATATAGTAGAACTTTCAGAAATTTCAACATTAGGATGTCTGAGCATAAACTTAGTTAGTTTTGACCAACAAAAATCTCATTTTCACAACGCAAATCATCTACTAGAAGAAAATCATACTTTCAATAATGATTTTGACAATTTACATACTGAAAAAGATGGATTGAACCTGAAACACGTGGAAAGCATTGGAAATCAAACAGAAAATTTCCGCAAACTCACTCAACAGTGAATTAGACCCAAATTTGTCACCATGACTTAATTTTTGCAGTCCTCAAAAGAAGCTACCATGTGGATTTCCTACCTATTAAGTCAAGTACCTAGTTTTACCAATGTATGTCAAAGAAGTAGTATTTATTTTTCATTCAAATTTATTGTATCGTCTTGAAAGTACCTTCCTTCGAATTGATACATTTACGCCGAATGAATAATCCAATCATCAAAACATTTTTGAAACTAGCCCGCTCGGTAGCGTGGAGGGTATGACGCTCGTCCCCTGCGTCGTGTTGTCTGGGTTCAATCCCCACAAAGTTGGTGCGATTTTTCGGATTCTGGCAATGGCTTGAGTGTTCATCATTCGGAGGAGATGTGAAGCCGTCAGTCCTGTCTAGCAGAGATGTGTTGGACATTGAAGATCCCTTCCCTCCACACGAGAGGGATTCGGAAATTTTCCAGGGCTAGTGAGGCGACAGAATTCGTGGCGTGTCATTAGCCGAAAGGCAGAAATAGAGCACGTAATAATTTTTTCAAACGCTTCTTCCGGTATTCACTCAAAACGGGTACCTCGTTGTGGTAATTTGAGTTTTGGAGAAAGAACAAATTTGGCCGGAGCCATATCAAGTGAATACGATAGTTGTTCGACGGTATTTGTTAAGTTTTTGGTGAGAAATTCATTCACAATAATGGCGTTGTGAGATGGTGCATTATCGTGGAGAAGAATCCATGAGTTTTCTTTCCACAAATCTGGATTTTCTCGACGAATATGCTTTCTCAAACGCCGCAGATAATACTCTTTATATAGTGTCTGACCTTCATATAAGAATTCCGAGTGCACAACACTGCGATAATCCAAGAAAACATACATTAGCCTAACTCACATGTCTCATCACCAGTTGCAATGCTTTTTATGAATATGGAGTTGGAATTAACCTTCACGCGATTTAATTTCTGAAAAAAATTGAGTTCTCTTAGAACTAATCGATCGGCAACGCGTTTCATGCCTAAGCGATCGTTTAAAATGGAACGAGTTGGTTCGTGAGACACAGAAAGTTGACGGTTTTCATTTATCATCTCCTTCACATTATCGATGTTAACTTCAGTTATAGATGTTGATTGCCGACCAAAGCGACGCAAATCTTCCACCACATCTCAGCCACTGTTGATTGCACTGTAGGACTCCTATGCACGTGTTTTTGATGAAGTCGATTCACCATAAGCCTTCTGTAACATTTTCAGCGATTCGGCACACGAAATTACATTTGCATAACAAAATTTGAGACAATTTGTTTTTTCGATATTTGTTTCCATTGTGAAAATACTTGTGAGAATTAACAAATTCGGGCACTGAAAACAAACTGGACGACAGATCGCGTTCAAACTACGCGTCAATATAGAGAACAGTTGCGCCAACTCAGCAACAACAAAAATTTTAAAAATCATTTTTTTTTTGAATAATCCATCTCCGGTACTTCTTAGACAGAATGTAATATATATGGCATTCTTTCAAATTAACTGAAGAAGCCGCAGTGGGATGAAACTCGCCTTAAGTTTGTTGATAAAGTGAAAATTTGAACATAATTGTATTCTATTAAGAAGTATGAATATTACTCTGCGGTTTTCAATGTGTTTTATTTCGTTTTTAATCGTTTTTACCCGAAATACGAAAAATGTGAGTTAACCCAACTGAAATATAGATATAGATATAGATATTCTGCGAGTGATTTTTCTTCCGAAATTGTCTAATAATTTCTTTTTCTCGAAAAATACATCGTTCTTAGCGATACTCTCACAATTGAATGATAATGGTGATGATAAGCGAAGAAAAATGAAAATGTTGGAGTAAATTTCAAGTAAAAATCAATTTTTGGTATTTCTGGAAGGTTCAGGTTAGAATATCATTTGAGATACAATTCCATTTTTCTTTCATTGAAATCGATGAACAATTTGTATGAGTTAAAGCTTGAAATTTATTTTAGGAATCACCTGATATGTGATGGTTTTTTCTTTGATGAAATGATGAGACAATAAATGGAATGACTGAAATTTTTTCGAAAAGTTGATTCATCATTTTGTTGACTTTTGAAGTAAAAGAATATGAATATTTTGTCTGTTCACTACTAATGAAAATTATTGAATATTCTATATTTATTACAACGTCATAATACAATAATATAGACACTCGAAGTGGTATAAAACAATTTTATAGTTCTAGTGGGTAATTCTATATGAATAATTATATATATTGACCAACATTTCGAAGCATAACACAACGTTCAATCCAGTTCCATTGTTTCATTATTATCAAAATCATTCAGTTGCATTTAAAAAGCTGCCCAAATATATTGACAAGTTCATAATTGTACTCTTTGTTTCGTTTCCAATCCTGTTTATAGCACTATCATATATTTTTATTGCAATGGCATTTCGCCCTCTGACGTATTTGATTTGTTCTATATCAATTGGGTAATTGGACAACGAAATGATGATGTTATTCATTCAAAACCGTATCTAATTGGAAATACAGGGTCGTCGTTGGATTGAGCTTTTATTGCTGATATATTCACTTTTAGAACTATTGAGGAATTGCCCATCATGAGGTCATAAATATGACACGTAAAACATGATATTAAGAAAATAAATATTGTAAATGAACGTTTCGATCCTGCTAACACACTTTTCTTTGTTACAGATTTTGCGTCGGTGATAGATTTTACCTATGTGAGAACAAAATATTGTGTGAATATGATTACGAGGAACGTCTAGTCTTTGCAAATATGGCTTACAATCCACCTCCTCTATCGCATCTGAAGCGGCAAACATCGATACCACCCGTAAGTATCTGAATACTAATACAATAGTCAACATTTTTCTTGAAGTTCTTCATAAACTGAGTATATATTGAGCCTATAACTGAATATAATGCCACACCTCGGTTACTGCCTTATTTCCCTTCCATCAGAATTTATTCTCATGGTGGTCATCGGTAACGGTATAGTTTTCGATGTCAGAGATTGAGAGGTATCGCAAGTAAATCTGTGTATACAGGGAAGAGTCAAACCGTCTTTTGATCGAACATGATATGCCAAGAATGAATGACTAATATGCATGTCATTAATGTGTGAACTCGGAAAATTGATTTTCCAGTTTTATTTCACCTTCTCGGCGACAATGATGAACTCTCCAATACATAGGACCAATTAGCATTCCTTGGAAAAAGGAGGACAAATCATATCCTCTTGTACTATCCTTCGGGCGTAGAATACGAGGGATGTATTTTAAGTTTCGCCTATAGAACTGGAGTGACAGCTTTTGTAAAAGTTATTGTCGACGGAGTATTTTCTGCACAAGTAAATTTACGCTGTATTAGTAGTTATTCCAATTGTTTGCTGCTGCATTCAAAATGGTCTTTTGCAAAACATCAACAGCTTCTTTTGGAGACTGAAATCTTTGACTACACAACTTCATAAATCTGAATAGTCTGAGAGCTAATGGCTAGCAAATTTGACTCTTATACCTATCATCCATAATGTGGCGAAAATTGCATCATCTCGGTTAATCCTTGAACGAAGATAAATTTTGAAATGTACTATAATAATTATTCATAAATAATAGTGGCAGACGATTCTCGAGTTTCCAAGGTCAAGAAAGAATTTTTACATGTTGTTTATTGACATCTTGCCTGAATTTATCGTGGCAGATAGTTCTTCGATATATAACATCATGGCAGGTAGCAGAACTTATCTATCGATAGAGCATACTTATGTACAAGAAGTGACTTTACGGGTAAAACCCCCAATAAATGAGAATTGGTTCATTGGATCGTTGACTTGTAACGCACTAGGTACTTTTTTCGTTTTAATGTCCTCGATTCCGAAAAATTAATTCATTCTGTTGCTTTTAAAATGTCCTGATATTTCAAGTAATATAGAGGTAATGCCTTTAGACACCATAACTTTCTTGTGATTCGATATCAATATTTGAATATTACCAGCTGCTTCATTACGAGTCTTTTCTTCTGAACAATGTTCTGAAAAAACACAGTGTCTGTTAGCGGATATTCAACTTTTCGAATGAATTGAGATATTGCTTATGTTAATATGTAAGGAAAAACCAACGTCCCATATAAACGCCATTTTCTTCGATCGAATCAGATATTTCATCAAAAACACTTCTATTAACTTCTCACAAAGTGTGCTATGATACGCGGACTGGACTTTCAATTATTGGGCGAATTTGGGTTACATTTCGTCCTAATATATAATAATAGTATTATAGCTTATTATCAAGATCATTGTGCAGTTTCGTCAAAATTTCAGCGTAGACATCCGTATCAACCTCGACACTTTTCATTACGCTCTTTTCAATATTTTCTTTTTCCTGAGGTACGTTTCATTCTTAATATAGAGTTACTTCTTTTTCTTCTTACAAAGAAAACTTATAATACGCATGGTTGTAAGAACTTGGTCAGAGATTAAAATATCTAATATTCATCATTAGATATTCTGCTACTTCTGAATTTGAAAAAGTACTTTATTCAACGGTCAACTTGGACATTGTTATCTTCTCATTTTGTACGGCAGGGTGAACCACCATGCTAAATTTTTTTTTGGCTTGTCGCGCCTTCCCCCTCCCTCTCGGCCCAGCTTCACTCTTGCATCTACGATGGGACACACTTCTCGAAGATAAATTTTATTTGTGCACGACGATCAATTTCCTGTTCTGAGAGTGGACGTGTTTGATCAGCGCCCATTGTGCTTTTGTCTTCTATGAATCGCTTTTAGTCGATTGATGGACGAGGAACCATTCTTCTTGTTAACAGCTGGGTTTGCTGCTGCTACTTTTCAGCGAAGTTGTTAGTCTTGTTTACTTCGTTTACATCCAGGCTTGCAACAAGCGTTCCGCAGGACTGTGTTTACAAAAATGATGGAACCTGTAGTATCACTAATTATAGAGCTATTGGCTGATGTGGATAGATTTTTTATTCTCAACTTTTGGGAGGAGGCGATGCCTGTCATGCCAGAGCTGTGGCCTCCCAGATAATTTAATGTGCGTGTTCATTAGCTTCAGGAAGTGGGCCAAATTGTTATTTGAAACATGTTCGATGTAAGTGAGTTCCACAATATACTAGACCTGTTAACAAAATAATTATTATAGAGAGAAGTACATGGCGTTATAGTTGGACCGTCCGCAAACCTGATTTTTCTTTGGAACTGGCTTCTTTCGGAACCAAGCATTTCAAATCTTCGAAGAATTTATCATGAAAGTATCTAGAGTAGGGAGAAAGCTCTGCAATCTACTTCGTTTGAGCTAGTGGCTGGGAATCACCCTTAACTCCAGGTGGTCGATGAGGCACACTGCTCTCTTCTGGGCACTATCCAAAAGATATAATAAATGTTTGGGTGCGGAGCCCCTCACATGGGACCGTATTCCAGACCAGGTCGCACCTGTTTTTTGTATAAAGGCATCAGCTGTTATGGAGTGAAGTACTGCTTATCCTTGAGAAGAAATTGAGTTTATGAGAAGCCGAACAGATGTATGTTCGATTCTGAGGTAATTCGATGTTCTTGAGTTAATTTTCTGGAGAACGTTCTTTATTACGCCTTGTCTTTAAACTTCGACCAAGTTCAACCGGTTGCACTCTGATATCTTCTCTTAGTCTGAATTCAAGGTCAAAGTTTGTTGGTATTTTTGTCGGTGTGAAACCTCAGCAGTTATAGGATGATGGGGAGAGGGTACAGTTGTCCGAAAACCCAAATATTCTGTTGCTCTATTGATGATGATTCTTATAAGATTGTACTAGGTTGTAAAAATAACAGGACATCTGTTTTTTGTGGATTAATTAGATCGCAAGTTTTATGATTCCTCTGTATCTTAAGTATAATTAGGTTCAATAATATACTTATATTTAAGTTTGATATTGCCGTTAGCGTACAAATGCAGTTTTTCTGATTCTCCGGATACAGAAGATACATTTTGATTCAGTCGACATAATGGGCGATTTATATATGTTCCATGTTAAAATTCGGAAATATTCTGCAAACCTGTGTCGGAGAACCATAAACAACGCTTTTAGGGAAAAAATACGATAGCAACGAGTTAATAATGCAATGCTATATTGAAGACAGAATAGATTCAACTAGTGTTGCCTATAGATACGCATGCTCGGACGTAAATTGAGTTTTGGTGTCTGCATAGACGTTATATAGTTATTTAATCCTATAATCAACAATATACAAATAAAATTTAACCAAATATTTTTGAAATGTCAAATTTTGTGGCACATTGTCATGACAATGGAAGCATGATAATCGTCTGCCATTGTTATGTTCGATTAATTGTTAGAGTATATTTTGAAATTTTGAAACGAAATGAAACTTATCTTGTATCTTGTATTTTACGAGTCACATATCTCGTGGGTTCCTTGTTAAAATTCGGATATATATTGCAAACCTTTGATGGAAAACCCTAACGCTGTGTGTTCCAATTATTATTGCCGAGGGGGCAACGCTATTAGAAAAAACTTCCATAGCTCTGAGTCAATACGACAGTACAATATTGAAGACAATAGAGATAACTATATGCTGGCTATAGATACGTATGTTCAGAAGTATACTGAGTTTCGATGTCTGCCGAGATGTTGTACACGGAAAACTCATCTGCCTCCATAAATATAGGCATTTAATCATATGATCAACAATAAAGGAATAAAGTTCAATCAAAAAATAATTTCGAAATATCCAATTTTGCGGCACAAAAGTGTCTGCCATGATCAGGGAAACGCGGTAATCGTCTGCCATTGTTAATTTTGATTAATTGTAAGAGTATATTTTTCAAAATTTTGACAGTAGCCCAGTTCAAATAACAGAGAAGTTGATGGAATTTTTATAAATGTCTCTTTCTTCTTCTTCACCAATAAATTTATATTTAAAATATTTCAAAGCAATAAACAAAAAAGTCTGAACACTGACTATAAGTCATCGAAATAATATGAAACTAAAGTAGAATATAAATGGATAGTTTTCTTGACAAGTTATCAATTGCACTTTCAACTAAATTGTTATTATGATTGATTGAAAAAATGATTTTTATCCGCAATTTCATATTGAATATAATTCTTCTTTTTTTCTTCTTTCCAGGCCTCGTTACCAAGTCATCTCATCAACGGTCATCGAACGCCTTTGCCGCCATCGAACGGCGATCACAACAACAACATGTCTGGAAATGGGCAATTACCTCCATCTTCAATGGCGAATCCCCCATTTTCAGGACATCTCAAAAATAGTCCCATGTCATTGGGAGCACCTAGCTGAAAATTTTAATTGATGTCTGTGATTGCTTATAAGGTTTCATTTTGCATATTTTCTGTTGTTTCAAACTCTTTTTGTGAAAGATATTTAGGAGTTGTATCTTAGAAATACAGCAGCATCCAAAGAAAACTTGGATTTTTCTCATATTGATATTGTAAATAAAATTTCTCATGAATGCTCAACCCTGTACGTAAATTTTTGTAAATTAATGAATGTGCAATATAGAACTCTTTCTGTTTGCCAGGTGGTTGGTTAAAATTGTATTCGATCTCGAATAATACTCTGTAAACATTTGAAAAATATATTTCGAAGACAATTCGGCACTGTAGACTCCTATTAACTTTGTATATTTACCACCACCTATTGACGTGAATTGTACATAATATTAGCTATAGATCTGAATGTTATACCGGTAAACAAAAATTGATTGTTTTAAATTAGATGTTATATTTATGACTTATAATTCATTTTGTTGACGTTGCCATTTTTATATGTTTTAAATTAATTTTAACGACTTCGATTGTAAAGTATTAAATTTAATATTTCTGTAAATAAATTTAGATTTTTTGCGTATTATGATAAAAATAGGTGCCAATTTGATTACAACTCTCATTTGTGTACAGTACAAATACACTGTCAAACGTATTCAATTATTCTACCAATGATTTGACCAAAGAAATAGATTTTACAAAGAAGAATATCTTTCATTCATAACCTTTACCATCCGCTGTTCTTTTTCCATATGCTTTAAGTTGCTGAGTACTATACAGGTAAGTATTATTATACAGGGTATCTGCCTTAAAGGACCCATTAGAAGTATCAGAAGAACGGGTTCATCTATCAATTTCAAATTTGGGACAAGAGTAAATGGATACTAATCTACAATGTGCAATTGTTTTGAGGGCGGTATCACTACCGGTTATACCGGACATCGAGTACAACTTTGCTATTTCAAATTGCATGGTGCATTCTCTAATTTTTTCATTTGACATTATCCTTTTCAAGCATCTTTCGTTAGGATTTGTCCTATCTAAAATGAACCTCCATTCGGAATTATAATGACATCTGCTTTCAACGAAAACATGGACTCGGATTTGAGTGATTTCATAATTTTTTTTAGTTTTAACGAGAAAAGTGTTATTTTTGCCAACTTACTTTCAGATGATATTTTATCTTCAGCAAAAAACTATACACAAACGAAATTAGTGTTTCTGCTTTTTTAAATAATTTCCTAACCTCAAATTGAGGCGAAATTCATAGAAATTGTCATAGAACATTGTGTCCATAATAATGATTTAATTTTCTGAAGAAACTGCAGGTTGATTATTAGAAATTGAACAATGTATTTTACTTTCTTCAGCTGACAACACGTACTGAACTTAAGTTGTAAATATATACATACATAAACAAGTAGTAACAATATTAATGAGATTTCAAACAGAGGTTATGGACGAATTGTGATAAAAGCAAGTATTATTTAAAGATATCGTATATGGAAAATAAGCAAGGCCATACTAATTTGAAATAAGATTTTAATAAAGTAAAAAAAAGGTTCTCGTATTTGCAAAAATAATTGTAATGACAATTTAGTTGTATTGAGTAATTTTCTAACACCCTGTATACAAAACAGCATCGTCGTCCTGAAAAATAACACTATTATCGTCAAACTTGACGTGTTGTTTGTCACTTGATGGGTACTAATTTTACGTCAGTGTTTCTAAATATACCCTCATTTGTTTTCTAATAGCTCTTGTCTACTAGTTATGGCCTTTATGAAAAAAACCTAATAATAATTTGATGTTAATTGAAAAAAATTTAATTTAACTTACTATTATTTGATGTGACATCGTCAAGGAGAGTTTCGTTTCGGTTTTGGGGTGTATATATTTAAAGAATACCATTTAAATGTGACAGTTCGTAAGTGACGCTTACAAAAATTACTTTGAGCATCAGCTGGTGATGCGTGATAAGCCTTGAGTTCCTCGAAAGGTTTTTAAGTGCGTTGAGTTGCTACGTTTATAGACAAATGAGAAAAGAAAAACTTTGCAGTACGAAACTGCTATGATCTGGGAAGAATCTGTTGACCTCTATGATGATTGCTAATTTTGTTTGGTGAACAAAACTGACATTAACCGAAAAAATCTAGCACAATGCGATTATCCTGCCATACAATTGGCACATACGAATGCTGAACCCTAACCTAACCGAATTCTGCGCCTTCAACGAGCTACGGATTAACAACACCTTCTACGATCACAAGGAACAACCAAAGTTTACTTGGTCTAATACCCAAGGACACCGATCAATCATAGAATACATACTTACAAATAAGGAATTCCATCAAAGTCAGATAATAGATGTACGTGTTCTGACATTTTTCAACATCGGTTCAGACCATGATATGGTTCTGGGAAAATTACGAAATATCATAACCCACAGGAAACAGGCACCAACGAGATCAAAAACAGAAAAATACAGAAGCACTCCAGGACACAACGACTCAAGGGCTGTTCAACGAAAGACTCAAGATAAATTTTACAGACAATCCAATAAAACAAGAACAAAATGTTGATGATAGCTGGTACACGATAAAAACAAACATTCTGGAGGCTGCAAAGGAAGCGCTTGGGATGAAAATAGTTGGAAACGCCACAAAGCACAAATCGACACCATGGTTCACAGAGGAGGTTAAAGCTTTAGCAAAGGAAAAAGGAGAAGCATATTTGATATACAGAAGTGTGAAGACTCAGGCAGAACACAGAAAATACGTGGAGGCACGGAACAAAGTGAACAGACAAAACAGGGAGATAAAGAGAGAACATTGGAGAAAATTTAGCAAGGATATGGAGAACGATATGTACGGAACTCAGAGGAGAATATGGGATATGCTTCGAGCAAGGAAATACCAGTAAATGAATATGCCCAACTGAATCAAGTAAGCGCGAAACAATGGGAACAATACCTTACAGAACTTTATAATAACGAAGAGAACGAAAACGATAGTGAGACAAGTAGATCAGCTTGAGGAGGATGAAATTGTCGTTGTTGTGATCTCCAACGAGTCGGAGGCCATTCAAAAACTCAAAAATCGAAAAGCACCAGGAATAGACAACATCACTGATGAAATTATCAAATATGGAAAAAAACACTCTAATAAGCGAAATCAAGGCTTTATTTGGAATAATCCTAGACAATACCAGTGTGCCTACAGAGTGAAAAAAGAGCCTTTCGGTACCTATATACAAGAAGGGTGACAAAAAGGCCCCCTCAAATTACAGAACAATAACTCTGCTAGGGGCACTAACCAAACTCTTTACCGGAATTCTACGAGACACAATAACAGAAATGATAGGCATCAACGAAAAACAACAAGGATTTCGGAGGAACAGAACAACAACGGATGCAATCTTCATGGTACGACAAGTAGTAGAAAAATCTCTGGAATACAACAAACCCTTATACATCTGCTTCATTGACCTCACAAAAGCCTTCGATCGTGTAATGGTGAAAGATGTGCTGCAGATACTGAGAGAGGAGCAGATCCCGGAAGCAATCATTAAAATTATAGAAGACCTGAACACCAACAACACCACAAAAATAACATCTCAAGGTAGCCTCACATCAGAAATACCTGCCACTGCGGGCCTAAGACAAGGAGATAGTCTTAGCCCTCTTCTGTTCAATTTATTAATGGACAGAATCATAAACAAAGTTAAATCAGTAGGAAAGATACAGGACGAGTACGGGTGAAATAAAAATAGTATTCTACGCGGACGATGCGGCAATAATGGCGGAAGATGAAGATAATCTTCAAAGACTCCTGATTGCTTTCAAATCCGAAGCTGAAAACTGCAACATGAAGATAGCTACCGAAAAAACAAAGAGCATGGTGCTATCGAAGGAGTCAAGAAGATGTAAGCTCGCAATTGATGATAAAACTGTAGAGCAGGTAATGTCCTTCAAATACCTTAGGGTGCAAATAACTAGTAACGGAAATTTAGCGAGAGAGGTTCAAGAGCAGGTAAATAAAGCAGCAGCGATTTCTGGATGCCTGAGAGATGTATGGAAGAACGAGCATATGAGCATTGAACGCAAAACGAGGATTTACTAAGCGTGTGTACGACCTATCGCCACCTATGCAATTGAAACTAGGGCCGATACCTTCAAAACCAAAATAAGAACGTCAGAAAAGAAGACGCTAAGGCGAATATCGGGAAAATCGCTCAGAGATAGAATTAGAAACGAGGTTGTACGAGAAACATGTAACACTGAAGATATTGTACGATGGGCAAGAAAACGCAGACGAGGATGGAATGACATGGAAGAACACAGACTAGCACGTATTTTACAAGACGGAAAACCAATAGCAGCCCGTCGACCACCGGGAAGACCCCCCAAACGCTGAAAAGATAGTTAGCAGTCCATCTCACAAGACAATGGTAGAGGGATCTCCTGAAAAAAAACAGACCGCGAAGTCTAAATTAAGAAGAAAAATAAGTAGAGATTACGAAATCACGTTTGTAATGAGAAACG
Source organism: Cryptolaemus montrouzieri (assembly GCA_013387265.2). NCBI lineage: Eukaryota > Metazoa > Arthropoda > Insecta > Coleoptera > Coccinellidae > Cryptolaemus > Cryptolaemus montrouzieri. Next base: position 42,437,509 of record JABFTP020000001.1, on the reverse strand, counting down.
TTTGTTAATAAATTCGTCAAATCGAAGTCGGCAATGTGTTCTCTTACACAACGGAAGTAAATTAGGGTCGTTGCCGATTGCACATTCTTCAAAAGTATAAGAAGAATATACATCTACTGCTTTGGTTTTGGACAAAATTAAGTATACAAAGAACGACTGGCCTATATGTGTTGATTTAAAAATGTTCAACTCTCTTTCAGGCCAACGAAGTTGTTATACAAAGTATCCCTGTTTTCTTTGCTTGTGGGATAGTAGAGCTAAAAATCAACACTGGGTTAGAAGAAAGCGCTGATTCCAGGACCACAAAACGTGATAAATCCACCTTTAGTATCAAGCAATCGCATAATATAGCCTCCGTTGCATCTAAAATTAGGGCTCATGAAACAATTTATTGAAGCTCTTAACAGAAATGGAAATTGCTTCATTTTATTGTCCAAAAATCCCGAAAATGGTGTAGAAACGATAAAGGCGGTCATCTTTGATGGGCCCCAGATCAGATCATTAATGAAAGACATATGTTTTATGGAAACTATAACTGAGATTAAGAAAAATGCATGTTGGTCAACTAATGTTTTGGTGTAACGTGAGCATCAAGTCTTCACAACCACATAGATTATTTTCCTGCTAATCTTAGGGATTGAAGTGAAGAACAGAGCCAGCGATTCCACCAGGACCTTCGATCTGTGAAGGAACGCACGCTATCGAGGCTACTGGAATGGCAGACTATTGTTAGAGCATTCTGAACAGCTCACTGACTACAGCATCTGCAAAAGAAAGTTACAAAGAAAAATTTCCTTAATCACTTGTAATCCGCTCACAAGGCAATGAAATATTTATTTCAGTTTTTACCCTCTAGGTTCTACAGTTTTTGAGGTATTTATTTCAAATTTCTAACGTGAGTGCCCTTAAGGGCTTATATACAGTTAGAAGGCCGAAAAAAAAGCAAATTTACCTTTACCAGAATTTTTTAAGAAACTTTTGAATTTATTGATACAAAAGTTTGTACACATTTTATGGTATCTTTTAACTGTATTTAAAGACTTATTATCAGTAAAAATATTTATTTTGAAAAAGCTACAGCTGATTTCCGGGATCTCCTCTAAAAAGAACGTTTTGCGGTAACCACTATATCTCTGAACTGGATCCTCTGAAATTAATAAACCAAACAGATTTCGTTAATGTAATGTTAAATCTAGTAAGTAATCGAAGGGAGAAGGAAAATGAATTTTTTGACAAGATGGCGGTTTCTCAAAGAAAAAATCGATTTTTGACCGAAATTTCGGTCTTAAATTGTTTATGAAAAAAAAATATTTATCGGTGAGAGAAAATCTTCTTACTAAAAATTAATTAAAGAAGCTCGTGTTTGAATTCGAGACTAATCGGTTTAGCCGTTTTCGAGTAATGTTGTTCACCGACTTTGAAAACATCATTCTGAGAAAAACGCGTTTGAAATTTGGAATGCACTTTACATAGGATAAATTTTTTTCTAACTTACATGGAGTCGTCTATTCCAGGACCATATAATACATTCTCCCCCGATTCAGCAGCTTCTAATATCACGAGCTGATGTCGCGGGCCATTCTTCCATCTCGGGTGTTCCCACGCTCTCTTCGATCGCAAATGTTCACGCGCAACGCATCTTCTTTTTTTTGGAATATGAATGCGCATTGGGCCAAAGTGTAATTTCGATTGCCTTCATACAAAACAATAGTGATGCCATTCCTTCATTTAATATGGCGGCAGCTATGTATGCAGCGATATCCACAGTTTTGAAACCGGCTGGAACAATTTTGGTAGAGATTTTCCTAATTAGTGGATTGTAGCTCTCGTTGTTATTTTGGTTAAAGCCTACAACCTACACATAATTCTAATAAATTCTCACTACAGAGATCTGTGAAAATCGAACGTATAGCCTCAGCAACATCTCTTGGTAATGGCTCATAATCATGTTTGACAGTGTATAATTGATTGGCAGCCCTCTGCCAGCTGCACCATGAGTCTGGTCCATCCGAGCACCTGTCGTGCTGCGGTTTTTCGTCAGTTGAGCAATAATTATATTACGTATGTTGAGAGATTTTCTCATTTCTCTGGAAGACTTCATTTTCACTAAAAAATTACAGAAAAAATTATGAACGAACTCACAATTTTACTGCTTGGCTTAGCTGCTTATACTGACTACCACTCTTAAATATTTTCCAGTGTGGGGATACAAAAATTGAAATTTACATTTTGGTATAAAAAAACACTAACACACTGGTACTTTACGCATCCAAATACATCAGAAGGAAGCATTTACAATAGGCAGGCGCATAAAAGGATCAGCGATCCAGGTAGGCGTTGCTGATCCGGCCTTGTACTTCTAAGAACTCTGAAACGCATTTCAAAATTTGCCTGTAACTTCGAAAATATGCACCAGAACGATATGAAATTTCATATCTATTCTTAAATATATTGAGGAAATAAAATTAAAGAAATTTTTTATATAACCCCTTAAGAAAATAAAGTAGTAGTCAACTGAAGTGGGTCACGTGTTTTTTCGGCCCCCCCAATAATTTTTCAGTAGTTTATTGATTTGGAACATATTTGTTTCTCGTATTTCTTCCGTACCTGCCACCGGTTTTGTGTAAAAAATTACTCAATTTCAAGTATACGGTGGAAACAATAATTATACTGGGAAACCAATATTCCTAGTTCTCCGATCTATTTGTCATAATCATCATCTTCCATGTACAAGTATACATATACGCGTGGATCCTCCAACCAACCTACTTAGGAGACTACCAAAGTCTAGGATACGATAATAGCAAAAAGTAAATCGAAAGGAAGAGAACGTTAAAAGCCATCCTAGTTTGACTTTTCACCGCAACGCTATACACTGTGCCTGCTCGATGCAGGGATCGAAGGCAGTTGACGTCCTTTGATTTTTAGTAGCAGTTGTTTGTTACGCATTTTTTCAAGTTGGGGTTTTACTCACAGAAATAACCGACCCACATTTCGTCTACGGCCTCTTCAACGAAAATTCTTCAGAAGCGTCGAGAAGATGCTGAAATATATCCTTATCGCGTGACGAAGTAGTACTAAAAGCAAATCGACATCATTACTACGCAAGGTTGGCAAAGAACACTTCTTTTTTTTAAATAAAGGTGGTCAACGATCTGGTCGAAATCTGTTTTCACCACATGAAATATTTTTCGACAGAATTATATTGCAGAATAACTGAACATAACAATAACATCAATATTTTAATAAGTATATTACATATTTCAGCATAGTTCACTAAAAACTACCATATATAATGCACCATCAAATTAAAGCACACTTTCAATATTTCAAATTCCTTTTCTGGTAGCCAATTAATTACACTGGCCGACAAAAAATTGTTGTGGGTGTAACATAAAGCTGAATAGCATGTCATGATAAAATGGACATATACAAACACAAAACTGAGAGAATAAAGTTGTAACACGTAAGGTTTTGTCGTTCCTTTATAGAACCACATTTAATGTTACAATATCTAAAGTGTATAGAAAAAGTTTAGGTTAAGATTTTCAATAGTATCTATTGACTGTATATACTTTTGCACGCACTAAACGTACTTTGTATTTGAGAAAACACAAAGATTAAAAATATTAACTTAGAGAACTAGTCAAATTTAATTTTTGCCTTTCATGAGTCAGATCTTCTTTTTTCAACAACCAACATGGCTGGATCACATCGTCTTTGATAGCGAATTTCCATTGTCCTAATATCTTGGTGGTATTTTTCATCCAGCTCATCACTGATAGCCCCAAAATTTTCAAGAAAAAATGACAAATGTGCATGGAGGAAATTAATTTTCAATTACATGGGGGTACCAAGCGATTTGTAGACATCTAAAAGTTTTTAACTAACTGTTTGTAGTTTCCAACCATACTGTTTCCCAGAAATCCTCTTTCATCACTATCAAATGAGTTTCATGCTCTGATTTTATGATTGGTAAGCTTTTCTGCAAAAATTAATATCGTCCAGCAATTTTCTGATTTATGGTCCAATAAAAATTTGGTACCATTAAACTTGGGAAAGACTTCTTTTAAGTATTTGAATCCATCGCCATGTTCATTAATAGCATTCACAAAGTATTCCATCAGACCAAATTTAATGTGAAGTGGAGGCAGGAGGATATTTTTGGAGTCTATAAGAGGTGGTAATTTTACATTTTGAGTCCTCGGTTGGAATTCATTTCGTTCTGGTCAAATTTTTGTTATATAATGCCGATTTACCCCACGATTTTCCCGTAGACGAAGAAAACAGCATTATTTTGTGAATCCTCCCTGAAGTCCTAATAAAATTCCCTCAACTTCTGAGTCCCGACATATTTTCTATTCATACTTGTAGTTTATTTCATCCACAACATAACGCATATTTTCATAATTTTCTTCCATCGTTACTGAATGGGCAACTGGTATATAGGGTTTTGAATTTACATTATGCAATAAAACAGCTATTAAACTGTATTGAGACGAATTTATAAATAGAAGCCACTCAGAGGGGGAATGCGAAGTATCAAGTTGCTGCATCAAATTATTAATATCAGAACACGAACGCAACGAATTTTCCATACAGTAGAATGCGGAAAATCGAGCGTGCCTTCTTCTGAAATACATAATTTTCATTCTCCCATTCCCTAAGACATGAACCAAGAAGTTTTGACTGTTGCTTTGATAACCCCAAATCACGTACTAAATCATTGAACTCGCTTTAAATAATTGAATGTGGCTCGCCGGAAATGGGACCGAGAGTAAAAGTGGGGTCGGTGTACTTTTCATTTTCTCCAGTATCTTCCGAAACAACATTTTACAGATATTTGCACTGATAAATCTGCATTATGAGAAACAGGTCACATGGCAGACCGCGAATTTGGATACTGAGTTCCCGCCATACATAGAATCTCTCACTCGAAACTCAACAAAAGACTGATTCATAATTTTATTTTCATATTTACTATTATAAATAACTTAGTTCAGGTATAAACTTCATTCCAGCTAAGCGTCCCCTTATTACATCTACTAGTTACAAATGTAAAAGGAGCTATTAAAAAGTGATACATGTTAGAGCTTTAGGAATATTTTTCCTAATATTAGAAGGGTATTTCCATTTGAAAAATAAAGATCTGCTTGGTGTTACGAAAACCAGTGTTATTAATACATGCCTCATTGGTAACTGCAGGTGCTGATCAAGTTTTCATAGTAACGTTTGTCCTTGTAAATTTTAATTTTCTATTATAATGCAAAGCGAATCACAAAATTTGACCCCGGCAGAATGTGCTGAAGCAGTGGTGTTAGATAACCTAGATTGGAGTCATACAAGAATAAGTCAAATGCTTGGGGTGTTCCATTCAACTGGTCCAGAATGTTCTGAAGCTACAGAGAGATTGGTAGTTCTGGGCAAAAAATACTAGTTCCTTGTTTCAAAAAAAAGATGCACATTTCGAAAATTGACTCATTCCAAGAAGTAGTCCGGGGTGTAAAAGCCTCGGGGGGGAAGAAAGGGTTACTGAATACCATTTTACACCACTGATTGCATCTAACAGTTGCTCTAGAGCATAATATTTATCTATATGATGATATAAATGATCGTAATTTCAATAATCTACATCTCATACTTGAATACTTGAACAACCTGTATCTCGGTAACGAAGTATAGTAAAGACACGTTGTCCCTGGATTTTCTCTAAATAAATGATGGAATCAAATTCTGAATTTTCGAACAATACTTAAGGATCAGCCTGTATATATGAATATAATGTATAAAAGAAATAATAGGTCCACAATAAGTTATGAAACTGTGGATTATACATAAGCTTTATATGGGTGAAGTGTCCGCTTGTATTATTATGAAGCTCAGGGCTTTTCAACTTATTAATTCCTCTATTATAAACTTGTGCCTCCATACTACAATATAGAATAGGGAAAGCCACGTTCAACTTCCTGAAACTTCGAAGAGTTTTAAGTATACATACTAAGTGAAGATTAAAATCTGGAATTAATTGGTCCTTATACTTTGACCGTTGTCGTTGTTAGGCTTAAAAACAAGCAGAAGACAAACTTGTAGGTTCTCAGATTATGAGAATTCGGTTCACTACTGTTAATCAAATCAACACCATATTGAAGACTAATGAGAAATCATCGTTTTTCAGGTCCATTCCGTTTTAAAATCACAATTATTCCGATATTCGCTGGTAAAATAGTAGTGGAAGTCATCTTCAATATTTTCATTCGCATAAAGTATTTGAAGCACTGATAATTAATTAATGTCCCAGATTTCCAGAATACCTTGTATAATATCACTTTTCTATTCTCGCTCTAGAAATTTTTTGCGATTCGCCATATTTTTATCCGGTCCACGTCTTCTATCAAGCATGATAATATGTGTATGTTGTTTGCGAATGAATTTTCAATGGCAGAACTCGATAAATTTTGGCTTCGCCTATCTAACAGCTTGTTATGCCACTAATTGTCAATACTAACCCTTAACTGGTAGAGTAGATTTGACATACGTAACTGGTATCGCGGAGGCTGCGCGGAGAATGTTTGCTTCTAGCAAGCAAGTTTAAACTGGGTACTTGAAAAAATGCTCACAAATGATGAACTATAAGCTTGTTCATTGTAATCAATTTGTTTTTATTTAAATAAATCTTCCTACTTATATGTTATATGTATTCCTCCGAGAATCTTCGTCAAGGTAAACTTCGAAAATTCATTCATTGTTTCGCATTTTCTCGCGAGTTGAATCAAATACAGCGTTCGGACAATATTATTCAAGACAGTTTCATTTTGTCTGTCTACCACCTGCCGCCACTACATGTCTGATATCTCATATTTTTGTTTATGTTTGTTTCCTTATCAACTTTTGCCTTTTCCCTGTTCCTGCCTATATCGTGGTTTTCCTATTTTGTGAAAGTCTTTCTTTAGGACCCATGAAAGTGAAATGTCGTTTTTGTTCATCCTTTCTTTCCTTATTATAGGATGCCTCGAAACTGCACCGTTTATGGCCCAGGTAAATCCGCCTCTCAGATCACAGTTTCATGTACAAGTTGCACTAACACGTTTCATGGTGATTGTGTGAAAATCACGGCAAGTAACCTTTCGAGGGACAGAGCGTGGCTTTGTGTCTTATGCTCTTCGAAAGATAGGTCTCTGAGAAGCTAATCGGCTAATTTGAGATCAACACTGCCATTTTCCCCACTCGAAAAGACAAGTTCGGCTGTGAGACACCCTGATTCAGATCCTAACACCCAAGCAGTCACTCTCGCACATTTTAATACACTTATGGAAAGAATTCAGGAAATGTCTGCTAGCATTACCAGAGTCGAGGATATCAGAACGACATCTTTACTAAGCTAGCCGAATGCTCTACTTTGATAAAGGAACATGCTGAAACCCTACTAACCCATCAATTAGCTATTGTGGCTTGTGAAACAACTGAAGTCACAGCCTTAGGGTCTGTAGCTACGGAGCTCAAGCCTACCGATTCTACTTCGACTTTGAACTATCCAGAAATTCTCGAGAGTCTTTCTAAAGCACACAACTTGATCATATCCAATTTACCAGAATTACCAGATGACGCTTCAGATAAGACTACGGTTGCTCGCTTGATAGATCACATATCCCCAAATTCTAGCCCCCACATCTCCTGCTGTGTACGACTACCGGCCAGAAACACTGCTCGCCCTCGTTGGTTGAAGGTCACACTATACAACCCCGACAATGTCTTACAACTCCTAAGAAACAAGGGTTCTCTTTGTGGTCACCCCATTTCAGAAACATTCAACTACAGGATGACAAGACAAAAGACCAAAGAACGCACCTAAACTCACTTCGCAATGAACTCAAAAAACGACAAGACTCTGACGAAAAGAACATAAAAATCAGATATATAAAAGTTAGCCCTACAAATATTGAAAAAATTGTGCATACTGATATTCCAGAAAACTCAATTAAAAAACATCTTGGACGGTTCTCTACACAAATATTCAACCACTCGGCTCGAAGTACCTAGAGCTGTTAGCAGTAGTACAATGTCAGCGCCCCAGCCTGATTCGTATAACAGAAACTTAGCTTCATTCAGCTATCTACGATAACACTATCTCAATCCCAAACTAAACTCTTTTTCGGCATGATAGTCAACATAAAATTCGTTACTACGGTGTCTGCATCTTTGTCGGCTACGAAATTACCACTAAATTCAATATCAAAGTTTCGTCCAATGATTGGGCCGATTTGGATAATTTGTTTCTAACAATTTCTAATCCTAGTTTTTCCATATTTGTGGGCTGCATCTACAGGCCTCGTCCTTGCGCAGCAGATACTCTTTGAACCAGTACCTGACAAATATATCACTCATTCATAACAAAATCATCGATACCGGTGATTTAAATTGCCTTGACCTTGCTTGGCCTTTGAACATCCTTCCTTCCCCTAATTTCCCATCCTACGACTATGCCGATGTTTTCTTGAATAGTGGCTTATACCAAGCCATCGAAAAACCAACGAGATACAGGGATGGACAAAACCCATCTCTACTGGAGCTCATTCTTGTTTCAGACTCCAACTTGCTCTCTGAAATTGACTACTCACCCTCTCTCGGTAAATTCGATCATTTACTGCTGCATTTTCAATTGCAGTATTCTCAAAACGAACCTTCTAACAAAACACCAAAAATAATCAAGAGAATAAATTATGACACAATCTGTCAGTCTCTCCTTGAATACGACTGGAGCGCTATCCTTAGTGCTGAAGATATCGAAGAAGATTGGGATAACTTTCTATCAATACTCAACAACTTACTGCAATCGAATACCCAGGAGAGGTTATTTTGCGAGAATACTACTAAAACCTGGTTCAATCATCATATCATCGGGTTGTGTCATGAAATACGGTCCTTGTGACATATACAGGGTGCTTCAACGAAAACTAAACAGGGGCTATATCTACCAAGATATTCATTCCTGATCAAAACGCAAAAACAGGTCAACTTTTGTTTCAAGGAGGACATCTTTTGGGGTACAAAACTTGCCTGAAATATCAACCCCTAAGCGGGGGTTGCAATTCTTGAACATCTTCAATAGGAAAGATGGGTCAGTGATGACTCAGAAGGAAGGTGGTATCTTTGTCTACATTGCCTTGTAGAAATTTCCATTTTAATTGAAAACTGTGAAAGATACAGGTTGAGCAACTGAAAAATGGGGACGACTATTTCCCTGTGACTGTTAAAGTTTCAGTGAAGTAAATGGAACAGATCCATGCTGATCAATGGCAGTCATCATCAAGTAACATCCTCATCTCGAATTTCAACCCCTAGACCAGGGGTGACCACCCTTGAAAATTTGGAAGAGGGTAGATGGGTCGAGTGATACATCGAAAGAAAAGTATTATCTTTGTCTGCATTCCCGTGAACGAATTTTCATTTTTGATTGAAAACTGTAGAAGATACAGAGTGAGCCACTGAAAAATAGAGAAGACTATCGCCCCAAGACTATTGGAGTATTAGTGCGAGAAACTGGAATAGATTCATTTAGATCAAAGATGACAGCCTTTGATCTGTAATGAATCTGTTGCATTTTTTTTGCACTAATACTTGAATAGGTCAGAACGATAGATAGTCTCCTCTATTTGTCAGTAGCTCACTCTGTATCTTCTACAGTTTTCAATCAAAATGTGTCTTTGTCTGCATCCCGTTCACGATAATACCTTTCTTTCGAGGTATCACGCGACCCATTTACCCTCTTCCAAATTTTCAAGGAGGTCAGCCCTGCTTTAGGGTTGAAATTCGAGATGAGGATGGTACTTGATGCTGACTGCCATTGATCAGCATGGATCTGTTCCATTTAACTTCACTAAAATTTGAAAAGTCTCAGGAAATAGTCTTCCTATCTTTTAGTTGCTCACCCTGTATGTTTTACAGTTTTCAATTAAAATGGAAATTCGTTCAAGGCAATGCAGACAAACATACCACCTTTCTTTTGAGTTATCACTCAACCCATCTTCCTTATTCAAAATGTTCAAGATTGCAACCCCTGCTTAGGGGTTGATATTTCAGGCAAGTTTTGTACCCCAAAAAATTTGAGGATTTACAAACATCCGAATAATTTTATTTACAATAAGTGCTTATATCTATAATTTAGGTGTGTGTCAGAAAACACAAGTGTGAGCTCAGGAAAATGTAACAGGGGAACCATACTATCTTGCGTATGATTCAATAAACGAGTGAAAAAACCTGAGGAAAAAACTCGTTTCCCTGTCGCTATTATATTAGCAATAGCTTGTTTGTTCATGTTGTGTTAGTGTCGTGTGTCCATAAAGAGTACCAAAGATTTTTCTGCTCAGCAGCTTCAATTCTCATCTTGCACTCCATGATTTTCAGAGGAAGACAAGGGTGAAAGGAAGAGGGTTTGGGACAGAAATCTGTAACAATCGAAAAGAAAAACCGCAAAAATTATTTAAACCATCATACCTGACTCTTATATGTCCTAAACACACTTGAAATCAAGCACAGCAAGCAAGACCATAAAAAGTACTAGGGAGATAATCAAAAGTACATAACCTGCGATATTTCCTCTTTGGCGGAGATGTTCTTCCGTCGCAGTGTGAGTCTCTTGAAACATAATCACTACCTTGTTCTTGCTTGCCAATGTTGAAGTATAATCGCAAAATCCCTGCAATATTCAAACTTAACAAAACAATTCCCTCTCTGTTTGACCGAGAGAGCCTCGATGGCTAGGTTCGGTCTTCTAAGTGATGCCGATTATGATCTATAGATGTACTAGAAACATTATGAACCCAATAATTTGGGTTGACATCTCTCATATATTTTTTCTTCGTACGATGTGCGAAAAAATCGTGTCATATTGTTGTCCTGTTAAAAAATATGACAAATGTCAAAAAGATAATCTGGACGGATGAAGCCAAATATTCTAATGAGGGTGTTTTTAACCGGAATAACTCACACTTTTGGGCCAACGAAAATTCTCATATTACGAGGAAAGGAATCCTCCAAACAAATTTAGTTTCAACAGATTTTCATATTTTGTGTATCATGAAAATTCAAATGAAAAATTAGAAGACGTTAGTAAGTGACTTCGTTGATACTTCATCAGTAACTGAATCAAGGTGCTGTTGGAACCAAGTATATGGATAGCCAGCTCATCACACAAATGAAAATTATTGAATTTTAACTGTTATGTTTGAAGATAGATGGATTGGAAAGAACGGTCCGGTCCGTCTTTCGGTATCCAAGGTCCCCTGTCCTAAAGTCTATGGATTTTTATCTTGGGGGAACGCTGAAAGATAATATTCAATCTGAATCTGTAACTTCAAGATATGATTAGCATAATAGCCTACAAAATGTTTTCATGCAGTTGAAGGAACTGGGGCGAGTTACATCACAGAGTGTTATGCGTCGCGAACTATGTCTAAAAGTGAGTGGTCATTCCTTTGAACAATCATTATGAAATTCAGGAAAATAGTGTTTTTGCCAACTTTAGGTAGGTACGTAAAATTCGTTTTTTCGCAATAATTTGAAAACTTGAAATCTCAGGTACAGGGTTTATATAGGGAAAATCATTTAGTATTTCAATACAAATCTAATGAAGTGAAGGAAAATATGGGTTACAATTTGAAAAAACGTAGTTTTCGATGTTTCTTCGTTTCCAAATGTGAGGCATAAAAAAGAGTACTCCGTATACTTACTGAGATTCAGTCGAATATGAGTTATGTCCAGCATGGTTTTTTTGTATGCGAAACAGCTTTCACTATATTGGTTGCTCACTCCGTTCTCGAGATCTATCAATTTTTTCAAAAAGCAAAACATCGATAATTTTCAAGTAAAACTAGAATATTTCATAAACGAAACAAGCTGGATTTATATGTTACGTGTGTCTGTAATTGCAAAAACAAGTGTTATTGAACCATTTATCAATATAGAGGTTGTTTTATAAAAAATAACAATGTTGGTATGCAGTTCCGGTTTAACAGAGGGTGCCGTTGAGGTGAAAATAATTTAGGAATATAGTTTCGGACCAGCTGAATCAACTTTCAGAATTTCAAAACGATAGTATTATTAGTTCTCCATAATAGTCTTATAGGCAGCTCAACTTGGGATAGCCTGTATATTCCAAAGTACTTGTTTCTTAAGATTACTCCCTGTCTGACGATGAGCTAAAGCTCGAAACTGAAGTAACAGTGTATTTTGTGTATTTATTGGTAGCAAAACGTAGCAGTGTAATCTCGTTGTTCTCATTATAAACAAAATTATTATCAACTACGTGGTAGCTCTAAAAATGTCAAGACATGTTCCGTAAACAAAGATTCTACGTCTTCATGTCCTAATTTGAACACTCCTGTCAACAGAAAAAGACCTACATAAGCTTTCATCTCTGTTACAGACATGTAGCTCGTCGAAAATGCATCAGTGGCAGTCTTTTCCTAATTCACGAATACAAGTAACCGATGATTTCTACTAAAATATATCATTAAATGCTCGACGCGTTTCGATACATAGTATCTTTGTCAAGAGCGAATGAATACTACAAATATATCTTACGAACATATACTTATATATACTAAAGAGGCAATCCACTCAGAGCTATCTGTATTTGAACTAGTGTTCAGGAAACAAATTCAATAAGGATGAGTAATTTATGTCTAACTGATTATTAAGAATTTCCGGTGAATACTTAAGCCTGTTAATTTCAAGTACTTCCAGAAGGTTGAGTTTTACACCTCTGTTCTGAGAATGTAGGATTTTGAATTCTGAATTGAAAGAATGACTATTTTCCCTAAGATGATTTGAATAATTTGAAGCAGTTTTTCCATTGATGAAACTGCGTTCAATTCTTTGAAATAATTATCATTACACAACGGTGTATTCAAGAGTCTATATATATAGCTGTTAAATGCTGCAACTTTATGTTGGTAAGGATTTGCCGATGTATAATGAATTGTGATATCTGTATGAGAAGGCTTATGATAAATTGAAAACTGGTGTTTATTATTTGACCTTGTTATTGTTAGGTCTAGGAAATTGATCGAATTGTTCTGTTCTATTTAAGAAGTGAATTTTATTTTTGGGTGCAGGTTGTTGATGAAATTTTCGAATACAGTGAACTGTTTGCTTGTTCCTGTGAAACACACAATGATTTTTTGTTTATATTATCCATGAAAGTTTTTTTATTTCTGCTGAAAGAGGGCTTAAGGGTTTTCCATTATAAGTCCCTCATCACTTTTATGAAAACAATCATTAAATACAAAATAATTTAGAGATTGAATCTTTTATGAATTCTCGGTGATCTTCTCGTACGTGTAGTTTGTTTATTATTTGTATAATGTTATCATCAACAAGCAACTCAAACGATTCTTTTGTAGCAATATCACTCTATGATGCACCTGGTCCAATCTAACCAGGTTTAACAGTATTATGTTAACAACTACGTGAAGGTTCTGGTGGATTTTTAGACTATTTGTATTTATTTGTTGTTGTCTGATTCATGGATTACTGGATCTTCACAACCACTTATAATTACACTATCCCTACTCGTTCTTCTGGTATACCACCAATCACTGATTTAGAATCAGAATCTTCGTTCAAATACCTTCAATTGTGTTCTCACATAAAATTCTCGACATTTTGCTCTACTAACTGTAAAGAAACGAAAAAATAGATGAAATTGTCACGCCAACAACTAACGAAACTGGTATTGTGGGGCCGAGTTTATGCAAGCATGTGCATACCTTCGTCCTGTTAAATCATGCAGCGCCGAACGCCAAGCACCCTCTGCGACAGGCGACGCTATGAGCAATACTTAAAATGGTTGGTATTCACGATACTTAGTTTGGTAGGAAATAAAGAAAGTGTAATTCTCTCTAGAGACTGGAACGGAGACCACTGCTACGAGTCTAGGGGGAATAACACTACAGGGCGCAGTAGGCACTTCCAGATCCGTGTACTGCGTATGTAAGGGTAACAGCACAGCGCATAATCAACGATAGCCTTGGAGATGATCACGCAAATGCAGCAAGATGAAAAGAAAATACTACTGGTGAAACAATTCAAACAAAGTAGTTATCGTCAGTACCTAAATCTCTCTAGGGATTATCAATTGCCAACACGAAATAGCACGTTGTCATGTGAAAACGGTAAAATGCATATTTGGCAAACACAAAAATAGCTAGAATATACTTTACGAGCAAATACTAACGATTTGAATCGTTTTGGATAATCTATTACATTTCGAACTACTCCCGTATGTTAGGAAAATAGTAGCACCATTTTCATTACAATTTTCTACCACAACTGGAGTGAATTAATATTAGAGTATGTTATATTTTTGGAATATAGCCACACAAATTTCAATACAATTTCTACCAAAACTGGCACTGAAAAATTTGCAACAATAACCAAAATCAACGGAAATAATAGTGTAAATTTCAGAAAAAACAATTCACTGAACCAAAAATTGATTGGGGCGATTATCACTTTCAAAAACCGCCTGAAATCTTGAACTGAACTATAATCAATGAATCTTACAGAGACCTAGCGTCCCATCTTTCAGATTTTGCGTTCCGATCCGAGCTGTTCGGTTACTCCAGTTCAGCGACGGTCTCCGGTGTTATTTACTTTACCCTTGTGAAGCGAGAGTAACCACAAAAAATGGGGAGCAATCTCGATGAAAACAATTTTCAATATCGGGAAACAAGATTCGAACGGAAAATGAAATGAAAACGTAGAGTACAAGTATTTTAACTCAAAATGAAAATAACTTCGTTACAGCTGGGAGCTGGGAAACTCGGTTAGAGCTCATATGGGAATATCTGCAGTTATAAACTGAGCTAGCGAAACGGAACCAGAAAACTTTGGTCTGGGTTCCTGGGCACAGCGGGCAACGAGGAGGCGGATTCTTTTGCAAGTGAAGCTGCTCGAAACCGCTGTCAAATACAAGCTGACAATAGACAAACCAAACTTCTGCTTGAAAAAACTAACAAGAAGTGCACTAAAGAAGCTCTTACACTGATCAGAGGAAAATTAAGCACCGTAATAGCCTAGGCATGGGTATCTAAGAAAACATTTACACACAATAAGCATTTATCTTGAAGAATGTAAATGTATATTATGCAACGTAGACTAAGAAACAGCCTATCACATTGTGAACGAATACGAAGCTCTAGCCTGGAGAGGACGGAAAATCGTAGAGAACAAAGAAACCTTAAAAGGGCTAATCGAAAGGACCTGACAAATGGGGTTATAAACCTTTTTGAGGTGATAAACCTGGACATTCAGTAATAAGTGTCAATTGGGGAGTACAATAAGTCTTGAATGGTTGCAATCACACCAAACTCTGAAGATACAAGATAAAATACAGAAATATAAATTCTGCCTCATGCCCCTATTAGCCAGATTTAGCTCCTTCGGATTATTTTCTTCAAACTTGCAAAAATGGCTTGTATCTTAAAATTTTTCTAACAATGACGACGTGGTGTTGGAGGTTTATAGTTATTTTGAGAAGCTCGACGTTTCGTATTATTAACTTACTAAAGAGAAAGAACAATATTGTCAGTTTTCCCCGTTCATTTGTTAATACACGATTAGTAACGACCATTCGGTCATTTTCTAGTGTTGAATAGTAATTAAAGTACAGATGAGTGATATTGGTGATTTATTTATTTAATGGAAACCTATTTTCAACGAAGATGAAATAAAATATATTTTAGACTCTTCACAATTTCATTTTCAAGTGGCCAACTACAGCAAATGAACTTGCCTAATTGGATATTCAGTAGTAGAGAGGTATTAATATCTAGCTGGTTATTAAGGGTGATTTCAATTGGGTTTTTCCAAAGTTTATTAATTTCTAAGCATTCTAACAGATTAATCTTCTTTTTTAATTGTTCAATGCTAATCAAAAAAAGACACAAAATTGCTCGCATTGAGTGTACGGTAGCTCAGTTTGGCCGACAGGTTGGAACTTCGACCAGATTAAAGAACATTATTCATCTGGCAATAATTCTCTAATATTTGAACATATAAAAACCACAAAACATTCAGTAACATTAGATAATATAACATTCATAATTGTGAAAAAGAAAAAAAATTAATCTGCTGGAATGTTTGAAAATCAATGAACTTTGTAAAAAGCCAAGTGATATCACCCTTACGCTAACTCGACATTTATACCTCTCCACTACGATATTTTTTCCTAAATTGAAATAGGAGGAATTATTGATTTCAAGTTGGCTATTAAGACTAGTTTGATGTGGGATTTCCTGAGTTTATTAATTTTTAAACTTTTCAACAGATTCATTCAACTTTATTGCATTTGTGGAGGACTTTGAGATTTTCCGAAATTATTGTTTTATATATGTTATTTGAACTTGCATTCGAAATTTCCACCTGTTCGACCTGCATAAACTGAAGGGCATGCTACTTTTTAAATACCATATTTTTTTTGGGTTTATATGTTTTCTGTTTTGCATCAAAAAGCAATTTACTAAGATTAGGACCGCTTGGGAATGAGAGGGTTATTTTGAATTTTGAAGAATAATGTTTTATTTTATGAGGAAGTAGGTCGACATAATTGAGACTTAATGTTTCGGGTTCTTCTGGAATGCAACATAATAATTGTGATGGTCGATTCTGTTATTTGCTTCTTATGATTTTATTTATAAAAGGGGCTGGTATATTGTAGTTTGGGTCTATTTTTCTATAGTATATCCGTTTCAGAATCTTGTATTGAGGGGGGGGGGATTCTAAAACTCTGTGGGCCATCGAATTGTAGGCGGATATTCTTTTTATGGTATTTCCATTTTAAAATCTTGAATTGAGAGGTTGATTGTAGAAACTCAGTGGGCCATAGAACTGTAGGTGGCTAGTTTATGATTTGAATGATTGAATGAGTCCATATATATTGTTGCCTCAGTGAACGATTCTTTTATATAGATATTATAAGTAAGAATATTGTTTATGTTGCCTCTGTGAACGATTCTTTCACATAGATATTATAGGTAAGAATATTGTTCATGTTTGTAATGGTCAAGTATTGAAAATTATGGAAATATTTGTTCCAACTTAAACGGTGAAATTCAAATGTTTGTAAGTTTAGTGGGGAAGTTCAAAAATATATCTAATTGTCTATTCGAGCCATGAAAACCAACCAAAATATCTTCAACGTACCGATACCAGAACGTGATATGTTTTACGGCTAGGTCGCTGTTCTTTATTGATGTGTTTTCTAAGTTATCCATGAAAATATCTGACAATAGGAGGTTAGTGGCGATCTCAAAGAAAATCCTGAATTTTGCTCGAATAATTTATTTTGAAACTGAAAATAATTTCGATTCAAACATGTTTTCAATTGGTTGTAAAATTCGAAGAAGATATATGGAGATAACAAGTAAACTGACAAAACTATTTTTCCTCTTTCATATTCGTGAATGGATTTCAACAAAATGAATATGTCATCAATATCATCAATACATTTTGTCAAAAAGTGCCGGGAATTCATCAATGAAACACAAAATATTTATTTTGCATCCACATCTATTGTATCGGCTTCAAAGTAGGCCCCTTCTGAAATAATACATTTTCGCCAACGAATAACTCATTCATCATCCAAACATTTTTGAAACACTTTGTCCGGAAGCGACATCGGTTCTCGCTGGGAAGTGGTAATTCAAATTTTGGAAAAAGATAAAATTCGGCCAGAGCCATACCATGTGTAACTGAAACTAAGACCACCCCTGTAACAGTATTTTTTGCTTATTGCAATAGATCATCTCATCTTACGACTTTTCGACATATTTTTGAAAGAAAAACAAAACACAATCGTTTTTTTTTTGCAGTTTTTATCCTTTGTTCTAGAAGGACACGAATAGTGACAATTGGCTTAGCTCAACATCTCCTATCACGAAAACACAAGATTGTATCTAAAATCTTAATTCCTCATTTTTTACGAGTTGTCAAAGTTTCAAATTTCACATTCGGCAAAGGTTTCACAAATATTTATTAAAATACTCGACATATGTTTCGGGTTGTTAGCCCATTATCAAGAGTAATATAATACTAAATTAAAAATGAATGAATGCACTTATGTATAACGGCATTTACAACAGGAGGTAAATTAAGTCTATTTGGTCGTTGCAAATTGGCTGGTTTTTCCTATGAGCGGACGTAATTTCAATAATCTCTAAGATGTCCATTATTTTTACTTTATTACCTGGATGCATGGGTTCAATGTTCTCGTAATCTATTTTGCAAAAAAAATATCACTTATTCTCTAAGCCATTCAAATAAAGCCGGAGAGAGGTCAGCAATGTGGAAGTTGCAAAACACTTTGAGAATTGACAAAATCGAGCACTGTTAACAAACTAAATGATAGATGGTTTCCAAACTCCACGCCAGTATAGAAAACAATTGTGCCAACTTAGCAACAAAAACAATGTTGACAATCGTTTTAAGCAGGTTTTTAAAAATTATCAATTCCCGGTACTTCTTGTACAGAATGTATTATCTCCTTACTGAGCTTCAAAATGAAGGAGCTTCCTCCAAAATTGTTGTTTTCTTTGTAAGGTCAGATACTTCTCGGCAAAACCCCTGTACTTAAGAAGCAAAGAAGGAATAGCAATGGGAATCCAAATTTCCTTGATTATCATCCCCTTCGAGATTCCTGTATTCCACTAGTCATAATACTCATTCCATGTTTAGTTTTGTGATCAGATTTGAATATCAACTTTACACCTACTGAATCCAGACCACCCAGTGCACGTCGTAAAATCTTCTCGAAATTCTAGCAAATTCTCGAGACCACACTGTTTGAATTTTAAGCGTCTGATACTCCATTCGCAAGACGTTAAAGAAGATAGTAAATCCTTTAGTTATCCAGTTTTCGCGTCATAAAGTAGATTTTAAAATAAGTAGGACGTTGAAACGGTGTATCAATGCGACTATAAAGTCGCACAGATACTGAATACAAATACATATTTCAGCCAAAACGAGCATGTTTTGGTGGAAGAATGGATTCCTTGTAGAATTGCACAGCGCGGTGTAACAAGGGTTCTTATATAATGAGTGTTACAAGCAATTTTCGTGGTAGTTTTGAGTATCTTAAATACTCTGTGTACAGAATGGACCAAATTCGATGTTTAAGTACGGCAATAACCCCTGTAACACCATTTCCGAGAAAAACTCATTGGTGAAAACGAACTTTTTTGTTTTCGAGTTATTCAAGATATCTAGATTTTCCGGATTTCAACATGTGACCGTATCTTGAATTCTATTGAAGTAAGGTAAAGAATATTTTCACATTCTGCAGGCATTTTGTTGAGTAGAATGTAGGGACGTATTCGAAAAAATTTCTGGCCGATTGGTTTCTGAATTATGAAGCAAACTTCAAAATGAACTTTTTCAAAAATGAACTTTAGGTGTTTGGATATAATTAAAGAAGATTGTATTTTTTCTTTCACATTCCTTCAACATCAGCCTCTTTTAATAAAAAATCGAGAATTCATATCTATCCACTCGGAATACGCAGATATTAACTCTTCTATGGTAGAAGAAGTTTGTCTATGTGCGTCAAAGATCATATGCACTCATTTCTGTGTTAAAAATAAAAATAATAGAATTCACCCTGTTGAACATAGAATGGTCTTCTTTTATAATACTATTTTAACTATTCAATCTCATGAATGTGGATTCATTCAGTTCAGGGTTAAAAGAATGGCAATATTCAATCAATAGCATTATTTCTGTGAAAACAATTATTTATATCGTTATTTTGAAACGATAGCATTATTAGTTTTCCATAAATGTTTAATAGGCCACTTAACTTGGGATACCCTGTAGATGAGAATATAGTGGAAGGATATTTAGATGAATTGCCATTAGGGCGAATAGGAAAAATATATCTTTAGCATGACGGTGCACCGCCAAAACAGAAACGATCAGTATCACAACTGCTGGACTGGAATTCTTATGATCACTAGATAGGAACTAAATGACCTGTGGAATGGCCAGATCTGATTCCCCTAGATTTCTTCATGTAGAGACATGTTGAAAATTGATTGTTCAGAAAAAAAAGAATAACAGAGATGAGTAAACAAAATTTTAGGATTTATTTATAGAATAGTATTAACAGTCATATAGGAAACGCATGCAGAAGTGTTGACAGGCGTTAAAACTAGTGCATTTTAAATGATGGAAATACTTTCGAATTCATGAGATAATTCGTTTATTGATTCAATTTATTGTATATATAGCTATTGTTTTTGTCAGAATATATTGTCTTTCAAGTCTAAAGTTAAATTTTTCATCAAAAAACTCATGTTCTAAGAAGATAAAACAGAATCGATATGATGATATCAAATCCTTCATATTTCGTATTTGAAAAAATTACAATTCTGCTTCGTAACTCAGAAACCGATCGGTAAAAAAAATTCTAATTCAGGCCTGCATTATACTCCGAAATTTGTTGAAACATATTTTACCTAACATCAATAGGATTCAAGATATCGTCACATGTTGAAAGTCGGAAAAATCCAGAATTCCTGAATGAATCGAAAACTAAGAGAGATAGCTGCAGTCCGTTTTCACAAATGAGTTTTTCTCGAAAATCAAACTAGAGAGAGAGAGGGGATCATTATTCTCTATCTTTGCTAACATCGAATTCGGTCCAATCTGTATAACAACAGAAAGCAGTGTACATGGTAGAGAGATTTTATAACTGCAGCTATGTGAAATATTATCCATAGAAGAAAATAATCCTCCTTCCCCGTCTTCTTTCTGCCTGAAGAACTCATTGCCACAATCACTGTTATGTAAAAATGATATTACCATTCTACTGGGACGTTTTTTTCTAGAATCAAACTACGTGCAAAACTTTCCTCTATAATTTTTGAGATATAATGAAAACTTCCGTTCTTTCTAATTTGTACCATAAGCAACTTTGATTTTATTGAATAGAGTTCCTTTCTTTCCAAAAATATATCACGCATGCACTAAATTTCTTAGTAAGTTCTGTTATCTTCTTATGTCTGTTCAAAAATTAATTCATGCAAGAGTTCAGGAAAATTCTTTAATGTTTTTTCAACAAGTTACAACTACTCTGAATATAGTATCGTTATCCATTTCAATTGACACGCAGTGTATTATTACTTTTTAAGTTCTGAAGTGCAGAATTGTTTCGAATTTATTTCTAAATAAATTAAGCACCACTCCGAATTAATTATTCTCGATGAAGCCTCTACAAATGAAGAGTGTACCAAAACTGAACCGTGATTGGAATTTTGCACGAATGTGCTAAATGTCGTTGAGGCGTTTAATTTTCTCCTGCAATGAACGGGTGGTTGCGAGCGTGTTAACATTAAACCTTATTTATAAATAACCCGTTAAAAGAAATCTTATGGTGTTAAATCACTCATCCCAGGAACTTCTGTTCACTGAGACGAGATCTCGTTCAGGAAATTTCTGATACAGTAGCTGAATTGTTTCATGGGCATTCGACACCATCCTGTTGAAACCACAAATTGACCTCATAAATATCATCCAATTTCGGTAAAAAGAACATGCTATACGAAAATTTTAAAAAGTTTGATATGATTGAATGTTATGTTCAAAGAAATTATGATGCTGATTTTGCTGAAGCTGATTATTTGGATCGTTTTCCTAAGAGACAATAACCCCATAAAAGTATATTCGATAAATTAAGGGAAAACCTCTTGAACTATGGTACATTCAACGCCCCAAGGGTATGAGAATATGACGAAATTAATGGAGAAGAAGCTACAATTGACGTAATAGGTCTTGAAACTACCAACCGATCGATTTCGAGTAGGAATATTGGAATGGAAACCTTAGAATCGAGATTTCAGTATTCTCCAGAAAAATGGTGAAAGACCTTAGAAAATGAAAAATATCCTTTTTTTTGCAGACAGGAAAAAAAATCGAGTCAAATTTTACAAAAATCTAAAGAAAATCTGCAGTTTTTCAGAGAATTTAGACTAGTTGAACATGCGTTGTGAGGGTCTAAATTTTCGTAAGGCATAGTCGTTTCGTTATTACAAACGATATCATATTCACACAGTAGTTCTTTCTTAAAATAATTCATCTGAATTGTCATTGCAACTAACAATTTTTTATAATGAGAGTACATACATAATTAAGCTGTTTCAGTCATTCCATGTACACTCTGTGAAAGGACATACACTTGCTATTCCGAAACTGATTGAACTATTTTAAAAACAGTACTACTAGTACATCTGTTGGAATATTATACCCGTCGCTAACTTGGTACTTCATTGCCAGCTGTTGAAAATTTCATGACATTTGTAAGTAAACAGCTTGAGTTTTTCCGTCATGTTTGTTATTACATTTTGTACATCGGTCGTGAATTGAGTTTTAGAAAAAGAGCAGCAATTGAGTTTTGTGTTATACTTGGTAAACCTTTACCGAAATGCAAAAATGCTGCAATCTGCATATGGTAATGATTGTCTATCTGTCTCAAAACTTGATTATCAGAAGATAACATCGAAAAACTATGAGAATTAATGCGAGAACTGTTGGGCTTTATAAAGGTTAATTCTAGGTTTGTATCCCACAAACTCACGGACGACCAAAAATTTAATCGATTTGAGCATAGCAAAACATTATTAACACTACTTGGAAGGACCAAAACTTCTTGAAAAAGATTGTGACTAGTGGCGAGATGTGGTGTTTTCTGTATGAGCCCAAAACAAAGAGGCAAAGTGATGAATGGAGAGCGTCGATTGGAGGAGTCAAGAGTGAAGGTTATGCCTATTTGTTTTGTTTTCATGCTTGCGAAGGAATAATCCAAAAAATCATTGGAGTAATTTACTGAAATGGAATTTTGGTGTTACTCAAACAATTGTATACCGCATTTTGACGGAAGTTTTGGGCTTTATAAGGGTTAATTCTAGGTTTGTATCCCACAAACTCACGGACAACCAAAAATTTAATCGATTTGAGCATAGCAAAACATTATTAACACTACTTGGAAGGACCAAAACTTCTTGAAAAAGATTGTGACTAGTGGCGAGATGTGGTGTTTTCAGTATGAGCCCAAAACAAAGAGGCAAAGTGATGAATGGAGAGCGTTCAATCCTTTTAACAAAACCAAAGCGATTGGAGGAGTCAAAAGTGAAGGTTTATGCCTATTTGAGTGGTCATCATGCGCAAGTATGATGACATATGATTGTCAGTTAGTCGATTGCAATATTTTGACTCAATTATCTTCATTTCAGAAAATCTGATGTTTTGTTTTCATGCTTGTGAAGGAATTATCCACAAAGAAATTTTTTCGGCCTGAAAATCACAAGAGACTTTTATTTTGGTGTCATGAAGCGATTTCTGTCAATAATTCGTCGGGTTCGGGCCAGAATATCGAGAAAATGGCAGTTGGGCTCGTTTGAGAGATAATGCCGCATCACATCATTCAAGAGTTGTAACTGATGTTTTGATCAAAAATGCCACATCATTTCTTGCAACATTCCCAGAGGAATGATTGTTAAAGATTCTTCCTTAGCCAACATGTCATGGAATACCATTATTCCCTGATCTGGCTCTGTGCGACTACGATGTGTTTCCTAAGCTGCATTTGACGATGAAAACAAAACGACACGATTTGATTGAGGCCACTACACTTATCATTCACCATACAAAAGAAAAATTCTTCCTCCTAATCGTTATTAAAATGATAGGTTTTAGATTTCTTCGTTTCATTAATTCTGCACTATTTAATGATAAACTTTGTATCGACGTAGTATTGACTTCAAGTTACAATTCCGAATGACTCAGATTTCTGCAGGCGCAACATTTATATAGACGTGAACGAAAGTCTCGAAAGGGGCGGCTTCTCTTTGACAAGTACTGCGCGTTCCTTTGATAAAGCCGCCTTTTGCTGCTAGCAGAGTGTTATTGTATTTCTTAATGAAATTTTGTAGATTAGTTACTTACTTATTAAAAATTCGACCGTTTGAGCACCCTTGCTGTAGAGTATCGAAATAATTTTTTCATAACTCCAAGAATAACCGAGATATTGGCATTTCATTGAATCCGAAAATTTTCAAGATTTGCAAATCACTCGAAAACGAAAGAACATAACTTAAATGTCTTTGCGGTAATCAGCTCTACACGCAGAAATAATATGGAAAGATATGATTATTTTCCACTCTTCACAATAGTTCATATAGCTTCAACTGAATCATCGAAATTTGTCCCGTTTTGCCTAATTTCAGTGATGAATAAGAAATATTGGCTGAGAAAGGAGAAAAATTTATTAGGCATTATATTAGTAAATCAATAGTTAATTCAATAATTCAACGACACAAGCCAAAAAAATCCAGTTCCTCTTGTTTTCCACAAACGGAAATGAATGAAAATTGCTTGATGTAACTTTTCTTAATATTTCTATTCGACAACAACCATATATTAATCTTCTCTTATATCGCTCCGATGACATTTAGTTGCCGCATTCCGAAACTCCCAGTTGTCTGAGCCGCACCATTGAACAACGTCGTATTTAAATCGCACTATCGTATCACACATGGTTGACTTGATCCCGACGAACGTTTTGGATTTCAGGAGAATAAATCCCACATTATTTTCTCCAAGCGTGGAAATAAAAGCTTTCACCCTTACTACATGTGTAGCAACTTTCAGAAAGAATGCATCAGTTATAATAATTGATTACAACGCAGTTTTGCTGAAAATTCAAGACACCATATGCAGGTAAGCGTCGTGCCACAAACTGTTCTTTATCGAAATTAGATAAGAGTACAAAAGAATGTGTTATTTTCAAGTACCTAGAGACAACAGCCAAAGATAACCTTTGATTAACTATTTGGATAAATTTCCTATCTCATTTATACATCGTTCAAATGATGGTCGAACACAATAGAAGCAATAGAACAACCTAGAGGTGATGCTACATCTGTCTTTACTTAACATATAAGTGGAAAATGGACTTCAATAAATGAAATAAAATAAACAGATAAACTTAAAAAATACTACACAGAGATTTGAAAAGCCACCTGAGAATACTGGGAATAAGTTATACCGAGTATACCAAGTTGAGTGGCCTATTAGACGTTTATGGAGAACTAATAATGCTATCGTTCTGAAACTTTGGTAGTAGATTCAGCTGCTGCTCTGAAACTCTATTTTCAAAATATTTTCACCTAAATGGTACTTCCGGTTATACTGGAAGTGCTTACCAACTTTGTTATTTAATATAAAGCACCTTGTACTGTTACCATATCCACTACGGTATCTAACCATAGATCACTCTTGGCCCCTCTGAGTAAGCGTGTTACCGTGTTAATCACGCTTCCTTGATCACAGATCGCCTAGTAGGCCCTTCAACAGGGCTAGGCACACGACGTACTCTGGGCCTACCTGGACCGAGGGTTTAAATATCCGTGCATTTCGGAGACTCCCGACTCTTTCTCTTCAACGACCTCTTCGAATTCACGCTGTCTTAGAAAACCGGCTGCATCACGCGTTGCCACGAGCCGGCTTACCGTTCCCACGCCACCGACCATATTGCCAAACCGCCGTTGTTTACCAACGACAGCCGTCGACCTTCGAAAGAAGCAGATGTGACTGAATTACGAGCTACTTCGAACTTCGAGATGAACTCAGCCGAGAAATTCCAGCAGATGTCGCGTTTCTAAACGCGCCTACCGAGCGGCTTGAGGGAGTGTTACGTAATGTAATTGCTGCCTTGACTACTAGGGGAAATAATGTCTGCGATGTTCTACGATATACTACAACCACTAATAATGCCTCTCTTTCTAATTCCAGGAAACAGAGCGACGACGAAAGCAGCGAAGAGGACGACTTCAAATTACCGAGGAACACCGTCAAGAGGATGTGGAATTCCGAAAAAACGTTGAAGATCGAGACCAGAAACCAGTTCGAGAACTTGAAGGAAGAGGACATCGACGAGGACCACCGCCCGATGGAAGAGGAAGAGAAGCAAGTTGAAGAAACCAGGACAACGAAAACGACGACAAAGAGCCCCGCCAAGGTAACAACAGGACTACACACGAGACGAGAGAAGATATCGCCCCTTATAATCAGGGAGAAAATGAAGTGGACGAATATAAGGAACCGGATGAAGCAGGCAAGTATAAGGTATAATCGAGCAGAATCAATTTCACAGGGTATACAAGTGGAACCAACAACCGAGGACGACTACAGAAAACTATTCCATCTTCTGGAGAAGGACAACGTCGAGTTCTACACATACGAATTGAGATCGGAGAAGAAGTTGAAGGTGGTGCTTCGAGGAGTCATGACAGAGCAGACTGAAGAGGAGATCGCTGAGGACCTGGAACAACAGGGATACCCGACAACAAAAGTGACGAGGATGAAAGAAAGGAACGGCCACCCAGCCCCACTGGTACTAATAGAAATAGAGAAGAGCTACAAGAGTATCTTCAACAACCTGAAGTTCTGCTGCGGAATGTCGATACAAGTGGAGAGCCTAAGATTGAAATCAGAAGTTATACAATGCCACCGATGCCAGCTATTTGGACACGCCCAAAGGAACTGCCACGCTTCATTCAAATGCCTCAAATGCGGAGACGATCGCATGACAGCGGAATGTAAGAAGCCAAGGACATCAGCACCGAAATGCGCCAACTGTGGAGGAGAGCATCTATCAAGCAACGTCAACTGCCCAAAGAACCCGAACAATCCGAAAAATCGACCAAAGGAAAAACTCGCACCAGCGCCAGCACCACCTATAAACTTCTGGACAAAAAGGGCGGAGGAGGAGAAGGCTGCCGACCAAGCGAAAAGGACCGAACACAAGATGACCAGAAACCAAAGGAGGAAAAGAAAACGACTGATACAAGAGGACCCAAGATGACTAGCGAAGACAAACTAGCGATGATTCAAGGACAAATGGCCATCCAATTCAATGCGACAAATGTAACGACAGAACAAAAGATGAAATTTTTAAAAGAACAGAGCAAGCTCATTCAGCTATTCAACAGGAAATAGATTTATTGAGAGACAACTTACAATAGCATTCTGGAACGCAAACTCAATCGCCAACAAACGACATAAACTGACGATCTACCTAGAGGAGAAGAAAATTGACATCAAAGCCATATTCAACAGCAACACGCCAACCATCGCAGCTAGGGACTTGAAAGCCAAGGATTCGGACTGGAACAGCAGAAAAACGAACAAAAGCGGAAGGATACTGAAGACAATCACATAAAGGAACAACATCATCGCAATAGGGCCAGGGGAACCAACACACCTGCACGAAGCCACAGGAACCATGGACAAACTGGACATCGCACTCATGAAGAACATAACATGGAACTACAAGATGGAAATGGAAATCAACACACTGGAAGAAATCATCACACAACTAACGACGAAGACCATCGACCAGATGGAAAACCACAAAAACAAGTAGATCAACCAAATAATGGAACTACAACCGAGGGCAACAGGAAAGAGGACATCCCTAGTACAATGGAAGAGAAAACAACAGGCCAGCATAAATGCTCCAGTACATAAAAGAAGGAGGATAGCCAACCAGTAGAACCCCAGGACAAACCAAGGAGATGTAGAACAAGCGAGATGAAGAGGAAGAAGGATAGAAATTCGACCCTCACCAAAATTCAAGAATCTACGCGTTTACCAACGAATCACGTGTTTTTATTTCATTTGAAATTTACGTTTACAAAGAGTGTTTCTGTTAACCATCAGTGTTTCCATCGTGTGTGTGACACCATCCCGGGTGCAAATGGAGCCCAACGTGTGCATTAGGGCATTGTTTTCTCCGTTGAGAGAAAGAACCCATCCCTACTGAGTTAGCCGATAAATATTAATACGAGAATCGAAGTGTAGAATTCCGCTACTTCCGCACACGAGGTAAATCCGACGCACGTGGTAGGACCAACGCGAACAATAGACAATAGCAACGACACACGTGGATAGTATTCGTCTAATTCATCTACCGCAGAATTAATCCACCACCGCAGCAGCTGTGAATGAAGCATCCGGTTCTTGGACCGAAGACAACACCAAGTGGCGCCCAAAGACGAGTGTGTGAGTGTAGTGTTGTTAAACGACCTGTGCGCTAGTGAATCTAGAACCTACTCACAGTGGCAGTTGTTCAACGTATGATAAACTCATCATGTGTCCCATGTGTTTTAGGTAAATTGTTTTTTTTTCAGTACTATTTTTCTCTTTCTCAGGTACTTTTAATATATAAGTTTTATGTGTGATTGACAAATAAAGATACGAAATAGATGCGTTTCCATCGTGTGTGTGACCCCATCCCGGTAGCAGTAGATCGATGACTGGTTTGATAACACTTGATATTCCAATTTTTTCTGGGGCTCCTGTTGTTCTCTATTTTCACAACCGAGGAGGTTATTACTTCTGCGAATGATACGGCAATATTTCATCAAGGTGACTCCTGGACACAACTTGGACATGATGTTGAAAAAGATTTTCCTGCGTTTATTGACTTTTTTGATAGCATGTTGATGACGATCAACATGGAGAAGACTAAGCACCAAACCTTCGAAGCTACTAAACTTTAAATGTTCAGGAACAAGATAGCGTTTATACGATATGTTCGGCTAAGACCATCAAATACCAGAGCGTGCATGTAGATAACCACCTGAGATGGGATGCTCATATACTAAATGTATATAGGAAATTGAGGTACCTAATTCCAAAATTCAAGAACCTTAAAACCTATTGTGAAACCGATATTCTAAAACTATCATGCACTAGTAAAGCCTCATCTTACCTATGGGTTGCTGTCTTGGGGAGGTATAACAAATCACAATTTGAAAAAATTGGATGTGCGACAGCTGTTCTTTGTAGCCTACATGGCATGTCAAAATATAAAAATATAAAAGCAACAACAAACATTTTGAAGAATTATAAAGTCATGAACTCTCACAATCTAAAAACAAGTTCAAGAAATTTATCTTGGTTGGAACATCACAAAATCATTGCTTAACCCAAAAATTAAAAAAATTCTTCAATTGAATGAGCAGCTCCCACCAGCAAAAGCTCACGAATTCTTCTTCTGAACTGTTTATCAGGCAAGGATTTTAAGCTCTCCAGGTAGCTTATTATATAGTCGTACTCCCCTATTTTGCCTGGAACTCTGCATGTTGTTCTCATATATAGTGGTGTTAGGTAATGGTTTCTATATCTGGTGTTGAAAGGATAACTGTAGCCGTTTCTAGTAAAGGTTTTCTTGTTATGGTGCATATTTATGAGGCACTCACGTATATACAATGATGGAAAGGTAAGTATTTTTTGCTCTGTAAAACATGCCAAGCTCTGTAAAACATGCCAAGCCCAAACATGATTCTGATTGCCTTCTTTCGTAGTATAAACACCCTCGAAGATTCAGATGCTCGGCCCTAAAGAAGAACTTCATATAGAAGGATGCTCTGGAAATGAGCAAAATATGCAGCCCTGATCATTTGGCAAGTGCCATTCTGTTTAAATCTCCTCAGCATGAACAAATCTTCCAGAGCTTCCTGTATGTATAATCTATGTGCGGTATCCAGTTAAGCTTGTTGTCAAGTATACTCCCAAGAATTTGACACTCCGAAGTCCAGGTTCCTTATTGATTTCAAGTGTTTCAGTTTTGTTTGTATTCAGTTTTAATGAGTTTTTCAAGAACCATAAGTCGACCTCCTTCAAAGCATTTTCTCTTTCATGTGATAAATCTTCTGGGGTTTTAGAACTGATAATTATTGAAGTGTCATCACAGTACAGGCATAAGTGTTCACAGTTTTCAATTGCGATATCATTTATATAAATGATGAAAAGCAGGGGTCCCAATACCGATATTTGCGGCACTTCAGTGACAGCGTCAACCTTGAAAGAAGTCTGTCCATTCCAATGGACCCTTTGCTGTCTTCCCCTTAGATAAGACTCTAGCAGTTTTAAAACCGTTTCCCTGAAACCATAGCTGTAGAGTTTCTTCAGCAGTAATAAGTGCAACACTGTGTCAAAAGCCTTGCTCAGATCGAAATTGAGCATTTCCGTCAATTTGTCATTATCCATATTATCAATAATAACCTTTATTGCCTACATCAATGCAGTTGTTGTGCTCTCCCCTCTTCTATCCATGCTGGTTTCTGTTAATCAGATTCTTCGTCTCCATCCAATCCAGCATTCTTGTCTTTATGACGCATTCAAATATTTTTGAGATGCAGGGAGACAAGCTTTCCTTGTCTCCCTTCCCCTTGTATATGGGAATTATTTTTGCCGACTTCAATTCCTGTGGAAAGTAACTTATTAATTTCCTTCTTTACACTTTTCAATATTCGTGTTGAGATATTATATATATCTACTGTAGCTTCAGGCTTTAGCGACGCTATTGTTTGTATGCTCTGAGATATGTCTATGCACGTTCAGAAATCTAAGCCTCCTGTAGCAACTTCAGGTAGATACGTAAAATTCGTTTTTTTGCCATAACTTGAAAACATGAAATCTCAGGTAGAAAATATGTATGGGGAACTCATTTAGTTTTTTACGGCGAATATAATGAATTGAACAATATATGGGTTATAATTTGAAAAAACGCAGTTTTCGATGTTTCTTCGTTTCGAAATGTGATGCGGAAAAAAGAGCACTCTGTATTCTGACTGAGATCTAGTCGGATATGAATAATGTCCCGCATGGTTTCTTATTTGCAAAACACTCTTCGTTATTATGGTAGGCCTCGCCGTTCTCGAGATAAATCAATTTCTTCAAATAGAAATTAATATACTTTTCAAGTTAAACTGGGATATTTCATGAACAAAACACACTACACTTATGTGTTAGGTGTTTTTGTAATTGGAATAACAAGTGTTATCGAACCAGTCATCAATATACAGGGAATTCTGTATTAAATAACAAAGTTAGTATGCATATCCGGTATAACCGGAAGTGCCATTGAAATAAAAATAATTTACAAGTAGAGTTTTAAATTAGCTGAATCAACTACCAAACTTTCAGAACAATAGCATTATCAGTTCTCCATAAACGTCTAATAGGCCACTCAACTTGGGATACCCTGTATAGGTCCGAATTTTAATCGCTACTATGCTTAGTGGTAATTAGCAATGAATGCCCTGGAATATTTTCTTCCAGTGCTCCTATGAGCAAATGAACTATGTATCTTCCACAAACATCTGTTCTGTCCACAATAATACACACAACCAAATTCATATGGAATCACTCGGTATTTTACATTATTCATTGTTTTTATCCATGGATCTTTGACTACTTGGGAAGAATGAAGTTTTTTGTTGTAAAAAAACTAAAGAGTATGATAAGAAATATTGAATTATCACCACATGTTCGGGATATTGTACTCAGTCGTCACTGAGATTTGAAACTGTGACCTTCAAAATTAAAAAAGCCAATAATCATAATTGAAAATGCCTTACGTTGGATTGTCCGATGTGCAGAGGGGTCAAATAATTGCTCTTGTTGAAGAAGAGGCGGCACAGAGAGATATAGCGGCCACATTGGAGGTATCACAGGGGGTGATTTCGAAAAACCTACGCCCGATACGTGGAGCTACAATCTCTGCAAAATTGGCCTAGAAGAAGTCGTAGGCAGATCAGTTCTGAAGAACAAGACCGCTTTTTGTGCCAAATTGCAAGGAGAGACCCTAGTGCTTCGCACTTCATACTCAAAGGCAATTTCTGAAAGTAACAGGCGTCAAAGTATCAGTCGAAACGATAAGTCAAAGACTTCGTTCAAGGGGGTTAGGTTAGAAGGCCCTTTAGAGTTCCAGAGCTAACCAGATAACAAAAAATTAACAGACTTAATGTGTGTATCGAGCACCAAAAATTGGAATATTGAGAATTGGCGACATGTTCTTTTTTCGGTTAAGAACAGAATTGGTGATGACCGCCAGATTCGGGTTTTGAGGGGTCGTGTGAGACAAGCTAGGCTCCGAGCAAGAAGACAAATTCCGAAATACCATGGGGGCAGTGTGATGATTTGGGTGGCATTATGCTGGGTGGCAAAACAGATTCGATTGCGTTTCCGCGAGTTTAGCGGCCAGAAATAACGTGGACCTAGTGCTGGAGCCCATAGTAAGACTCTGGCGAGGTGCCCACGGTGAGAATTTCACTTTTATGCAAAATAATGCTCCTCCGCATAACAGCAACCTCGCGCGACATTATCTGGAAACAGAGGGAATTGCTATTTTGGAGTAGCTAGCTTGCTCTACACACCTAAATCCTAAGAAACATTTATGGGATAATCTCAAAAGGAAAATTAGATCGCGCTAGTATAATCCAAGAACCCCACAACAGCTCATCCAAGCCGCCACAGAAGAGTTGCAGAATATCATCCTAGAGGAGGTCGAAAACCTAATCCAAAGCATCAAAGTATCGGGGCAAGCGGAATCAATAAGAGCTACTGAGGTGGAAAAAACACCTACTCAGTGAGAAAACAATTTTCAATTTTTTTACTACATGCAGTAAGAGTCTCTTATTTTCTCTGCTTTGTTTCTCTCTTATGAATGAACCTTAATTTATTTCTCTTTTCAATTGAAATATCTCAAAAAGGATCAATTCTAATAATCGTTCGAAATTTCGAAAATCTCCGAGGTAATATTCAAAATATCGGGTGATTCCATATAAATTAGGTTGTGTGTATAAAAGTGAGTCGCCTATAACTTTTCTGATTTCATTCATTATTCTGAAAATACATTCGACGGTTGTTTTCCTTGGTGCAGATTCGTCCGACATATTGCATTAAAATATTTTCCCAAGAAAGACTTAAGATTATTGTTTCAACTTTTTTATTGGAATATTTGAAGCAACCAACACTCTACAAAAATCTTCATTGAACTGTTTCTTATTGTTTGTCTCATTTTTATGAGGGACAAATTGTTTGAGAGATTGCGGTCCTTTTCTTCAGTTCCCTAATCTTGCAATGCTCGAAACATGCTTGGCTGTTTTAATATGCTGATTAACGTGAAGTTTAGTATCATCTTCATTCTGAAACAATTTATTTGTAGGCCTTTTCATCAATTACAAAAAATCTACTGGATATTCTTCTTAATTCTTAAATATTCCAATACACTAGGGAACGATTGAAAACTAACCGTTGCAATCAAAAGGGCATATCTAACCCCACAATCAAGGAAAAAATACAAAAAAGAGAAGAGATGTATAATGAAAAGTATTTTCATGAATAGGCGGTACTTTTCGAACATGCCATATGAAAGAAAACTTTCTTCTTAAATGGTCATCGCTGGATATAGTTCGATCTATTTCGTGTTAAACTTCACTCATGGCATTATCAAACTGTCTTGACACTACTTGATTTCAACACTGATTGATTCGATATACTTGTTGTGAAAATTAGAAAAAGCATAAATATGCCGCTAATCTATTACTACCTATCAAGTCATTTGAATTGAAGAGAAATGTATGGCAGGTAATCAAATTATAGTTTGACAATTATTCCTATTTACGACCTACGTCCTAATGGGTTTTTCAGCGTTTCGCTCTTTAGAAGATTAAGTGATGGATAATGTAGGTTTTCAATTGTTTGATTCACAACTCTAGGAAGAAATATAAACAATGATATATATATATATATATATATATATATATATATATATATATATATATATATATATATATATATATATATATATATATATATATATATATATATATATATATATATATATATATATATATATATATATATATATATCTTGGAGGTCGTGGATTAACTGATTTGAATAATCTTCATAGTAAACAGATTTTTCATCTACGTTCCCATTTTCATGATGAACAGAAAACGTCTAAATTACATTAAATTACATGATATTGTTGTTGCTTCAGATTATAATCTTACACCTCTGAACTTGACAATGCAAAAGGTAGATTTTGATATATTTGATGATAATTCTAAAAGAGAAAATTGGATGCAGAAGGAATTACACGGAAAGCACCCTAAAGAATTGAAAAATGATTATATTGATGAAATCGCATTTTCTGGAGAATTGTTTGCTGAAACAGAAGACTTGGCAATTGCGATCCAGGATCGGGTTGTTTCCACGAGGAATTATAGAAAACACATCATCAAACAAAATATAGATGAGTCTTGCCGTAGATGTTTCTGTTCTTCAGAAACAGTTTTTCATATATTATCATCTTGCTCAGTCCTTGCTTCAACAGATTATTTGGAAAGACATAATGCCGTCGCTAATATTATTCATTTTAATCTAGGAATTAAACATGACCTAATTCCCAAAAGAAAAAAAGTTTACAAATATGAACCTGAGATTATTTGTGAAAATGACAAATATGAACTTCATATTGATGAAACAATTCTCTGCAACAGAGCTGTAAAACACAATAGACCAGATATCATTCTTACTGATAAACAGAATCAAATAACATATATAATTGATATTGCTATACCCGACACACATAATATACATAATTAATATAATGAAAAATGTCTAAATATATGATGCTTGGCGACGAGATTAAAAAATGTGGAAAATGAAAAAATTTTCATTCTACCGATTATTATTTCCACAATAGGTGATATTCCTAGGAATCTTCACAAAAGTATTGAGATTTTGGTTCTGAAGAAAATTTGTTTGAACAGTTACAAAAGATAACAGTCATCAAATCATGTAATATTCGTAAGTTTCTTTCCGAAAAAATAATGAGGTAGAGTCATAGGTTTTCTCTTTAGTTTATACTGCTCAGAATCTCATTTCATATTTTATTTATTTGTTTATATAAATGTAATATAATTAACTGACAATTTTGTCATATTTATATTCAGAGCAGTAT
This sequence comes from Cryptolaemus montrouzieri, assembly GCA_013387265.2. Classification (NCBI taxonomy): domain Eukaryota; kingdom Metazoa; phylum Arthropoda; class Insecta; order Coleoptera; family Coccinellidae; genus Cryptolaemus; species Cryptolaemus montrouzieri. Next base: position 42,402,638 of record JABFTP020000001.1, on the reverse strand, counting down.
TCTATTCGATCGTTCACCACTTCACACAAAGGAAACTATTAATGAGTAACATTCAGTGTTACTTGACTAAGGTCCGTACACTGGATTTTTCCGGGAGAAAACCTCTAACACTACTCGTTGGTACATTGATATCATTGTCTGATGATGCTATAGTATGTATATATTCTGGTAGATTGATATATTCTCATAACATTTAACGTTATCCTAATATATAATTATTCCAGGATATGTTTTGATTATAATCATTGCCTGGCAATGGTGCAATGGTATTAATTACCGCTTGGTGGATTTATATTTTTCTCATGAAATCAATTTGATTTCATGAACAGATATATGGGCAACTCGTCGGGGTGAAACCCCTATATATATATATATATATATATATATATATATATATATATATATATATATATATATATATATATATATATATATATATATATATAACAATACACTGCACTGAAATAGGAACTTTTGCTAAATTTGGTAAAATTTGTAATATATGTAAATATATGTATATGTGTCAAAATATGTGATTTACATATAATCCGCTCTGCGATCATCATACTTTCGAAATTAGAATCCCAAATCGATATTAAAGTGAATACGAGTTTGTTAAAACAACTTATCTGGACAATTTCCCTTACTGAACAGAGTTTATTGAAAACATGCTCTCCAGACTGAATACCAATTACCGGAGCAAACAAAATGGAAAACATCGGGTGTCACCTCTCGGTTACGTACGAAATTAAATAAAATGAAAAACGTCTTCGGCCTGACTCATACACCGAGTCAATAAGGGTGAAAATGTCGCCTTCAAATAACTGGTCGTGGACTTTACGGGTATTACCCTTCATGAAAATAACTGTCATCTATTTTACAGATAAGATCGTAATTGAATCGGTCTGACGGCAGATTTGCACACGACTACTGCACGGAAAATGGGTACACTATTATTTTTACCCGTATATTCAAGCGGGGATATTTTCGCCCCACTCGAAAAAATTGTTTGGAATTACTGCCATTTTTAGAGTGTAATCTTGTTTTGAGCTTTCCGTAGGTGGTCCTATTGTAAGGGACAGTTTCCAGATTTCTTTATTATGAACATCAACTGAATTTCTCAAAGCAATAATTAATTCATGATATTTCATTTTTTTTCTATCTGTATCTGCATTGGGATTGTGAAAACAAGAAATATGTTAGTTGGACTTGGTTATTTGGGTGCTCGAAATGCATCACTCGATTAGCTGAGGAAGTATTTGAAGGACAGAATGTCATTAATGGCTATGAGTTGCACTCAAGGCTTCAGTCTAAGAGAAGGTTTTGAGTTTTTGCTATAGCATTCCAAAGAGAGGATACGTTGGAGGACAACGCTATCCACCGGTTCAAAATCAGTTTATATAATAAAACTTTGTTTCTATGTTGTCTGTAACGATCTCCTAATGATATCAACTACCCTAAATAGTTGCAGGATCTAGGCGACAATGTAGATAAGATACAATTACAGCATACGTCAGCTTAGGTGATCATAATTGGAGTCTTCAACGTCCACAACATCAACTGGCTGCAACACTCAGATAGAACCGACAAAGCAGGAAGGTTAGCGGAGGCATTTGCGGTTAACTGCAACTTGTCGACGAGCCGACAAGATTATTTCTTCTTTATTCCTTCTTCAGATCCAGATGATCTCAGTTTACAGGTCTCAGCACTCTTAGGCAACTTCCACCACAACCTTGTTTCTCGCATTGGTAACTTCGTACAGGATAGCAAAGATCCAAATCCAACCTTTTCCAAGAAGATATGTTATTATAACCGACCAAGCTCGGAGGGACTGCGTTATTATCCGGAGTGTTGAAAATTTAAGAGTGAACAATCGATTCCAAAGACTGGGAAGAAATGCCTACCCAAAAGCACCGGCTAATCGCATTGTTAACCATTATGATATCTTCAATGAAGTTCTCATAGAGGATCCTTCCAAAAGGGTTGCAGGTTGCGATATAAGTAGGAAAAATTGATCTACATTAAATCGTCTCAGGACAGAACATGGTCGTAATAATAGTATGTTGTTCAAATGGAATACTGTAGAAAGTGAATGTGAATGTAGCGCAGCTGAAGAAACAATAAGACATTCAGTCCTCGATTGTCCTATTTACCTTTTTACGGGTGGTTTTCAAGAAATTCATTCCGTTTCACCTAACTTCATTAACTGGGTAGAGAACTTTAAGTCTATTTAGGAGATTAGTTTTTGCTCCCCCTTAGTGTTTTTCCCATGGTGTATGTTGATAAGGCAAGGGCTACATCCATGTAGGGCTTCATTCCCAAAAGGTGTATATGTTCCCTGTTGAAAAACAGAGGAGCATTAGTTAAGTTCTTAGATTCAAGTGAGTTTAGACATATGAGAGTTAGGTACGTTTTGATGAAATATTTTTCTGCTAGTTTTCTTTTTCCATTGTTACAGATTTTTCCAGTCCCAATCCCCCTTCCTTTTCACCCTTGTCTTCGTGAAGAAGTTCTGGAAATCATGGAGTGCAAAATGACAATGAGAGAATGAAGCTGCTAAGCAGAAAAATTTTTGGTACTCTTTTTGTACACACGACACTAACACAACATAAACAGAAAAGTTATTGCTAGTGAAATAGTGACAGGGAAAAGAGTTTTTTCCACAGGTTTTTTCACTCGTTTACTGAATCATACGCAAGATAGTATGGCTCCCTTGTGCTCACACTTTACGGCCAATCGTAGGAGGCATGATGCAAGTTTAGATGCCAGATTAAGGAACAGGCATGGTCTGTTTTTTCCGCTGGTATTCTATTTGTTCGCTTGTTTTTGACGATTGTGTCTTTCTGACACACACCAAAATTATAGATAGAAGCATTTATTGTAAATACAATTATTCGAATTTTGTATATATATATATATATATATGGGTGAAATCAGGATAAAACGGGGAATTTTTCAGGGGGGCTCTCTAAGTCCACTCTGGTTCTGTCTAGCTTTGAACCCCCTGAGCTGCCTTCTTAACAACAGCACAGACAGCTACGTTTATGACAGAGGGAGCAATACCCGGATAAGCCACCAATTATACTTAGATGACCTTAGACTATATACAGGTACAGTAGATCAAATGAAGAGGCAACTGGAAACTGTGGCAGCCTTTAGCGAGGGTGTACGCATGCAACTCGGAGTAGAAAAATGTGCGGCGGTTTGTGTCAGGAGAGGCAAGATGGTTGACATAGGGCCTGGAATTCAGCTCTTCAATGAGGAAATGTTCCCTGCACTTGGACCCCAGGAAACCTACAAATACCTGGGCATACAGCAAGCCTTGGACTTCAAAACTTCAGAAGTCAGAGAGGCATTCAAAATGAAGCTGTTCGGACGAATCAAACTTGTACTCCAGTCGAAACTGAATTCCAAGACAATGGTGACAGCCCTTAACACCTGGGCATTCCCGAGCATAACCTACTCGTTCGGAGTTGTTAACTGGTCAACGACTGAGCTGCGGAATTTAGATAATAAAGTTAGAGGGATGCTGACAAAATATGGCATGCACCACCCTCATGCGTCGGTGAACCGACTCTACCTTAGAAGAGACCAGGGAGGCAGAGGAATATCAAACATAGAAAGCGCCCACGATAAAATTATCCTTAGCCTAAGGAAGCACTTCTCAGCGAGTAACACGTCGTTTCACAGATCCATCCGTGCATTCGATGATGTGACTCCTCTGAAACTGATGAGGGCCAAAATAGCACAAGGAAGCCGCACTCCTGAAGAAAGTATGAATGAGTGGAAGGCGATGAAATTACATGGCCGCTATCCCAGGGTTCTTGAGAGTGATAACGTTGACAAGCGTGAGTCGGTGAACTTTCTTATGGCAGGATATTTACACCCGGAAACTGAAGGCAGGCTGCTAGCCATACAAGATCAGGTTGTGCCAACAAGGACCTATAACAAGCATATCGCTAAAATTAATACCCCGTCAGACCAATGTCGCCGCTGCTCCAGGGGCCTGGAATCAATCCAGCATGTCACGTCCACATGCCCGATCTTGGCTCCCAAGGGTTATCTCACAGGCACAACAGCATGGCCAAAATATACCACCAGGAGATAGCGTTTAAGCTCGGACTTCTGAAGGACAGAGTACCGAATTACAAATATACGCCTGAAACTGTCCTTGAAGATGAGGAGCACAAAGTATACTGGGATAATACTATAATCTGTGATCGGCCCATAGCGCACAATAGGCCGAATATCGTTGTATTCTATAAGCAAAAGAAAAAAGCTGTACTCTTGGATGTGACGATACCGGCTGATGATAATATACCGAGGGCGTATTCGGAGAAGATCGATAAGTACAGAGATCTGGCCATTGAAATGAAGCAAATTCACGAGCTGAGCAACACTGTAATTATGCCTATGATTATATCCGTCAACGGCCTCGTGGAGGGGCACCTATTGCACAATACCCAAAGATTGGGTCTCGATAGAGCAGTTGTCACTAGATCGCAGCGAGAAGTTGTTCTTAGCACCACCAGAATTGTACGCGGCTTTCTCAACAATGAATGAGCCACGAGATGTTAAGATGACTACCTTGGCCACAAAGCCCGGTAGTTATTGGAGTTACCCGCAACTGTCAGTGAAAAAAAAAAAAAAAATATATATATATATATACCTCATAAAATTATCTCGAGTTACAGGATTTCATAATTGATGGATAAGTTTATAATAAGGTTTCAGTAGACAACGATCAACTGGTGACCCGTCTGGCATACGTTACGCATTTGTGGACTTCAACAATCGAAAGCATAGCTATCGCTGTTGATATTTCAAAGGCCTTCAATTGTGTTTAGCACGCAGTCTTGATGAATATCTAACCTAACTTAACCAAATCTCATTTTCTAGTCAGAGTACTATAACTGCTGAGGGGTCACATTGACAAAGATACCAACAGAGCATGTCATTCAATTCAGACATGGGGCGAATATCAGAATGTGTCCGGTTGAACTTGGTCAATTTTATCACGAACAAGACGCAGTCTGAAACATTCTCTAGAAAATTCATGGCTCGAGAACCTCTTTCATTCATGCCAGGACATAGAATTTCTTCAGAAACGAATATGCATTTACACGGTATCAATAGTCCATGTGTCAACCATTGCGAAATCTGCTTCAGCTAAACTCTGTTATCTTTTTGGGACCAAGTTGTATCTCACGCCGTCACAGCTTTTACTTCTATCATCCATTTTATCTATTGAATAGTGTCCAGAAGAACGTTGTGGCTTCATCGACTGTGATCTACAACCTCTCGCTCCAAGGCAGCAAGTTGCTGATCTTTCTCTTCCTTACAGATACTTCCATGAAAAATTCTTTGAAAAAATGAAGGGTTAGTTCTAGAAATAATCCTGTTCCAAATCAAATGAAAACCAGGTTTTCCGAAAAGAGAACAGTCCAACTAGCAACGCTATGTACATATCCCTCTGTGAAATTTTAGGGCAGTGTACAGGGCTAGTGTTCTAATGAACTTGATATAATAGAACGAAGATGACGAAAATTGATTGTACACTGATCAGTGGCGTTCAGCAAAAAAGTTTGAAAGGGCAAAAAAGACATGAACCCGGAAAAAAAAGCACCATGTATATTCTAATTAAAATTTGGGACGTGTAATGACGGGGGCTGTAGAAAATAGCTTACATTCCAAATTGCGGATGAATATCTCAAAACCTGCAGGAGTTTTGAAGAAGAAAAAATTTTTTCAGAAATTTCAACAACCTGTAGCTTCGTCACGAAGCTTTTGATTACCAATGTTCATTTAAACCTTTTTTCTTAAAATTGCAAGTAGATTTACCCCCTCTAGTTTCTCGGGTAGCAACACGAGGGTTAAATACATTTCTATGATGTGTTTTCCTGTGAATTTCTCTGCAGTCGTCACCAATTATCACTTTGTAACGTCTTCTCGACGACTGGCCCAAGCCTTGGCACTTTTTCTCAGTATGGTATCTAGGAAAGCATAATGTTCAGTATTAATTCTAGAAACTTCACTCTAGCTTAGGGTCCGACTGCATTTTTTATTCAATTCATAACTTATCTCAACATTCATGTAACTTATAATATTATTTCTTCACCAAGAAATATTATCTCTGTTCGAATTCGCCTCATCGAAAAAACGAAATGTTTCTGAAATTTCATGTTAGTTATGCGTTATATAGATATTGGTGGAAAGCGTTGAACAGCTCAATATTCAATAAGTTTTAACCATGACAAATTCTGACCAGTTCGTCGCAGGGGAATAGAAACACTGTTCTTCCATTTTTCCATCTGAAATAAACCGGACGGTAGTTGTCCAGCTAATGGATATCTGATTCCGAAGTCCCTATTACTCCCACACCTCGCACCTTATCACTGATGCAAACATCGAAATAACATTTCGGAAAATAACGGATTCAAATGGGAAATGTTGATACCCCTCTTTCGTTATTAGTGAGATGCTTTTTTCAGACTCCAGTCAAGATTGGAAATGAGTGATTATATATGTGGCGAGTATTCCAATGTAAACACTTTCGAATTACTGTTAAATTGAGCATAATAACATAAATATATATATATATATATATATATATATATATATATATATATATATATATATATATATATATATATATATATATATATATATATATATATATATATATATATATATATATATATATATATATATATATATATATATATATATATATATATATATATATATATATATAAACTTGATATAAAAACATTATTCAAAGCTCCGTAGATCAATGAATAATCCTTCCTGACAAGAGCTAGTTCCCAAATCTGCCCGACATGCACACAGCCCCCAAGAGCCACAATAGTGCAAATAAGCAGGATGCCGGGAAACGAAGCAGTAGACTGCAGTTTCGCCCTTATTAGGAGCTCATCAGTGTCGCATATCGCTTCTCAGCTCGAGCTACATCGGGGTACCCCATCGATTCCAGAAAGGACGCACCTCATACACACGTACGATGTTGTTGGGGCACCCTCCAAAGATATTTTTTATCTAAATTACCGCATTTCTTCATAGCTGTGGAAAAAAAGAGATTAAATGTTATATTATTTAAATATCAACTTTAAACAAGAAATACACAAGCCAATTAAAAAATAGCTGAACAAGGGTTTATTTCTTAGAGTTAGGATATTTTTCCAGATTCTTTCACAATCTAAAGCAGATATTGCTTTTGCTCTTCATTTATAGTGATCAACTAATTTAATTCTTCCATTAATGCAACACCAAGATCTGAAATATCATTGACTACTCTCATTGACCGCACTATGTCTATTCCCCTTTTACACTTCTTATCGTCTGGCAATCAGCAACATTCTTTTTAAAAAAATTGGATGATATTTAAAGTATATTGGATGATATTTAAAGTATCTCAAAGAAACAGCATGAATTCTCCGATATTTTTACTGGCAATATATTTGGACCCAGACTTGTTTATTTGTTTGTTTTTCCTTTAACGTGCTCTATTTCTGCCTTTCGGCTAATGACACGCCGGGGAATTCTGTCACCTCACTAACCCGGGAATTTTGCCGAACCCCTCTCGTGTCGAGGGAAGGGATCTTTAATGTCCAACACATCTCTGTTAGACAGGACCAACAGCTTTACATCTCCTCCGAAAGATGGACACTCAAGCGATTCCCAGAATCCGAGTAATCGCACCGACTTTGTGGGGATTGAACCCAGGTATCTCTGCGTAGGAGACGAGCATCATATCCCATACGCCACCGAGCTCGCGGACCCAGACTTATTTGCTTCAGAGAGATATCGAGTCCTTAGTTATCTAATGCCTGTAATATTTTTTATTAGGTGTCTAAAGCAATTTCGTCATCAAAAAATGCAAACGATACGAACTCCTCTGACAAGTGCCACAAATGCCCCATAATTTTATTTAAAGCAACTTTGGATAGCGCAGGATGTTCGAATATAATCAAGTCTTTTAAATAGCTGCAAGTCATTTCTGGGCGCTGATGAAACAACCGAAGTCAGATACAAGTATTTAACTTAAATCATGATTGAAATAATGCAAACATCTTTAATTCCTTTTCCTCCTCTTTTGGTCATTTTGAACTGGAGTCTAAATAAGAATATTCTCAAGTAATACATAGTTTTTGCCATCCAGCGACCACTGTGCAGTATAGCCGGCATTCTAAATAATGTTCGTTTCTCAGGAACTCTTTTTTGGTAAATGATAGTTTGGTTGAGTAGCTCTTTTTGATCATTCCGAAGGTGATAATGTTAAGTTGATTTTGAGTGAAGAAAATTATATCCTGAGCTATGTTTTGAACTATTTCCAGCTATTGAGGATCAGATGTTACTGTTTTGTAGTCGGTCTTGTTATTTTTGCGGCAGTAGTTCTTTAATCTTTCGAAAATCAAAATATCTGGCCCACTTAAAGAAACTAGTGCTATGCTCACGACAGTTTCTAACATTATCTCTAGTATATGATGGCGACATGCAAGCTAAAGCATATCTTTCTCCATTTTATGCTCCAGTAGTATGCATGCTCGATTTTTTAGTCCCGAGTTGACTGCTGTCGGATCAAAGTACATGCACTTTACATTATCGCTCAATTCTTATTGTAATATTGTACCACAGACAGTTGACGCACATGTCTCTCCTGTTTCATGGTCCAGATTTGGAACCGATAGTAGCTGATCAATTTTTGGCCTTGACACCAAACTAGGTAGATGATCCACGGTTTCATGCCCAGTGATATCTTCAAGTTGCTTTCCACCCTAGTGAACAGTCAAAGTAAAATTAGTTTTGTATTCACGTTTTAACGAATCTGCCATCCTTTACGATGCTTCTGACGCTTACGACGAATAGATGACCTTGTGATAGTAAATTCCATGGGTTGTCACTCAATTTGGCAGCGTCAGAACATGACGCTAAATGACTATTCGCCGAGTCTACTCGACCTCTACGCGCTGGTGGCTAAGCTGTAGAAGAATCGGCAACCACAATTGCAGATAAAATGCTTGTGTCAGAGTCTGTGCTAGTAGTTGTGGAGGATGAAATCAAAAGCTGTCTTTTTAATGGGTTGATACGTGTTGCTTCACGCTCGCGAATTCTCTCAAGCCGTTCATTTGCCTTTTAAATTAAACTCGCTTTGTCTACTACATATTAGATTCCTACTGCCTCCTCACGTTCTGCAAGCAAAAACTGGTTATATTCTTCAACCTTCTTGATATTTAATGCATTAGCATGTGCAATATCAAACAACCCGTCCAGTGTTGTTCACCTTTAGCAATCATATGTTTCTTCAACCGGGTCAGTACTCCAGCCTTTTCTCATATTGCGAAGACATAGCAAGCAGTAGAAGTAGCAGAATTACGAGTACAGTTATTGTTTTCGTTTTTGTATTAAAAAGACATTAATGATTGATGGCATCTTCGTTGCACCCAAGTAAGGCGTCATTTGACCAACTAACAAAATGTTTGTTTTATTTCTTGTGGAAATAGATTACTTTCCCCACTTTTTGACGACATGATAACACATTATTCGACGAAAAGAAAATCGACGGCGTGCAGTCGGGACTACCTTGAGGTAGTTGCGGGGCATGCCCTTGAGAATGTCAGGCAAGAGAGGGTTGAGGGTAGTCAAATTGAGAAAAAGTACTCGTCAACATGTCATTTAAACAAACAAAATTAATATTCTCTTGCAAATTCGTTCACGAAAATTTTTCTTGATCGTTTGTCTCATTTTTAGTTCTTGTTTAGTTTTAAAATGTCGGTCGCGACCCGACGCTGCCCTTCTGATATTGTTCACTTTTGAAAGATAAGGATCACCCTAATACAGGGTGTTTCATCTCGAACAAGCAACTCGGTATATTTCTTATTGATCCGCATTGTTTGGAAAAATTTGCCGATGCACGTCGAATGATTTTGTTTGGATCCATCTTTTAGATGTATATTTAAAATATTATCGAGCTATCCCAAATAACCCAAAATCAAATAGGGTAAAGGGGACGAGCAATAAGTTTGGGAGCTCTTCAAAGGCTTTTTACAATGATATAAGGGAAGACTAATTTTTTTTGATCTTGTTCGCAAAATCATTTTTTATATCTTTCGAAGGTAGTTGGCGTCTGTATATTAACCAGCATATTTACTAACCTTGAGGGCTCAGACGATTTGGAATGTAGGTTTTGTTGGAAAGTCTTCTGAAAGTCTTAAATAAAAATTTTATTTTTTCACATGAACTGCAATTTTTTCTCATATAATAAGAATAATTATCCCAACCTATGTGGAAGCTTTTTCATTTGAAACGATACAATTTGAACTGAGTGGGAAGTATTCAAAATACACTGCACCAAGAAATTAACACACAATATCAATATTTTGAATTACTTTCCTAATAGGCAACTTATTATTAACATTCGTATTTTTGAGATATATTCGGATACATACCAATAAAATTAAATAATATATAATATAAATATTGGAAGGTAGATCTTTGGGAAACTTTAGAAATCAATAAATACAAACACTCAGGTAGACTCATCAATGAACAAGTCGATTTAAGCCCTTCACCTCTATTGAATCTTTTCGGGGAGCAATCTATTCCTTAATTTTATTGGATATACCTGTCATAAATAACCACTTAAGAAGAAGCAACCAATAAGCTTTTAATTACTCAAGAACATTTATAGTTATATTCTCATTTATATTTTTCTGTGTATTCATTCGTCTGAAGAAGCTACGGTGTAGTGAAAGGCGTTACGAATCGCAAATATTAAGTAAAATTCTTAAAACACAGTACTTGTTTTTTTTATATCAATAAAATTCGATATTCCTTCTTAGCGCACATGTTTCTTTTAGATTTAGATTGAGATTATGCAAGAAGCACATGTAAATAACAGTTGTTGATCAATTTTTTTGAGTAACTTTTGTTTCTCTTGAAATTTTTTTTTATATTAGTAATGCAACGCGAATCATGAAATCTAACCCTGTTGAATGTACTGAAACAGTGGTTTTAGTTGGCTTAGGTTGGACTTATACAATAATGAACCAAAGGCTTGAAGTATTCCATTCAACTGTTTTCTGAATGATTCGAAGATACAGGGAAAATGATAGTCATGAAAGGAAATCTTGGCCAGGACAACCTCGAGCAACAGAGGCGATCCATGACCGTTATTCAAGAATTTCCTCGTTGAGGCAACGGTTCGCTATTGCTAGGCGCCTTTGAATGCAGCTTCGATAAAATAGTGGAACACAAATTAGCACTGAAACGATACAACAACGTCTCGGGAAATTCAGTTCGAGGTCACATGTTGCTCCTCGAGGATCCTCTCTTACCGCAATACATTGAAAAGCTCGATTAAATTGTCAATTGGCTGGAAGCTGACTGGGCGCGAGTGGTGGTTCAATAATGGTATTGTAGAAATTTCTTTCAATGTCCGCACTGATATAGTCATCGTCATTAATAGAACCCTGAATGCTCAGAGCTACGTTATAGACTTATTTGAAAAACATGTACCGTTTGCCGAACCACACTAAGCTCATGTCCTTTAGAACTACCTTCCAAATAACGAAATCACTTCGATGAGGTGGCCTGCACAAAGTCCAGATTTCAATCCAATCGAACATGTCTGGGACATTCTCAATAGAAAACCTATGAATCAGAATTCTATAAGATCATTGATTTTGAGTATGAATCGAAGATGTCATGCAGTGATTCTTGCCAAGGTAGGAAATATCCGATGTATACAGGTTTTTGGGGACTTTTGTTTTTTCCGTAAGTTTAAGATCTTCCATTGATAATTTTATTTAAATTTCCTTCCATCATATCTTAGCTTTAACGGAAACTTGAATAATGCAAAAACAGATACCACCTATCTAGTTTCAATGGCTAAGAGTTACACTCAAGGCTTTGGATCAAGGAAGGGCTCTGTGCTTTTGCCAGATGTTGCATTCCAAAGGGAGGATACGTTGGTGGATGACGCTTTCGACCTGGCATGGTTCAAAATCGGTTCATCTAACAAAAATATGTTTATCTATTTTCTGTATCGATCTCCTATCGATAACAACTATCCTAGATTATTTCAGTACCTAAACGACAAGGTAGATACGATCCAAATACAGCATCTGTTAGCTGAGGTGATCATAATGAGGAACTGGCTCCAACACTCACATAGGACCGACGAAGCAAGAAGACAAGCCGAGGCCTTTGCGATCAGCCGCAACTTGACTCGATTTGTCGATGAGTCGATATAAACCAATTTTCCGAATACTCTCGATCTCTTTTCTGTTTCAGATCCAGATGATATCCGTGTACAGGTTTCATCAACTCAGCAACTCCGACCACAATCTCGTTACTGCTACTGGTAATTTAGTACAGACACGCACACAAAATAAAGATCCAACGCCTTCCAGGAAGATATGGCATTACAACCGAGCCAACTGGGAGGAGCTTCACGAGTTTATCTCGTTTTTTACCTTTAATGGCGTCTGTTTTCAAATCCTGATATCAATGTATGCACTGAGTTGGTCACGGAAATTATTCTTGCAAACATGGATCTCTAGATTCCAAACTCTACGAAAAATCATCTGCACAAAAGGTTCACTCAATACTGTCGAATACTGTCATAGTTAAAAACAGAGCTTATGAGAACTGGAAGAAAAATTCAACAGATGAATCTAAAGCTGAGTATGTGAGTTTTAGGAACATTTGTAGCTCAACAATTGATGAAGCCAAAAACTACTTCAATGAAGGAGTTAGGAATAGACTTTTGAAACAAACCAGTGTAACTAGTGAGTTCTGGTCTATAGCGAAGGCAATCAGCAACAACTTTTGCAAGTCATCCTTCACGGTTCTATCGCATCATCACCTCAAACAAGAGGGGATCTCTTTGCGAAAATGGTTTTGCAAATTTTTTCTTAGATACATAAAATGCAGTGCCACCAAGCTTCCCACATGTTCAATCGAATATGCCTGGAGTAAAATTCATAGTGCTTACGGTAAGATGCTTTCTTCAACAACTCTTCAACAACTCTGAGAAAGCAGTGAGTGTTGATGGAATATCAGCAACTGTTTTGACGAAATGTGCTTCTGAGTTGGCACTTCTTCTTAATCGTCCCAGATTCCATATGAGAGACACCCGTTTCCAAAATGTTGGATAGTTGGTAGAGTACCACCGATTCCAAAGATGAGGTAGAAATGCCTGCCAAAAATTATCACCTGATCGCATTCTTGTGTGTTATGTCAAAAATCATGGAAAGAATGATACAAGATGAGCTCATAAAATATCTCGAGTCACAGGGTATTATCAGTAATCGCAATAGTGTTTTCGTAGACAATTATTAATTGGTGACCTCTTTGCATGCGATACGCATTTGTGGACATCAACAATCAACAAGAACCATTGCTCTTGAAATCTATAAAGCCTTTGCTCTTGATATTTCAAAAGTTTTCGGCAGGGTTTAGCACGCAGTTTTGATAAATAACCTGATCGCGTATGAACATTCCGCAAAATGATTTCGTACGAAGCGCAGGTGCGACTTGGTCTGTTTTTCATGTGTGCAGCTCCGTACCGATACATTCATTACTTTTATTGCTAAGTGTGAAGAAGAGAGCAACGCGCCTCATCGACCACGCGTGATCTCCAGTCTCTTGCACCAAGCCGGCAGGTTGCTGATCTTTTTCTTTTTCACAGGTACTTCGATAGTAAATGCTCTGAACAACTGAAAAGCTTGGTTCCAGAAAGGTTCCAGTTCCAAAGAAAACCAGGCTCGCGAAAAACTTTCAGTAAGTTCCAACGCCACTTACCTCTCTCTATAAAAATACTTTTGGTTACAGGGAAAGTGTACCATGGAACTCGCTTGATAGAACTTCTTGCTGTTAACTTACAATTTCGCTATTTTCAAGGTGCAAGCGAACACACACATTAAATCGTTTTGGCATGACAAGTATCGACTCCTCCCAAGGTTGTATTTTCATTTCGATTGTTCTCAAACATTTTTTACTCCTGGTGGATTACTAAAAAAATAAATCTTCAACATATCTAAACATAATCTGAATAAATTTGAATCTTCGATTCTGCACATTAATTTCATGAAGCAGTCTAAAATAATTCTACTTCTTCATGTTTAATTTAAGATAGTACATTTATTTCTTGAAAAGAATTTTACTCAAGTGACCACCTCGACATCGAATCAGAACTTTCCAAATTTCAATGACACTCTATAATAGGGTTTAATATACCGAATGCTCCTTACAATGTTCCATTTCACAAATAGGCAGATAATTGTATATGCCATTCGAAAATGCCCATCCGATAGATTCGATTATACATCATCACACAACAAACTTCATATTTCAGGAAAACGGATAATATAGGTACCCTGTATATGGATAAACTTATTTTATTGCACCCTGGAGGTATGATTCATAGCAGTCAAACACATGTGAGAAAAAATATTTTTTTTGAACATATTTTTGGTTATTTTTATGAAAGAAGCTATTGAGCACGTTTGATAGCGCTCAATAGAATAAATAATGAACAAGAAACAAAACAAAGCATCCAATATCATTTCCTGATCAAGTGCATTATTAAGGATATTTTAATACGCTGAATCTGCTTTACACAATAATGTGTATTTCTAATCCATTAACCATTCACAGAAATTAATTTTCCCTTAATTTATCGAGCCTTTTTTTCATTTCCAAGGCCAAATTCACATAAATTGTATTGGAATATCAAAGGTATTCACAAAGAGAAAGAAGTTATTGCATGAATCTGAAATTGTTCTTCAGTGATTCCAATTAATGACCTGTCAGAAAAGTACCGATGAAATTCAAGCAAGTTTTTCTAACTTGCTTGAAATCCACATTGTTTTTATTACAAGCTTTAATTTAACTTGCAATGTATGTATGTTTGTATGTTCGGGTGAAATCTTACAACTCAATTTTAAGGCACTTGCCCTCAACTGATTGAGCTGAAATTTTGTATACATGTTACGTTTGGAGGACTAATTATTTTTAATGCACTCCTACAATACGGGTATCAAATAAAAGGACTTGCCAAGAATAACTAGAAGAATAAAGTGACGTCAAGTTCAATCTAATATGGCGGATAATTTTCTTGTATCAAAAAAAGGGCTTGACAACAATAACTAGAAATGAAATTAAGGTAAAAATTTCTTCAAAAACAAGCTTTCATTTAAATGTGCTAAAAATACTTTCACACTAAAACTTTTACTGTTAACTTATAACGTCGTTTCAAATTTAACACATTTGACACAATTTCTATATTATAATAGAAAAACTGGTCGCGAGATATAAGTACTCGTATCTACTTTCTTAGTTTTAACTTTTAAACAGGTAGCAAGTGTATACGGATACTTATATCTCGCGACAAACCTTTATATTATAACATATAAATTGTGTCAAATGTGTTGAATTTGAATTGACGTTATGAGTTAACAGTAAAAGTTTAATTCTTTCTCCTAAGCGCATTTGAATAAAAGTTTGTTTTTAAAGAATTTTTTACCTTGATTTTATTTTTAGTTCACTCTATTAGCATACTAAAAAGAGGAAGACAAAAAGCATGCTTGATTCAAACACAAATAGGGCATATGCCGATATGATATTTGATTTTTGATTTTGTAATGATAATTCACGAGTTAATAGGCAAGAATATGAACGACGTTTCGATATAATCAGATTACAAATAACAAAACAGTTTACGAGGTGTTTAATGAACTGTTAGAGCTAGAGACCCTTCATTCTGCTTTTTAGCATGAACGCTCTACTACAGTATATTCAGGAAGAACCAAATATCCTGAATATAGTAGAGCAAACCCCTAAGTCAGTACCAGAAAGATGAATCACCGTTTGAAAGACTTACTTCAGAGAGTTTGGAACACCCTGAAACAGGAAAATGAACGCATTTAATAAAAAACTGTTTACAACAGAATCTTTGCAGATGGGTTTATCTCATAAACGCACTCTTCAGCGGATATAATTTACATTTGAATTATTGGAAACTGTCATGCAGTTAAGTATAACCAATCGCAATAAAGATTTTCTTTTGATGTGTGTTGTGTATGATAGCCATATGATCAACTTTTGAAGGAACATTGATAGGTGAAATGTTTTCGGATTTTTCGGTCAATATTATACCTAATCTATAAGAAAACATAAATGTGACAGCACGTTCGCGCTACACCTGATTTCACAAATGATATAAGAAATTTTCTCAGTCAAAATTATGAAAATATGTGAAATGGTCGTGGTGGGCCTGTTGCTTGGGCCCCAAGGTTAGATCTCACCCAACTAGTTTCTTTTGAGAGGTAATTTGAAGTCCAGAGTGTATGAAGTAGATATTGCAGAGTTGGCAGAGAACAGCCAGTGAATCGCAAAATGAAACTTTGTGCGGCCATTCCGGAAATTTTCCGATTTTTCGTTTATATTAAAATAAAACTTTTGTGTTCTTTACGGTCTCTCTATATTTTTTTTGTATAATTATTTGATAACCGGTACAATTAACTTAATTTCTTCTTAATATAGAACTGATAAACCGTGTTGAAAAGAGAATCAAAAAATGTCTTCTACCTTAGATCTTACGTGTGTCCTAAAACAGCCGACCATTATATTTTCGTTATCGATTTTATTGATAGTAAAAACGGTACCATAATTTTTCTACACGTGTAGGCCTGCTGTGAATCACAGGTCAGTAGTACAGAAGAATTCAGTTTATCCATATAAAGGGTGTCTGTATTATTAGTTTTCTGAAAATATGAAGTTTTGCCTATGAACAGACTAGCAATAAGTTTTTCTCTCGTGATTCGATTTGGTAAGACGAGCCAATAAATGCAAATGTCGTCAACTTTCATGAACTGGTTCGTAAGTTATGAATGATTAAATTGTTGACCAAATACAAATTATCATTCTTTATATTGAGAACCCGGAAGCTTCGATTACTTTCATACAGCATTTCTTAATGGATGGAAAATCCTTTCGTCCAGAAACACCGTGTATGAAGTCGAAATTTCAATTCTTATATTCGTCGAAAGACTTTTCGTACTACCCGATTATGTGTGAGAATAACCGGTTACCAAACAGAATTATCACTGTTTCCGTAAATTATTTGACATTTGTGAAAATCTTGATTTCAGTGATATCAAGAAATTGACGTGACAGATTTCAAAATTTTTCGTAGAATTTGTGAAATAATTAACAGAAATGGCTTTCGATACAACCAATTTCGACCAAGAAGCTACCGAATTAGACCAAACTCAAGCACATTTGGATGAAAAGTAAAAATTTAGAATTCTTCCATGAGTTTTCATTTATCAACTAATTTCCAGGAAAAATCAAGCCTTGAACTCAGAATTCTTATACTATAGTTCTGTATTGAAAATAATAGCACCCACATTAACTAATACAGTAGAACAGGAACAAGCAATTCCATGGATAAGGAAACTATTCAGACCAGAATATCATGCAACTAATCTTAAGGAAAAGAGGAACAAGTAAGTTATTCATTCATTTATTGAACTGAAATACTATATTGACTAATGTCTGATAAATACGATTAATGGTAAGCACAGCGTTGAATGAATAACCATTCAAAACAAGATGAACGTCCCAAGGTCGCCCATAAAGTGTAAGATCGGGAAGAAGTGAAAAATAGCGAATCCATATCGTTGATATGATTCGAGGAGGAAAAACTTTATCTGAGCCTTTGCTTATGCGTCAATAACAAATGAGTGAGAAAGTTCCAGAACTAAAATCTCCATTGTTTGCGTCATGTAGTATCAATCTTAGGAAGGAACTTGTCAAAATTTCATGTCATTTTGTGCAGAAGTTAGGGTTTCATCAAGTCAAGCAGCTTTAAAATTTTCGAAATCTTCGGCTCGACTAGAAATTCAAGATTTTCGAAAATCAAACATTTAACTTGACTTGAGTTGGCCACCCAAAAGTTTGACTTGATATCAAACTGCTTGAAAACTTGATACTTGTAGGTGCATAAAGTTAAGTTCACTTGCTAATGGCTTATTGCCGTACCCGTACACGTGCAATAGAAGTAGGTAGTCTCTAGGCATACAGAACTTTTGAACTGGCTGCGACACACTGCGATTTCAAAACTTCGTTTTACGTTGGATATAGTCAATTCGTTTGGCAGCGTAACAAGTAGGTACAAAAAGCTCCGTGAGGGAATTTGTAGAATTTTAAAGGAAAAGGAGAGAAATCAACCAGAAGTCATTTAAGAAATTTGATGAATCTCTGTATTCAACAACAACAGTCTACAAAATATTGATTTCGCCTACAACCTACAATAGATTTCTCTGTAATATAGAATACATTCGAATGAAATGATTCCTTCAGAGGAAAATTCAGTACGAGGAATAATAACCGATAATACAAATAGCAATTTCACTTCCTTCAATGAATTAAAACGCTTAACTCCTGAAATTTATCCTAAAAAAACCACTTTGCCGTGTTTGGTACACGTCCTTAACTTAGGAGCAAGGGATTTAATTAAAATACTGGATTCCAATATGGACAACCTTACTGAACATTTCATGTGACAAGGATGAACAGGAGGAACAGTTTACCATAAATTCTAAAATTCATAGTTCTGCCAAAATTCGAAAAATTTTGAATCCTTCAAAATATTGCAGTGGGCTTCGAAGTTTGAAAGCCTATTAAATATACTTTGCAATAATACTGAAACAAGTGATTTGAAATTATTCGAGTTGACAGACACAGGTTGGCCATTGATAGAGAGAGTGTGTAGATACGTCAAAATCTTCAAAACTATTTCAACAAAATAAGAAGGCGAACCTGACTGGATACTTCATGTTATTGTTATTTGAATCAACATGCTCCTAGATAAATTAGAAAACTGAGCTATCGAGCGGGAAGAGATGAAATCGATAAAAGATAAATACGCAGCATACTGGAAACGAAGGACAAAATCGTTAAACATTATAATGAAATTAACTGGTTGTACAGTGTTGTTTTAATCTTGGACCCTTAATTGGACCCTCGCAATTAGCTGGAAATATTTACAGATTCTAGTTGGGGAAATTAATTGCAGGTTGAAGCAATTTCTAATTTCGAGAAAAATTAAAAAACAAAATATTTTAGGGTCAACCCGAACCCATAATTTCATCGAGAACTTCTGCATCGAATGAGGAAGCATGCAATGACTCGAATGAATTCGAGATAGATCTAGTAGAACTATACAAAAAGTCCTTTATACCCACACCGAATATGTGGCGATATGAGATGAGATATGGAGATTGGACTTCGGTGCAGATAGCTCGAAAGACATTTTAAAGTGGTGGAAAAGGCACGAAGCTATATTTCCAAATTTTGAAAATATGGCAACCCCTGCAAATTTGGCTACTATAGAAAGGCCGTTCTCAAGAGCTCTGTTAACTATTACCAAGACTCGAAACAGATTGAGTCACAAATCAGTTAGGACGTAGATGCGTCTTAACTCTTGGTTCAAAAACAGCGAACTATCAATGTTCCAATGTAGATATTTCTCTTGTTTTTACAAAAGTTTAATACAGTTAATACAGTTGTTTTTATTTTCAGAAGTTTAATTCAGTTGTTTTATGAAAAGTTGTTGTTTTGTTTTTGATGCTACGGCTGTATTCCATTTGAAAATAAACATTTCCCTCTCATGCATGTTTTTTTTCTGAAAGTGTGTATCCTTCAACAACTAAATGAATTCTTTTCGTTGAAAAAAAGAAACTGAATCCATTCTAAATATATTTGAAAACTCGAGGCGTTTAACATTGTCCTCTTCTTAAAGAGCTGGAACTTTAAGGCATATATTTATATTTTCATAAAACAGATGGAAAGTCGTCGCTGGCATCCCGGTTTCTGAAAAAATTTGTTCAACAGATGTTTTTAGGTTTGCTTCTACTCTGAAAAAGTCATTCAGTTTCTTTATTAATCTTCCTATCGGAAAGTTTCGGTTTCTCGAATGAACAGTTTTTTTCGAGTCTGGAAAATTAGCGATGATTACGATCTGGAAATCGTTTCCGAGAGAGTAGTAGTTGAAAATCTCAAATTAAGGGGTATCCTCAGTGATCGATAATATGGTTTCCGTTAACAACAATCAACTGTTAATCTCCTTGTATACGTTACGCATTTGTGAACATCAACAAACGAATAGCATAGCAAATCGAGAGCCATTGCTCTTCATATTCCTGTTAGTCGAAGGCCTTTGGCCTTTGCACTTTCCGAAAAATTGAATGATTGAATTAGTTTCTTCCTCTTCAGTGGATCGATTCTGGTGGTAGTTGGTGATGTAACTAGTGAATATTTTCAGGTTAATGCTGGAGTACCTCAGAACTCCATAGTCTTTCCAACTCTTCTTCTGTTCCAGATGATGACCTGTTCCACTCTTTCAAAAATAGAATATTTAGGCTTGCGGACGACAGTACTCTGAATTCAGACTCGAAGAAGATATCGAGGTGAGGCCCGGTTGATCTTGGTCAATTCTAACGCGAACGAGACGCAATCAACAATGTTCTCCAGGAAAGTCGCTGCTGAAGATCCTTCTATAATCATACAATGACATCGAACTTCTTCAAAGAAGAATATGCATTCATTCGGTGTTACAGTAAAGACCGGAGTTTGCTGGCATGACCATGTGTCAGACATTGCCAAATCTGCTTCTACTAAACTCAATTTTCTTTGCAGTACTAAGTAGTACTTCAAACTATTACAGCTTATAATTTTATAAGCATAGGAGCGACCACGTCTGGAATACTGTTTCCATATGTGGAACTCCGCACCTAAACATTCATTACCTCTTTTCGATAGTGTCAAGAAGAGAGCAGTGCGCCTCATCTATCATACGTGATCTCCAGCGTCGCTCTCAAATGAGGAAGGTTGCTGAAGATCATGTACAGAAGAGGAACTTCGGCAACCTGCCCCCAACTGCCATGGTAAATGCTCTGAAGAATTGTTGAATCGATTTCCAAAGAAAAACCAGGCATCAGCAGACCAACCAGCTTCACCACCTACCTCTTTTTATTAAAATTCTCTTGTATAAAGAGCTTGTGTGCTGAGGAACTCGGGTCCATCGAACATCTGTCCAATAATTTATAATTTGGCCCTCTTCAAGAAGCGAGTGAACACACACATTGAATCATCTTGGGCTGTGGCATGACAGGCATCGCTAAGAATAAAAAAACTTGCATCATATCTGTTTTCACTTTGTTTTTATCTCTTATACGTATTAATTCTCTTTGAAAACGACTCGAAACTAAACAATAAAAAGAATTAGCGGGTTGACAGCTGATGCTTCATGAGTTTTTGTTAACATTTGCGAATGACATCAATTATAATTCTATGAAGGTTACTCTGTGAATTTCAATGGCATGCCGCCATAGAGCATACTTCACAGTTCATTACAATCTTCTTTTACATGTTGGGACTTTCTTACCAACCTTTTGAAATTTTTCGATAATATGTTTTGTCGCGGAAAAAAGGGCGGTTGTAGTGATACTTTTACGCAGAAGTTTTACAAAATTAAATGAGTAATAGAAAAAAATTAAAAATATGAAAAAAATGGGGTTAGGAGTTTATTGAAGGTCACCTTCTGATATGTCCGAAAATGGCAGACCAACAAATATATGTTAAGCTCTTAGAATATCAATCAAGATGCAATTCAATTTCTGTTTTATTGAAATCCATCAACAATTGTAGAAGTTATTGTTTTGGGGTTTTCTCACGGAAACATTATATAATTCATTCTTTTTTCAGATATCTATTATACTTGACGCTGACAATGCTCAACGATGAATTGATAGGAGTTTTCGAAAGGGAACCACCAAGTGGTGCTTTGAAAACTCTAGCTTCTTTGCCCGACTATCGAGTCGAAGCTGCATCATGGGAAAGAGACGATACTTGGAGGGATGTTCTAGTGTCACTTCCTGAGGACTTCAAACCTCTAGAATGCTCTGTTCATCAAGATAAAGACGAATGCAAAAAAGATCACAAATTGGATCGGGTTAGATTTGCAGTAGTAACTCGAATAGATATTTATGTGTTACTTATTATAGATTCTCGACCAAGAATTTCAATTGTTCTTGTACTTGGCAAGACCATATGCAGCTTTGATGTTGAACGCAGAAGATAGGACTAAGGTTTGTTGTTGGTTGCAGACATTGTGTACAATTCAGGGGAACTGTTGTTCTAGTATGAAGGCTGTGAGGAATGACTATATGATGGCGCTTTTAGGGTAAGTGAATCTTCTTGTATTTCATCAAGTGTATTGTGTTAATTTTCAGTTATATATGTGATCTTCGAGCTGTTGGACCATTCACAGAAAAACCACCTTGGAAGACTCTACCACCTTTAGCACAAACGGCGAAAGAAACGTTCGATAATACAACAGTTCTTGATCCTACAAGTACAATGGCGAATGAATTCCTGCAAAATCAGCCAGTTCCGGAAGATGGTGCTTTTTGTTATATTGCACTTAACGGAGATTTGATAGAAAGTAGTTTTGGCGGTCCTGGGCCATGAATATTTGTCCCTCAGTTATCTTGCTTTCGTTTTTTTTTGTAATAAATAATTCCGATGAATGAAGATTTATGTATAATTTCGGGGTTTGAAATCACGATCAGTGTAGTATAAAATTAAAGCCGGTAAAATTCGCGAGAAAGGATTCGAATTGAGGCTCAGTTTGTAAAATAATCTTATGCAAATCTAGAAAGGCTTAGAGTACTGGAAAGGAGAGAATCTTTAGGTAATGAATAAAGCAGGATCGGCTTGGGTAATTATTTGGTTGATGTAGTAGACTTTCAAAAACATTTGGAGAGTTTAAAGTTTTAATTTTTCAATCACTATTTTTCAAGAGGCTACTCTTATCATTCATTAAAAAAAGATTGAAATTCTTTTTAATAAGTAAATATTCAATTGTGGGAAATCACAAAGAAGATTGGATGTTTATCATAGTGAGATATTTCCTTAAAACGCTTTTTTCTTTCCGAACTAGTTTTTGAGCTAAGAAAAAAGATGAAAATAAAATATTCTTTATTTTGCAGCAATGAAGAGCTTAGATAAATTTTCATTGTAAATTGAAAGTATTTTGCCCACCAAATACACTTGACTAATCTTTCAACCCCCGAAAAAGAGAAGGTTTTTATTCCAGGCATAAGTTTTAGAATAAATTTCAGTCAACAAAAGTTTCTTGAATGCAAAACAAAAATTTTCTTAAATTTTTGGAGCATTCTAAATGTTTATATATATATATATATATATATATATATATATATATATATATATATATATATATATATATATATATATATATATATATACTTCGATATTGAGTTTGTTTTTTTGGGGTTTGAGGTTTATAAGAACATTTAAACACTATCTAAAATACACATTTCTGGATTTTTCTTCCTCCTTCAGTATTTAATCTACAATATTACAGAAATATATATTACGATTCATATTAAATGATTCTTAAAATGTATCTTACCCACTAATCTTTGGATGATTGTTTTATTTTTATTTGTAAGCTTTATGAAAACTTTGTGTTTTAGAGATGTCAGTTTTCGGAGGTTATGTGTGTTGAAGTTTTCTATGGTGCTGTTTTCTTTGAGGACTTTTCAGGTGTTTCTGGGATCTGTTTGTACCGTGTTCTCTGTATCTACTGTGATTGTTGACCTTCTCGAAACGTGTTTCTTTTGTGCCCTGTTTTGTAGAATATCTATGTATATGGAGCTTAGTGTCTTTATGTCTTTCCGGTCATTTACTGAATTGTCTATATCTCAAGTATTTCTCTCTTTTTTCTGTTGTGTTCTTTGTCAAGACTTTTTGTCGTTTTATAGTCAAATTCGTGTTTTTCTTGTTTTTTGTGTTTGTTTAGTGCAGTGCTGTAGTTATTTGCGTATTTATGGGGCTTGAGACGTTCTTTGAAGTGTTGTTCTGTTTGTCCAATGTAGACCTTTCCGCAGTTCTTGCAGGGTATGGCGGACACTATGTGGGTTTCCTGCATGTGCGGTATTTTGGATTTTAGTTTTGTATGTACGTGTCTTATTCGATTCATGGCTGAGTAGGCCATTTTGAAGTTATAAGGTTTGAGGATGTTCTTGATGGTTTCTGTTAGTTAAGGTATGTAAGGGATAGTTATGTATAGTGGAGTGGTGTTAGTAATGTCGTTTCTCTTTTTTTGTTCTGTGTTGTACAGTATATGTGTTCGTTCTTTGATGATTTTGTTTGTTACGTTTTCTGGGTAGTCATTCATTCTTAGTAGGTCTTTTGTGTCCTTTAGTACGTCTTTTTTTGATTGTCGATTTTATAAATATACCATCCAACCACAAAATGTATTCCCTACATGCTATTTTCCTATATACTAACATCCCAATAACCATAATACCAACAATAATTGATATAAAATGGACTGAAATCAAAAGAAGAATTTATTGAAGTATTACAGTATATATTAGGTACAAACTATATACAATTTGATAATCTTTTTTTCAACAAATAGATGGGAAGGCCCATATCTAGTGTAATAACGCAAATGGTCATGGAATATTTGGAAGAATCAATTTTGAATAAAACACATTTAGACATCACATTATTCCAAAGATATGTAGGCGACTGTTTACTGATAATGAACAAAAACGAAGTAGACCAAATTCTTGAAACCTTCAATGATTTCCACTAAAGGTTGCAGTTTACTTTAGATACTGAGAAAAATAACAGCATCAACTTCCTTGACATAACAATAACACGAAAAGACAATAAATTGCTTACGAGATGGTATCGGAAAGAAATAAACGAAGATAACATCTTAAACTAGAATTCAAACCATCACCCATCCCAGAAAAAATGCATTATAAAAGAATATATTGACAGAGCACTGAAACTCACCTCACCACAATTAAGAAAAGACGTACTGAAGGACACAAAAGACCTACTAAGAATGCATGACTACCCAGAAAATTTAACAAACCAACAAAAAAATCATCAAAGAACGAACATATATACTGTACAACACAGAACAAAAAAAAAACGACATTACTAACACCACACGATACATAACAATTCCTTACATACCTCAACTAACAGAAACCATCAAGAACATCCTCAAACCTTATAACTTCAAAATGGCCTACTCAGCCATGAATCAAATAAGACACGTACATACAAAACTAAAATCCAAAATACCGCACATGGAGGAAACCAAATAGTTTACGCCATACCCTGTAAGAAATGCGGAAAGGTCTACATTAGACATAGAGAACTACACCTCAAAGAACGTCCCAAACTCCATAAATACGCAAAGAACGACAGCACTGCACTAAACAAACACGTAAAACAAAAAAAATACGAATTTGACTATGAAAAGACAAAAATTCTTGACAAAGAACACAACACAAAAAAAAGAGAAATACTTGAGATGATACACATACAAAAAAATATAGACAATTCAGTAAATGACCGGAAAGATATAAAAACACTAAGCACCATATACATAGATCTTCTACAAAATAGGGCACAAAAGAAGCACGTTTCGAGAAGGTCAACAATCACAGTAGATACAGAGAACACGGTACAAATAGATCCCAGAAACACCTGAAAAGTCCACAAAGAAAACAACACCATAGAAAACTTCAACACAACCTCCGAAAACTGACATCTCTAAAACACAAAGTTTCCACAATGCTTACAAATAAAAATAAAACAATCATCCAAAGATTAATGGGTAAGATACATTTTAAGAATAATTTAATATGAATATATATATATATATATATATATATATATATATATATATATATATATATATATATCTGGGCCCGTTGATCATGAATATGATGATAAGGTAAACAACTTAAATGAAGGTAGGAATAATATTTTAAAAACTATACATTCATATCATACACGAAGTAAATCTAAGGGTTCTGACATTTCTACTTGTTCTGTCTATTCTCCGAACAACAAAAGTTTTGATGACTGTTTTCAAAATCATGTAGAATCACCTTGTTCCTCTAATCTTATCATAACTTCATCACCTAATTCAGATCTTCACAAAATTAATAAAAAATAAAACGCATGAAATGGACGTATGACATGAATAAATTCATTATGTTTTGTTATTACAAAATAACAAATAAAGGAAAAAATAAAAAGGATATATGTCTAAACTATATAATATGTTCAAAGAAAAATTCCCAATTGCTGTATTTCAGAACAAAGCATTGCAAATCAAAGACGGTATATTGAAAATAGAAACTTTATATCTGAATCAGAATTAAAATCAATTAAAAACAACATTCAACAAGAAGAACATTTAAATTTTGAAGTTTCAGATAAAAACCTAGTCCCATTCATGAAAAGCATCGAAAATAAATCAGAAAATTCATCTAAAAATAATGATAACAAAGATATAGAAAATTTATTTCTCAATCAAATGAATTTATTTGAAAATATTGACCCAACTTTAAGACCTAAACTTCCTAAAATTCATTATTCAAAGAAAATTTTCGATTGTATAAACGAGCTTAATGAGAATATTCTTCCAAAGCAACTTGTTAAAGTAATGAATACTATACACTTCATCTGATTATATATTGTGCCGCTATTACAGTAGTTAAACATTCTGGATACAAATTAGAAAATTTTGGATCTAATTATAATATCAAGAAAAAACCTTCATGGCAAAAAAGGTTAGAAGGTAAAATTTCTTCTATCAGATGTGATTTAGGAAGATTGACTCAATATTCCAGAGGTAATCGATCAAAAAACTTATGGCACATATTGGAAAAATATTCCTCAAATATAAAACCCATAAAAATAATGAGATAAGTAATGGACAATTGATAGAATACATCGATACTTTAAAACAAAAACTTTCAGTATACTCCATTAGACTACGTGAATATAAAATAAATTCAGATAGAAAATTCCAAAACAAACTATTCAAAAATAATGAAAAACATTTTTACAAATTTATTTCAGGTTCAAATGAAAATATTTCTGGAAATGGAGTTCCTAAAATTGATATTTTAACTGATTATTGGTCTTCAATTTGGGCAGTGCCAAGGCAACACAATTCCAATGCAAGTTGGATTTTAAATGAAAAGTCTCGATTTTCTAAAATAGAATGCATGCAGTTCGAAAAATTTTCAAACGAAGATATAACATCAGTTATTAAACACACAAAAAATTGGAAATCTCCAGGTGTTGATGGTATTCATAACTTTTGGTTCAAGAAATTCTCATGCGTTCATGAAAAATTGGCTGAATATTTTTCATTTATAATAAAGAACCCCTCAGCTACTCCTTTATTTTTCACACAAGGAATTAATTATTTAAAACCGAAAAGTGATAATACTATTGATCCGTCTCAATATAGACCAATTACTTGCCTTCCAACAATATATAAAATTCTAACTGCATGTATTACCCAAAAAATTTATGCACATTTGGAGAATTATAATATTCTTTCCGAACATCAGAAAGGATGTAGAAAAAAACACCTTGGTACTAAAGAGCAACTTGTAATTGATTCTGTTGCTTTGAATCAAGCTCAAACTAAGAAGAGAAATATTCATACAGCCTTCATTGATTACCAAAAGGCTTTTGATAGTTCTCCACATTCATGGCTTCAAGAAATTTTGGAAATTTATAAAATTGATAAGACACTTCGTCATTTTCTTGAATTTGTAATGAAAAATTGCAGAACCAATCTTCATTTAAATATTTCAAAACAATCGTTAAAATCCGAAGTAATTCCAATCAAAAGAGGCATTTTTCAAGGTGATTCTTTAAGTGCTCTTTGGTTTTGTCTTTGCCTCAATCCATTATCTCATGAATTAAATGCTACTAGTTTCGGCTTCAAAATGAAGAGTTTATTAACTGAATTCAAATTAAGTCACTTAATTTATTTAGATGATATTAAATTATATGCCGGAACCAGATCTCATTTAAAAGTCTACTTGAGATTACTTTCAACTATTCCAATGATATTCAATGATATTCATATGAAATTTGGGCTTCCAAAATGTAAAAATTTTTCTATTGAAAAGGAAAGATCACCTCTGATTATATAAAGATTTCCAATATCGAAATCGAGCCAATGCATCAAGGAGATACATATAAATATCTTGGATTTTGTCAAGAGAAGACAATTAACCATAGCAGCACTAAAGAAAATATTAGAAGTTCATATTACAAAAGACTTATAATTATCATCAAGAGTTATTTAACTAGTAAAAACCTTTTCAGAGCTATCAACTCCTATGCTGTTCCTATTCTTACAGCTTCTTTTGGAATTATTAAATGGTCTAAAACTGATCTAAATGAATTACAATGTCAAACGAGGAAAATGCTCTGTAAATATCATAAGCACCACCCAAAGTCAGCTGTTCAGAGAGTTACACTACCTAGACATCTTGGAGGTCGTGGATTAATTGATTTGAATAATCTTCATAGTAAACAGATTTTTCATCTACGTTCCCATTTTCATGATAAACAGAGAACGTCTAAATTACATGATATTGTTGTTGCTTCAGATTATAATCTTACACCTCTGAACTTGACAATGCAAAAGGTAGATTTTGATATATTTGATGATAATTCTAAAAGAGAAAGTTGATTTGCCGTAGATGTTTCTGTTCTTCAGAAACAGTTTTTCATATATTATCATCTTGCTCAGTCCTTGCTTCAACAGATTATTTAGAAAGACATAATGCCGTCGCTAATATTATTCACTTCAATCTAGGAATTAAACATGACCTAATTCCCAAAAGAAAAAATTTCAAAAATATGAACCTGAGATTATTTGTGAAAATGACAAATATAAACTTTATTTTGATAAAACAATTCTGTGCAACAGAGCTGTAAAACACAATAGACCAGATATCGTTCTTAATGATAAACTGAATCAAATAACATATATAATTGATATTGCTATACCCGACACACATAATATACAAAATAAATACAATGAAAAAATTTCTAAATATATGATGCTTGGCGACGAGATTAAAAAATGTGGAAAATGAAGAAAATATTTATTCAACCGATTATTATTTCTACAACAGGCGTTATTCCTAGAAATCTTCACAAAAGTATTGAGATTTTGGGTCTGAAGAAAATTTGTTTGAACAGTTACAAAAGATAACAGTCATCAAATCTTGTAATATTCTTCGTAGGTTTCTTTCCGAAAATAATAATGAGGTAGAGTCATAGGTTTTCTCTTTAGTTTATACTGCTCAGAATCTCATTTCATATTTTATTTATTTGTTTATTTAAATGTAATATAATTAACTGACAATTTTGTCATATTTATATTCAGAGCAGTATTCTATTCAATCGTTCAACAATTCACACAAAGGAAACTATTAATGAGTAACATTCAGTGTTACTTGACTAAGGTCCGTACACTGGATTTTTCCGGGAGAAAGCCTCTGACACTACTCGTTGGTACATTGATATCATTGTCTGATGATGCTATAGTATGTATATATTCTGGTAGATTGATATATTCTCATAACATTTAACGTTATCCTAATATATAATTACTCCAGGATATGTTTTGATTATAATCATTGCCTGGCAATGGTATTAATTACCGGGTGGTGGATTTATATTTTTCATGCAATCACTTTGATTGCATGAACAGATATATGGGCAACTCGTCGGGGTAAAACCCCTATATATATATATATATATATATATATATATATATATATATATATATATATATATATATATATATATATATATATATATATTTTATTAATTATACTTTGTGAAACTTAAGCCAACATACTTTTCTTCAATTGTTTAATTATTTGAGAAAGTGATTAGTCAGCCTTCTATCTCCAAAAACAACATTAGTCGGTCTCAGAAGATTTTTCTGATATATCTCGAAAAGTAGTCAACTGGTCGATATAAAAAAGCTAGTCGATTGATCTCTTCAATAGATTCTACTTGACAATTCATTAGGAGGTTTTTTCGTTTATTTACGATAAACTGTTCATTTTCAAGCTATAAAAATATTATAGTTGGGAAGAAATGCCTACTAGCCTGTGGAAAACTGCTTTCTCAAAATGATTTTTCTATAAAATCTTGGGTATATGGTTTCATTCATAGTAGATTGAAAGTTCATACACGTATGAGATTGAAGATGATGGAAACATCGATCCATCAATTTTTAATTTATATAAATGAGTGCATTACTTTCCAAGATATAATGAAAAACTATCGAGAATCAACTATTTTATTTTCTCAGTATTTCTTGTAAAACAATGTTTCGTAACTCAGTTCTAGATGCAAATGCAGCCAAAGGTAAACCAGAGAAAATATCTTTCAGAAATGAAGAGAATTTGAGAATTATATGATATAATAAAAAAAAATAGAATAAAAGTAAATCAGTGATGATCCTAGACCTTTGTTCGTAATATCAACCTTTAAATGCACGCTTTTATGTGAAAAGTACCCAAATTTTTTTGAACCAGTGCTTTCGGTCGAAAACATCCCACAGAAGAGTGGCGCTATATATTCCTCAAACTCCCCACTACAACTTCGGTCAGTATTATTGATGCAGTGGCAAAGGTCGCGTATTATGTGGTATCTAAATTGAGTGAGTCAAGTGAACATAATACACCACGCGTGGAGTTATGTAAATATTTTTTTACTAATTCATTTCGTGTTGTTTTTTACTTTTTACAGGACTCATTCTCAAGTCCAACATCCCAAGAATTTGAGTGGACTCCTTCTTTGGGATTCAGAATCAGAGGAAGAGGTTGTGGGCAAAGGAAACACCTGAGAAGATGAGAAGATGCCCATAATACTGATTCTGAACAGGAATCTCAGAAAGCTGATCTGGATTCTGATGCAAATTAAGGGGAAACATACCAGGCAGCGTACGATATGAAAAGTGAAGATGAAAACGACGAATGTTGTTTAGGAAAAGACAAAAAAACGGTGTGGCAAAAACCACCAGTTCTTACAGTAAGCAAAACCAAGGGATAGAATAGTGTTAGAATATTTTCTGGTCCGAAAGATTCTGTGTGGAATGTAACGAATAAAAGAAGTGATAGATAGAGTTTCTATTCAAGAGACAATATTCAATCTTCCGTAGTATGATAATAATACCCTCTTGAAGGAGCTAGTTTTCCGATCCCCCCTCAACCCACCGTCAACCTGGGCCACAAAACTGTGTAACAGAACGGTCTGATGTCATGAATAGGAGCGATGGACTGCAGTTTCCATCTCATTTGACCTTTTCAGCATTGCATACAACATCAGGTTACACTTCCACGTACTCATCTCAATTCGTTGGAGAGCTATTAAACATGCAAATGTTACGGCGCCCTTCAATGCACCGAGACAGAGGGCACTTCATCAATGCCACCGGGAAACCGTGATAACAAAGCATAACATACCCATAGGTATGCAATGCTGACGAGGTCAAATGAGACCGAAACTGCAGTCAGTCCATTGTTCCTATTCATGACATTCGACCATGCTGTACCACTGCTGTGTGACCCCGATTGACGGAAATTATAAAGGGTGGATCGGAAAAATAGCTTCTTCAGGAAGAGATTTTTAACATTCTACGGAAGGTTGAATATTGTTCCTTGAACAAAAATTCTTGAATGTGTCTACACATTGCTATAAACTTGCAAAAAGTAATTTTTAGAGATTTTTTAACAAAAAAATTGCTAAATTGCGTCGAAAATACGACAGGAAAAGAGACGCTTAGGGAATTACAAAGAACGAGTTTATTGCTTTCATTGGACTTCTTTCAATTTAAGGCATAAATATGCAAAACCAAACACATTTTCTTGAGTTGAAAACGAGAAATGGATCACAAATATTGAGGTTGTATGGGTTTCAATAGATTTTTGTTCTTGCTAACAGCACTAAGATTTGATGATGAGTTCACTCGAAACAAAAGAAGTAAGTACGATAAATTGGTGGCACTCCGATCAAGCTTGTGTCGGTTGGAAGAAAACTATCAAACAATTATACCTTGGGAACCGACATGACGATAGATAAAATAATGCTCATTCCATTTAGAGGACGATGTAGATTCATTCAATATATTCCGGGTGAACCGGCAAAACTCGGATGAAAATGCTTGTATTGTGTGATGCCAAAACATTTTACATTATATCGAAAAAGTACCGGGAATTGATTATTCAAAATCTGCTTAGAACAATTGTCGGAATTTTTGTTGTTGCTAAGTTGACATAACTGTTTTCTATATTGATGCGGGATTTTAACGCGATCTGTCATTTAGTTGGTTTATAGTTCTGCTCAAAAACACGTGGATATAATTTGTACAGTGTATTCAAAAGCGGCTGAGATGTGGTGGAAGATTTGCATCGCTCTGGTCGGCCATCTACATCTTAAACTGAAGTTAACATCGATAAAGTGAAGATAATCATAATTGAAAAATCATCAGTTTAAGAAAGATAAGTTAGAATGAACTTTCTGTGTCTCTCGTATCTATTTAAACGATTGTGTGGCCATGAAACGCGTTGCCGCTCGACTAGTTTCAAATGATTTAAATTTAAAAAAAATTGAATTGCGTAAAGCTTGCTGAAGACATTTTAGACGAGTCAATTCCGATCCTACATTCATAAAACGCATTCTAACTGGTGATGAGACACGGCTTTATGAGTTTGAGATGCAAACCAGTCAACAAGCTCCAAAATTGCACCTTCAAAAGTTAAGGTTGTGTTGACTGTTTTCTTTGATTATCGCGGGGTTGCACACACGGAATTCTTTTATAGGTTCACGAGGTAATTAAAGCATATTACTTGAGCGTTATGCTGTGTTTGAGAGAGCAAGTTTGTCGAAAAAGGCCAGATTTATGGAAAGAAAACTCATGGATTTTGCACCACGATATGTAATGCACCATCTCACAAGACTATTATGTAAATGAATTTCTGACAAAAAGCTCAACAATTATTATTGAACAACCACTGTATTTACCTGATATGGCTCCGGCCGACTGTTTTCTTTTTCCAAAACTCAAATCACCACTTCGAGGTAGCCGTTCTGAATCGATAGAAGACATAAAAGAGAATTCACGGAGAGAACTGAAGTCGATTCCGGAAAGAGCACTTGAAAAATGTTTTGAAGAGTAAAAAAGGAAACTTGACTTGTGACGACTGGTACATCAGCTATTCTCTTGCCCGCGATCTTCTGAGAGCCAAAATTACAATGGTTTGAACTTTGAAAAAAAAAACAAGAGGCAGCTGCCGCCTAAATTTCTGTCAGATGAAAAGAGAAAAAGTGATTATTGTATTGTAGGATTTCACAAAAACACTAAAATTGTGTCGTATGTTCCAAAAAAATGTAGAGCTGTCATTTTGCTTTAGACGATGCCGAAGAAGGTAAATCGGCTATAGTTTCAGACTCTAATCGCCACTGGAAGGTGTTGATGCAACCAACTTTTGAGCATTGATGGAATGAAGAGTCAAATAATGTACCATTATTGTATATATTGATAACCATGAAAAATACAGACGAAATATTTTGAAATCTTTGGCGGTGTCGCTTATGAAGCCTCGTAATAGTGTCTACAATGATACTATCACCAATATATACTCAGGTATTTTTGGGGCTATTCCAAATATTACCAGAAGAAGAAGATAAAGATATAGAGGCTTCAGATGAAAACGAAGACGATGTAACTATTGTACAAAACAAAATATAGAGTGACAACTATAATGTCATTCTTTTAATAAATCGGTATGCAAAGAACACGCACAAGTTATTATTACTGCCCGGGCTCTAATAGCCAGCAGTTCACATTTTTTGCTTTAATACATTCTGTTAAAAAAACACCGCGCATTGGTCAATGAAACACAAAGTATTTATTTTTCATCCAAATCTATTGCCTTCGAAGTAGGACCTTTTGGAAATAATTAGTTTACGCCAACAAATAATCTAATCATCGAAACATTTTTAAAAAACTTTTTTCGGCATCGACTTCAGTTCTCGCAGCAAATTCTCTTTTATGTCTTCTGTCGATTTAAAACGAGCAGCTCGAAGTGTTGAGTTGAATTTTGAAAAAAGAAAAAAGTCTGCCGCAGCCATATCAGGTAAATACTGTGGCTGTTCGATGGTATTTGTTGAACAGTCAGAAGTTCATTCACAGTGATAGCCTTGTGAGAGGGGGTATTGTAGTGGTGCAAGATCTATGAGTTTTCCTTCTACAGATCTGGTATTTTTTGACGAATTTGCTCTCTCAAACGCCACATAAGGCTCAGATAATATTCTTAGTCAACGTCTGATATTCTGGCAAGAACTCTGAGTGCACAAAACCAAAGAAAACATCCAACATTACCTTTGATCGACTTCGACTTGGTTATTTCGTTTAACATGGTGCGAATTGCTTTGTGAGATACTGATAGTGGATTTCCTACCTCTCTCAAACTTGAATGACGATATTGAATTACCATTTCCTATACTCTATCCATTTTAACTTCAGTTGAATATGTTGATGGTAGACCAAACCAAGACAAATCTCCCACCACATCTTGACCGTTGTTGAATGCACTGTTCCACTCATATGCATGTATTTTTGATGAAGTCGCTCCACCTTTTTCAACATTTTCAGCGATATGACACACGAGATACCATTTGCAATAAAAAATTGGAGACATATTTTTTGTTCGATATTTTTATCCATTGTAAAAATTACAAAACACACTTGTAAGAACTGACAAAATCGAGCACTCTAAACAAACTGAATGACAGATCGATTTCAAGGTCTGCGTCAGTATAGAAAACTATTGTGCCAATTTAGGAACAACTTAAATGTTGACGTCTTGGGCAGATTTTTCAAATAGTCAATTTCTGGTACTTTTTTGACATGTACATAATGATATTATATTTTTGTCAGTTCAATGTATTTATCAAAATTCAATAAAAGTTCACGTGTTCCAAATTTGATGGTTCATTTCAATTGCATGAGAAAAATTAATAAAACCGCTATTTTCGTGTGACTTCATGAAATACACCACGCGTATACTCACGTATTTTCACATGAAACGTAATCATGATAAAATAATTCATTTAGTATTGAGATATAATTCCAAAATACTTTATCGTTTCCTCCTTTGCAGAGCTACGGACCTGGATAAAAGTGTTTGAAAGTTCGGAATGTTCGCGATGAAGAACAGAAGCATTTAGCGAATAAAGTTAGATCCCACCTGGTTGTTCCCAGATTATTTAAACGTTTCTTAATACAGGCCATTATTTAGGATCTCAGAATGCTAATTACTTAGGAACTCCCCTGTGTTTATACCTCACCATGCCGCTCGAGGCCCTATTCTTAAACTAACTATTACTATAGCTTCTCAGTAAGCTCGAATAACTTAATTTATATACAGTTGTGAAACCGAAATGAGGGAATTTAGTTATAACCTTTATTAATTTATTCCAGTTGATATTTTGGTGGTGTGAAGTTGAGTTATGGCAGGTTTGGGAACAATTTGTCCTGCAGATGCTTCTCCAATTTCCATAAATCCTTAACGGGTGTCAGCTTCTTAGTTGATACATGTATTAAGTTCTTTAGTTGAACATCCTTTAGTTTATGAATGAAGTTTGATGTTCATTATGTGAAAGAAAGGATCGATTTATGAATAATTGCAGTTTGAACAAGATAACTTACCAGGTGGGCTGCAAAGTTCATAGGCTACCATAGGAAAATACATTTTTTTGGTAGAATTCAATTTTTTCATTCAATATAGTCACCTTCTAGGGAGATACAGTAGTTGTAGCGATCAGTGTTTTTCGATGCCATTTTTATAATAAGATTTCTCTATAACACGAAATAGGAATCAGTTTCTGTTCGAGTTTAAAAACAGAGTAGAGTCGCAGGTGCAAGATCTGATGATTAAGGTGAATGGGTAAGTATTTCGAAATTTTGATTGATTTGTGGAGTATTGTCTTGATAAAACAGCATTTCCTTTTTTCTAACGAGGCCGTTTCTTTGTGATTTGGTCTTTCAATTGATCAATGTAGTGATCGCTGTTTACCGTCTGGTCCTGGTTAAGTTAATCGATGGATATAATACACTGTGTATCCCAGAAAACAAATGCCATAACTTTGCCTGCTGACTGCTGCGTTTCTGCACGCTTCAGTTGAAGTTCACCTCGTTCTGTCTACTCGGCTGACTGTCGATTGCTGTCTGGAGTGTACTAATGAATCCAAGCTCAATCCATTGTGATGTATCGAAGAAAAAAGTCGTCTTTATTACGGTTAACTACCTTCGACCAGTGCTGAGATATCGACTCGTTGTTATTTTTGATCAGAAGTCAATAAGCGCGTCACCTATTTCACACGCAGTTTTCGCATGTCCAAACATTTTTTTAATATAAAACTGACACGATCATTGGACATCTTCAGTGTCTCGGCTATCTCGATCAGTTTAATTTTTCGATTATTCAAAACGATTTTATATACTTATTTGAAGTTTTCATCGATGAAAGCTTCTTTGGAACGCCCATTGCATTCATCGTCTTGGATGTTTATATCACCTGGTTTAAACTTTGCAAACCACTTTACGACTGTTGATTTTCTTGGCGCAGAGTTCGAATAATGTTCATCTAATCATGCTTTGGATTCAACTGTATTTTTTTCATCAATAAGTAATGTTTGATCAACACACGTAATTCTCTTTTATAATTTTTTTCAGGAATAACAAAATTTCAATGCTTTATCTCGAGAACCAACGGTCGAACAGCTTGAAACTTTTTACTCGTGTCTACTTGAGGTTAGTACTAACTGAAAAACATGTGAATTTGACTCTGGTAACGCCATCTGTATATTAACCTACAAACTTCGCAGCCCACCTGTCATAATACTTTACAAAAAATTGCAATGTTCGTCTGATGAATGATTTATATCACTTGGTGTTTACTCTTTTAACGACGCTGATTCTAAATTTAAGCTCATTTGTTTACCAGTTATAGTTTAGGAAAATCACTGAATTACTGTAATAATTTGTTGCTAATGAAAATAACGAATAATTAAACTTCTTCTTCTTCCTGCACGTCGCCTTACCGGCTGCACTCTGGCCATTTGGACCATTGGGCTTGCCGTGTTGGTTATTTTGTTATTAATCTTGCAGAAACTTTCTGACGAAGCTTGCATGACTGTTGTAGGTGGCCTCCTGGATCATCCAGGCGCCGAGTGTTTCATTGCCAAGGTGTTCAGTCTGGTCACCTTATGAGCGGGACATTCGAAGAGTATACAACCACGGCCCTGTGTGGTTTCCGATAGTCTCATGACGAGTAGGTGTTTATTGAGTTGGTATCCTGTCAATAGACCAACTATCATCCCAATAGACTCATATACCCTCTTCTTTGATTGCGGTTTCTTTATGAGCCTTTTTGACTGTCTCACTGCCGAGATGCCTGCCCTATATTTCAGGGCCTCGATGGTATTCTAGTTTTGAAATCTCGTTTCCTTCAATGATGGGCTCGGCTACAAAGCAGAGTAGCTCTGTAGCACTGAGTTGTCGAATTGCTGCTTTGCATTTGTCAACTAAATTGTATCTTCCAGATCTTGAACGGCGTTCTGGCTGTCAGAGCATATGTAGATGTATGAGATTTTCCTGTATACACCGAAGAATGGCGAATATTTCTGCGTGTATTACGGTGACTTGGTGTGTTGATCGAATTTATTCTGGTGGAATGACGACCTTGAAGGGTTCTTCAAAGAGTTAGAGGTGGCTCTCATTTGATCTCTTCTTATGAGAAGTTCCGGTTGGAGTTCTGTAATTTTGTTCAGGGATGTGGAGTGTCCAGATGTTCCTTCATACAGTCTCAAAGAGGTCTTCTTGGCTGCCTCCTCCACCACTATGTGTAGCGGAGGGATGCCCAGAAGACACTCCATAGAGGCCGTGGGTGTGGATCTCAAGCTCCCGTGAATGCTTGACATGTTTGCCTTTGGATCTTTTTATTTTGTTCCATTTTATCTCTTTGTCCTGTGCAGGCCACCATACGATGGCCGCATAGCTCAGGAGCGGTTTTATTACTGTTGTGTATAACAAATATATTATGTTCGGTTTGAGTCTCCATCTAGAACCGAATAATCAGCGGCAGTCCAAGAGTGTGTTTTGCACTGTTTGCGCTTGTCTTTCGATGTGATTTCCCCAATTTAGTTTCTCGTCAAGCACCACACCTAAATATTCCACTTGTTTCACTTGTGTTAGTTCCTCGTTAAAAGAATGGGTGCTTTGAAAAGCTGTAGTTTCCTTTTTAGAGTGAGAAGAATCATCTCTGTTTCGTTTGGTTTAATAGACAAGTAGTTCTCTCTGAACCAATATTCAGTTATATGCAGTGCGTTCTGCGCAACTTCACATATGGTGGTGAGATTTTTTCACGAACCAGGAGAATGAGATTGTCGCCATAACCCACAGCAAAGTGCCCAGCATCGGCAAGGACCACGAGGAGCCCATCCAGCAAGAGGTTCCAGAGAAGATGAGATAGTATTGCCCAATGAGGACATCCCCTGCCAGCGGTCACCTGGACGGTCGACTCGCCGAGGTTAGCCTCCATGCGCCTGGTCGACAGCAGACGTCCCACCCACCTCGCTATAGTGTTGTCTACTCTTCTATTTACGATAGCTTCATCTATCGACTTATAATGTGTGTTGTCGAAAGCTCCTTCTATATTTTGCAATATTCCTAGAGTGACTTCGTCTTTTTCCAGTTCTTTCTCAATCTACCCTACTTCAGAGTGTAGTGCCGAGTCGACTGATATACCTTGCTCGAAGGCATGTTGAGTAATATGTATGGGGCGCTCCGCTAGGATATTCTCCCTAATATATTTGTCCTAGTCTCTCCATAGTCTTCAGTAGGGAAGAGGTGATACTAATTTGTCTAAAATCTTTGGCGATTTTATGTACGACATTGTCCGGCTTGGGAATGATGACAACCCGAACTCGAACGTAACCCAAGGCTAGCAGGTTCTGAATATGTGAATTAAATACATAATTAGATTATGTTAGAGAACAATTCGGTATTCAGAAGACTCTGAGAAACGGGAACACTCAAGGTACAAACTTGTGTTACATAAGCATATTATTTATATATCATAATGTTGGGGAAGAGACTGCATAACTACATTCCTAGCCACATAATCTCTTTGAAGTTCATTGGACATGTATTTTTTTCTTCGCTCGATGATAATTAGGTATGCTGCCTGCTGGGACCGAATTTAGCACCATCCGAAATACTTTCATGTACCTTTTTTTTGGACATGCCTCGTTTTTGTGCCTCTATAAAATAAGCAAGCAACCAGTATAAGTTTCTCTGTCACCATAATACAGCCAAGTACACCAACACAAGAACAATGAACTTTTTCTAATTTTTTTGTACATAAGAAAATTTTTTTAGCACTTTAAACACTAATGAGATACTTTCAAATGCTTGAACATCAAGTAAAACTTTCTCAACAACCACCTACACTATTTTTGATGATTTAAGTGGAGAACAGGGCTAGCGATTCCACGCGTACCTTCAAACTTTCGCTTTCAAGGCTATTGGAACGAACACATAATGGCTGACTATTGTAGAAGCATTGAGAACAGGGACTATAAAATTTGCAACATAATATTATAAAAGAAATTTTTTTTTCAATTTAAGAATTCAAAGAAATGACATCAATTTTAAAGAAGTTGTTATTGTGAAATGGGACATAGTACCTATTTTCTAAACTCAAGCTGATACGGAAGTTTAAATCACGGATTTGAAAT
Source organism: Cryptolaemus montrouzieri (assembly GCA_013387265.2). Lineage (NCBI taxonomy): Eukaryota > Metazoa > Arthropoda > Insecta > Coleoptera > Coccinellidae > Cryptolaemus > Cryptolaemus montrouzieri. The sequence continues at coordinate 42,362,855 of JABFTP020000001.1, read as the reverse complement.
CGCGATTAAAAATTAGGCTAATATCATGTGCGACACTCGATCATCAGAACTGCTGTTGAGCGGTGTAATCACCAGATTTATTTACATTCTCGATAGGTTGTTTAGCGTTGAATAACAGTGATGGCAGTTTATTTGGTGGACTGAATACAATTTTTGCGTTTCAATTCAGAAAGATATTTTTCTACATTTTCACAGATTGGTCTTGAATATGTTGGAGGATTTCGGATTTTTTGTATTTCTAATGAGATAAATCTGGATAGTAGTTATGAGTGATTGTCGTCGTTTAACTATTTTGTCAATTTAGTCACGATCAAAGTCGCTATTGTAAGTTACAGTTGACACAATAATCCTCATAAAAAATAATAACGGAGCATTTCTAAATGCTGTAAAAGTGATACTCTTTGAATTTTTCTAATTTTTGTGAGGTTTCTTTCATAAGCGCCGTTCTCCAACATGGTATACCTCGGATTTAATTGAAAGTATTTTAATTAAAGAAAAAGCCTTTAATAGTTAGAGAAAGCATAGGTTCGAGTTTCACTACAATAAATTCAAGTATCCAATATGGTATACGCCGTTCTCCAACATGGTATACCCGGATTTAATTGAAAGTATTTTAATGAAAGAAAAAGCCTTTAATAGTTAAAGAAAGCATAGGTTCGAGTTTCACTACAATAAATTCAAGTCTTTGAGCAGTATTGTGAAATCTGAAATGAACACAGCTTATGAGGACTTTATTCGAACATCCGAAGGACGAATTTCCAGTGATGATGGCGAAGCTCTTGGTACTGAATTCATCAATCTGAATGCCATTTCTTTGGAAAATATAATCTCCGCTGCGAGAAAACTATCTAGCAAGCCTACCGCTGGTCAAAATGGTTTACCAGACTTTGTTGTTAAGGACTGCATACGTGTCTTTGCACATCCTTTATGTCATATTTGCAATGTTGTCTTGAAGAGTGGAGTTTACTCCTCGACATGGAAGGTAGCTAAGATTGTTCCTGTTATGAAGAAAGGAGATTCTACCATCATAGGTAACAATAGGTCTATAGCGATTCTATCCAATTTCTCAAAACTTCTCTAGATTATTTTATGCAACGCTATATTTTCCGCGATCAAGGGGAGAATTCATGATGAGCAGCATGCTTTCATGCCTGGGAGATCTTGCATCAGCAATCTGGTAGTTTTATCACAGTATACACTCGAGATTTTGGACTGTTCCGGTCAAGTTGACGTTATTCAAACAGATTTTAAAAACGCATTCGATAAAGTAAATCATCGTATATTGCTGTGGAAATTGAAGTCCAGATTTGGTTTCTCGGAAGCCTCAGCTGCTCTTTTGGAGTCTTACTTGGTCGGCCGCAGACAGTTCGCACAGCTCGAAAGTTTTCGCTCCCGCGAATTCGTTGCTACTTCAGGTGTCCCTCAGAGGTCCAATCTTGATTCATTATTGTTCATAATGTTCATTGATGATCTCATGGACATAATTAATATACCCAAATTGATGTATTCGGATGATCTGAAAATATATCTGAAGATAACGTCAGAACGCGATTGTGAGATCTTGCAGGAAGTCATAAGTTCCGTGTTAAACTGGTGTGTGATTAATCGTTTGGACTTGAATGAATCTCAGTGAACTGTCGTTACTTACTCTCGCAAGAAAAACATCCTTTTTCTGATTATATAATAAACCATTGTGTATTGAAACGTTCCACTGATGTACAGGATCTTGGTCTTATATTCGACCAAAAATTCACTTTTGTTCCTCATATTAACTATTAATTTACATCCGCCTCAAAATTGTATGGGTTCATAATTCTCAATGGAAAGCACTTTACGGAATCAGATACTTTAATTCGTCTTTTTGAGACTATTGGAGTATGCGTCGATTATTTGGCAACCCATCTATTATTGTCATGATTATCATTTAGGGAAAATTCAGATAAGATTTCCCTAGTACCTTGTCTGGCGAGAAGATGGTGCCTACCCTTTAAGAGGGTATGATCATGGTGCACTCATGAGTAGATTCAGAGCATCAACCCTGAACATAAGAAGAGGCTTTCTGGCCTTAAAATTCTTGTTAAACCTCCTGAATAATCGTTTGGATTGTCCTTCTATTTGAGCTCAACTGAAAATTTCAGTTCCGAGACTGACATCAAGAGATGGGCGTCTGTTTTTCCTGAGCACGCCCAGAACAATTTCACTCACACAATCTCCAATATTATTTATGTGTACAACTTATAATACCATCTCGACATTGTGTGATAATAATTTTGACTCGTTTACCATTATCAGTAGTGTATATTTGGACAATGTTCTCTGAAGCGCATTTCAGGTATTGCATACTTTTCTATTTTCCAAATTTTCATTTCAACTCACGCCATGAGTGTTTCCTTTTTATTATATTTTATGCCATAGCATTTTTTCCATTTATTTGATTTGTTCATTTCATCTTTTTCATTTTCTGTACCGAGTAAGTTTCGAATAGCTGCAAGGTTTTTCACTAATATTAACTCATTATTTATGATTACGCTTTAAGTTGTTGATCTGTTATATAAATATTTAATTTTTTCCTGTAATTGGGTTCTACCTGTAGGAAATAAAGAATTATTATAATTATTTTTATTATTATAAACTTCTAGTTCAAATTATTCCTAACCAATCTTTCTTAAGCAAATTATAGATGTATTCCATAAAAAGATTCTTTTAGATGAAAATGAAAGAAATTTTCATTTCCCGGATGACAAACATTATTCCAATTCTGCTTCAGTTGAAATCTGCTGACATGTCCGTCTACAGATCAATGTAGGCAGGTGATTAAGTATTTAAATTGAGTGAGTGGAGGATCAAGTCGACATTGGCACCCAGCATTCGAACATATAATTCTCATCAGAAGTGGGATGAGGAATCAGGAACGTCGAAAATTTTTCGTAATTCGTGATGCATATAAAATGCGAGATTAGACATTGAAATTAGGTATACAGTGTGTTCCAACGGAAATTTGCCACCTCCCTTATCTCAAGATAGACTGATTTGGCGGAAAAACTGAGACATGCCCATTTTTGATTGGAGGAGAGCCAATTTCTGTATTGGTTTGGAGCATGTGAAATCAATCATTTTCCCTCAGCAGGTCCTAAGTTGAAATTCATTATTAAAAAAGTGGATCGAGTGACGCAACTTTGGAAATGTCTTTCGATCCTCTATTCAAAAATTTTATCTTCGAGTACGTTTGATAACATATAAACAGTCCAAACACAACAGAAGTTAGTTTTCCAACGAAAATTCGATAATGTCTTAAATCAAATGAAGTTCTCAAAATGACCTCATTCGACATTCATTCAATGATATAATTTTAGTTCTCTGTTATCACTCTCAAGTGACGATTATTGCTGGAAGCCCTTCAAGTTTTCATTCGTCAAGGAATTACACATAACCAAATTTATATGGAATCATTCGGTATTTCACATTATTGATTGTTTTCGACCATGGATCTTTGTCTACTTGTGAAGAATGAAGTTTTTTGTTGTAAAAAAACTGGATAGTATGCTAAGAAATGTTGAATTATCACTGAGATTTGAAACTGTGAATTTCAAAATTCAAAAGAGCCTATATTCATAGTTGAAATTGTCTTTAGTTGGATTGTCCGATGTGCACAGAGGTGGAATAATTGCTCTCGTTGAAGAAAGGGTGCCACAGAGGGATATACTGCCACAATAGGGGTATCACAGTTGGGTGATTTCAAAATCCTACGTGCGATATGTGGATAGTTGGAGCTACAATCTCTGTAAATATGTCTTGCGGAAGTCGTAGAAAGATCACTTCTGAAGAACAAGACCGCCAAGAAGAGACCCTAGTGCATCGCAACCCATAATCCAAAGGCAATTTCTAGAAGCAATAGGCATCAGTGTATCAGTCGAAACGATATGTCAAAGACTTTGTTCATCTTGTTAATCTCGTAGAAATCTTTGAATGCAAGTTGAAATAACATATATCTTCAGACAAGGAGTCCGCAATATCAGGGCACATTTAACCTTAAAACCGCACAATAGTTTCATACAGTCTCAAAGTCCTCCGCAAAAGCAATTAGTAAGTAGAATGAATCTGCTGAAAGAGTTTGGAAATTAATAAACTCAGGAAAATCCCTTGCTATACTACTTTTGATAATGATAATAAGAAATAAAACTATGTATTATACTATTACAAGAGTTTATTGATAATCAAGATTGCCATTTTGGTCTCTCGACCATTTTCCATACAAAATGACCGAAGTTTCGAAACCGGACGATTATAAACAAATAAACATGGAGAACTGTCAAAACTATTTTTCTCTTTCAAATGTTGTGATGGATTTCCACAAAATGAATATGTTATAAATATTATTAATTTCAGAAATCGATTTTAAACAAACTAAAACTTCAAAAATCAGAAAACCCAATGATAGTGATAATTAGACGTAATCGAGGAATGTAATAAAGTTTTCACACTGCAGAAAAATATGTAGTTTACTAGAAGAACAAATGATGAAATATTTGCCAATATTCATTCCTAAGGATTATCATAACATACATCGATTATTTGAATCATGGCTGTACATGATAGCAAGCAGCACTAGGGGATAAAACTACCCCAACTTTTAATTCCGTCGTTGCCGCAAACGACACGTAAATCGGTAGTGTGGTTGTCGGTTCAACAAGATATTACCGCATAATGCGCGAAATCGGACATTAGCACCATTACAGCCAATATTTGCTGCATTTATAGGCCTTACACCTTCGCCGAACAATATATAGGGTGCTGATTGTCTCAAATACAGGATGTACCATATTGATTTAGCTAGATCGTTCATTAAAGTTTTGAGATATTTAAAGGGAACAAAAACTAGAATGTTTAACTATGAAATATAAATATATAGAATATATATAGAGAAGAAAACATTTTTGTGAATAAAACATGAAAAAGAATTACCCAAAGCCTGAAATTTTAAACGACGCTCTGTATACTTTTCATGATCTTCTAGGATTCTCAATTCTCTATTCATTACTTGTTTTTTATTGGAAACTGATGAATAAATAGATTAACATTTCATGTTTTCTTCAAGTTAGCCATGATTCGCAAAAACAAAGACAATCAGATTTAACAATTGCTACGAAAGACAATAATAGAATAAATTTTAATAAGCTTCATTGATATTGAAGGTCTACAGTTTGAACTCTTATCAACGAACAAAATCTTAAAAATTTCAATCACACAGGTCCACATAATTTTCGTATCACAAAACAGATCTTTAATTTTTAAATGGAAATACCTTTCTAATAATAGGAAAAATTTTCCTAAGTCCTAACACGTACGTTCGATAGCTCAGGAGGATCCTTTTCCTTTGCAGGTAGGGTAGTAAATGTAATAAACGGATGTTTTTTGTTAGACAAAGAGGAGGGAAATTCTTCGAAAAGGTGCACCCTGGAGACAGTACCAATGTCGGATTTTTACTGACTAAAAACTTCCTCTTGGGGTTCCAGCCAGAAGGCTATAGTCCCCATGTAGAGAGAAAAATGGCGGAAGAAAAAGAAAAACTCGGACGGGATGTCCGAGGGAAAGTCTGGGCGTGGAAGCGCGATATTCCGGAACTCGTGGTGTCCGTGAGTTTGGCTAGGCGGATGCCCGAGTTGGCTCAACGATTGCTCTAAAACATCTAGGTACGGATCTAATCATCAATTATAGCAAAGAAAAGTGCAAATTTCCTCAATCGACGGTGCGATTCACTTCATTCAGCCGACGTCAGCGGTGGTGCACAGGCAGATGCAAAAGTGGCCGCGACGGTAACCAGTGCCAAAGTCCTCTCAAGCCGTGCTGACGTTGGTGGACGGTCTTTTTAGGGCAGCTTCTAACGAGGAATGCACCTGTTTCGAAGTGACAGGTTCTCTTCTGATGTGTAGAGAAGAAATTGTTTCAACTACGGAAATGTCGGGACGAACGCACATCATCATCATCATCATCATCAAGCAGCTCGTTCTATCCACTGCTGGACATAAGCCTCCCGTAAACTATCCAATTCGTCTGGATACGTTTTATATCGTCAGACCACCTTGTTGGGGGACGTCCTATACTTCCTTTTGCTTCGTATCTTGGTCGCCATTCTAGAATTTTCTTGGTCCATCTTCCGTCGGTGGTTCTTGCCAGATGTCCGACCCATTTCCACTTAAGTGTGGCGATCCTACTAATAGCATCCTCAACCCCACTTCTTTGCCTGATTATGTCATTTGATATTCGGTCTCTAAGGTATAATCCGAGCATGCATCTCTCCATGGCACGCTGGGCCACTCGAACTTTATTGGCCGATTTCTTGGTCAGAGTTAAAGTTTCCGCACCGTAAGTCATGACAGGCAACACACACTGGTTGTAAACCTTTCGTTTCAAAGAAATTGGGATATCTGATTTTAAGATATTGCTCAGTTTACCAAACGCTGCCCAAGTAAGGCCAATTCTTCTAAAGATTTCACAGGTTTGGTTGTCTCGACTTATTTTGATTTCATGTCCAAGATATTTGTAGGCTTGCACTTGTTCAATTTCAGCATCACCTATCTGAATATTTCCACTTGTAACGAGATTGGTCATATATTGTGTTTTAGACGCGTTCAGCTTTAGTCCAACCCTTTCAGAAGCTTGTTTGAGCCTTTCAAGCATTTCTTTTGCATCTCCTATGTTGTCGGATATGAGGACGATGTCGTCGAAAAACCTAAGGTGGTTCAAGTATTCCCCATTAATATTTATACCCATATTTTCCCAGTCTATCCTTTTGCACATATACTCGAGTATATCGGAATCGGATCTCTGTATTTCGAATGTTTCTGTTTTTGCTTGAAGTTTCACACAAGCTGTAGCATGATCATATATGTACTTTATCTGTGCCATGTATCGATGGTTTATGCGACACTCAGCTAGAGCCTCTAACATTTTACGTTGGTTTATGGTATCGAATGCCTTTTCATAATCTACAAAGATGGGAACCAGGGTTTATTGTATTCGAGGCATTTTTCTATTAAGGTTTTAATAGTTTGTAGATGATCATTCGTACCAATCCGCTCCGAAAACCAGCCTGCTCGTAGGGCTGGTAGAAGTCAAGCTTGACTGTCAACCTTCTTGTAATAATTTTCATATAGAGTTTGTATATGTGCGATAAAAGGCTGATGGGTCTATAGTTGTTAAGGTCAGTGATGTTTCCTTTTGTGCATTATCACCACCACGGCGTTGTTCCATTGGGTTGGAGTTATACCTCCGTTAGGCATGCATTGAACAACTTGTGGATCTCTCGCAGCAGAGTCCTCCTCCTGCTTTCAGTGATTCTACCACAACCTCATCATCACCAGGTGCTTCATTATTTTTCATCTCTGCTAATGCCGTTGATATCTCATCTATTGTTATATCTGGTATATCTTCTGACCCAACGTTTATTATTTTAGGTAAAGGGTTTTCTTCTGTTTGGTTTTCTCTTAGTCGATAGAGCTCTTGGTAGAAACCTTTGGTAATTTCAAGGATTTCATCTTTATTCGTTGTTACGTTCCCTTCCTTGTCCGCCAACTGCCAAATATTTTTCTTTCCTGGACCCAATCTTCGTCTTAGTACTTTCAAACTCCTGTTCTCCTCAATCACTCTCGTATTCATCTCTGTATTGTAGTTTCGTGTGTCTCTTCTGATAGCTTTAGAAATATCTTTGTTCAGTTGTTTTAATTCGCCTGTATTTATTGTTTGTTTATTTTTAAGTTGTCTTCTCCTTTCCATAAGTGTCTTTGTTGTCTGACTTAATTTTCCCTTGTCTCTCGATGTTTTGGAACTACAACCTTTTTCGGCCTTTTTAATGATCTCAGTTAGTTGTTGGTTTTGTTCGTCAACAGTTTTATATGTTTCGTTTTCTAGGTTTTCCAGGTTTGTTCCTATCAGCTTTTGGAATTTGTTGATATCGTTAGATGTCCATTTCATGTGGTTTGTCTTATTTATCATTCTTGATCTTGCTGTCTTAGTATTTATCACTACTTTTACTCTGACCAATCTATGGTCGCTTCCTATAGAGCAACTATTCAAAACGGTAACATCATGGACTATTTCTTTTTAGTTGGCTATTATGAAATATATTTCATTTTGGTCCTACCATCGGGACTTTGCCAAGTCCATTTGCGTAGGAATTTCTTTTGAAAAAGGTGTGCATCACATAAAGTTGATGCTGCTGTAAGAAATTTAGGAGAACATTGCCCTTTCATTTCTTCTGCCGATCGCATGGTTTCCAATCGGTGTCTCTAAAGGGTCTTCACTGCGTCCGACTTTTGCATTGAAATCTCCCATCACAATCGTATACTGTGTTGCTGCTTTCTGATGCATAGCTATAGAGATATCTTCATAGAAGGTTTCAAGCTCTTCGTCAGTATGGGCCGTTGTTGGGGCGTAGGCTTGTATAATTTTAAGGCAATATCTTTTGTTTAGTCTAAGTATCAGATAAATGACTCTTTCGCTGATACTGTCCACTTGTACAATGTTTTGAGAGTGTCTTTTGTGGATAAGGAAGCCAACTCAGCCATCTGAAGAGTTTTCTTGTCCCTTGAAGTGGAACACGTGACCCGCCTCCAGAGTTAATTGGCTTTCTCCTCTTCTTCTGATTTTACTGAGTCTTATTATGTCCCAACGTACGTGGGTAAGTTCTTCCTCAAGTTCAAGCAATTTATGTTCCGTTGATAATGTTCTCGTATTGTAAGTAGCTATTTGCAGTGTCCGTCTCCGTTGGTAGCCTGATCCAACCCGGATATTCTTAGCATTCTCTACTCGCTGTCTTGACTGGCTGCTACCGTAGCCAGGAACATTTGAGTCACCTGGGATTGAGGGCCTTTGATAGGTTTTGTCTTTCATAGTAGTAAACGGGGATTTTATCCTTACCTCCACCACGCTGGCCAGTGCGTCTTGGTTGGGGTCAATTTCCTTAACTCTCGATACAACGGTTATACCGCCGTGACTCGGTCGCCAGAGCCTCGTCAGTTGTACAGCAGGGTGTACCGGATGGCAATTTTTTGTCATCTCTCGTGCAGGTGAGGTTGACATTTGGGTTGGCATAGACCATCTCGCCATCACCCCTTACACCCCGACGAACGCACAACAGTTTGCAAAATCTCTTGTGACAAATTTTGTTATATTTATAGAGCATTTATGGTGAAATCACAAGCCAGACCATTTTCTGAAAATATTGAAAAAGCATACTCGCTGTTTCAATTGGAAATCAAGACAAGCTATAATCTTCCCATGAGTGCTGTATTAGTTCTAGCGTATCATTGGTGAGAAGGATAAATGGGAAGAGAAAGAGCATGCCTTTTGCAGTACCTATGGTTTGGCGAGAATCCTAGAATTAATTAGATGGATTCTATTTTTGCCTAACAAAGACTGAAGAGTATTTCAAAAAGGCAAAGCGCAAGATGGATTATCAAAATTTGCGGTCTACCATTCGACCTCTTTTTCATAATGCAGGTTTAACAGTGCCGATCGTACCTTCAAATCCACAAAATGTTGTTTTGGAAGATACTGAAGATAGTTTGTCATCTGGCAAATCCGAAGAACAGTGCACCGACTCCACTTTTACTTCAGATCCCAATTCAAACCAAATCTAACCTAACCTAACCCGACTTTTACTACAGGTCCCAAATCCGGCGAGTCACATTTAATTGTTCGAAACATGTTAAATAATATTGTTCGTGATTCTGGGTTAACCAAGCCAAAGTCAGAACTTCTTAATTCCGGTCTTAAGGAATGGAACAAATTAGACGACGAAACAAAATTTGTAATTGTCAAAAAAAGACATGCTTGGTTTTCTGCATTCTACATTAAGGAAAATTCGTTGTGTTTGTGTTCTGATAATGATGGTTTGATGCAGCAACTTGATATTTGGCAATCCCCCCTCTGAGTGGCGTTTATTTATTGATTCGTCCAAATACAGTTTGAAAATTGTGTTATTGCATAATGTTAATTGAAGAAAAAATTAAATCTAAAAAAGAGTGACAATGAATGAAAGTCCTAAAAATAAGCCCAGTGTTTTGGATAAAATAATCTACGACAAGTATAAATAGTAAATTTCTGGAGACTTAAAAGTTATTGGAACTATAATAGGACTTCAGGAAGAATTTACAAAATATTGCGGCTTTATTTGTCTATGGGACAGTCGTGTGATGAATAAGCATTCTACAGGGTGTCCGTGAATTGCATGTACAACGTTATACCACAAATTTTTTAGCTCAAATGAAGTCGATTTAGGCCAACCTACCTATATGAAAAGTGTCTTCGTTTGGCCGCTAGAGATCGCCAAATCTATGGATTTTTTTTCTTATTTTTCAATATCGGGTGCGTTATTAACGTTTTTCAATGTCCCCAAAAACTCGAACGTGTTTTGAATCAACCATAATTTTCCAACTGTCTGCGTTTTAGCAAAACAGTTTTAGACATGGATTAGCTAGGATAATTATCAAACTTTTTTGTATTTTGAGAAATTTTTATATGATGAGCAGTTCAATCACAAAAAACAGTGTTTCAATTTCATGATTTCATTTCTACAATCACCTAGCAAGTGAAAAATATCACATTTGACCATGTTGGCTTTGGATTTATTTCTGTGATCTGATTTTGTATTTTGGTGATTTTTTTTACCATTACGCACGGAGATGTACAGTAACTCAGAAATGGTTGATATGGTGTACGGATTTTGTCAAGGCAATGAACGTGAAAGCGCGAGAGTATATTCAGAAAGATTTCTAGATCGCATAGTGCCGAACCACCAAACGTTTGGAAATCTGGAGAGGCGCCTCCGCGAGAATGGTTGCTTCAAGCCCAGGAATTTGGATCGTGGACGATAACAAACAGTAAGGATTGTAGAACGCGAAGAACAAACTTAGGACATGTTTAAGAAAAACCCACAATTAAGCACGCGGTATTTAGGTTTGCAGTTAATCGTTTTTGAAACAATGATTCATGATGTCTTGAAGGAACAATTATTTCATACTTCTCACATTCAGAAAGTTCAGAAATTACTTCCTAATGACCCTGAACATCGCCTAACTTAAAGAGGATTACCTCCTGTATTCCGCAAAATGGTGGAATTTTTGAGCATTTACTATAGTTGAATGAAATTTTGGGTGTAAACTAATCAATCGTTATTATGAAGTGACTTGTTTCTTCTTATTTGATTTCCAACTGGCCAACCTGTTTTCATATTCTTAAATAGTCATTGTGAAAACTTATTAAATTTTTTCTTCGAATTTTTCGATTCTTGTACTACATAAAATTGAATTTCCTATTTGCTTGATCCGATTTAGCAACCTAGAAAACATCATTTTGTCAACAAGAGGTTGTCAAACATAATAAAATGACAATCTGTCAGACTACAGAAACAAATCCAAAGCCAACATGGACAATATGTGATATTTTTGACTTGCTAGGTGGGTGAAGAAATAAAATCATGAAATTGAAAAACTGTTTTTTGTGATTGAACTGCTCATCACATCAAAATTTTTTAGGAGACAAAAGGTTTGGTAATTAGCCTAGCTACTCAGTGTCTAAAACGCAGACAGTTTTGCTCAAACGCAGACAGTTGAAAGATTATGGTTGATTAAAAACACGTTCGAGTTTTTAGGGACACATGTAAAACGTCATAGTCATTGAGTGGATCACTAAAGAACGTGAATAACGCACCCGATTACGCATACTAAATATGGTTTCTATCGATCGAGTCGTTCTCGACTTATTTGTAAAATACGAAAAAATCTTCGGTTTTGCTGACCTCTAGCGGCCAAACGAAGATACTTTTTATATAGGTAAGCTGGCTTAAATCGACTTGTTTCGAGCTGAAGAATCTGTGTTATAACGTTGTACGCGCAATTCACTGACACCCTGTATAACGAAAATTTGGCCAGAAAGAAATGAATTTCAACCAGTTCTCAAAAATGTTAAGTTTGGACTTTTTGCCTACTCTTCACATTGAATTTGGGCTGATAAAAATCTCTGTGAACGCTGCGAATAAAGATGGTGATGGATTCGGAAACTTAAAAGAAGTCTTTTCCAAGTTAAGTATGACAAATTAAACGAAGGTATTTTCATTGGACTTACCTTTTTATAATTTTTTTTGTCGTTAGGTTAGATACTATGGAGTCGAGGTAATCAGGTCTGTCGATATCTTCTTATTTCGTACCAGACCTTTGATGCTCTCCACTCAATGTTTCTGATTTGTCCTAGCAATCTCAATTGTCTATCTTGTAGTTTCGGTATTACCGCTTCTTTTTGTTCCTGAATATGTGGTTCCTTATTATATCTTTTCTAGTTTTTCCATCTATTCTTGCTGGGAAATTTCATTTCTGACGCATTTATTTCGCTCTTTTTCTTCTTCGTGAGGGTCCAAACTTATATATCATGGATTAATTGAGGAATTATCATCTTCTTGGTCTTTTATGATTTTATGTGTGTTGTTATTTCTCTTTTTTCCAAAAATGTTGTTCGTAAGCTGCTATATATAATCTTCCTAAAGTAGCTACTTCATTATTTATTTCCTTTTCCTTTATTCCATCACTTTGTTTTATTCCTGAGTATATAAATTCTTTTAATTCTTTTATTTTACGTTCGCTTAATAAAATGTTTTGTGTCTTTATCTCAGATCTTATCATCGTTTTCTATATCTATTTTCATGTTGTTCGCTATTAATGCCATGTCGTCTGTAAGCACTAGCTGTGCTAATTTTCATTTTCCAGTGTCCAAGTACCTTCGGCCTCATTTTCTGTTTTGACTCTTCAATTGCATCATCTAATACCACAGCTAATAATCGTTGGGTAAGGACGCAACTTGTATTAGACCATCTGTTGATTCGAAGGGTATTAACTCTCCGTTGTTAGTCCTTACGAGGTTTTATGTTGCATTATATAAACTGTTTATAATTCATATTAGTTCTTTATATACCCAATATAATAAGTTAAGTATGACAAATTAAACGAAGGCATTTTCATTGGACTTACCTACTAATAAATTTTTTGTCGTTAGGTGTAATACTATTGAGTCGAGTTAATCAGGTCTTTCGATATATACCTATTTTGCACCAGACCTTTGATGCTCTCCACACAATGTTCCTGATTTGTCCTAGCAATCTCAATTGTCTATCTTGTATTATCGTTACTACCGCTTCTTTTTGTTCCTGAATATGTGGTTCCTTATTATATCTTTTCTAGTTTTTCCATGTATTCTAGCTGAGAAATTCCTTTTCTGACGCATTCATTTCGCTCTTTTTCTTCTTCGTGAGAGTCCAAACTTATCTGCCATGGATTAATGTGGGAATTATCATCTTCTTGATCTTTTATGATTCGATGTGTGTTGTTATTTCTCTTTTTTCCAAAAATGTTGTTCGTAAGCTGTTATATATTCTTCCTAAAGTAGCTACTTCATTATTTATTTCCTTTTCCTTTATTCCATTACTTTGTATTGTTCCTAAGTATATAAATTCTTCTAATTGTTTTATTTTACGTCCGCTTAATGAAATGTTTTGTGTCTTTCTCAGATCTTATCATCGTTTTCTATATCTATTTTCATGTTGTTCGCTATTAATGCCATGTCATCTGTAAGCACTAGCTGTGCTTATTTTCATTTTCCAGTGTCCCAGTACCTTCAGTCTCATTTTCTGTTTTGCCTTTTCAATTGCATCATCTAAAACCACAGCTAATAATAGTGGGGTAAGGACGCAGCATTGTATTCGACCATCTGTTGATTCGAAGGATTTTGACTCTCCGTTGTTAGTCCTTACAAGGTTTTATGTTGCATTATATAAACTGTTTATAATTCATATTAGTTCTTTATATACCCGATATAATCCTAAAGTATTCCATACATCTACCCGTCTCAGCCGGTCAAATGTTCTAGGTCGATGAAGATCGTGAGAATTTCTTTGTTTATATCAATACACTTCTCTATGGAGCGTCTAGCTATAAATTTTTTACATACCCGTTTTCTATATTTGCGGCTTAAATTTCATTTAATCGCGGACCTAATCGGTACATCGGTACATACATATGTATTAATAAATAGGATTTGGCATCCTTCGTGAATGAGTCATCAAATGGACTAATGAAAAAGTAAAATAGTTCTTATTTCTACTACGCCTGAATTATGTTTGAGAATGATATCACTGCTGCATTGTTTCGGATTTTTGGCATAAACCGCTTTCACAGCGGCTAGCGTGTTTGGGAATGTACACAAATAAAATGTTTGGGTAGAGCGATTTTACTACTCAATGCATAAAGTATATTGTTTATTGCAACTTATTAGACTTCCGTCCTTTGGTTGAAGCCGCTTTGCGTTTTTTATTGTTTAATTTCCTTATAAAAATTGTGATCGGGTAATACGTCCCACCGTTGTCCTCTCAATTTATTATGTCGCCTAAAGAATTGAAAAGCGAGTGTTGATACGAAAAAAACCGTGTGTCGCTAAAGTGAAAACAGAAATGCTTGATCGTTCATACCTTGGAGAGTTGTTTGCATCCATATCACGCTCATTCAAGGTTAATGAATCAACTGTACGATCGATAAAAAAATCCAAAGATAAAATAGGGTCGTTGGTTGCTTCAATTTCACTGTCAGTAAAAATTGTTCGTGATCCAGCAATAGAGAAGATGGAAGTGGCGTTTTCATTATGGATCGAATACTGTCCAAAAATAAATTGTCCCTGAGCGGTCCAATTATCCGGAAGAAAGAAAAGGGTCTTTATGTACATTTTAAGAAACCTAGAGGTTAATTGTGTTAGTGGAGGATCTCAAGCATAAGAAGGCTGGTACAGGAAACTTAAGGTGAGACAATCATTGCATAGCATTAACATCGTTGAGGAAGCTGCATCTGAAAGCAATGCTGCAGCAGAAAGATATCCAGAAGAATTTGTAAACCTAGTAGCTGATGGAGGATACAAACTTGAGCGAGTATTTAATGCAGACGAAACTGCACTGTTTTGTGAGAGAATGTCAAACAAAACATTCATTTCCAAAAGTGAAAAATCTGAGCCTGGATTTAAGGCAGCAAAGGACAGAGTTACACTGCTGCTGTGTTCTAATGCATCTGGAGATTGTATTATTTAACCAATGATGCCTCACAGATCGTTTAATCCTCGTGCTTTAAAATATCGAAACAAAAACGACCTGCAATGTTTTGGCATGCGAATGAGAAAGCGTGGGTTACAAGCTTCATTTTTGTTTTGTTCCAGAAGTTGAAACCTATTAAAAAAGAAGAATTAAGACTTTAATGCTGTACTAGTTTTCACAATTCACAAGGTGAACTTTAAACTATTCATCCAAATACAAAAGTTACATTTTCGACTTCCAACACGACGTCTTTGCTTCAACCTTTGGACCAAGGAATAATGCAGGCCTTTAAGCTCTATTACATTAGAGAAACCAGGAAAATCATATTCCATAAGATGGAATGTTATCCTGATATAAATGTTATGGAATGCGGTAAGAAGTTTGACATTGCAAAATTCTACTTAAAAATAAGAGAATCAGTAGATAAACTGAACACATACACATTGAAATCATGCTGGAAAAAAAAAGTGGCCTATTCTGACTGCGGAAAATGACGAAGGATCTGTGCAAATTCGAACTATAATAGAAGTCATTGCCGGAAATATGAATGGAGTATGACGAGATGGGGTCGATCAGATAGAATTAAGTGCCATTCAGGAAATGCTTGCAAGGTGAAGATTTGACTAAAACCGAATTGGAGAAAATGATAAATTCATAGCCTATTGAAGACGAGGCTTCAACAACCACTGGAAACGAGACATTTAATTTGAAAAATCTTGGTTGAGTTTGAAGAATATACCCCGCAAATAAATAGCTTATACTATACTTGTACATTTTCTTAATCCGTACTGTTTCTTCTAATGGATTGTCTGTTCGTTCCATCATTCTTGTCTCTATTATTCTAGCGAGTATTTTTACTGGCAAGCTGATCAATGTTATCTCCCCATTAAAATATGAAAGAGAAGAAACACTTTCGTCAGTTTTCCACGTTTATTTCTTGATATACGACCGATTTCGATCCTTCGGTCATTTTGAAGTACTAAAAACTAACTAGGGTACAAAGATGATTACGAGATATATTTTCCCTTATATATTAAGTTGGAGGGAGATATTGAGTTCAAGTTGGCTATTGAGAGTAATGTAATGTGGGGTTTTCTTGAGTTCACTAAGTTCCAACTTTTGAACAGATACGTTCTCCTTCCATTATTGCAATTTTGGAGGAATTTTAGAATGTTTAAACCTATTGTGTCGTTTGGTTATTGAATGTGCTCAAATATTGAGGATTTCTAGTCTTGTGATATGTGACTTTGAATCTCTGTTCGAAATTTTCACCTGTTTGATCTATATAATTGTGTTATTGTTGTTTCTCTAGTCTGAATTTTGGGTAATCTGTTTTGGTTAATTCCTGAAAGGTTATCTCCATCTCTCTATTATTTTGTCTATTTCTGTTATTAATATTCCATCTTTCGCCCTCATATTTCTCATTTTGAAATTCTTTTTATCTCATAATAGTTATAAGATTCCATGAAAAAGTTTCTGGCTATTTCTAAAATTTTCTTTAACGTATTGTCCATATCTTATCCAAGATTCTTGTGAAGCTTCTTCAAACCCATGTTTGGCTAGCTTGGATAGAGAATAAGGAATCCTAAAATAATTCACACAAAATGTACAGGGCGTCATTTATATTCTAAGGAGTAGGATTTTTTCACAAAAAAAATTTGTTCTCAATTACATCCACACATATAATCTATTCTAACTTGTTTCACTTTGATACTTCAAGTTGTTAATGAACTAGAGCTTGGCTAATTCAATTTGGGATGCCCTGTATACTTTTTTCTAGTAATAAGTGAAAGTTCCAAAAAGATTTGTTGAACAAAAAAGATTGAAATTTAGACTAGTGGTGCATAAAACTCCCTCGAAATTGATTGTATCACAATCTGAAATAAATAGTGGAGGATTGTTGGTATTACTCTACACACAACCAAATTTATATGGAATAACTTGGTATTTCACATTATTGATTGTTTTTAATGATGGATCTTTGACTACTTGTGAAGAATGAAGTTTTTTGTTGAAAAAAAACTGGATAGTATGATAAGAAACTTTTAATTATCACCACATGTTCGGGATTTTGTACTTAGTAGTGACTGAGGTTTGCAACTGTGAATTTCAGAATTTGTAAAAGCCTATAATCATAATTGAAAATGCCTTACGTTGGATTTTCCGATGTGCAGAGGGGTCTAATAATTGCTCTCGTTGAAGAAGGGGTAACAAAGGAGGTGATTTCAAAAACCTAAGCCCTGTACGTGGAGCTACAATCTCTGCAAAATAGGCGTACAAGAAGTCGTAGGAAGATCACTCCTGAAGAACAAGACAGCTTTTTGTGTCAAATTACAAGAAGAGACCCTAGTGCATCGCACCCCATACTCTGGAAGTAACAGGCATTAGTTTATCAGTCGAAACGATACGTCAAAGACTTTGTTCAAGGGGTTTATACAGCAGAAAGCCGTTAAGAGTTCCAAAGCTAACCAGACAACAAAAAATCAACAGACTTATTTGGTGTATCGAGCACCAAAATTGGAATATTGAGAATCAGCTAAATGTTCTTTTTTCGGATGAGACCAGAATTGGTGTTCGATCAGACGACTACCTGATTCGAGTTCTGAGGGATTGTGGAAGATAAGCTAGACTCCGAGCAGCAAGACAAATTCCGAAATACCAAAGGGATAGTGTGATGTTTTGGGGTGCCATTATGCTGGGAGGCAAAACAGATTTGATTTCGTTTCTTGCGAGTGTAATGGCTAGAAATTACGTGGACCTAGTGACGGAGCCCATAGTGAGACTCTGGCGAGGTGCCCACGGTGAGACTTTCACTCTTATGCAAGATACTGCTCCTCCGCATACCAGCAACCTCGCACGACATTATCTCGAAACAGAAGGAATAGCTATTTTGGACTGGCCAGTTTGCTTTTCAGACCTAAATCCTATTGAATATTTATGGGATAATCTCAAAAGGAGAATTAGATCGCGCCAGGATAGTCCAAGAACCCCACAACAGCTCATCCATTCCGCTAGTGAGTGGCAGAATATCACTCCAGAAGAGGTCGAAAACCTAATTCAAAGCATACCTAGACAAATTCAGGCTTATATCGGGGCAAGATGAGGTAATACAAGCTACTGAGGTCGAGAAAAACATCTACTCCGCGAGAAAACAGTTTTCAATTTTTTTACTACATGTGGAAAGAGTCCCTCATTTTCAATTCTAACAATCCTTCGGGATTTCCAAAATACCTGAGGTAATATTCAAAATATCGGGTGATTCCATATAAATTTTGTTTGCAGATAGTTTGCAGGAATATCAACGTGACCGAATTGATGATCCATTCCTGAGATTTTCAACTGGAAACGGCAGAACATCCTGTATAATTGAAACAGCGATTCGGGTTGTCTGCTATGATTTATCTCAAAAGTTTTCATCTTAGGGAGTATTCCTAATTCAATGTATGTTGACTATTTCTCTTGCATATACTTCAAAATTCAACTCTTGATTGCCCAGTTTGCAAAATTGATCGTTTAGAATAATCAAAGACCAATATTTGCCTATTTACAATTCAAATCTAACCTATTGGATATTTACAGCAGATCCTATTCGATATTCAACAGCTCTCAAAATTCATTATGAGCTAGTTACTGAACAGAAAAAATAGCTCGGAAAAAATTGAGGATACCCAATCCACTAATTTGACCCTTATAATTCAATCATAGCGACAAAAGTGGGTGGGGGCGTTAAAAGCTAATGAAGGCACGTAGTTTCCTGCACCGGGACAGGATAAATAATAACGGCATATGCAGCTTAATGAACGGGCTATCGTTCCCGAGTTTGCATGTGTATGCTATCCGGTGTAGGCCATATTTCACCGGCTAAATACCGTCGTTATGAGATAAAGGCTATTAAAACATTGTACCGAACCGAGCTCATCGAGAATTACATATTTTGATACTTCATCCATTTCTTCCTTGTTCAAAAATACCTCTTACTTCTATTCCTCCTACTGCTCCTGTTATTATTCAATAAAATGAAAACGTACTAGTGAAATATGTGAATTTCATTTCTTACATATAAACGACAATTCTTTGATTAAAAGATTTCGGAGAAGGTGAAGTTTATCCTAATGCAATTTTGCAGTAACGTAAATTCAATATTTCCCATTAACAACAAAGAAACTCTTATTTACATTTAATCACAAAAACAGAAATGTAATAACAACAAACTGAACCACCGAGTTGATATCCGAGAAACACTAATGAAAAATAAAAATATTAATTTCAACTTCGAGACGAATTGCTCCTATACATTAAGTATTGTTGATTGATTTATTTTGTGAAAATCCATCTTACATTGGTAAATGATACATTATATTCTATCAAATTTTCATTATTCATTGTTTAGGTACACGACTTGTTTCGAATATTTCTTCATTTCAAGTGTTTAAACTACATTACAGTTTTGATATTTATATTACTGCTAGGCTCAAGGGAAATATATGTCCTTTGAATCTGCATTCAAAATTTCTACCTGTTAGACATTCGTAAGCTGAAGGGCCTTCGATATCGAACTATTAGTAGTATTATTGATGTTGTTTCTCTAGTCTGAATTTTTGGATAAGCTTTTTGCTATTTGTTATCTGTTTTTTCCTGAAAGGTTATTTGCATTTGGATGGCTTTTAGGTTACGTGATTCGTAACGCGTTTCGCTACACCGTAGCTTTTTCAGACGAATGAATGTACAGAAATTATGACAACAATATATAGATCAAAATGAGAATATAAATACAAATGTTCTTAAGTAATTGAAAGCTTACTGAGTTTCTTCTCCTTGAATGGTTATGGATGACAGGGATATCCAATGAAATTGAGAAAAAGATTGCTCCCTGAAGAGATCCTATAGAGGTGAAGTGCTTAAATCGACTTGTTCATTAATTATTCTACCTGAGTGTTTGCGTTTGTTGATTTTTAAAGTTCCCCAAAAAACTACTTTCCAATATCTACTATATGTATGTGAAACTTCAAACTGTAGGTCAACGAGTGATTATTTTCCAGGAGATAATACGCGTAATTTGAATCTGATTTTGTATTTGAAAAACTGCGTTTATGTTCTGATATTCTAATATAGGAATTTCTATGTATTCTACCAATGTAGAAATTATTATAGTCATTGCAATTTAATCTATAAACAACAATTCATTATTTTCATCTGATTTGGTTCTATTGTTTTATATCTTTTCCTATCTATTAGTAGTTTGAAAAGATATGTTGAAATTATTTCTTCGCGAGAATGACTTCAGTTTTTCACTTGTAATACCAACTTAGGTTAAGGTGTTGAATTTTTGTTTCAATTTATTGACAGGGTAAACTTCATTCAATGTGATTCTACTTTGTTTTTATTCAAAATATTATTTATTATTTTGGGATTATAACCATTATTTTAGCTTTTGTTTAATTAAATTTAATTCTTTACTGAAATTCTCTGGGGATAACAGGATGTTAATCTATGAATAAATCTGTTGAATGCTGACATTTTATGTTAATTCGGATGACACGACAAGTTATGTATTATAATATCTGTATGTGACAGCTTATGGTAGATTGCGAAAACATGTTTTCCATTTACATTCGAAATTGTTACGTTTTACGTTAAAACGTTTTCCATTTTCATTCGAAATTGTTACTTTTACGTTAAAATGTAACAATTTCGAATGAAAATGGAAAACATGTTTTCGCAATCTACCATAAGCCGTCACTTCAGACATTATAATACATAACTCGTCTCATGCGTATCAACATAAAATGTCAACATTTAACAGTCTTATTCATATATTGATTAACATCCCATTATCACCAGAAAATTTCAACAAAGAAATAAATTTAATTAAACAAATAGCTAAAAATAATAGTTATAATACAAAATAATAAATAATATCTTGAATGAAAAACAAAGTAGAATCAACACCCTAACCTACGTTGGTATTACAAGTGAGAATAGAAATAATTTCAACATAGCCTTCCAAACCTGAGAGCTTAGGTAAATATATAAAAACAATAGAACCAAATCAGATAAAAATAATGAATCAAGTATTTATAGATTGAATTGCAATCACTGTGATAATTTTTACACTGGTAGAACACAGAAATTTCAATATTAGAATATCGGAACATAAACGCAGTTTTTCAAATAAGAAATCATATTCAAAATACGCGAATCATCTCCTAGAAAATAATCACTCTTTCGACCCACAGTTTGACATTTTACATACAGATAATAAATATTGGAAAGTAGTTTTTGGGAAACTTTAGAAATCAACAAACGCAAACACCGCAAAAGCCCTTCACCGCTATTGAATCTCTTCTGGGAGCAATCTATTCCTCAATTCTATTAGGTATACCTGTCATCAATAACCACTTAGAAGAAGAAATTCAATTAGCTTTTAATTACTTAACAACATTTGTATTTATATTCCCATTTTTATCTATATATAGTTATCATAATTTCTGTACATTCATCCATCTGAAGAAGCTACGGTGTGGCGAAAAGCGTTAGGAATCACAATTATTTAGAAAAATCCTCAAAAAACATTACTTGTATTTATTGCTAAAAGGTTATCTCCATTATTTTGTCTCTTTCTGTTGTTAATATTCTATTCTCTACCCTCATATTTCTCATATTGAAATCCTTTTTATATCTTAATTGTAATAACATTTCATGAAAAAGTTTCTGGTTATCTCAAAAAGTTTCTTTATTGCATTGTCCGTATTTTATCCAAGATTCTTGTAAACTTCTTCGAACCAATTTTTGGCTAGCTTGGACAGTGAATTAGAAATCCTAAATTACTTTACACAAAATGTACAGAGCTTTATTCAAAGATTTAGGGGTAGGATCGAATTATTTTCACAAAAATTTGTTTTCAATTACATCCACACAGATAATCAATTCTGAATTTGTTTCATTTCGTATTTCAAGTTGTTAATGCACTAGAGCTTGGCTAATTCGATTTGGGATACCCTGTATACTAGTGAAGCATTAAAGGTGAGGTTATTAAGGTTTAAGTAATGGGGAATTATTCCCATCTAATTGATTATGTGGGTTTTTTAATTTTGTTATCTTCCAAACACTCCAGGAGGTTCAGTTTCTTTCCCTTATTAAAGACGTGTAATATTTTTAGGTTTTCAGATTCATAATATGGTTTGTATTTGTGATATGTTCGAAAACGGAGGAATTTTTGTTTGTATGTGTATGCTCTTTGAAACGAGTCTGGAAGTCTCTACCGGTTTTGCCCACATAACATGCCGTACATTCGCTGCATTCTATTTTGTATACCTCAGATTTCTAAAATTTATTCACTTTGGCTTTTGAATTAAATAATAATTTTCCTAAGTTAGGTGCGCTGGTGAAGGCAGTTTTCATATTGAATTCGGGAAAATAATTCTCTGATTTAGTGGATAAATGTCCTTTATAACTCAGAGAGAAATATTTGGATGTTTACTTGTCCATAATGGGGTATAGAAGTTTAGAAATCCGGTTATAATTGTTCGCTAATAGTTTTCTCAATCAATTTTGTTGGAAAATTCCTTCTTGGCTATTTGTTTGATGAAATTATTATAATTTCTGACTTAAAGTTACTCTCCGACATTGGTGCTGTAAACGCTCTGTTGATCATGGAGTTAAAGGCTCCAAGTTTATGATTAAGGGAACTAAATGAACCAAAAGGTATTATGGCATCCGAGGATGTGTCTTTACCGAATATTTTGATACCTATATCATTACTGATTTTAGTTATGGTTAAGTCTACAAAGTAAACTGCACTGTACGATTAACTTTTGGAAATGAATTAAATTTTTATGGTAGTGTTCGTTTTCTGAATAGTCCATAAAAAAATAGGCTAAGAGAGGACTGAGGGGTGAGCTCCATTGCAAACCAGAATTTTGACTATAGAATTTTGAAATATTTTGAAATAGTTTTATTCCAGACAAGTTTCGAAGCGATTAAGCATTCCTGAATAAACTAATGGATTTATGTTACTATTGTCAAGAATTTTTTTTCAACGTAAAGACTTTCATCTCCTGGAGTGTTTGGATACATATTTTCAATGTCTAAAGACACCAATTTCAGGGAAATGATATTGTTGCCCATTACATATGATAATTTCTGTCAGGGGAATTAACTACAGTGTGTTTGGGGAAATCGCTCTATTACATCCTACTGAAAATAGAAAACAGATAACAACATCGAGGACTGCTGGAGTATATTGGTCTTAGAAGTAGCAAAATAAAAATTTGAACACCTTGCATGCACAATCTGATCTCTGCGATCCTCAACTCAATCAATGCTGGGGCCAATTAGTTCATTGTGTAGGAAACTGAAGAAGAATTTCAGAACGAGACAGCCCTTCTAATTTCTTTGGATATGAGATCAAATTTCACCAAGAAAGAAGCATGATCGTATCATATCATTAGGTTAATATCCTCCTCCATTTAGACAGACAAGGTATTTTACATATTTCCATTAAAGCATTCTAATAGTATACATAACAAAAATAATTGACATGCCAAATTATTGATCCATAATCCAATTCCTTTCTAGCTTTCAAAGAGGTTAATAAGCACAGAAATTCGAATTCTATTTATTCTGCAGAAGAACTCATATAGCTTGGGACAAGGTTTCAAAAAAAAGTACCAAAGCGAATTTACTATCGAATAATAACAAGCTCTCCAAAGCAATTTAATGTATTTTGTACTCAGAGAGTTACGTAATCTTTTTTTCTTGTAAAGTTGACTTCACTGCAATCAGACACATATGGATTAAGATGATTGTTTGGACATCATAATATCGATTATTTCCTGCAGCCATATAACCATTCAGGAATATTAATTTTTTTTTGGAAATCATTCACAAATACAGATATTCATTTCTGATCAAAGCGCAAAAACTGGTCAAATTTTGTTTCAAGGGGGACATCTTTTGGGGTACAAAACTTGCCTGAAATATCAAACCCCTAAGCGGGGGTTGCAATCCTTGAACATTTTGAATAGGGAAGATGGATCGAGTGATGACTCAAAAGAAAGGTGGTATCTTTGTCTACATTGCCTTGAACGAATTTCTATTTTAATTGAAAACTGTAAGAGATTCGGAATCAAGTGAAATTCAAAACCGATAACTGAAATCCGGTATATAAAACCCTGGTGGGCCGAGCCAGTTGTCAAAATGGCTCCACCAGGGACTCCAACGAAAATCAAAACTTAACGGAACAAAGTCAAGTGAATTCAAGAACTTACGCTAAGGCTGCTCAGCGGTCTAACTATCCGAAAGGGGAACAGGGAATCGTCATTGATTCTATAGATGGTGCACAAATGCGTGAATACATGTTAGCAATTAGTAAAATACTCGATGTTACTAAGGTAGGGTGGATCTCTAGAATTTCAAATTCTAGAGTCTGCATGTTCCTGGATTCGAAAGAGACTGCAGATCTTATTATTGACAAGGAAATTACTGTTCAAGGTCAGTCCCTCTTGATAAGACCGTGGCTAACGAGGAACAAGAGAATTGTACTCTCAAACGTCTTTCCTATCATTCCTAATGAAGTCATTGAAGAAAGTTTAGACAAATTGAATATCAGAAGAACTTCAATACAGGGTGAGCATCTATGACCTCAATACTGCAATGGAATTTAAATGGTTTCTACACACAGCGTGAATTCTTAGAAAAACTTTACAAACACGACGATGCAGACATAATTTGCTTACAAGAAACGAACTTCAAAAACAACCATGTTGCCAATATTAACTAACGCCACACGCTAGTGGTGGAGTAGCGATTTTGCGAAAACATCATTATCGCAGAGAGCCGTCTATCTGAACACCGCCTTAGAAGCAGTTGCTATCACATGCATCTCGCACAAGCCAATTACAATTTGTAATATTTATCTACCAAATAGTCAAGAACTAGACACACAAGAGCTCTCGAACATCATATCACAACTACCAAAACCATTCATAATCGTAGGAGACTGCAACAGCCACAGTCCTCTTTGGGGATCTAAATACATTGACACAAGAGGAAAAAAATTGAAAAATGGATAATGGATGAACAGATTATATTGCTAAACAATGGACAAGCTACACATTTCACTACAGCAACAGGCGAGAAAGATAAGGAAGACTATTTCCTGAGACTATTCAAGTTTCAGTGAGGTAAAATGGAACAGATCCATGTTGATCAATGGCAGTCATCATCAAGTACCACCCTCATCTCGAATTTCAACCCTTGGAGAAGGGGTGACAACCATTGAAAATTTGAAAGAGGGTAGATGGGTCGAGTGATACCTCGAAAGAAAGGTATTATCTTTGTCCTTTTGTTTTTTTTGTGTGAGCTGCATCTACTTGGTTTTTCTGCGCCTTAAAAAGTTAATTTCTTTTAGTAGTTATAATTTTTCTTTGTTTAGAATTAGTTTCATTCAGATAATCCATAGATCTCACGATGGACTCTTCAGCATCTCCAGACTTATGCTAGATCTACCTTGATGTTCAATTCTAATTCTACCGCTAATATAAAATATAAATATAAATAGCAGGAAATACAGTATTGTACAGTGAAATACCTTTCTGGAATATTTCAAAAATCAGCAATAGATCTATAATTTCTGATAATTGCACGATTATGTCGTCATTACCAGCACGTGTATGCGATTGCTTCTCAGACGAAGTGATCACCTGCAGTTATTCAAAAGGACAGAATCCTGGTTAACAGCGGCAGCTTTCTCACTGGTCGTCACCAGGTCTCATTAACCACTCAATTTTCCAACAAATGCGCCAACAATTTCAGAGGACCCATTGTCCTGAAGGGTCAATTTTTTCCTCAGAGACGAATGAACTCAGAAACTTATACTGATGAGGTGAAATTTAGAACCATGATTTTTATAGTTGTGGCATGCTTTTTCCTTCTGAAATTAGTTTTCAATCCAAAATTTGGGTCATACCACAAGAGAAACCGATGTTCCTGCTTTCATCTGAATGATTTTATTCCCCCAATGACCGCCTGCAAGATTGAGTATAGCTTTCCGCGTGCATCTTCAGCATTATTTGTCGCCTCCATAACAGTCGACCAGTTTCTCAGAAGAGACGTTCATTTCGCCTCTGCAACTTTGAACTATTCACTATCGTATCACAATCCCCAACAACAATAATTAAGAGCGGTGATGGGAATCCTTTTCAAATAATGAAGGTGATTGATGTTCCTTAATAAAATCATATATGAACTGAGTATAGCTGAAAATCTGATCCAATATTTCCTTTGAAACGATTTTTCAATCTTGTATCAAAATAAGCTGTAATCTTGAGATATGAATGAATCCTAATGAGGACAAAAGTGGGTCTTCATTGTTATAGGTTCAAATGGACTTTCGTTGAGTAACTCTACTACTATAGTTAACAATAGCAGCTTCCTCATTTACTATTGCGTGGTCATCTTATATCTCATGAACTCCACAAAAATATTCAACAAATACACCAGCAATGTCAAGGGACTCACATATCAATCATCATCAAGGTATACGACAGTAACCTCCCCTTGAGCCAAATGAAAAACCTAAACTTTGAAGGGTAAGCTGTAATTTTCTTCAGAGAGACGAATGAAGTCTTTATAAACTGAACTATTTTTTCAACATTTACAAGACTCCTTAGCAACTTGTACCAATTGAAGTGACATTCAAAATCATGCTTTTTATAATTGTGGAAGGTTTTCTTTTTCTGAAATTAGTACTTTGGATCATACCACGAGAAAAACGACGCTTCCACTTGCATGTGAAATTGCAAAATTTGAAAAGAAAAACACTTCTATTTTTGTTAATACACGACTGATTTCGAGCACTTGGTCGTAGTATAATGTGCACTTTTCCTGAGTTTATTAATTCAAAAACTTTCGAACTGATTCATTCTTCTTCCTTTATTGCATTCGCAAGGAACTTTGGGATTGTCTGAAACTATTTTGTTGTTTATTGATTGAATGTGCCCAAATAAGGGAAATTTTTTATCTGATGATATATGTTCTTTGAATATGTATTCAAATTTTCAACCTGCTTGACCTACATAAGCAGGGTATACGTTACAATATATCGAGAAGTTCCTCAATAAAACCCATAATCATTCAAAATTTACCGTGAAAGTGGAAACCAATAACTTCACAAATTTTCTCGATTTAACTACAACAAACATAAATAATATCCTCGCTTATGATATTCATAAAAAGAATAGTTCAAACACTCAACAATCCATATGAAATTATTCAATCATTCAAATCTTAAACTCGCCGCCTACAATTCTATGATACACAGAGTTCTACTATGCCCCTCTCAATTCAATTTTCCGAAACCAAAGTAAATACCATGAAAAGAACAATATACCAGGGTCTCACATAAATAAAATCATTTGAAGTATAGAACTAAATCGAACACAATTATTATATTGCATTCAGGAAAACCTGAAAAAATATATGCTAGTTTTGATTATGTTGGCCTACTTTCTCATAAAATAAAACATTAGTTGCAAAATTCAAATTAACTACCTCCTTCTCAAGGGGTCCAAATCTTAGCAAGTAACTTTTTAATGCGAAACAGAAAACAGGTAAATTTGGACAATCTGGTATTTACAAAATCGAATGTAATGAATGTCCTTCGGCTTGGGTAGATCAAACGGGTAGATTTTGATTTAAGATTTAAGGAACATATATTATCAAACAAGAAATACTTAATATTTGACCAGATTTAATCAACAAACTACACAGTAGCTTCAGACAATCTAACAGTCCTCCACAAATGTAATAAAGAATAATGAGTCTGTTGGTTTGGAAATTTATACACTCAGGAAAACGCCACAATAATACTCTCAATAGCCATAATGAAATCCATAATTTCTTCCCACTCATCGATTGAGGAAAAGGAAAAATATATCTTGTAATCATCCTTGTACCTTAAGTAGTATTTAGCTATTGAAAATGACCGTTGTGCATTAACAAATAAACGTGGAAAACTGACAAAAATGTTTTTTCTCTGTCACATTTTGCAGGCGGTTATTGACAGAACCGTCCACATGCAAGCGGAAGCCGTCGTTTTTCCTCGTGAGTTATACAACGAACGTTTCAAGCTTTCATGTGAATGGTTCTGTCCTCTCAATGATCGCCTGCAAGATTGACAAGATGGAGTAAAGCTCTCCGCTATTTAACAGTAGACCAGTTCGTCTGAAGAAACGTTTGATTCGCCTTTGAAATATTGAACTCTTCTACTATCGTATGATTCACAGCAAGATCTTTTACATATTAAACCCCGACATCAAGATGAAAATTGATGACGGTGATTGACGTTACTTAGGAAAAATAATATATGAACTGACGGAGTACAGTTGAAAGTCTGATCCAGTATTTCCTTTGAAACGATTTTTCAAGCTTGTAGGAACAAAAGCCGTAATCTCGAGATATGAGTGTATGAATCCTAATGAAGACAAAAGTAGATACATAGACCATTCCTGCATTGTTACAGGCACTAAGTGAGTTCCTTCAGGCAATAACTCCATATTAATAATGTTAGTCTCGACTTTCGTTTCCGCCTTTGTTATTTTCCAACACAAGGTCATATTTTATTTATCCTTCCTAATTATTATCCTTTCTTCACCTCACATGCGCCATACTTCAGGATACTGCACTCAACTTGCAAAATTACAGCATGCCGAATTAATTCTGTATGAGTATTGTTCGCCAACAATTCGAAACAAAATGTTCTTTGTAATTACATTTACATTACGCTATATCCTGTTTACCTAAACTAATTCATTTGAAGCTTTTAATTAAATTTGGTATTTGAGAATACAAATGTGTACAATTAATTAAAATTTTCATTTTACATATGACGTCCACTTCAATTTCGTTAATTAAAAATATGCCGATATAACACATTTTGACTGAATATGTATCGACATTGCATCCATTGCGATTCATAATTGAAGAGTTGTTTAGGAGAATGGAATAAAAGCAATATTTTTGTATTGTTTGTTATTCAGTTAATAGCATTCCATTTTATATTGTCCTGGCTGAGATCGAACTTGTGTTCGTTTCAATCAGTATCTTTTATGTCGTTTGCCAATTTGTTGTGCCGGGAAAAAATTGAATTTTGAATTTTATTCGATATTACGATGATTCATATGATAGCATTATGAAATATCGATATAAGGTTTCACATTTGAACGAAGTCAGAACAACCGGAATTTAGAAATGTCAACATTGATTCTTTTCCAAGGCTCAAAACTGAGAACCATTCAATATTTCACGGCAGCAAATTGAGTTTTGCCTACACATTCTTTTGGAACATTTCTCCCTCTGTAAATACTTATCTTGTTGTGACTTTTGGCGTTGCTGATAAGCAAATGGCCAAGGCTTGCTTAAAAGAATGACCAACTTCCATTTAACATGTTTACTCGCAGCTTCATAGAAAGTAGCAAGAATTACATTTATATACAGAAGCGAAATTTTTCAACATGGTTTTCGAAAAAAAAGTCTTAAACGCCAGCAATGATTGAAATAACACTGGTCGACAAGATGTTCGTAACACCAAGCAAATCTTCATTTTTTGAATGGAAATACCCATCTTATAATATGAAAAATATTCTTGATGTCCTAACATGTACCACTTTTCAATAGCTGCTATTACATTTGCTGGTAGTAAATGTAACGAGGGGACGGCTAGCTGGAATGAACCGTGTTGTTTACAATAGTATACATAAAAATAAGATTATAAGTCAGTCTTAGGTTAACACAAAGATGACCAGAAACCAAAGGAGGAAAAGAAAACGACTGAAACAAGAGGACCCCAGATGACTAGCGAAGACGAACTAGCGATGATTCTAGGACGAATGGCCATCCAATTCAATGCGATAAATGCAACGACAGAACAAAAGATGAAATTTTTAGAAGAACAAAGCAAGCTCATTCAGCTATTCAACAGGAAATAGATTTATGGAGAGACAACTTACAATAGCATTCTGGAACGCAAACTCAATCGCCAACAAACGACATGAACTGACGACCTACCTAGAGGAGAAGAAAATCGACGTGATGCTCGTTAGCGAAACCCATCTCAAACCAAGGAAGGATTTCAATATCAGAAACTATACAATATACAGGACCGACCGATTAGAGGAAAGACAAGGAGGAACAGCGATCCTAGTGAAGACAGGGACAAGGCACGGCGAGCTACCACGCACCAATTCAAAGAACATAGAAGAGACAGGAATAAATCTACAGACAACGAGGGGAGAGCTGAACATCTACGCAGTCTACTAACCACCTAACAACGCCATGAAGGAAGAAGACATCGAAACCATATTCAATAGCAACACATTGTACAACAAGATCAAGATAATCAAGGCAATAATCATCCCAGGAATAACATACGCATGACAAATTTGGCATCTAGAGGACAGATTTGAGAAGAGGAAACTACAAGCAGCACTCAACAAGATCATCAGGACAGCAACAAACGCCCCATGGTACATAAGCAACGACCTACTCAGGAAGGAAATGGAAATCAACACACTGGAAGAAATCATCACACAACTAACGACGAAGACAACCGACCAGATGGAAAACCACAAAACAAGGAGATCAACCAAATAATGGAACTACAACCGAGGGCAACAGGAAAGAGGACATCCCTAGTACAATGGAAGAAAAACAACAGGCCAGCATAGATGCTCCACAACATAAAAGAATGAGGATAACCAACCAGTAGAACCCCAGAATAAACCAAGGAGTTGTAAAACAAGCGAGATGAAGAGGAAAAAGGATAGAAATTCGACCCTCACCTGAATTCAAGGATCTATCTGCGATCTACGCAGTCTTAGGTTGAGTTTCGAAGTGGGAGATTTTATGTGTGTAGAGAAGAAAGTGTTTTAACTACAGAAATGTCGGGTCAAATGCGCCGCTGTTGAAAAATCTCTCCTGGCAAATTTCATTATATTTGTGGAGAATTTATGGTGAAATCACAAGCCAGGCCATATTCTGAGAATGCCAAAAAAGCCTACTTCCTATATTTTGGTGCTTCAATTGAAGATCAAGACAAGCAGTTGACCCCTCATGTGTGCTGTGTTAGTTGTAGCGTATCATTGGTGCAGAAAATGAATGGGAAGAGAAAAAGCATACCCTATGGTATGTCAAGAACCCACTAATAACTTAGACGATTTCTATTTTTGCCTGATAAGGACTGAAGAATATTCCGAGGCGGAAGACGCAAGATGGAGTATACAAATTTGCGGTCTGCTATGCGACCTGTTCCTCATAATGCAGATTTACCAGTGCTGCTCGTCGTTTTTTGTTTCCGTATAAGAAAATGAAACTTATTAGGTAAAAAATGAAAATCGTGAATTTCAAATAAGATATGCTCGGTTTTCTGCATTCTAATGTATGGAAAATTCGTTGTGTTCGTGTTCTGATGATGATGGTTTATTGCAACTTGATACTGAGCATACCCCCTCTGAGTGGAGTTTATCTATAGATCGGTATAAGTCTAAGTTCGAAAGCTGTGTTATGGCATAATGGAAATTTGATACCCTCTATACCAATATATTCAGTGAAGATGAATGAACGTTATGAAAATATGCGCAGTGTTCTCGATAAAATAAACTACAAGTATAAATGGCTAATATGTGGAGACTTGAAAGCTTTAGGAATTTTAGTGGGACTTCAAGGGGTATTGTCGTGATGTAAATCAGCATTACATAATAAAAATTTGGTCAGAACGAGATGAATTTCAAACAAAATCTCAAAATGTTTAGTTTAGACCTCTTGTAGACCTCAAAAATGTCCTTCTACCTCCTCTTCACATTAAAATTGGGCTGATGAAGGCTATGAAGATAGCAACGGATTCAAATACTTAACAGAAGTCTTTCCCAAGTGAAGTGATTCCAAATTAAAGGAAGACACTTTTATAAGACTACAAAAAAATTCCTGGATGGCGTTAATTTTACAGAAAAGCTTACCAGTCAAGAATTCTGAGCATGAAACTCATCTGTTAGTGTTGTAACAGGGTTATTGAGCAAAAATATGGATGCAGAAGACCAACAGTTAGTTAATGAGCTCTTAGATGCCTACAAATCGCTTGGTGTCCGCATGTTATTAAAAATTCATTTCCTGCATTCATATTTGTCACTTTTTCCTGAAAATTTGGGAGAGACAGTGACGAGAAAAGTGGAAGATTCCACCAAGACATTAGGACAATGGAAATTCGCTATCAAGGACGATGGGACTCAGCCATGATGGGTGATTACTGCTGATTCTTGAAAAGGGAAGATATGACTTTCCATAAAAGGCAAAAGTTAGTATTTTCAGTCAATGTTTCCTATCTTTGTGTTTTTCTAGAAAGTAAAGTACGTTTAGTTGGTGTAAAAGAAAATAATAACATCAATTCTACCATGATATGCTATTCAGTTTTATGTTACATCCAGTACAAAATCTAAGAAATATTTAGGGAAATCATATCATCATTCCCTGAATAGGGAAGGTGATAACCTGAAATGGGGCCCAGATGGGCATTTTCCGAATACTAATACCTGGGTTCTAAACCGTTCTAGCCATACGAATTGGTTTACTCTTATTGAGTCTGCGTTGTTACCACACCCTGTATTATGAAAACTTGGCAACATGACCATTTAATGAATTCATTACCAACTTTCTAAATGTGTAAAATGGATATCAATGAGAAGGGATCATCGAAATCAATTTTGAAGATGGCAGTGTTTCCAGATAGCGTCCAATATTTCCGATGGTTTCGCAAAATTGAAACAGCAAATCGGCTTTAGGGAACGGAAGTTATATCAGATAACCGTATGAAAGCAGCGCATAACAACGTGGTTTACCCCCATTATAAGCAATGGCGAACCCGGCTCAGCTTGGTCTAAATGCATTCTAGATAAATCGTCGCGATAAAATATGGACTTTAGTCTCGTATTAATGTGGTCGGCATTGATGCATGTGAGGGTGCGTGATATATGATTTTATAACAAGCGATTCATTTACATATACTCATTATTTTAAACACGTACCCTTAGATTACCTGAATTTTAGACATTAACGAATAGTTTGCTCATAGCAATTATTAAAATTATAAGTCGTTCAATTTTGTCGGCGTTTACTGCGATAATAAGTATACTTACATATTGAACAGAAACTAATTTCCTCTACAACCTAACCTTCCGGAAAATGCAATTTTCGAGGTTAAAGTGGGCAAACATCGAAAACACCTTCACAAATGACAAGAACGGATTTTGGGAATTCCTAGATTTATTATTTAATTGACGCTTGAGAAAAGATGTATAAAAATACTCCTTTTTTAACCAGGTCATTGAAAATATTGCAGTATACTTAAATCTACTTCTATAGATTATTGAACAATTGGCAATATTGAAAAGAATTTACAATAAACATTACAAATATATAAGTCGTTCCGTGGGACCTTATTATTAAAATCTTTTGTGAAGTCCAAAGGATGTCCCATTTTTCTAAGTGAAATACTGAACCTGAATCATGAGTTTATACACCCTCCATTCCAGGGGTTTCC
The DNA here is from genome assembly GCA_013387265.2 of Cryptolaemus montrouzieri. Lineage (NCBI taxonomy): Eukaryota > Metazoa > Arthropoda > Insecta > Coleoptera > Coccinellidae > Cryptolaemus > Cryptolaemus montrouzieri. The sequence continues at coordinate 42,329,145 of JABFTP020000001.1, read as the reverse complement.
AAATTTTTTGGAAACATGCCCCCCTCTGGTTATTTGGAGACCCCCATGCTCACTTTGTACGTATGATGAAGATAAAAGAAGTATTACATGAAAAACGATTATAATTACTAATACAAATTTCAACATTGTTACACAGATACATTTTCAATTTAAGAAAGGTAAAGAAATGGGCCTACCTACTTACAAAAACAAAACATAAAATGTAATTTAGTGAGATGGGTGCGCTTGCAAGTTCTGGATGAGTTGACAGATCCTGGGTTAAGTTTCAGACAAAACACAGCGTAGGTCACTTTCGACATCAAGTTTGTTGCGGTACTTGGTTTTGATCGCCACAAGAGTTGAAAACGTTTTTTCGCACATGTATGTTGTTGAAAAAGGAAAGTACATCTGAACAGCTTTCTCTGAAACACAGGGGTAAACTTTTTTTTTTTACCTAACCAAAGTGAGGGCTTGTCCATTTTTTCAAACTCGTATCTTGCAGCAGAGTCATTTTTTATGTCTATTCCCTTCTCCTGCAACTCTTCTGACAGCAACTGTATGTCCATGTTGAACGGGACGGTTGATAGTTTGTGTAACTCCTCTGACAAGTAAGGAAAGTACCTGCTGAACTCCTCCTTGAGGTTCTTTTAATGGTAAATTATCAAGTTTTCAAAAGCAGTCCTTCAAAAACGTTCTCAAAACATGCTTCTTCTGAGACTGACACTACTTTGTTGAAACTTGGATAGTTGCTGGGGTTCATTGACACTTTACGTATTCAAAACTGTAGTTTCTCATCTCACATCTTGATGGCATCCCGATGTGTTACTATATTTGAGTCTGCACCTTGCAGTCTCAAGTTTAGGTTGTTTAACGTGTCAAAAAAGTCTGATAAATAGGCCAAAATCACTTGGCTAATGGGTTTTTTGAACTCTGCACTAAGCTCGTTTTGTTTTTGCAGTGCCAAAAACGTAATCACTTCATCACGGAGTTCGAATAGTCTTCCCAACATATTGCCTTTTGATAGCCATCGTACTTCTGTATGAAATAGCAGCGTTTTGTGGTCACTTCCCAAAGTGTTCCTTTAGCGTTATAAAGACTTTTAAACAGTCGAGTATTTAAAGCCCTGTTCTTTACGTAGTTGAGTACTGTAATACATAGCTTTGAAACAGCATTGACTTCGTTTGGAAGCGTTTTTGTTGCCAATGCTTGGCGGTGAATGAAACAATGAATCCCAACCACGTCAGCATTCTTCTGGTTGACCAACTGTACAAAGCCTGAGCGAGAACCGAGCATTGAAGGAGCACCATCTGTGCATACACCAATAAGTTTTTGCCAAGAAAGTATATATATATATATATATATATATATATATATATATATATATATATATATATATATATATATATATATATATATATATATGATGGGACAAATATCTTCCGTGATGAACTTGTGCGAGGAGACTACATATGTAAACTTGAGGCAAAAAGAATTATTCAAAAATCCGTAGATCAATCAATAATCCCTCCTGACAAGAGCTAGTTCCCAAATCTGCCTGCCATGCACGCAGCCTCCCAGAGCCACAATAGTGCAACTAAGCAGGATGACGAGAAACGGAGTGGCAGACTGCAGCTTCGCTCTTATTAGGAGCTCATCAGCGTCGCATATCGCTTCTCAGCATCCTATCAAGCTACATCGGGTACCATATGGATTCCAGAAAGGACGCACCTCGTAAATACGTATGAGAGTCGCCCTTTATGGACCGACACGGCAAACCCGCTACCGGACTTCGAGAAAAGAATACGCACAATAACAAACAGATGTGGAAACGTTAAAAATTCCAAACATTTGGGAGACATCTTTCGCCGCTCCGTGAATCACATCAGCCGTAGAAAACTAGCCAAATAATCCCGCTGGAATAGTGCTCTTAGCCTCTGTTTCCGAGATAAAACCTCCTGTCGGTAAATATTTGATAGGACAAATATCTTCCGCGATAAACTTCGCGAGGAGTCTACATACGTAAACTTGAGATAAGAAGAAATATTCAAAAATCCGTAAATCAATGAATAATCCTTCCTAATAAGAGCTAGTTCCCAAATCTGCCTGCCATGCACGCAGCCCCCAAGAGCCACAATAGTGTAACCAAGCAGGATGCCGAGTCTAACTGAATTGAAGTACTATTAAAACACGTAAAAATATCTTCAACATATAGATAAATAAATATCATACAAGATGCTATAGGTGATTGAAAACTTATATTTTCTATGCATAAAAATTTCTGCTAGGAGTGGACTAAGGGATGAACACATAGCTAGACCTTTGGTTTGCTCGAAAATTATGTTGTTAAATTGAAAATAATTCTGGTTTGATAGAAAGATTAAGTCACTATGAACAAGCGCGTTGGATAAGCGTTGCCTAAAATTGTGGCGACTAGAGTTGGGCATTCAGTACCAGCTTTGTTTGAATATATGTCATCTACGTCAAAAAATATGAAAAAGGACTTGGAGGAACAGAGATATTCTGCTTTTTATCTGTCAAGTGAGTTTTTTATTGAGTACTTGGGGGAAAAGTAATGCACATGTCATCTATGTAAAGAGATATTAAAGGCATCGATATGTTGACGATAGTTTCGCGTATTTTAATGGTGCTTCAAGAGAATTAGATATAATCCTAAACTTTGCTAATAATATTTATCCAAAAATTTGATTTAAATTAGAACAAGAAAAACAATCAATGTAAATTTTAAATTTAACTATTTTCAGACAAAACATTCGAGTCAATTAGACATTTTCTGAAATTTTTAATGATATTCATCCAAAAATCAAATTTAAAATAGAAAAATAAATTAACAATCAAATTAGTATTTTAGATTCAACTATTTTAGACACAACAATATTCTTACCTTCGATATATATCGTAAACCAACCTAGACAGACATTTGCATTCCTTTTATTGCTCTCATCCTATTGAACATAAATTAGCTGCCTTGAATTCTATGATTCATAGAGCTTTCACATTACCTCTCTTCATCAAATATCTCAGCTAAGAAATTTCATTATTTAACACTATCGCAAGAAATAACGGCTATTCTCTATTAACCTGTGTCTAAAAAACGTTTGCAAAAGCCAATAACAGTATTTTCCCTGGAAATAGTTCCAACAACCACACACATCAATCTTCCGCATTAATCTACTTTAGCCCAATTTCTAAAAAGAATCGCAAATAACATCCAAATCCCCAATGTAAAATAAGCTTACAACCACAACCATGTTAAGAAATATCAATGAATAGTTTGATTATTTACATAACGTAGTTTTTTGATATAATAATTGAAGTTAATGATTCTGTCAAAATATTTTTATGAAGAAAAGTAATTTAATGAATTACCATTTCAAAAGTATTTTATTCTAATTGGGATTAACCCAGAATACTGCTCCATCATCAGGTTGTGTTGAAGAGAGTGTTTAGTGAATCCTGCAGAAAAATGTCAATGCGATTTCTCGACTCACACAGGGTGCAGATTGGGCTTCTAGAAGGAAAATCAAATTGGAATACATAGAAATACAAGATGGGTATATTATTGAAAGGAGTTACAGGAGCTATAGATATAGTAGAAGGTAAACTTGTCCCACCTAGAGCATTAGCAGAGAATGCTGACTGAGGAAAAGAAAAGGTAAGAGGAAAGTTTAAGTTACTATAATAGAGTAGATATGATGTAGTATTCGTGATAAATCTTACGATTTTTGGTCTCAGTTTTCGGTTATTAGAGAGAAACAGGTGACTATATGGCATATGACATACATCATTTCCAGTGGCCAAGTTGAATTAAACATTTGGTTGTCATCAATTACAACAAGAAATTTTTTTATTCGTTCCTACAATATGGGTACCAAATGAAAGTCGAAATTAGGTATAAAAAATTCAATAAGTTAACTTACATTTCAAATTTAACACATTTGACACTTAAAGTGGTATTGCGTTGTAATCGTAAGAGAGAAACAGGTGACAGTCAATACGAGAACTTATGTTGGTGTGTAAAATTTTAGGATCTTTGCTTGATGAATTTTTCTCTTTTGAGTCGAGCTAGATGTTAATGTCAGCATCAAACAGAACGATAGATAGTCTTACTTCTCAGGTATGCGTCCTGGACATAAGGTGAGAGATTGTGAAAAATGGAAAGCGGATAGTCAACCATTAAAGTCATATAAGCAATCAAACAAAAATCAAGGTTCACCTAAAGTCATCTTGTTAGCTTATGCCAGCACTGTCTTGAATGCTGAATGTGATATCGATAATTGGTTTGTTGATAACGGCGCAAAAAATCATATTACAAATAAGAAAGATTTATTTGTAGATTTTGAGGCTTTCATAGTGAATCATTCGGTAACCACAGCAAATGGAGGCACAATAGGTGCAATAGGTGATGGTTTCATTGTAATTGAAGCTCAGACTGGAAAAAGAAAGCAAGAAATAACTTTTTCAGATGTGTGGTATGTACCCGATATAAAGAAAAATTTGTTTTCAGTTCTCTTTGCTCAGGATAAGAATACAGGAAGTTCATTTGTCTCCAAAACAGAAAAATGTCAGTTCACACTTGATGATACCGTGGTTTTGGTCTTCTCAAGATCTAGATATGGAAGTTTATACAAACTTGCAGTGAAAAACTTGAAGCCTGATATATCAGCAGAAGTGAATAATAGTTCTAATGGAAAGATGCTGCAACATGAGAGGTTTGGACACCAAAACAAGAGGTATGTTGAATCCATTTTATCACGAGAGTTTAATATTAATGTTAAATTGGATAGTGAGCTATGTGAAGGTTGCATTTTTGGGAAAACTCATAGACGTAAATTTGGAAAAAGGGAACGAGCAAAGATACCTGCTGAGTTATGACATTCAGATGTTTGTGGATCTTTTGAAAAGTCTCTGAAAGGATTTCGCTATTTTTATTCAAGGATGATTTTAGTAAATTCAGATATGTCTTCGTTTTGAAAGAAGAATCTGAAGTTACCTAAAAACTCAAAATAGCTTCAGAAAAGCACGTTGTAATGGTCACTCAGTAAAAGTGTTATTGAGTGATAATGGTGGTGAGTTCGATAACCACAAAGTAAGAAGCATCTTAAACCACTATGGAATACGACAAAGGTTAACTATGCCATAGACACCGCAGCAAAATGGTTGTGCGGAGCGAGATAATCGTACAGTTGTTGAGATGGCACGGACAATGATGCATTCAAGAGAAGGTTTACCCGAAGCTAATGGCTAGGCTTTATAAATTCTTCAGTTTATATTCTAAACCGATCAGGCGTACCAAGAAAACCAAATTTGAACTATTTGCGAATCATGGGTTGCAAATGCTATGCTCATTTTGCGAAACCATGTAGGAAAAAGTTTGGTTGCAAGGCTACAGAAGGTGTTTTAGTTGGATACGATAATGGCGATGGGTATAGAATATGGTGTAAAGACTTAGGGAAGGTGATATAATCTCGTGATGTCACCTTTGATGAGAAACCTTTGAATTTTGCCGAAATATGTGAAGAACCATGCCATAGTCGAAATTTGCAATCATAAGAAGACGATATTGAGGAAAGTTCAGAGATTTTGATTGAAGATTTCACTAATGCTTTTTCAGAAGATGATGAAGACAAAAATGAAGATGAAGGCAGATACGAGAATCAAGATGAAGATTTGGTAGACGTTGAGAGACAACTTCGAAGTAGGAATGAAACTAAAGAGCATACACGGTATGTAGATTACATCATGAATGCTGAAGGTTTCTTGCTTGATTATCGAGAACCAGAGACTTATGGAGAAGCAATGAAATGTGCTTGAAGACATAAATGGATAGACGCCATGAAAAACTAAATGAACTCTCTGAATGAAAACAGAACTACCTAAAGGGAAGAAAAGTATTTCATGTAAGGGGTTTATAAAGTAAAAACTAATAGAGATGGCAATATCGACAAGTTCAAAGCGAGACTTGTAATAAGAGGTTTTTCTCAGAAGAAAGGAGAAGATTATAATGAGACATTCAGTCCTGTAGCGAAGCCAGGAACAATAAAAGCTTTATTGAGTATTGCTGCAGATAGCAAAATGGAATTATCACAGTTTGATGTTTCTACTGCCTTTTTATATGGAGAACTTGAAGAAGAAGTTTTCATGAAACAATCGAAAGACTTTGATGATATTACCAATAAAGTCTGTCGTTTGAATAAGAGCTTATATGCACTGAAACAAGCACCTAGATGTTAGAATAGAAAAATTGGCGATTATATTCTAAATCTTGGTTTTAAAAAGAGTGATGCAGATCTGTGCTAGTTTATAAAAAGGTCTGACAGAGGTTTACTTCTTCTAGCGGTGTATGTTGATGATGGTTTGGTCATTTATCGAAGATTTGAAAAAAAATCCAAATAACAATGAAAGGTACAAGCTATTTCTTGGGTTTTGAGATTGATAGAGAAAAGGATGGATCGATTCGGCTTAGTCAAACTGGTTGGATGAAACGAATTGTAGATCATTTTGGTATGGCGAATTGTGATCCTGTTTCAACCCCAAAGGTTAAGGAAAATATTCAGTTAGGGATGAAAGAGAAGGATAATTCAGTTTCAATTGATTGAACTGAAATTTTTCCTTATAGGGAAGCAGTTGGAGTCTTTTGTATTTCCTGACATAGCTTGGCTGTTGGTATTGTTTCCAGATCTTTAGAAGAACCTCAAGCGCAGAACAATTGGCAGATTTGCTAACGAAACCGTTGTTCAAGCCAAGATTAGAGTTGCTACGACATTCTGTTGGATTAATCAAACTCTTCAATGATGGAAGGTGTTAAAAATATCAATGAATAGTTTGATTATTTACGTAACGTAGTTACTTGATATAGTAACACTGTGCTAGTTCAAAATTCTAACACGCGGGAGACATACCTAGTAAACCTATATCGGGTACGCTGAATTTAGTGGTAACCACCGTTTTTGAAATTTAGCTGTTGTTTAGGAGATATTTGCCTTTGAAATTAGCTGATTTCAGTAGGGTTCGTCGCCTATGACTTCGGTACATTATATGCTTGTAATTCCCAAACCGTTCCGTATATCGCTTTACTGTCTTCGGTAAAGTTTTAGCTATTGTCAAGGCCAACAACTTTTCGAAATATACCAACATAGAAAAACCTCATTCAAACACCGTTTCTTAACAAAATGTCCAAAAAACTCCATTTGTTTGTCATTTTTTCGTTAATTTTCGTCTAAATAATAGAAAAATCAAGGGAATTTCGCTTTAAAATCTTAAAATAAAAAAAGAAAATACATTTCCAATATTTAAATCAAAAATTTAAACGCAAAATCATGATTTTAACTCAAATTTTTATTCCAATTCCAACAATTTTCAACAAATAAACATATAAATTCATGTTCATTCTTCTTCTTCTCGATCTTCATCTTGCTGTGAATTCCAGCAAATGTCTACTAATAGAGAACCAAGTTTTTTTCCACTATACCAGTGCTCAAGCCTAGCCGTCACCTGATGAAACCGTTCACCATGCTCATCTGATTCACATGGTGATTGTTCGGCAAACTTGTCTGCATGGTAATGTAAAAAATGAATTTTCAGAGACATTTTTACACCGATGTTACGGAAAGCAACGAGCATATTTTCAACGTGTATGTGCCAGTTTTCGTCGCGATGAATTCCAAGTACATTTTCGATGACTCCTTTGACGCAATCCCAAGCAACGAGCTGCAAATTCGACAAACTGTTTTTGAATTGTTGGTCTCTCATCAAGTGTCGAATATCAGGTCCATTGAGTATGCCTGTAATAAAATAATTCGAAAAAATATGTGTTAAATATTGAATAAGTTAGGTTAATTGGTACGTATATAATTTCACACAAACCTTCTTTTATTTTCATTCCACTCAATCTAGGGAAAATTCGCTTCAACTCATTGAATGCATTGCCTTAAGGATCTAGGGCCTTGATGAAATTTTTAACAATCCCATTCTTGATATGCAGAGGTGGAAGCAACACTTTTTCAATTGGCACAAGTGGAATTTCAACGACGTTTTCTCGACGCAATCTGAACCCTTGTCTCATAGGCCAGCTTTTATTGGCATATTGGTCGCCGGCATATCGAGTATCCCATAAACATATAAAACACATGTTTTTCGTATATCCCGTCTGCATTCCTCTCAAAAGAGTTATCACCTTCAAATCTACACAAATCTTCCAACGATGGTCTTCATATTTCACCAAATCAAGGATTTTTTTTAATGATTCGTAATTTTCTATCGTTTTTGTGCTGATGGCAATCGGGACACTGTTTTTTGAGTTTGTGACATGAAGCAAAACCGCCTTGAGACTACTTTTGGACCAATCGATGAAAAGACGCCAGTCTTCTGGTTTATACTCTTGATGCATTTCTAATACCAATTCCTTGATATCAGTGCAGTACGCGAATGAATTGTCTTCGATGGATTTGAATAAATCAGTGAACTGTCTATGACGGCCGATTGCTCCATATACTTTCACATCAGGTGCTAAGACACTCTTTTTTTTCAATTCCTGAGTCAGAATAATGGACTGACGCTGCGATAATTTCAATCGACTAATAATTTTATCCAGATCTTTTTGAGAAAATTCGGCATGATTACATTGTGAAGATACATTTGATGGTACATAAACCGATGCAGACGTTTCGCCAATAGTATCAAAAGTAGATGGAATGTACTCTTCTGTCGGACTGGGTCTTTTCGGTATTGGAATGGATTCCGCATGTGGTAACGCCAACTGAACAAACCGAGTTCCTCTGAGTTCAACTTTACGTTTTTTAGCTCTGTTCAATCCGACAATTTCATTAACACAAGCGAGACAGTCATCTGGATTATGTTCTTGAGGATTTGTCCAAATTACTGGAATGCCTAAAGGCATAGATTGGAATTCACCGATAATAAAAATAGCTCCAATTGATATTATTTTGAAATGAATGATAAATCATTTCATTTTACCTCTTTTCCATCCACTCAATCTTATGACATAACCAGTACAAACGATTTCTGGAGCCCAGTTCACATCTTTGATTACAGTTTGGTTGAAATATTGTGTGTACGATTCAGCAGTTTCTTCAGAAATTGAACGCTTGCTTGTCATTATAGTAAACTTTCCACAAATGTAGCAAAATTTATTAAATTTACTGCACGAATTCATTTTTGATATTTTTACCAAATATATACCTTTTGTAAACAAGGAAACCTCAACAAGAAATGTCAAATTAAGAAATATCAGAACTAAGACTATGAAAAATGGCACACAAATACATAGCAAAATACGTAGTAACATCAGTGACAATACTAATAAATACGTAGTAACAGTGACATCTGAGAAATTTGAGTTGAAATCATGATTGTGCGTTTATATTTTTGATTTAACTATAGAAGATGTGTTTTTTCTTATTTTAAGATTTTAAAGCGAAATTCCCTTGATTTTAATATTATTCAGACGAAACTTAACGAAAAAATGGCAAAGAAATGAAGTTTTTCGGACATTTCGTTGAGAAACGGTATTGGAATGAGATTAGGTTAGGAATGTTGGTATATACAGAAAATTTGTAGGCATCGACAATACCTAAAACTTTGCCGAAGACAGTAAAGCGATATTCCGAACGGTTTTGGAATTACAAGCATATAATGTACTGAAGTCATAAGCGACGAACCCTACTAAAATCAGCTAACTTCAAAGGCGAATATCTCCTAAACAAGAGCCAACTTTCAAAAACGGTGGTTACCACTGGATTCAGCGTACCCGATATAGGTTTACTAGGTATGTCTCCCGCGTGTTAGAATTTTGAAGTGTCATTTTCACGCACTGTGTAATTGAAATTAAAGATTCTGTAGAAACATTTTTATGAAGAAAAGTCATTTAATAAATTACCATTTTAAAATTATCTTATTCTAATTGTGGAATATATTCTTCAATGCCAAACAAAAAAAGACTCTTCTCTGGCACAATACTGCAAAGAAAACAATGGTATTTTTTCATCAATAATCTACAGATCCAATACCAAGCACAAAAAGGTATAAAAGTCAATTAACTTGAAACCATAGAAATACTCAAAGCCATACACAATGCAGACAATAATCAAATATGACTTAAAGATCTGATTGATTTATGTTATTCCCAAATATTTGGGATTTTTAAGTAATTCTCAATTATGTATTAGTACCCATTGTTAATTTCAATATGTATTTTACCTGTTCTATTGCTTGTCATTATAGTACTCTGTACCTACATACAAGAAAATTGCATACTTTGTATTTTGGTTTCAAACTTATACTTGTCTCATTTTGAGCAAAAGCTCGAAATATCAATAACGTTGAATAAACTTTTCCATCTCAAACAGTGACATTTTTCACGTAGTAATATTCACAATCTTTAAAGTTCAAGAAAATAAAAAAGTTGTTCAGTTTGAATTTTTTTGATCTTGTTTCGAACATCAATAACAATATAATCGATAAATGATCAATACAATATTAAGCTATGTGAGTATGGCATTTCAGAAAGCTCCTGTGCTACATATAGATGAAATTGGTGATGCAATTCAAGCAATCGAATCATATTACTAGGCTTAGTACACAGCAATCCTCTAATGCCTACTATTAACAATAATAATGCAAATTGTACAACCTCATGCAATCACCACTCGGAATGCCTGATCTGATTCGAAATTGTCCATTAATTAAATATCCTATACTATCAATAGTCGCTTGGAAAACGTGCCATCAAACCAGAGTCCAACTGCAGATATTAATTTGTGTACAATAAACCGTTAAAGGCCCATTTTCCTAAACGAAGCTGAACAGGAACGTATCAACCCTTGCTCTCATATATGAACAGATTGGAAAATCAATTCAAACTTTCTCAAGGAAAATTATACTATAACTGCCAAAACAATTCAGATGTGAAACAAACTCTAGGGTGTTCAGAATATTGCTCTCTACCCTGAAACACCCAACCCAAACATGGCGTTCGTTTTTGGCTTGAGTAAGTACATTCAAAATTTGTCCCATATACATGGTGACACAAATTTAATGTACAGGGTGGATATATTTCTGCGTTTTAGTTCTGCAGCTATGTGAAATATTCGAAAAAATGTGTGTTGACCGAACAGGATGAATTGGTGTCAAAGACTCTGGAGCGTTTTGAATTTGGAAAGTCTAAAAACGGTAACAACATGGCCAGTGATGATGAATTTTGAATTTATTCATACGAGATAAGCGCTAGTCTTCTGTTTGGGTGTTTCAAGTGGAATGAAAACCAGCAACCGTCATTCGCATTCCGAAATATCTCCAAAAAGATGATCGCAACATTTGTTTCAAAAATAAGTTATGTAGCATGAAATTGAAGAAGAGTTACTACTGATTTGTAAACAAGAATTTGTTCACCGCAAGTCGCTTGTATGACAATGCAAGTTCATACACAGCCGGGAAAACACTGAATATCTAACGCAACAAAACATCGAATTATTCATCAAAGCTATCTGTCTTCCCAAGATGCTGTTGATGCCTTCTTAAAGGCCATTTTGAATGCACAGGGAACTGTTGAAATAACTGCTTCCAGAATTGGTTCAAACAAATGCAGAAGAGTCTTAATCTTCGCAGAGAATACTTCGATAAAAAAAGTCTTGAAAAGCTTTCAATAGTTTCATTCTAGCTCTGTATGCAAAATATAAAATACATCCCTCGTAATATAATGTAATGAACAAATCATGGAGAACTGTTAACGTTTTGAGACGTCATTCACGAAATAATTGGTTATCCACTTACGGTACCGTGAGTTGGTCTTCACGCTGAATCGTTTTCAATAGATTCGACTGAGCTTCCAATTATTGAGCTAAGTACAGAATACTGCAGAGATCAAAAGAAGGTGTGATTTCTGTGTTACCGCAAACGCCAACTAATTTGAACATCCATTATAAATATCAATATGTCGAACATTTACACAGTTACAGTACACCGGAGTTCGTGGGCATGATCATGTGGCAGCCACGGACAAAACTGCTTTGCTAAACTGAGCTTTCTTTTCAAGGCTAAGCAGTTCTTCATGCCACCACAGCTGATGATTCTATATAAAACACAGGTGCAACCTGTTCAGGAATACTGTTCCCATGTGTGGAGCTCCGCACCTAAACATTTATTACACCTATTGGATAGTGGCCAGAAGATAGCAGTGCGTCTTATCGACTACTCGGAGATCACACGTGATCTCCTGCCTCTCGCTCAAAGGCGGCAGGTTGCTGATCTTTCTCTTTTCTACAAGTACTTCCAATCTAAATGCTTTGAAGAACTGAAAGGCCTGGTTCCAAAAAGAGTCTAGTTCCAAAGAAAAACGGGCTCGCGAAAACCTCTTATCAACGGACGGTCCAACTAGCTACGCCACGTATCTCCCTTTATAAACATTCTTTTGCTCACAGGGCTAGTGTGCTGTGGAACTCGCTTCCATCGAACATCATCCCGATGACTTACAATCTGCCATCTTTAAGATGCGTGTAAGAGACACATTAAATCATCTTGAGCAATCACGCCTGTGGTGTAACGGCCATCGCTCCTTCCCAAGGGTTGAGAAATTGAGTTTGGAACCTCTATTATTTATATTAATTAATTTACTTGAACAATATCAATTTTCAATTCCATGCATTCCTATTCAGATATATTTAGAATAGAAAAGAAATGGCTCAGAGCATGCTGCATTAGGAATAGAAAATGTTATTTTTTATATCGTTTCATGACGTCAAGCTACTATATATCTTTTGTTTCGATCAGATTCGAGTCACCTACAAAAATGCAATTATTATATAATTTGACAGTTCCTACTGAGAAGCTTTCAGTACTCTATTGTCTCTGAGCCATCTAGCAATCTCATGATGTCTAAGAGCATAATATTTCAACTAAAGTTCAAAATTACAAAACACGTGAAAGTTCACAACCAGTGCCGATATTAAATTAGACTGTCTTAAACAAAAAGAAACCATCTACTACAACTACCTACAACTGTCAAGAAAAATTCAATAAATAAATTCGCAAAATACTTTTACGAGGTAACATTTTCAGAGCTGTTAGAAAAAATTTCTTTGAACGTTTTTGACGCCGCTGAATCCGAACAAAAACTCGCTTGGCCTTCATGATGTCCGGTTCAAACTCATTTGAAGGTCAAATCAAGAGAATCATCACCAAAAATTTAAATGTGTTTTTGAGGCCGAAAAAAAAGAATTCGAAGTTAGTTAAATGATGCAAGGTTTATAAGAGATCACTCAACGTTATTTGAAGGTCAATTCAAAAAGGGTTAATCAATCCAAAAAATCTGAAAAAGTTGATATTAATGTTTTATAGACCACTTTGTATGGATCAAGGGATATTTCATTTGTGCAACGTTTCCTATAGACCATTTAAGGCTATTTAAGTTCATTCAGTAGTTTTTTGGGATCGAAAGAGATGTGTGTGCAAAAACTTCAAAAAATTCATTGTTTGATATAATCCTGAAATAAGTTTGAAAGACATCTAGGAAAGATCCACTGAATATACTCAATGAGTTTCTTTCAGATATTTATTCGTGTTTTGTTGATTTGACCTTCAAATGATCATTAATCTGAACTGAAGGGAGCTAACTGAACCTCTCATCGTAATTAGCGGCTCGAAAACCCTATAATTCATTGCGTGTTTCCCAAGATTACTCGTAGATAACCCAAGGATCCATTCTTTCGCGAATCTCGTTTCTGTTGCAGATAAACGATCTTCTGTCATCTACAGAGAACAAAATCTTCGGTTTTGCAAACGATTGTACCCTGGTTTCATCTTTCAGTGTCTGCTGCCGATTACAGCTGCAGAATCTCAGCATCAGAAATGTCAACAAATTAATAACTGTAACTCTGACTTACAGGGAATATCTGAGTGGGGTCAGTTGAACCTGGTGAGCTTCAACGCGAGCAAGACGCAAGCAACTACGTTTTCTAGAATGGTCCTCGCTGAAGAACCTCCTCTAATGATGCAAGGCCAACAAATTGCATTCAAAGATTCGATGCACCTTCTCGGAATAACGGTCAACTCTGGGTTTTGCTGGCATGAACATGTATCAGCTATAGCAAAGTTGGCATCAGCTAAACTTAGTTTTATTTTCAGAGCCAAGCAGTACTTCACGTCATCTCAGCTGCTGCTTCTATATAAGGCGCAGATTCGACCTGCTTTGGAATATTGTTCCCATGTATGAGGATCTGCGCCCAAACATTCGTTACGGATGTTGGATAGTGTGCAAAAACGGGCTGTTCGCCTCATCGACCACCCGGAGAACACCCGCGATCTCCAGTTGCTGGCTCTCTGAAGACAAGTTGCTGACCTTTCTCTGTTTTACAGATACTTCCACGGAAGATGCTCTAAGGAGCTGAAAGACTTTGTTTCGGGAAAATTCACGTTTTGCCGCAACACTAGGCTGGCAAGGAGTTCTCATCTCATGACTGTACATTTAACGACCTCTCGAACCTTTCTCTATAAGAATTCCTTCGCTTATGGAGCCGGTGAGCTGTGAAACTCGCTTCTGTCCAACATCTATCCAACATTCTACAATTTGGCCCTCTTCAAGAAGCGAGTAAACAAACACCTCAATTGACCTGAAATTATGATCTTTTTTTTGGAAAATACAGTGTTTTGAGTGATACCTACTATATATTTTGAGTAGAGAACAGTCAAAATTGAATGAGTATTGAAAAAAAGTAAAATTAGGATTACCATTTGAAGGTCCACTTCTGGTATTTCCAATTGGTTTCAGATTTCTGTGTCAAGGTTTAAGCATAAAAAGAGGTTTTTCTTTCATTGAATTCGATTATCAGTTATAAAAACGAAAAATTACCTTTATCACCTTTGTCGTTTTCAAGTGTTGAATACTTAGGTGCAAAGATGATTACAAGATATATTTTTCAGATGTTAAGTAGGGGGGAATTATTGATTTCAAGTTAGCTATTAAGTATAGTATATTGTGGTGTTTTGTTCATTAACTTTTAGATCCATTCTACTTCCTTTATTGCTTTCATGAAGGACTTTGAGCTTGTATAAAACAATTGTTTAGTTTGTTGATTGCATGTGTTCAGATATTGGGAATTTCTTGTCTGATGATATATGTTCTTTGAACCTGCATTCAAAATTTCTACCTGTTTGACCTACATAAGCTGAAAGGCATTCGTTATATGCGATTTTGTAAATACCAGATTGTTTCAGTTTATTTATTTTCTGTTCTGCATTGAAAAGTTATTTGCTAAGATTCGGACCGCTTGAAAATGAGATTGTTATTTTGAATTTAGAAGAGTGATGTCTTACTTTATGAGAAAGTGGGCCAACATAATTGAAATAAGCATATCTTTTTCCGGATATTTTCTTCAATGCAATATATTAATTGTGATGTTCGATTTTGTTCTTTGCGTCCAATGTTTTCATTTATGAAAGAGACTGGTATATTGTTGTGGGTGACAACTTTTTTTATGGTAATTATTTCCGTTTCGAAATATTGAATTGAGATAGGGAAAAGTAAAAGCTCTGTGGACACGAAATATAGGCGGCGAGTTTATGATTTGAATGATTGAATGAGACTGGGGGTATTGTTGCGATTGTTATAGTTAAGTCTACATTGATGTAAAGTCTATTTGTTTTCTGTAGCCAATTTTTCAACTTCATTTCAAGTTTCGTCCTGTTAGTAAAATTTTCATTTCAGTTTGCTGAAAGTTCTAGCTCCTTAATAATAATAACATCTCTGACATTTTGCAGTTTTTTTTAATTTATGGTATTGAAATGAAAGTGTGACTGTATCGGGTGCTCACACTAGGAAACACAATTTCAGCTGAATTGATAATACCGAGTTGCGCAAAACTCCTAAGTGAAATTCATAATTCATTGATTGTCAGTTTTTACCAGAAACGCTTGCATTTCTAATTTTTTGTGACAAATTGAGGAGTTTAGACCGAACCCCCTAACGCTCAGCCACTCTTACTTTTTAATTCCAAATGCCAACCCCAATCTTGTGATTGCTCTATCTAAAGCTCTATGACGTTTCTAGATAACTGTGCAAAAATTCTAGAAAAAAAAAAGATTTCTCTAAAGTAGAGTGTGTTAAAGTAGCAGAATTCATGAATAATATTAATGTGTATGTAGTTGCGAGAAAGGTCTTGAACATATGTTTGACCATTAGCGATTGTGTTTCAAATTAATCATGAGCTGAGTTTCCAACCTGGAACCAATTTTTTGAAGAAAAGTTAAGGTGGTGTGATGAGAATAATGGTTATTTTTACACCCTGTATTCAAGAGAGCAATCCTTTTTTTCTGAATTTTTTTTGTGGAGTTATCTAGAAGCGTCATGGAGCCTTAAGAGGAACAATTACAAGATGGGGGTCGCTTCTTGAAAATAAAAAGTGAGAGCGGTTGAGTGTTAGGGAGTTGGAGATAAACTCCCCAATCTATCATGAAAAGTTAGATATAAAAAATCGAAAATCGACCTATTCAAGAGTTTTTACTGAACACCGATAACCAATAAATTATGAATTTTTTAGAGGATTTTCGAGCAGCCCTAAGATGGTAAGAATAAGTAATTTAAGTATAAGGTAGGTACCAAGAACCCCAAAACCGTTCCCTGTGGGACAACGCATCCAATGTCACATATTTCACCCCTCCAATTACCTATCTGCTTTTTATCTGAAAGTTTGCCTTGCAGTTATTGCAAGGCAATTATTCCAAATTCAAATTTAATTTATTTCTTATAGTTTCAACAATACCAAAGATTTCGACATTACTGCAAATTCACGAAAACTTAATTGTCGTTGTTTCAAATTCCGCATTCTAGAAAACATGCCACTTTTCTAGTTCTAGTCTACTTCAGTACATATAGGATTTGACTCACCCGGTATGATTTTTTGACATTGATGTGTCCTGTAGTTTCTAACATCAATCTGTGCTTTAGCTACTTTCACTTCTTTGTACGTCAGATGCGGTATTCCTACGGGAAACTAAATTTTCTGAATTCACTGTGATATCCCAATTCATCTCCGGCTTAGTTCACATTTCCTACTAACTTCAACAGTTACTTTCAGCTACAACCCTACATGTATCGCAAAATATGTAGATATGCCAAAGATACATATAAAAAACACAACAAGATCACTAAATTTGCATTCTTGAATAATGACTGCGAAAATTTAAGCCTTTCCTGTTATGCATTATCAGGAAATTGATGAATCTGAAAATATAATAATCTATCAATTTCCAGAGTAGGGCCTGAGGGTTTAAGATATGGGAAGTATTAAGGGTCAGGTCATTAATAGCACCCCGCGGCGTGGTCAGAACTCTCCACAGATTCACGCTATCTGCATGCGCGCAGATCTCTAATGGAATAGCAATGAAATTAGTAAAATAATGTCTTTAGTTTAATTGCCAAATGGGACGGTCCACACTCTATGGTCAGTTAGGAAATTAGTTTTGATTAAGGGTGCTGGTTAGGCTAACTACCCTGGATTACAGGGAAGGATCTTCTGTAGCAGGTGACACGAAATTAATGTCAGCATTTCTCTGAACGAAATAATTTATATAACCGGTATTCATTGAATTGTGAACTATACCAGAGTTGATGGATATATACTGAAAATTGTGATTTTTGAATTTAACAAGGATAAAAAATATTCATTTAATATTTTCCTGTGTTTATTTCTCACCGTTAAGGTTTTCAATTAGATTTATTACTTAATATTCATCAACTGTTTTCCACTAAATTTTTTGACCTCCGATTTCGATCTGCTTCGGCTTAATTTGTGTTCAAAATACTCTGCTTTCGCTTTCCTTGAATTTACTTTTATTCTTTATTTTCCAAAGTAGTTTTTTACCTCGTTAACTTCCACCTGTTATTTTTCTGTTAATACCTGTTTGAAGAAAATGGGACCTAGAATAGATCTCTGTTTCAGCCTGCTTCCATCATCTTCACTTGGTATTGTTTATCTTGCGGCGCTACTTTGACGGTGTCTTAGTAATCGGAATCAATTATAATCCTTATCTTCCAAGGTTACCACTCGTGCGCCATGCTTGTATTATATAGTAGGAAGAACCTACTTCAGGACTTTGACTCTCAAAACTTTAAATTTTTCTCCGGGGTAACTACTCTACTTCGAACTTCGACTCCGAAAAAGCATTCGACAGGGTAAACCATCAGAGGAAAATAGAAATATTGCAGGAGCATCGAATGGGCGATAAGGATCTTCGTATCATTTTTACCTTCAATGGAAGCAGGAAGCGTTTGTTCGAGTGGAGGAAGTGGAATCGCAGAGACTGCAGATTCGTCGGGGCGTTAGACAGGGATGTGTGTTGTCCCCGCTGCTTTTTAATATTTATTCTGAAAAACTGTTTCGGGAAGCTCTTGGCGAGATTGAGGACGGCATTTCCTTGAATGGTGTTTTGATCAACAATCTGAGATACGCTGACGATATGGTTCTTTAGGCAAGCACAAATGACGGACTGCAAAGGCTCAATGAAAGCGAGGTATAAGTTTGAGAAAAAAACAACATGCAGCTTAATACTAACAAAACGAAAATTATGATAATAAGCAAACATAACCAACCTCACGTACAATTTTATGCCGGAGGTTCCCTATTGAAACAGTTTCGTCCTGTTAGTAAAATTTTCATTTTAGTTTGCTGAAAGTTCTAGCTCCTTAATAATAATAACATCTCTGACATTTTGCAGTTTTTTTTAATTTATGGTATTGAAATGAAAGTGTGACTGTATCGGGTGCTCACACTAGGAAACACAATTTCAGCTGAATTGACAATACCGAGTTGCGCAAAACTCCTAAGTGAAATTCATAATTCATTGATTGTCAGTTTTTACCAGAAACGCTTGCATTTCTAATTTTTTGTGACAAATTGAGGAGTTTAGACCGAACCCCCTAACGCTCAGCCACTCTTACTTTTTAATTCCAAATGCCAACCCCAATCTTGTGATTGCTCTATTTAAAGCTCTATGACGTTTCTAGATAACTGTGCAAAAATTCTAGAAAAAAAAAGATTTCTCTAAAGTAGAGTGTGTTAAAGTAGCAGAATTCATGAATAATATATATATAAGCAAACATAACCAACCTCACGTACAATTTTATGCCGGAGGTTCCCCTATTGAAACAGTTACAACCATAAAGTATCTGGGTGAGCATCTGAATAATAACTGGGAACAGATTAGAGAGATCAAAATACGTATTGAGAAAACAAAAGCCTATTTCAACATTACTAGAGTTGTTTTAGGTAATCTGAAGTTGAATTAACAAATAAGAACTCGTCTATTGAGGTGCTATGTGTTCTCTATATTGCTGTATGGTGTGGAGTCTTGGACGTTGACTGATGTTGCTTGTAAGAGGATAGAGGCCTTCGAAATGTGGTGCTACCGCCTCATTTTGAGAATATCTTGAGTACACCATGTGACGAATGAAATAGTTCTCGAACGCACGAACAAAGATAGACAGGTTATGGAAACTATTAAAGAGGGAAAGCTGGAAGACGACGAATCTCATGGCTAGCCAATCATAGGCAATAGACCGGGAAACATCTCAGGAATTATTTCCAGCTGCAGTCAATAGTGTAATATGGGCCAAAACGATCGCCAACGTCCAGTGAGTATAAGGCACAGTATGAAGAAAAAGTAACTACATTAGCCGGAGAAAGTTAATTCGAAGTTCTAAATAAGGATAAATTCAAAATAAACACTGGAAACGTTGTTATATCAGTTAAAATAACTCTTTATTCAACTCAAAATTGAATCGTACATGATTCTTTTAATGAATCAGAAAAATCAAACAAACAGAATTCATTTATATATCAGAAACAATGCTCGAAAGAAAGAATATCAACTATACATTCTGTCAAAAAAATACCAGGAATGGATTATTTGAAGAATCTGCTTGACACGATAGTCAAAATTTTTATTGTTGCCAAGTTGGCACAACTATTTTCTATACTGACGTGGAGTTTGAACTTGATCTGCCATTTAATTTGTTTACAGTGCTCAGTTCTCACAAGTGTATTTTGCGATATTTATAATGGATAAAAATTTGTCTAATATTTTGTATTGCAAAGATAGTAGTACCATTTGCATATGTCATTGCATACTCTCTCACTGATTCGGCAATCTCAAGAATGAAGTCATCAATCTGAACATCCAACATAGAAACATCCATTCTGAACATTCAACATAGAAACATCCATTCTGAACATTCAACATAGAAACATCCATTCTGATAGGATTCTAAGCAATAAGTAAACAGACAAACAATAGTGAAATATTTAAGGTTTTTCATTTTGTCTTTCGTAACACCAATTCCAGATGCATAAACATTAATTACTCAAATTTCAACCATCAATTATATTCCAGCGAATCCTTTGATCCTGACAGTAAATCTAAAGCCATCACGATAATCCTAGTCGTTCGTCTAAATGTAAACATTTCCAGATTTGAACTCCCGTAAATGACGAAAGGGTTGTGGGGTGGTATAGGCGAAAGGACTATGCAGATAGTTGCATGGTGGAACGAATGACAGGCCTTGTAATTAAGTACATCATTAATAAAGATTAGAGATGCAGCGGGGGATCAATTGCACGAACCTATTTGACCCTCACAATGTCTGATCAAATACGGGTATATTCATTAGATGCTGTCTGCGTGGGTACGATACGCGTTTTAGGGTTGTTCAAATTTACAAGGCTTGTTCAAAAAATATATGAACTGATGAGTCTAGGCAGATCAATTTCATTGTTCGTTTGTATATATACCCGAGTTTCCAAAGCAACAGAACCTTATGAAAATAGAAACAACCAGTATTAATTTTAATAAAAATATTTTCCATTGATCAATATACTCGCCTTCAGCATTGTTACACAAATTTGCACGGGCCAACAGGTTGTCAAACGACTTCTCCATCTCCGTTTTTGGAATGGTCTTTAGCTCGTCGGTGACTGCATTTTTAATGACTTCAATCAAATTGTCCGCTTTCTTTTCATCGTCTAGGAACATATAGTAGTCGAAAGGAGCCAGATCTGGTTAACAGGGTGAATGCTGCTTGACAATAATATGATTTATGTTTGAAATTCTTGAAAATGTGATATGGACATTATGGCGCAAAATAATCCAACTGCCGTTTTCTCGATATTCTGGCCGAATATGACGAATTCTTGCCAGAGATCGGTTCATGACATGCAAACAAACGTCTTCTGTAACTGTTTGGCCGCAAGGAACAAATCTTTTATAATCGTAAAAACAAATCACCATAACCTTCACATTTGATTTCTCCAAGCGACTTGTTTTGAGTTTTCCTTCACCCAACCCTCTCCATTCTTCACGTTGTCGCTTTGTTTCGGGCTCATACTGAAAACACTAAATCCCGTCACCAGTCTTAATCGTTTTCAAGAAGTTTGGGTTCCGAATACTTTTAATCATGTCTTTGGTATGCTCAATTCGATCAAATTTTTGGTCGTCTGTGAGTTTTTGTGACACAAACCTCGAGTTAAACTTCGTAAGGATCACCACTTTGATCAAAATGCAATATAAAATTGTTTGAGTAATGCCTAATTCCATTTCAATGAATTTCACCGAGGGTTTTTATCATTTTTGATTAATTCACGGTGTAGAGTTTCGTAAATGACAGAACGAGAAAGTGAACAATTCATAGTAAAATATGTGCAAGCAAACTCTCTGATCACGAAAATAATATTCTTTTCTCGGAAATGTACCGTTTTTGAAAAATCGAGAAATTAATTTTGAATAAAAATACTTTTTGATTAGCATTTATCTGTATAGAAAAATGGTAAACTTATGGTTGTTTGAAGCAATTTTTCAAAAGATTTAATTTCTAATGATATATGAATAATCAAACAATATTCGAAAAATTATTTTCTCTTCCTAAAATTATGTGAATAAACTTGCGTCCATAATCAAAATTTCATAAAACATAGGGAGGTGATCTTCGGTACTAATCGATAAGTAGATCGGAGTCACAGTGTTCGGCAATTGCCAGATTGTAATAATTGTTCAAAGCTTCAAAGAATTCTTAGTGGAATATTGAGTGTGGAAAATTATTATATCTCAATTTTTGAGTAAGTAATATGATTTTGTTTCACAATAACTAACTTATTTACAAATTTACAAAGCAAAAAAAGATGGGTTGCGCTTTGCTGTACAACATGGTTAGGTTAGTATTTATGTTATATTAGGTATATTAGGTTAGGTTGGATAGGTTACGTAAGGAGGTATCCAGAGCAAGATTAACACGGCCGCGGGCCTGATAAAAGGTTTGATGACCGATAACGGACTGGAGATTGCGGTTCAAAAGACCGGGATGGGATTATTGAAGGGACCGAGGTCAACGGGCGAACCGCGGATAACACTGTGTCGGGAGGAATTTAAAGCGAAAAACGGGGTCAACTACCTAGGGATAGTCCTGGATAAGGGTCTATCTTTTGGTGTACATGTCGAGTTAGCAACAGAAAACTTTAGTTTTCGCCTTCATCTTGTCAGCTTCTTATCAGCGCTATTGCGCTGACCAACATAATGCCAAAAGTCAGGGGACGGTCGACGTTCAATAGGAGGTTATTAGGTGCAGTATCTCACAGTGTAGGTCTGTATGGAGTGCCTATCTGGCATGGAGCACTCAAGATCGAGAAACATCGACAAAGCGAACAATCCTCCTTAGGCAGTATGGCGCGTACCGGACACTGTCAGCGTAGGCGGCCCAGACTATCTCGGGCAAGCTGCCAATAGAACTGATGGCTAAAGGTCCGTGGGGTACCACCCAGGGTTCAAAATGCAGTTCGGGGAGAAGATACTTAACAGTTGACAGCAGTGATGGTAGGCGCATAAGTGAGTGGTGTGGATAAGGGGGGGCTCATTCAGGATGTGCGGATATGGCACAGGTATTCAGACTACTAGTTCACGCAGTTCCTGTTTGAGTACGGGTCATTTGAAGTTTTCCACCAAAAAATCAGCAAAACCGGAAACAATGGGTGCAAGAAGTGTGGCGTGTTGGATAGCGTGCAACACATGGATCAAGCTGCGGTAAATTGGTCACTGGAAGAGGAGAGCTGAAGGACATCTTTGGCGATGTCAGGGAGTGCCAGGAAATGTTCTTCGAAATGCTCCCAGATGAGCGGAAATGGACTGAGGGTTTCAGTGTGATAACCATCTTGGATGGATGGAAAAGGAGAAGATAGAGGACCGAGGACATCAGAAGGAGTATGTACCTTAGATGAGATCCTCCACGTAGCAATGAAAGAGTCACATTGTCCTAGTTAGTTCTGCGATGGGCAAATATGGATACAGCAGGCAGGAGTGAGAGCGGTTTGGTTTAGTGGGTGTGAGTTCCACACTCCTCGCAGCATTGCACTGCCCGCTGCGGGGATGGTCTGGTAGACATTCCCCCTTCCTCTTGGAAGAAAAAAAGGTTAGGCTGAACTGTTTGAGTTGAGTTACGTAGATTGGGTTAGTTGTGTTTCTATATAATGGGTTAGGTTAGATTGCTCTTTGCTATAGAACATAGTTGTGTCCTGTTAGCTTGAGAGATTTTGTAACAAATTTAACTTTAATACTCTGGTTAGGCCCAGAGAAAAATGAGCAATGAGACTCTAATTCAATATTCGTCACTGAAATTTTGGAAGAAAAGTCAAGAAAGTCTTACTTAGATATTTAATCAATTACATAAATTACGATAATGATACATAGCGTCACAAATACTTCTTTATTTGTTAATACAAGCAATAAGACTTATTTTGGTGGTCTTACTGCTGCCTTTGGGGAAAACCTCTATTTCAGCTGTTGAGCTCCACGTACAAGTCCTTACCTAGGAAATTCCACATAGAGCTTCTCACCTATGACTGTCTAGATACAGGTCTCCACCTAGGAATGTCTCTTCCGGACTCTCCACCTAGGACTGAATTTCACAAATTAGACATGTATCACCAAGATATTCTATGCTCTAACGTAACAACCATCTACAACAGGAAATTTAAAGTAACAAAATAACACGGATCTAATATTATTTAATGACAAAAATTAATAGAAAAAGTTACAGATATTCTGAAAAAGTAAACTCGTGCTAGCTGTTCTGGTAGATCATAGAATTAAAAGATAAGTTCTATAAAAAGCGAGGAAGCATAAAAACTATTTACAATTAACAAAGAAGCTACATAAAAAGCAAGGTAGCATCTATAAAACTATTTACAAAAAATTACAGATGTTCGGCAACCATTTTGAAAATTTAAAAGAATTTCATGATTTACATGATAATTTCACGAGAATTACTTGAAAATGGATGAAATAATGATTGAATATAGAATTTTGAACTACTTTTGTCGTTTTCTACTCAGAAAAATTATTTTTGATCGGGTTTATTAATGAGAAATCTATCAAGGTCATTGTAAAAAAATATAGAAATTAAAGAAATTCGATTATGAAATCCATCGTGAGAGAAAGACGAATTCTGTAGAGCAGAATTTGAATTTTTAATAATTAATATAACGCATTCAAGCAGTTAATAAAAAACTGTAAGGTAAAATTATAAATCAGATTTTCAAGGTTAAGTGCGGCATTTTGCTAAATGAACATTCAACTTACCCTACATTTTGATATAGGTCACTACACAGTATATGAGATACAAGATATGAATTTTAATATAATTTAAGTAACTGCAATTTAGGAGGATTTTCAAGTTCAACTCATTCACTTGAAGGTCTGCAAAGAAAAGAAACGCCTAAACTGAAGAATGCTCGTAGCACATGTACTTATCATATGCGGATTATGCGCATCATATTAACCAGTGGCGTGACACATATAGAGGGTTGACTGGAATCAGGTGTTTCAACTCAAATTGTTGTGACGTGATTTCACCACGTTACAATTTTACCTCAAAATTAGTGAGTAATAATTTTTTCATTGGATTCTGAGTATTCGAACAGTTTCAAACTATAGTTCAAGATGACAGGTTAGAGTATCTACTTATAAATCTGCTTCTTCTAACAATTTTTTCTTCTGTTATTTTGGACAAATTTTACAATCTGATAAATTATCGATATACCTATTAATTTATAACAAAATTCACCGCGTTCTATGAAAACTTAAAGATGGATGACTATTTGTCTACATAATTTTATGAGTGGAATAAACAACATATATTTTCAATATTTTGTGAGTTGGAATATATTGTTATCATATTTGTTTTCTTATTTGTCTTAAAATTTATATTCTTTTTAATTAACTCAAATAAACGTAAGTAAACCTTTTTCTATATCGATGAATGTTCGTTTAAATGTACCTTCATTAGACATATTTACGAAAACTTTTAAGAATTTGTTTTGATTGAACGGTTAATTCGCGGAAAAAACGATTATCATTTTCGACTTCAGGGTTTCTTTTTACGCTAGCAAAAACTTAAAAATATTCAAATTACTGTTCTGACGTATACTGAACCATTACCAATTCACGCATTTTTCCTTCCGTTAATCCAGCTGTGAGACGGCTTGATCTTTCGTCATCATTCAGGGTCTTTCTAACCTATTCTAATCTCTTGAACCACTCGTACACTTGAGTACGGGATAGACAATCATTACCATATGGTGCGCTTCGGTAAAAGATTTAACAAGTTTTCACACAAACTCAATTGCAGCTTTTTGTTCAAAATTCATTTCCAACCGATGTACTAAACGCACTAGAAAATATGACGGAATAACTCAAGTTGTTTACATACGAATGTCATAAAATTTTTAACAGCTATCAATAAAGTACCAAGTTATTGACTTGTATAATATCACAATAGAAGGCACTAGTAGTATTGTTGTTTTGAAACAGTTTGGTTACTTTTGGAATGGAGGGTGTATACTCGGTATTCTAGGTTACTTTATGGTGGCAGACAAACTTATACTAGATGCTTGCTTGTTTAATAGATGCATAAGAATGACGCATGTCCAAAATATAATATTCATGTCTTATTGCAACCATCGACATGCAAATTCCTTGCCAAGCTCTGCTGGAACTAGAACCTTTCTTCTTGAGGAGAAAATAATGCATGCCGAATGAACATCAATGAGATTCTGTACCTAGAAATGTTGTTATTGATCTGATAGCGATATTCATATTTTCATTGTCTACCATAGTAAATCTTGGCGTAATTCCTGTATTGAATACAAATCCACACATTCGAGACTTATAGAATATTTTTTTTCGTTGAAGAATTCCATATGAATGTTTTCAGATCTGGTTGTAAAAGAAATATATATAGCATTGGTTTCATCTTTAATTATAATATACTTTCTTTATATACATGTTATTGAAATGGTTCTGAAGAAAAAGTGAAAAAGTACTGGAAATACACTCGGAGGCAAAATCAGCGGATCACTCGAAAATTTAACCAAATTCGAAGTCCGATATTTTTCCTAATTCTCAACCGATTTAGATGATTTGTTCGGAAAGTTATAGATCAACTCTTCTGCTTTGTAGAAATTATAAGAGAAAACAAAATAAATTTGAAAAAAATTTTATACGGGGGCAAAACTAAAAGTGTTTTTTTTGTCAAAAATTCGTAACACCCTGTGGAATTTCGTGGTCCGAGTTGAAACGTACAATATCATGGTCTGTCAAGACACATCTTCTTACAGTAATACCCTTCTTGTTTCATGCATTTATCTCTATTTTTACAAGAGATATCCAATCTGAAGCGAAGAGTCACAAATTTCAAGAATACATTTTTAATCTTGCGTAGGTGCATAACATCGGAGGTTACCCTAAAAATAAGATCAGAATTAGAGAAGCGGAAATCTAACGAATTGAAAATTTTTGAAATTCACTGGCCAATTTCACGCTCCGGGAGAACTCGAAGTACATTGGAAAAATCGTTGATTTTGCACATTTATTTTGATTTTTTTGTGTGACACTCTATAATAATTATCATTCCTGTCCAAAATTGAGAGCAGGTATGTATCCTGGCGATACACTCGTGAAATGAAATGAACATGTTGAGAAAAATGTTCATGATGACCCACAAAAAAACATTTGATTTTAGTAGCGAGTATGACCCCTCGAGCTCTTATTACAGCGCGCATACGATTTCGATGTTCCCAATGATGTTGTCTATCATCTGTTGAGGTATGTTGTCCCACTCGATTGTCGGTTATCCATCGAATCTATCAACGTTACAGGGAAACTGGATTGTACGTGAGGAGGCGAGGACAAGGAAGAAATCGGGCAACCCACGCTATACATGACCGTTTCATCGTCAATCAAACCATAAGAAATTCTCGTCTTATTGCTGTTCAGGCACGTAACCTTTTACAAGCAGTGGATAACATTAACGTCAGTGTGAGGACAGTCAGAAGACGATTGAACGAAGTTGGTCTGAGATCATACACGCAAGCAAGAGCACCAAGACTCGATAGAGCCCATCGGGTATCAAGATTGGCGTTTGCTAGGGAGCATGTAGCATGGACAATCAATCAGTGGAGACGCGTTTTATTTAGTGATGAGAGCCGATATTGTGTGAATTTCGTGAATTTCGATCACACGAATGGACTGGCCGTCGCGGTCACCGGATTTAAACCCGATCGAACACGTTTGGGACATTCTTGGAAGAAGGGTTCGACAACGGAATCGAGGCAACGTTGAAGAGCTGACATTGGCTTTGGTGGAAGAGTGGGACAACATACCTCAACAGATGATAGACAACATCATTGGGAGTATCGAAATCGTATGTGCGCTGTAATAAGAGCTCGGGGGGCCATACTCGCTACTAAAATCAAATGTTTTTATTTTTGTGGGTCATCATGAACATTTTTCTCAACATGTTCATTTCATTTCACGAGTGTATCGCCAGGATACATACCTGCTCTCAATTTTGGACAGGAATGATAATTATTATAGAGTGTCACACAAAAAAATTCAAAAATAAATGTGCAAAATCAACGATTTTTCCAGTGTACTTCGAGTTCTCCCGGAGCGTGAAATTGGCCAGTGAATTCCAAAAATTTTCAATTCGTTAGATTTCCGCTTCTCTAATTTTGATCTTATTTTTAGGGTAACCTCCGATGTTATGCACCTACGCAAGATTCAAAATGTATTCTTGAAATTTGTGACTCTTCGCTTGAAATTGGATATCTCTTGTAAAAATAGAGATAAATGCATGAAACAAAAAGGGCATTACTGTAGGAAGATGTGTCTTGACAGACCATGATATTGTACGTTTCAACTCGGACCACGAAATTCCACAGGGTGTTACGAATTTTTGACAAAAAAAACACTTTTAGTTTTGCCCCAGTATAAAATTTTCCTCAAAATTTTTTTGTTTTTGCTTATAATTTCTACAAAGCAGAAGAGTTGATCCATAACTTGCCGAAAAATCATCCAAATCGGTTGAGAATTAGGAAAAGTATCGGACTTCGAATTTGGTTAAATTTTCGAGTGTTCCGCTAATTTTGCCTCCGAGTGTAGTTATTCGATTCTACCGTTACTACGTGATAGTTTTTATGATGATGATAATGAGAAATTAAACTACTACAGGAGATTTCTTGAAAATCAGGATTGCAATTTCGGTCTGTCGATCAGCTGATAAGTACTCAACTAAAAATGAAATATTTACTTACATACACAGGTAGATACAACCCTAATATGGGTGCAAACAAGAGGTAATCATGTTATAAGCATGTATTATTTAAAGATATCAAGTATGCCGGGCCATATTGGTTGATTAGAAGATTATCTCTATGAAGAGTTTGTTGGAGTTTGAAAATTTCGACGGATTCTAAGAAATCTAACCTTTTATCTTTTAGATTAGAATCTGTGAATAATTTGAAGTTGATCTATGGGTGGAAAATAATGGCCATTTTCGATACAATGCGAAGCGAAAGTAGTATGGCTCGGCTTATTCGTCCATATGTAATATCTTTAAATAATACCTGTTTTTAGCATAAGTCGTTTAACACCTCTTGTTTGCACCCTTATTAATTTTG
This sequence comes from Cryptolaemus montrouzieri, assembly GCA_013387265.2. Taxonomy (NCBI): domain Eukaryota; kingdom Metazoa; phylum Arthropoda; class Insecta; order Coleoptera; family Coccinellidae; genus Cryptolaemus; species Cryptolaemus montrouzieri. Next base: position 42,300,139 of record JABFTP020000001.1, on the reverse strand, counting down.
TATCTACCTGTTTATGTATGTTAGTATTTCAATTTCAGTTCAGTTCTTTTTTACTCATTGAACTTGTATTTATATATCCAATGTGCTATATACTCAACGCCTAATATACTAAATATAAATAAATAAAATAAAATACTATACGCCTTATATACTGAACCCCCTTTCATATCTAACTCTATTTATGCTGTACCTCGTTATATTCATTGCCATTCATACTCTTCTGATCTTTAAGTTATATTGAATCCCCTCATATTTCACCTCGTACATTGTTATGTTCGAATTAGGGGGCACGGTAGTGCCCCGGCCAAGCCGAGCGCGAAGCAAACACTGCCGTACCATTCTTTACTGGAACCATTTCGCCGTATTTTCAGGCCCCTATTTGGGAACCTCTGGATAAGACCAGAAAGCAGAAATTTTCATCATCCAGTAAGTTATAATCACATACTCAAAATCCAACATTTAAAGTCTGTAGGTCATTTATTTCCGAACTAAAGCGAAAGTAAAGTTTCGTATTTATGACACTCACTCACTCACTCACTCACTCATGATCCTCAGAATAGAACTAGTACTTCCAATAAATTCAGAAAGCTGAAATTTGGTACAGAGTTAGGGTTTGACAGCAGTATAAAGGGAGAACTATCAAAACTAGGATAATCGAAGATCTGGAGTACCTGGAGACACTAATTAGAAAACACAAGAGCCCAACCAAAATATTAGAGATCGACATACCGCCTTTACAAAAAATACACAACTTGGTGGGCCGCTTCATTTGATGTCAAAAAACGAAGGTCTGAAGTATCTGATGAAGAACCGTCAGCTGGTCTCAGCTGAAAAAAGAGACTGCCATTGTAAAAATCCAGCGTAGTAGGACATATCTTCCAATTTAATCTAGCCTATAGCGTCCCACAGTCAGTGCTGGCGAATGCCTCCTCTACTGCTTTTAATACGCATATGAATAAAAATAAAGGATCTTCATGGGGTTCAACTCATAAATGTTAAATTCAAGAGTATAAAAGCTCAAGCTTCAGCAACCACCGAATACAACGGGCTTAGGCGTAAATACCGCACCGATCTTCCAGAAATCAAACCGTCTAAACCGTATAAAAGGATAAATTATGAATGCGAATGGGCAATATGAAAAACTGTTGCTAATGTACAAGAATCAGACCCAAAAAAAGAAAAGAAAGATTAGAAATAATAAAAAACTACTCCTAAAAGGAAAACAAAATTGTAAAATAAGAAAAATCCCACCAAAAATATTCTACAAAAAACTTGCCAAGTATCGATGGAGCTGGTTGTTTATATCGGAAAAGTAATCATTTCTAGACAAAGTCGTGCCAAGTCTTAGGTTACTTACTGCGATTTCTTTGTTATTATAGTTATTGTTGTGTGACTTGGCCGTTTAGAGGCACACAAGGGTACAAAACCAGGTGCTCCATGACACCATTGCACCAAACGTGTTCACAGAACCACTACCTATTAACGATTGAAAATTGCCACTTGGAAAACGTTGATTGAATAACCAGTCAATTGTGGGCTTGATAAAACTACGCATTTCAATCAGAATGTATAGGCAGAACTGAAATAAACAGAATGAAAAAATATTTCCAGTACAGACGATCCTCTGATCATTGATAGAAGTCCATCTGTATGTCTATTTTATGTTAGATCGGTGGCTGATTTTACGCTTCAAAACGAAAAGAGCAGAGGTCAGCATCGCCAATGCTGAATGCATGTCTTGCACAACCATCAACAGCCTAAAATAAGACACTTGCGTCTAATTACCAATACTAGTATTGGCTATTATATCGCCTAACAAACATAAGTACTTATAACAGATATAACATAACGTGTGAACAAAATTGACTTGTACCTACCCACGAACGTATAAAGAATGTTCTACAGCCAAAGTCACACAACATTAACTATAATAATAAAGAAAACCCAATAAGGAACCTTAGACTTGACACGACTAGATTTCATTACTTTTTAGAGATAAACAAGCAACTCCATCGAGACTTGGCTAGTTTCTTTACAGAAAGTTTTTAGTGGGATATTATTTTATGGATTCCGGCTCAATTATCAAACAAATTTCAGGATAACTCACCACTTCTAATTCAAAGACATTGATTCATTTTGATTTTCTGTAATTGAACTAACACAGGATGAAAAAAGGTTTCAGCATATATTCAAGAATTAAATCATTCAATCACACTATTGGCGTAGGGATTCAATTATCAAAAACGCAGATAAAATTTCCAAACAACCCATATTAATTTTCGAGCATGAGAAAACGTTTTTGAAGGTTACCAGAAAAATATTCAGCCAGTTGTTAGCAGCCAAATCATTGAAATAAGTAGTAGAAATAAGTGAGAATGAATAGATTAATTCCAAATTTGAGTTCGACGATGTCAAATCAAGAGTTTCAAACTCTATGATTTCCTCTCTGTACTTTACTACCCTGAGTCAAATAAGAACCACGAATTTTTACTTTTCCGCAGTAAGGAACAAAAAAGTATATGCGGATTGTAAGATTTCTGATAATATTTCTTAGGAGTTACGGATTAAAATCCTCGAACTACTCCATAACACTAGGTCTTCTAAGAAAAAAACTTGGAGATTCAAATATATTTTACAAAATAGTTCATTCGTCTTTCAATTGTCTATGTATACTCAATTCACATAATTTGAACTGAACAAACTGAACACCGTCACATTATTCTTGAATTCAATTTCACTTGACAATTGCGTCAACTGCTCCTAAAATTTCATATTTTCTCATTGCACCTGTAACTGTCATTCTTTCAGAACTGATAGTTTTTTGAAAAATCTTGAAATTTTTTTCAGAGTTTGTGGATGAACCCTATCCCATAAATGCTTTAAAACTAAATGACATTCTTAATTGAATTTGAATTTAAAGATATTTAAGAAAGTTCTTCAGAGTCTTTTTTTGAAAGTCCCAAAAAACAGTGGAAATTTTTCGAATCAAGTTAGAATCATTCTCAAATTACATGAACCTCAATCACATTTCAATGATAACAACAAATAGAACAGGGGCGATTGCCCCCGCACATGACATTTGTCGTTATGTGAGACAAATTATCTATGTTAATATAAACACCCAACCCAATTGTTCGAATTCAACGTTTTTGAGATATTTCAATTGAAAAAAGAAATAAATTAAGGTTTATTTCAAGAAAGAAACAAGAAAAGAGAAAATAAGAGACTCTTTCCGCATGTAGTAAAAAAATTGAAAATTGCTTTTTCATGGAGTAGGTATTTTTTTCTCGACCTCAGTATTACCTCCTCTTGCCCTGATATAGGCCTAAATCCGTATAGACATGCTTCGGATTAGATCTTCGACCTCCTCTGGGGTGATATTCTTCCACTCTTCTGTGGTTGCTTGGATGAGCTATTGTGGGATTCTTGAATTATCCTGACGTGATCTAATTTTCCTTGTAAGATTATCCCATCAATGATCAATAGGGTTTAGGTCTGGAAAGCAAACTGGCCAGCCCAAAATAGCATTTAATTCTGTTTCAAGATACTGCCGAGCGAGATTGCAGGTACGCGGAGGAGCATCTTGTATAAAATTGAAGTTCTCAACGTGGGCTCGTCGCTGGAGGCTCACTATGGTCTCTAGCACTAGCTTCACGTAATTTCTAGCCGTTACACTCGCAGGAAACGAAATCAAATATGTTTTGCCTCACAGCATAATACCACAACAAAACATCACACTACCCCCTTGGTATTTCGGAATTTGTCTTGCTGCTCTGAGTCTAGCTTGTTTCACACGATCCCTTAAAACCCGAATTCCCATTTTGGTGCTCGCTACACCAATTGAGTCTGTTAATTCTTTGTTGTCTGGTTAGCTTTGGAATTCTTAAGGGCCTTTTGCTGTATAAAGTCCTTGAACGAAGCCTTTGACGTATCGTATCGACTTATACACTAATTCCTATTGCTTCCAGAAATTGCCTTTGGAGTATGGGGTGCGATGCACTAGGGTCTCTACTTGCAATTTGTCACAAAAAGCGGTCTTGTTCGTCAGAAGTGATCTTCCTACGACTTCTTCTAGGCCTATTTTGCAGAGATTGTAGCTCCACGTATCGGGCGTAAGATTTTGAAATCCCTCCTTGTGATACCCCCATTGTGGCCGCTTTATCCTCTTGTGTCACTCCTTCTTCAACGAGGGCAATTATTCGACCCTTTGCACATCGGACAATTCAACGTGAGGCATTTTCAGTTATGATCATAGGCTATTTTAAATTTGGAAATTTACAGTTTTGAATCTCAGTGACGACTGAGTACAATATCCTGAACATGTGGTGATAACTCAACATTTCTTCTCATACTATCCAGTTTTTTTACTACACGAAACTTCATTCTTTACAAGTAGTCAAAGATCCATGGTTAAAAACAATCAATAATGCGAAATACCGAAGGATTCCATATCAATTTGGTTGTGTGTATGTATATGCTTGCCTTTCTCAAATTCTATTTTTCTCATACTCCATTCTTGTTTTACAGAAATGCACAACATTTATAAGATATCAACAATATTTGAAGGAATGATGTAAAATATATATCTTCTTCAATACAAATGTTTCAGTACAACTCCACGTTTCTATAGCTATCAATTTGGCAACAAATATCAAACAGTCACTTCTCTTAAAAGATGTAGTTCATAATTGTAAACTGAGGATATTGAAATATTTAAAAGAAGCATACAATTCTACTCTTGAAGCATGAAATTCATTTTTTTTATATTCTCCCTGTCCATCTCTCGAAAAAAATTGATTGCTACTTGATAAAATTTCTTTGTCTAAAAAATCGCCTCCCGATTTCCCTCGCTTTCCCCCACCATTTGTCTACGCCCGTACCTTACGGTTTTGGTAATGTTACTGGTTGACCCAGTGTATTCCCCTTCTAAATACTAAATCAAGACATTTGAAATTTGCACACCCTGTTCACTTGATATTTTGTAATTTTTGTACGATAACCGTGGTAGATACGATGCAAGAAAACAAAACACGTTCCAATTTGATGAGAAATTTTTTTTCATTTGAATTATCAGTGGCATACTGAAAGGATATTTTGTGAGCAGAAAGAACCCGTCACCCTTGGAAAATATTGCACACTAAAGAGGTATCCATGATCAAAATTTTAACTAGTTATCTCAAGATTTTTAGAAACTAGAATAAAGCTAACAAAATCAGAGAATTATGTACTCAGTAGATTGGTAACGAAGCGTTTTCGGATATATATTTATAGAAAATTTTCGTTATAATATCGCTCGAGGAATCACTCCTCAAAATCTTTCGCACTTTTCTATATACACCCTGAAAATCAATCAAGTGGTACTCTATAATACATCAAGCTAGTCATGTTGCAAAACATGAATTGTACCGGATGGTTCATCACATTCGCTACGGCAAATTTTAGATTTCTGCGCAGTAATATGTAGTGCTGTAGTGACTTCAGACTAAAATTTTCTAGAATATACAGGATGTTCCATAATAAATTTACTACCAAAATTATGATTTTTAAATAATTCTATTCATAAGGAAAGTGTGTGTCCATGAAATTCCACACATTGGCATTAAAATGTGCAGGAGCTACATCCAATTGAAACCACATTCGTTGCCTTACGTCGATCGTCACATCTTCTAACAATTCTTGTGAATGATCACGAGGAAAATTTATTTCCGTTAAAGTGCTCATCGAAAAAACCGGTCATATGACATGCCGGCCTATGATTGCCCCCCAATTATTAACAGCCCATCGATGGTGTGTGTACGGCGGACGAAAGTTGTAATGTAGATTCTGATCATCGTAATAATGAAAATTGTGCCGGTTTACTAGGAAGTTGTTGTGAAAAGTGCATTCATCCAGGAACATAATATATTCGCCAAAATGTTTCATTTCTTCGGAACATTTCCAACATACATAAACAGAACTCAATGCTACGTTCAAAATACTCTTCCGATACTCCCTGGTGAACCTGAACATGATACTGATGGAATCTGTGTTTTCCCAAGACTCCGGATACACTTTCTCTACTATTTCCTGTTTTATCAGCAATCTTTCGCTGACTACTAGTTGGATTCAACGACGGTTTCTACCACTGTCACCCGCTTTTGTCTGTTCGTTTTTAGATAAGCTACGTTGCCGGTTTGCCGAAATGATTGTAGTAGTTTTTGTGGGAAATTTCTGTCCGAATGTCGACGATTCGGGAATACTCATTTTGAAATGTATATCAAATAGCAAAATTGCTTAAAATTGAAATTTTCCATTCGATAGTAAAAACAAAAATGAAATTGTAAATACTATGCACACGTACGTACTTGAAACTGTTTCAGGTAAAGACAGACGTAATATTTTTCCTTAGGATATTAATAGGTATCAAAAACGATACTTCTATCTAACCTAACCTAATATTATGCAACATTAAAATGATTAGGATTAGGTAGGTACCAACTGAGTACAAGGAATGCAATGAAGCGATCTCGATTATTTATTTACCTTAATGCGATTTGCCGATATTGAGCATCATCTCCCTATTGAAATAGTTGGATAATAGAACTTGATTCACTGAAAGTGATGAAAAGAATAAATATTATTTATTATATTTTCAGAATTGTTGAAAAAAGGTAAAAGGAACCTAGGTACCATTCGAAAGATATTAAAATATATCATTTATTCACCTGTTAGATACAGGGTACGTCAGTAAACAGTAAAATGAGATTTAATTGAGCCCCAACTACAAGAATCGTTTTCGAACACCCTGTGTAATGATCAACATAATGTGATATATGTTCAAGAAACAACAGATACTATCACAATAGTTGTACACCTGAAGCTTTGAAATCAATATTGAGGACTCAAATGTTTTTAAAAGTCGTCAAATTTCAGAAATGAATATTTCGGAAAGTGTTCAAGATAGGTACAGGGAATTTCGAACAAACTCACCTTGATTATTCCTCATAAAGTCGAAAATGTATAATCTGAAATATTTTTAGTTTGTAGTCACTTCTCACTACATATTATTGAGACAAAAAAAATTTCATAATTGACCGTAAAATAGGCCTAATCCGGTATATTTTCGTTGACTATTTTCAGTACGTATTGTTACAGTTCGATTTTTCACAGTCACAGTCCTTTTAATTTGAGCAAAAATATAGTCCATGTTCAAAAGTAATTTTTCAGTTTTCTAAGGTCTCAACCATTTATTCAGGTAAAATACAGTAAAATTCAATTCTTGCAGTTTGGTATCATATCCAGTAATCCATTTCAATAGTTTAATTTACATATAACTGATCATTCCAAAGTAACTTCAATGCACAACATAGTCATCCTGGTCCATAGCTCTTTCAAAATTGATTTTCTCATTCACTGCACCTAAAACAAATAAAAAACAAATAAAAATCAAGTGACCAATCAATAGTAAAACCTTTTGTGAAAATTCGTACCTTTCTTACACTTCATTCTATTCTAAAATAAACGTCTTTCAGACAGTACTTCGGAATGCCTGTTGAGTCGGCATTGAAAATATTCAGGACAATAGTGTTAGGTTAATTGAGTTCTTTGTGGTGACAATTCGTAACCCGAATAGCAGTAGTTCTAGGTTCTTGCTTGCTTGCTTGCGTGCATCTTTTAACAATGTGCCCAATTACACAGCTTGACCTACAGTTTATAGTGGATTCCGAACCACTCTCCTAGACCTTGCAATGATAACTGCCACTACAAGGATTACAAGTTATCTGGTCGTCGGAAGTTTATGCCTTCTTGAGGCGACTCTTTCAAATTCAGTACTTTTTTGTTCAAGGACAACAGCATATTCTGACTCCGGATTCGAACCAGAAGCCTCGACGAAGCAGTTCCAATATGCTTGCGCACTAACCGTGCAGCTACCGAGGCGGTTAGTTCTAGGTTCTCTTTCTCAGTTCTCTTCAACTAACTGACATAGGAACTACGAAGTAACCTGTCGAAGGTTCCAGTGGTCACACGAATAATTCTCCAACATAGTTCAATAATTAATTCAATTCAGTCTCGTTTAATACCCATAGACACTTTTCAAGTATTCACTGAATTCAAAATTGACTCCTTTGGCACCACTCTCATACTTTTGGCTTCATTGATTTCACTCCACTCTATTAAATTCTTTCAGAATTCCGTTGAGATGTTTGCTTTTGACGTTTGATTGAGGTTGAAAGTTCGTCATTTGTGGATCCGATCGAATTCGAATGTGGTTTTTTATGAACGTTGAAATTTATATATTTATTGGGAAATGAGAAAACGTCTCCTTTTTCCATTTCAACCATCTTGTAAAACTCACAGCTCAGGTTCCGTTAAGTACCTAGTAGCTGCAGCCCGAGTAAAAAGTTCGATAGTTGTGAAATATTTCACTGGTTTAACGAACAATTCAGGCTGTGCGGCGACGTTAGTTTAAACTGCTTGTCAGGATAGCTTATGCTACAGAGTACAGAGAATTGGGAGTTTCGGAACACGCAGTTGAAGGAACATAACAGGGATCTTCGAATCAATTATTTTCTGAATCTGTCTACCTTTGGAAACCCTTGTAAACTCTGGTATTGGAGAAACCGATCACATAGAACTTTGAGACCGTTTTGTTACCTGACCTTTTACCCACCCTCAGCAGCAATAGTTAAAGCAATAGAACAGATCCACCTGTAACCTACCAACCGCGCCTTCAGTACTAGCAAACTCTACCGTTAACTTTGTGACATGCGTTGGGGACCATCTTTATCTGAAGACTTTCATGTCAAGATGAGTACCTTGATCATTTCAATTTTCCGCAGAGTTTCAATTCTATTCAGCTCAGAAGTAATTTCCTAACCATCAGAGAATTAATTGTTCCATAGAATTTCAGAAGTAAGTTAGTTCTTTTTTCCTTTTTTTTTCTCTCAAGGGCTTAGTAAAGAACTTCAACCTTGTATGGGAAGAGAGTTGTAGGCTAGAGAGCGTTCTCGCCTATAACTGTGATAAAGCTTTTGAATTGTTTTGCATGTTTGAATAACGTCTCTCACCAATGATTGCATTTTAATTTATTTATTCATTTGTACTGCTTGATCGTAGTATAGTTAGATTAGTCAATTTTGTGTATGTAGGTGCCTACTTATCAAACGTCACATTGTATTCAATATTTCGCTTCACGTCAAATTAAGTCAAATTTAAAGTTACCTCTTATTGAGTTTTATTATCGAATTTATTACCATATTAAATTCTGCTAGTTGAATTGTGGCTGTCGAGTAAATATTAGCTTGAATAAATTTGGTTGTTTCATAAGATGGGTTTGATTTGACAGGCCTTGAGCTAGAAGCTAACCCTGTTATATATAGAGAATCCCAACGTGAGTAATTGAACATTTTGAATACCTCTTTTCTGTAGTCCTTATAGAGTGACTGAATACCGCTTTCTATAGGTACTCTGATGGAAGTGTACACACCGAAACGACACATTATAGTATAATCTCATGTTAACATCAGTTTCAAACAACTACAAATGAAAGTTTCTGATTCACTAAAAACGAAGCATCATTTAGAGAAGTTTGGGAGTGAAATATAAAAATGCCGAGATATAAAGGATAATAACATTGTGAATAAGATGTCGAGAATTATTATATTAAAAGTTGACAACCGTGTCGTCTTCTCCCTCCATAAAAAGTGCGAACGTTCCAGAGTAGCTTCAATCGACCAAAACATGTATTCATTATTACAGAGGGTTGATATTTCAAGGCAATAGCGAGACAACTGTTTTTGTGCATCAAAGTTTTGACATCTCCATTACATCGCATGTAAGAAGCTGCATAGAACCTTTCCGCTAGGTTTCCGTTGTCTTTTGTTATGACTTCATTCCGAATTGACTTCCTTTCATTCGAAAGCTATACTGGGGTAGTTGTGGCGACAGTCCTTTATTTATTTATATGACTTTTCAACTCATAATACTCATAATCGGTTTATGGTTTTGTTATATCATCTTTTTATGCTTTACTCATCTTTAATTCTTTTCAAACGTGGTAAGTTGATGGTATTTTCTACGGCAGGGAATTTTGATGTTCTTAGAAGTTTCGATTCACAAGGGGAAATAAGGAATATACTTAGAGGGTGGACGAAAATTAATCCTTGTAAAAAGCACTACTTACTTCTATGTTATTAATTACCTAGATTCAGTTGTTACTGATACCTTGAGATTAATTTGTTGGACAAAACACTGTGGAGGTTAACTTCTTAAACTAACTTTGCAATTTCGACTCATTCCTCTGCGATTTTACCCTAAATTTTGAATAGGAGGGAGATATTGTAAGACAACTAGCTATGAAGGCTTCCACCACTTTTTCAGTATTTTATACTTTTCAGAAATTCACAAAAAAATATTTCTTTGTGATATATGTTGACTCGATGGTAGATTTCGTAAATTCCGCAAAATTGAAAAATTGCGAACAAGATGAATTTTGCTGAGTACTCATATAGGACAATGAAAAATGGGGAGGTATAATCCACTGTGGTCGGATTTCGAAAATTATGGCATGAAGCAAGACTTGTGTATGGCCAGACAGGCACTCACACTCCAATTTCAGCGGAATATCGTATTTGTTAAATGTCTTAGCTTGAACAAGACATTTTGAACGTTTAAACACAATAACATATATTTTTTTAAATATGCAGTTGTCGGGAAGGATACGAAAGAAAAAGATTTCCATTCAAACTCAGATTGATGAAATAATTATTTTATGGTCATATTATGTTTTCCGAAGAAGTTTTGATGAGAAAGGTTATTGAATTCCACCGATTTCGAGAGAAGATGAATGAATTAACAAATACTGACTTAAAATCACTGATTGAACTGAGGATTTCTACAGAATAACAAGCTGATTCCTTTCTTCATTTTTGAAGAAAAATTTACCACCATGATCCATGTTTCTACTTCAGGTGATATCTGAAATAGGTCCCTAAGAAAAGAAATTATTCGAAAAATTTCTTCATTTTTGCTGAAGAATCACCACCTTGAATTGGCCTGAGTATTTAAGACACACCCCGTTCAAGAAAAATCTCATTTACTTCTTAAAAGTTATTCGTTTCTAATTATTGTTTTTGTTATTTTTGGTTGTAGTAGAACCTGATGCATCTCAAAAACTTCTACTCTACACAAATTGATGAATGGAAATGTATGAAAATCACCCTGAATCGAATTTGAATTCAAAATAATATAATTATTGTCAAAGTATTAGGGGAGACCGGGTTAAAAGTCACATTTTTTTTCTTCTGCATTTTTAGTGACTATGTTCTCAGTTCATCAGTGACATTTATACATATATTAATGAGTAGTGTATACCGGGGGAGTCAATAAGGCGAGGAACTTCTATATCTCGGAAAATATTTAAGACAGAAGCAAAATTTTTTCTGCTTATTGTTTCATAAGTATGTGTGCATTTTCTAAAGTTATTTTCGTACATACAGGGTGTTCCATTTTTGCTCCAAGCACAAACATAGACTTTTTTCAAATGGCATGCCCTGTATTTTTTATCATATTCTGATTACAATTTGGATGCTCTCTTCAACGATATCCGTTTTGTGCCCAAACAACAATGGGTAGATTTTAAATTAATTAAAATATCGATAATTTCGGGAATTTGGAAGTTTTTTCAAAAATTTTCAAATGTCTCATTTCGCATAATTTACGCATGATATTTTTTTTTCTTAAGGTAAAAGTGTTGTACCTTATTCTCAAATGAAGAAAAAAAAAGTTTTTATACCGAGTGTTCCTAGTAACCCGGCGAAAATGAAATTTTTCAAACATGAAAACTTTTTTGTTCCAAACATAACACCCAATATCTTTTTCGCGTGTTTTGTATCCACTCGAATGAGCTTCACAACGATACCTTTTTTTCAAAAATCCGATGGAGATTTCCCTGAAAATTTCAAAATTAGTGTGAGGTTTAGGTATTTCTTGCAATAAACATGCTGTTGATAAAATTCAGACATTGAAATATGCAAATTTCAACAAAAAATTAGATTCTTTGCTGTTCAATGAAACTCAAACATAAAACTCTCAAGGTGTATCGAAATTACTTCACAAGAAAAGATTCATTTGCGATATTATCATTTGTGCTCAGAGCTAACTAAGTCTTCACTTAATTGAAATTACTCAGTTCTAAATTATCTCAATAAATTTTCAAAAAGTCAAAATATCCAAAAGATCGAGAATTTGGAAGGTTTTAAGAACTTCTCACCATCTTCATTCCGTATCATTTGAGTGTGACAATAATTATTCTCTGAAAAAAATATGTTCCTCATCATCGAAAGTAAGAGATCAACTGTTTTTTCATACCCAGTGTTCTTAGTGATCCAACGAAAATAGAATTTTTCGAGACAAAAGAACTTTTTTATCAATGTAACACCCTGTTATTTTCACTGATCTTGTATTAGTTTTACAATTACCCAAAATATTCCGGAATTATCATTAAGAAACAAAATTGAAATGCTTGTGAATAAAACATCCACTGAAAAAAAAGCAAATCAAGATCATAAACACCAATTTAATTCTATTTCAATAGATTTTCGAATCAAATTAGATGTTCGAAATGCCCCCATTTTGACGAATACATTCTCTAACACCATTGTTAAATGATTCGGTCACTCTCTGGAGAACATTCGGCGTTATAATCCTAAATGATTCTGTAATTCTCTCCATCATATTTTCCTGGTTTTTGGAGGGTCTCGATATACCCTCTCTTTAACATACCCTCACAAAAAAAAATCCAATTTGTCTGTAGACCTAGGACGCCATCCTACAGGACCTCCACGGCCTATCCAATTACCCTCAAACCTATCATTTAAAAAATCGCGGACATTGCCGCTGTAGTATGCTGGTGTCCCATCGTGTTGGAACCACATATTGTTTTTTATGTTTTGGGGAACACTAATAAGAAAAGGCTCCAGATCATGCTGCAAAAAATTTCAATTAAATTCGCCGTTCAAATGTTCTTGGGAAAAAAGGGTCCGATCACATAATCATCAATTTTACCACCCAAGACATTTTGAGACCAACGATGTTGGTGGTCAACAGTTCTCATGAAATGAGGATTTTGAGTATCATAATAATAAAAATTATGCCAGTTCACCAATCCATTCTTATGAAAGGTGGCCTCATCAGAGAAAAGTACCGCTCTGAAAAAATTCGGTTGGTCTGCTATTTCATTTAAAGATCATCTACAAAAATCCAATCTCCGCCCGAAGTCCAGGGGCTCCAACTGTTGGTGGAGTTGAACATGAAAAGGATAGAACTTTTCCTTCCTCAAGATTCTTGATACAGATGTCTAACTAATGCCCAAGTCTCGACTAACATCTGTTGTACTAACATGAGGATTCTCTACTGCGCTCAAAACAACCTGCATGCTATTCTCTTCATTGAGTACACGCTTAGCTCTCTCATTCTTCCCATATCCAACTTGTCCAGTTCTTTCAAACCTTTCCTTCAGTCTCTCTAAAGCCTCTCTCCTAGGATGTCTACTGTTTGGGTAACGTTGGGCATAAATATGTGACGCCAACAAACAATGCCTCTCACCTTCTCCCAAACAATAAATCATATTAATTAACTCTTCTTGGGTAAAATTCATTGTTGCAATAATATTATGTATTTCTCACTTAGACTCACTCATATGACGTTGGAATTATCCAATTCAAAACTGTCAAATCTTGGGGCATTGTGAGTAAACCATAGAAATAAGTTTTCTATGGGCACAGGTGGTTTAAAATACAGTCGCCCAGCAATTTTCTGATTTGTGGTGCAATAAAAATGCCTTCCTTTAATTTTGCATCAATTGACCTGGGAAAGACTTCTTTTAAGTTTTTCAATCCATCGCCATCTTTATTCATTGCCTTCACAAAGTTTTTCATCAGCCCTCGTTCAATAAGTACACGGGGTAGAAAGCCATTTTTTGGTTCTACAAGAGGTCTTTACTTAAAACTTTGAGATCCTGGTTGAAATTTATTTCTATCTGGCCAAATGTCTGTTATACAATGCTGATTTACTGCACGATTGTCCCATAGACAAAGAAAGCAGCAATATTATGTAAAACCTTCCTGAAATCCCAATAAAATTTTTATACTTTCAAGTCCCCATATATTTGCCATTTAAATTTTATTTATTCTAGCCAAAACATAGCTCGTATTTTCATTACCTTCTTTCATCGTCATTAAACTGGAATAAAGGATTTACATTTTTTTAAATTTCCATTAGGCAATAATACAGCTTCTAAACTGTATTCAGACGAATCCATAAACGCCACTAGGAGAAGGAAGTATCAAGTCCCTTCATTTAACTACCAATATCAGAATACTTACGCAACGAATTTAGAATGCAGAAAACCGAGCATGTCTTCTTATCAAATTCGTAATTTTTGTTTAATTTGCTCGTAAGTTCTATTCCTTAAAAGGGGAACCGTGACCTGAAGTAAAAATGGGGTTGGTGCACTCTTTTTAGGAGCTGCTTGATGGTACATAGTCTCCAATATCTTATAAGGTTAACCTACTGAATTTACTGACTACTATGTTAAAACCCTATAAAGTAGGTGTACTAGCTCAACGTTCTACCAAATGCTATTACACCTTGGTGCCAACGGTTCGCTCAGTCAAAGATGGTGGTTCGTTGGATCAATTAGAGAGAAAGGGGCGCCAAAGCATCTGTGAATAACCTTATTGTAATACTTGACTCCTTGTAGATCAAAAATGCTTAAAATTCCACAGTCCAAAATATGATTCACCAGCGGAACGATCAAGGAATACAAAATACTTAGGTCCAATATCTGAAACTCTCTCTTGCTAACTATACTAACTCTATTTACTTTAAACTTGTTTGGGGTAACTATGCCACTTCAACTATTGGGTAAAGAAATGATGGTAAACATTCACTTTGAGCAAGGTTATATTATCCAACTGACAATAAGTACGTATATAGGTTCTCAAAATCAAACTCAAATTATCATCAAAGTCAACACTAAGCACTTACCAATACAATGTAAGTCTCAAGGTACCCACAATCACAGACGAACCTTTCCTGCGCAGGGAAGACCTGGTCTTTCACAAAATTAAGTACATGAACATCTGACAAAATGTCAGTTGAAAATCAGATGTAAGTAATAGTTATACAGAACATTGTCACACTGAAATATTTCTTATGCATAAATATAGAAATGAACTAAATGAAATATCTGTGGTACTGGTGGCTGAGTTTAATATCGAAGATTTGAATGTCTCTATTACTACCGCTTGGCTCTCAGTTAAATGAAAATGTGGGTAGATGCCACCGGTAGTGGACTCCGGTGGCAGTCTCAGGTGTCGTGTCCAATTCCGATTGGAGTTTAAAAGCAGGAATAAACGAAACTCAAAACTTGAACTTAAACGTTGGGGCGACACTGGAGTAAACCTGCACAAAAGGCCCTGAAAAGAAAATGATCCCTGAAGGATAGTTGAACGAAATGAAAAAGCCCTAGGGTTACTTACAAGGATGATATGTGGCCTTGAAGTATGAATTCGAAATTCTCAATACGATCCTTTATACAAGGTGCTTGTTGTCTCTATTCAAAATCCATAAAACTATAGACAAACTAGCAAATATAACGATTCAATTCAACCGACCACAATGTCGAAAATCAGAAACACACACTGAATTTAATTAGAAGCGTCACTTGAGAATTCCAGAATGGCAAGATATTATCTAGACTATCCAACAGCTGATAGATTAACCTAGGTCAAGATCTTCTAGAAACGTCAACAGGCACAACCAGGAAACAACGTAGAACTTCTCAGTACCAATCAGAATTCATTTCCTCTCCGAGCATTCTATGACTCCCATATGAAATAGACCTATATGCTTGCACAGCCAATAGGCTGAGGCCATAGCCCTTCTGAGAAGGGATGATAGAAGGAGAAGAAGACCTATATGCTCTTCACACCTACTCTATGTTAATTCTATATGGCTACCTTCCGAATGAGGACGAGCAGGACTAGTACAACCATCGAACAGTAGCGATTCGAAAAAGCTCCCCAGAATTTGAAGATCGGAGTAAGGTAGATAATCTCTCCTCCAATATAGTGCACATGGTGCCAGATCAAGCAGTACTAGTAGGTAGAACGAATCAAGGTTCACATAACAAATAGAACATTTCTATGAACTGTCAGATAGTTTAACCTCACCAACATAACAAAACAATGAGTTGAAAATGCTACAAGTAAAGTAAATTATTAACGCAGATGTTCGAGAATAAATTTAAATGTAATCTAATAATGAAAGGAAAGGCCAATGAAATTCTGAGAGTCGAGAACTATTCCTAGACAAAACGAATGATGCGGGACTTAGTTTCCCCCTGATTGGAATATCTTACAAAACTTATGAAACAGAGAGAAAAATACCGTAAGTAATCTGACAATTAACTTTAGAGACTATAAATTCCAAAATAATAAATAACGGCAAGATTTAAACCTTACAATCTTCCAAAACAAATTTTTGTGGAAATCAATGTACGATCAGCCCTGATAAATCTGCAATATGGGCGAATTTTGATTTGTCGACACAGAGTGTACTGTACACTAAACACTGTACACACAGAGAACCTCTAACTTCGCAACTCAAAAGAAGACTGATTTATAATCTCATTTTTATGTTTCTATTGTAACCAACACGATTCAGGTATGAAATAGTCCTTCATTACATTCACTACCTGCAAATTAAAAACTATCTTATTGGCCTATTGAAAGGCGGTACATGTTAGAGTATTTATCCTATTATGAGAAGGGTATTTCCATTAAAAAATTAAGAACTGCTTTGTGTTACGAAAATCCTGTCAACTAGTGTTCTCATTCCAATTTTTATGGGTACCATTTTCATTTCGATTATTCCTTATTGCTGATGGATTACTGTAAAAGTAATTCTCCAATTCATCTAAACTTCTCCTGAATAAATTTGAATTTTCGATTTTCTGCGATAATTTCTAGGTCTGTTATTTTGAACAGCCCGGCGCATTCACCATTTTGCATCCATTCTATAATAAGTAAAATCATATTTTACCACGTCTAAGCTTATAATTCTCAAGCGACAAAAAATCATAAAATCAATTGTTGCCTTGATAAAAGAACTGCGATAATTCTTGGAAGTCATGTTTTTCTATTTTATCCTATACCATCATTCGGTCTGTAACAGTCCGATTTCTCGAATTAATCATATCTTTCAAACTCAGTTTTCATAATTTTATTGATAATTCAATTTCATTTCATCAAGTTAAATATTCAAACAGGTTGAAATCAGAATCAAGAATCTTCAGGTAATGATAACCAATGAAAATTATAGTCATATCCGTAAGGTGTCGCTGGTATTGATCTAGGTTCTTCACCGGTTAATTGTGAAGTCAGTTCTTGAAAGAAAATCATTTTCTCGCTTCTGTGGGAGAACGGAAAGCAGTACTCATTCTATGTTTCATTTCCACTTTATTGTTGTGAAGAAAATAATTTCGCTTTTTATCAGTTTTTTTTGAAAATCAATAGTTTTTTTCATAGAACCGAGTCTATATAAGTTCGGAATTCATTAGATTCGCTGTCTTTCTATTAAGAAAGAAATCTAGATCGATATCTGGTACTCCAAGGTTTTTTTCACCGTCAAGATATTTTATGAGTTTTCATCTTTATGCCAAACCTTGATATTCCACGACTGGGGTAACCACATATTGAGGGAACTAGTCTTGCCACCTAGGGCAGCCAATCAATTAACCTGTAAGCTTTAAGATACAGGAATACCAACAGACTGATGTAAAACACTATCCAGTCATGGTGGGAATTAATCTCCAAATGTTTGTAATTTTTAACGTTTCCACATCTGTTTGTTACTGTTCGTATCTTTCTCGAAGTCCGGTAGCGGGTTCGCCGTGTCGGTCCATAGAGGGCGACTCTCGTACGTATGTACGAGGTGCGTCCTTTCTGGATACATTGATAGGGAGTACCCCTGATGTAGCTTGGTAGGATGCTGAGAAGCGATATGCGACACTGATGAGCTCCTAATATATAAACAAATAGGGCGAAACTGCAGTCTGCTGCTTCGTTTATCGGCATCCTGCTTGGTTGCACTATTGTGGCGCTTGGGGGCTGCGTGCATGGCGGGCAGATTTGGAAACTAGCTCTTGTCACGAGGGATTATTCATTGATCTACGGATTTTTGAATAATTCGTCTTGTCTCAGATTATATTATATATATATATATATATATATATATATATAGCTTCCTAAAAAGCTAAGTGTTTCTCTTTATGATCCAATTCTTCTCTTCTATCTTCGTTAATTGTTGACTGAGCTCTATCATTGAATTGTAATTGGTTAAACTTTGTAGTTAAGTTTTATTTGTATTTTATTTGTATTAGTTACCTTGATTATAGTTAGTAATTCATGAAACAGTTACTGTGATTTTGCTATTTATCTTGTTATAAGGCTAGTTGAATGAAGTGATGGGTATTATTCCTAAGCCTATATCTAGGACGTAGGTTCTAGAGGAAGATCTCACACACTGAGATAAAGGGACTCTAGCTAGGCATAGGTAATTAATAAGTAGTTTCAATTGTAATGTTCTTTCAACTAGCCTTGATATAATTTAATCTCATTCAACTTCATTATTTAAATTTCTTAGTTCCAGTAGAATTGAAATATTTCTCCAAGTTTAGATATTCTAGAGGTAAAACCATTACAAGTCATTCCAGAATACTTTTTCTTTCATTCAGATCAGAAAAATAAACGGTTATATTATCATCTTAAGTAACATTTCATTTAAATTCGGAACACCTATATTTCATTATTCTGAAAAGAATGCAAAGTATTCTACTTTAGCTGAGGAAAAAAGGAAAATGAAAGACGTGATTTCCATTATCCTTGTGATAATCCTAACCGGCGTCTTGTTTACAGAGAAGTGTACAGGACACCACACAAAACAACTGTTCGAGAAAATCTTTGAAACGTGGTGAGCCACCTAAAACTGGTCCGAGAATGCGATTCTGTAAGTTAAGATCCTCGAGAAAATCTCTATTTTACGTGTGAAAGAAAGCTTAAAACATTTCAATACACTGGGTGGTCATAAGGCGATTGAGCAGTGCATAACATTGTTTCTGTTGAATATATTCAAGAAGTAAATATGGAAAGAGTTAGAGACTAATTTACTGCATGACTCTGAATAGTTTTCAAATATATGGGATGTTCCATTACAGAGATGTAAGTTATGTGTTTATGAATGGATGATCATTTTTGAACTTGTTAACACGAAATGGAGTGTTTTTTCTGATCAGTTCATGCCTTTGCTGAAATATAAAATTATTTTCGAAAACTTTCTGTCTACTATTATCGTGTTAGAATATCAATTTTGATACAGAATTATTCTCATATACTCATATACTCAAATATCCAGGCAGAATAGATACTCATTAATTTAGGTATATAGGCTTGTATATATATATATATATATATATATATATATATATATATATATATATATATATATATATATATATATATATATATATATATATATATATACCCACCCTAAAGAATTGAAGAATGATTATATTGATGAAATCGCATCGAATAAATGGTTAGTATCTGGAGAATTGTTTGCTGAAACAGAAGGCTTGGCAATTGCGATCCAGAATCAGGTTGTTTTCACGAGGAATTATAGAAAACACATCATCAAACAAAATAAAGATGATTCTAGCCGTAGATGTTTCTGTTCTTCAGAAACAGTTTTCATATATTATCATCTTGCTCAGTCCTTGCTTCAACAGATTATTTAGAAAGACATAATGCCGTCGCTAATATTATTCATTTTAATCTAGGAATTAAACATGACCTAATTCCCAAAGGAAAAAATTTCACAAATATGAACCTGAGATTATTTGTGAAAATGACAAATATAAACTTAATTTTGATAAAACAATTCTTTGCAACAGAGCTGTAAAACACAATAGACCAGATATCATTCTTAATGATAAACAGAATCAAATAACATATATAATTGATATTGCTATACCCGACACACATAATATACAAAATAAATACAATGAAAAAATTTCTAAATATATGATGCTTGGCGACGAGATTAAAAAATGTGGAAAATGAAGAAAATATTTATTCTACCGATTATTATTTCCACAACAGGTGTTATTCCTAGGAATCTTCACAAAAGTATTGAGATTTTGGGTCTGAAGAAAAATTTGTTTGAACAAAAGATAACAGTCATCAAATGTTGTAATATTCTTCGTAGGTTTCTTTCCGAAAAAATAATGAGGTAGAGTCATAGGTTTTCTCTTTAGTTTATACTGCTCAGAATCTCATTTCATATTTTATTTATTTGTTTATGAAAATGTAATATAATTAACCGGCAATTTTGTCATATTTATATTCAGAGCAGTATTCTAGTCAATCGTTCACCACTTCACACAAAGGAAACTATTAATGAGTAATATTCAGTGTAACTTGACTTAGGTCCGTACACTGGATTTTTCCGGAAGGGAAAGCTTCTGACACTACTCGTTGGTACATTGATATCATTGTCTGATGATGCTATAGTATGTATATATTCTGGTAGATTGATTTATTCTCATAACATTTAACGTTATCCTAATATATAATTATTCCAGGATATGTTTTGATTATAATCATTGCCTGGCAATGGTATTAATTACCGGGTGGTGGATTTATATTTTCATGAAATCAGTTTGATTGAATGAACAGATATATGGGCAACTCGTCGGGGTAAAACCCTATATATATATATATATATATATATATATATATATATATATATATATATATATATATATATATATATATATATATATATATATATATATATATATATATACTATAGCGCACATAGTATAGAATCAGTTCGTTTGGTTTTTAGAACCAGATGCTTCGTTACAACCTTCGGCAACACACTATAAGCAAGCGAGTACCACATACCTAGCACTACAAACCTTCGAATACGTTCAAGCTCACACTGAGTTGTTTATGCTCTGACTTGTCCATTTATACGCCGTTTCAGGTTATATGATGTTCGAGTTATGGCTCCGACCATTTGTGGCGTATTGTCGCTGCAGTATGAAGATGTGTTCGTCTGAGACGTATCGGTGAAATGATTTTATTTTGTTCCTTTTATTCCAGAACCATTTTCCAGGAAACTGCTGAGTTGAGTATGTGTCATCTCGTTTGTTAAAATGGTTTGTTTTCTGTATTTCTATCGCCTCTCTAATTAATCGCTGTTTTGAATTTTCTATGTTCGTAACCGTTTTGGTTGCGGCAAAGTCGTTTTCGTGATTTGTTAAGAAAATATGATGATAAATCGCTGAAGTACTAGTTTTATTTCTGAAGGCATTTAATGTTCTTTTATTCTGACGGATTTCCAGCGATTTGTTTGTCCAATAGAAACTTTGTCTCATCTCTTGCATGGAATGGTGTGAACGTCCTGTTGTTCTAGTTGAATGATATCCTTTAGATTCCCAGTATTTTTGATATTGTTTTATGTAAACGAAATATGGTTGTGATATTTCTTCTGAGTAGTTTGCCAATTCTGTCTCTGGTGCCTTTAACATATGGGAGATAAGCTGTACCATTGTATTTTACTTTTTCCTGGTCCATAGATTGCTTGGGAGTTTTCATTATCGATTTCATGATCGTGTGATGGCTGTGGCCGTTACACTTCAATGTTTGAGTTAGCTGTTTCAACTCTTCATCTTGATTGTTGTTGGCACATAGATGTTCTGAACGTGCAACTAACCTGTTAGAACTGATTTTAAATGTGCCGGATAGTGGTATGATTTTGCATTCAGGTATCTATTTGTGTGCGTTGGTTTGCGATATACTATGTATTCAAGGGTATTGTTTTGTTTTTTATCAGTAACACATCTAAGAAACGTAAGGTGTTATTAACTTCTAGTTCCATTGTGAATTTTATATTATGGTAAATGGTTATCAGGTACGATGGAAAATTGTTCAGTTCTAATTTACCATCAGGCCTCTGTGCTTTCTCTAAGGCTTTAGTTTCAAAGTTTTTCATGAAGAGATTGGCAATAACCGGTAATAATGGAGATCCCATAAGGTACCCTTTGATTTGTTTATATATCTGGTTATTGTATGTAAGGTATGTGTTTTTGAGACAATAGTCTGCCAAGTCTATGATATCTGGACAGAAGTTATTTTCCATTGATATTATGTCCATCTTCTTTATCGATTTTGATGTTTCCCTTTTATAATATGAAATCTTCTGAATTTTTTACGTAGGAATTTTCTGTTTCTGCAGTTGGTTATAATTGTTTCGGAAGATATGCCGCTAGCATCTGTAGAGGAGAACCCAATGAACTCACAATTGGTCTCAATGGTACATTCGGTTCATGGATGTTTGCTAACGCATGTAATTCTGAAATTCTCAGGTTTTTTCTGTGGGAATTAATTGATTTTGTATTGGATATATTGTAGATGTCTTTAATTTTGCTGTGATAGTTTTTTTAGATAGAAGGTAAGGTCAGGGCTCGTTTTTGAATGATAAGAGTCTTCTAGAATAAGCTTCATTTCGGTGTCATAATCGATTGTCTTCATTATAACTGTTTCATTGCCTTCATCAACAAGAGACATGACGAACTAAAAACCTAAAAACCAATCTGATGTATGTAATAAGATTAGAGTCTTCCCTGCTTAGTTATTGTACATTACAGATGACCGACATGAATGGTGGTTCTTTGACAATAACTTTCAGACGATTCGAAAAAACGCGATCAAATTTTCGGAGATGTTATTTCTCATTTATTCCTTGATAACAGTGCAGAAACTGATCACGTGAGAATATCTGCGAAACGACGGTGGACTCACCCACACACTCTTTATCATACAGGTTTTATAGTGGCGAATTTTTCTAATGCGTTATATTAAGAATGTTTAATTTTTTCTGGGGTTTCTGTTTTATCCCAATCTGAACGTGCAGTCATATGGTAGACGCAATTGGAGCTTGGTAGGCTTACTATGTAGGTACCAAAATGTTTTTCTATGAATCCGGAGAAGAGGAAACTGTGCGCTGACACTCTCAGTTTTTATCAATCAAACGATGAAAATTGATTACATCTGTCCGGAATATGCAGATATGTATTTTTTGCAAGGCTTAGTGCAGAGGGCTTTTCTCAAACAGAAGGCTTCTCGATAAGAAGCACTTTTGAGCTGCTTCGCCGACGATTGAGACAGACAGATAAGCACCTCAAGGAGTTCGTATTAGTGAATTGAGTATTGAATATAAGGAATCATGATTGAATTAGGAGTAATAATTCATCCCAATTCCTTTCCGTGTCCTTTTTATCAAGGAAGTTTCAAAAGAATGAGTAGAAATGCTGCAGTGATGCGTCGGGTAAGAAAATTCGAAGCACAAGAAATTGTATAAGATGCGGTTCCAGAAAGTCCATCCTTTGTGTGCGAAGAGTATCTGCTCAATTTAACATAATGTTTCTTTATGAATTCGGAGAAGTGGGAACTAAGACACTGACACTTTCAGTTTGTATCAGTCAAACGTTCTAAATGTATTATACCTTTCTGGAATATGTAGATATGAATTTGATGACGGCTTAGCGTCTTCAAATGCTTCAGAAGCAAGGAGATAAGCTAATAGTGTGATAGGCTCCACTGACGTTTGAATCAAGCAGCTAGGAACTTTCATCATCCTGAATATACTGAATTAAGTGCCGCGAAATTCATCTCAATTTCAATCATGCTACTGATGCATGAAATAACAAAGACAGAATAACTAATGTTGATTCATTTAAAATAACTATAAAAATACTTCAGATTCAGAGCAAATGCGCGAAATGTGCAGCATGGCCTACAACGAATTTTCTTGAACGTTTAATTAAATTTGTCTATTGACAGTGGAACTCCAAAAACCAACGGATTCAGGTCTGGCGAACGCGGTGGCCAAGCTACTGGTCCCCTTCCAGCAGTTTTGGAACATATTTTTTAAATTTTCAAGCACGCTAATGCTGAAATGAGGTAGCGAACTATCGTGCAAGAACCACATGTTTCGTAAAATATGTAAAGGGACATCCTCTAAAAGATCTTCCGAATTGTCACAAAGAAAATTTAGATAGATTTCTCCATTCAATCGCTGGGGGAAAACGAAAAGCCCAATTGAATGGTTACTAAATTTTTCTGTCCAAACATTGATGGTGGGAAAGTGTTGCTGACTTCGCGCTACGTAGGTTTCATGAGGATGTTCTTAGAGATTGTTGATTATGTAAATTCACTACTCCATTTTTTGGTTAATTCTGCTAAGTGGGTAAATGAGATGGAGGTTACGAACTCTGCATCATTTTGATGGTTCTCTAGTAGCCAGTTACAAATATTCCATTCTGGTTGGATGATCGTTTTCACTAAGATTTGAATTTGGGAGGCTTTTACTTGGTAAAATTCCATTATCAATAATAAAAAACAAGTACTGTGTTTTAAGGAATTTTACTTAATAATTGCGATTCGTAACGAGTTTCACTACACCGTAGCTTCTTCAGACGAATGAATATACAGAAAAAATATAAATGAGAATATAACTATAAATGTTCTTGAATAATTGAAAGCTTATTGGGTTGCTTCTTCTCTTTTCACTAAGTGCTAGAACTTTCTTGAGATGAAACAGATGGACCATCACTCCAGCATTTCTACCCATTCTCGTCAAACTTCCATGAAAAAAGGGTACGGAAACAATTTAGGATGAATTATTCACGTCATTATATTTAATACTCAATCCACTGGTACAAATTCTTTGAGGTGCATATCTGTCTCCCTCTATCGTCGGTGAACCAGCTCAAAAGTGCTTCCTATCGAGAAGCCTTTTGTTTGGAAAATGCTCTCTGTACTAAACCGCGCACAGATACATATCTGCATATTCCGGGAGGATGTAATCCATTTTTATCGTTCGATTGATAAAAACTGAAAGTGTCAGTGTTGTAGTTACCACTTCTCTGGTTCCCCAGAAAAAAATTATACATACTTAACGTAATAACGCATTTGCGAAAATTCGCCACTATAAAAAGTGCATGATAAAAGTGTCCGGGTAAGTCCACCGTCGCTTCGCAGATGTTCTCACGTGACGAGTTTCTGCACTGTTATCAAGTAATAAATGAGAAACAACATCTCCGAAAATTTGCTCGCATTTCTTTGAATCGTTTACAAGTTATGGTCTAAAAACCACTCTTCATCGGCCATCTTTAACCCTGCAGTAGTCGCGCTACGTCTGACAGACTCAGCCCTCCGAATATTAGCGAGCATTTCCGCATACCGAATATCTCGTCGCGCCACTCAGACCTTCCTGACTTCGTCAACAGTTTAGTATACTCTGTGAGTTTGTTTCGAAGTGTCACTCGTGTTGAAGCTAGAGCGTCAAAGAGTCTCCTAGACTCCCCGTCACCAGTTGTGTACCTAGAATTGAAGGTGAGTTCTTTTGGTGAAATGAAATATAATTATAATTCTACTTCATTTATCTTTTGTTTTCAGTATAATATGAGTAACGAAGAGCAACAGAGGAGATTACTTCGTCCTTGGGAAAAGGCTAAGTCAGATGATGACGATATTCAAGACGACAGTTCAGATCAAAAGGAGGACGTGGTGGAATAAAGATTTGAAGAAATTAACACGGAAGTAGAGGCAATTAGCTCCGAGGAAGATGAAGAAGGAGGCGAACAGGATATAATACCTGTGAAGAAGCGCAGAATGTTCGAACTAGATCCTGGAATATAATTAGTAATTATTAATTAGTAGTAATTAGTAAATTGTAAAAGGATTAGCGAAAGATGCTAAGACTCCTATTGAATGTTGGAATTCATTCTTTGACAATGAAATATTGGAAATCGTCATCGAGAATATAAACAAAAATATTACATAATATTTTTAATAATTACAGTAGAGAACGCGATGACAAACTCACGAATATGGCGAAAATAAAAGCGCTCTTAGGACTTTTGTACTTGGCGGGGATACTGAAGAGTAGCAGGCTCAATGTAGATGAATTATGGGACAGAAAAGGGACAGGAGTAGAAATTTTCTGGCTGACAATTGAGTAAACAAAAGTTTATATTACTTTTACGGCACCTACGTTCTGTTGACTCTATCACAAGAGAGGATCGAAAGAAGACTGATAAGCTGGCACCAATTCGTACATTATTTGATTTTTCTCACAGACAACTGTAAAAAGCATTTTACTATTTCACAAAATGCCACAATAGATGAGGAGCTTGGAGGGTTTCGTGGCAGGTGCAGTTTTCGTCAGTATATACCCTCGAAACTAAATAAGTATGGAATCAAACTTTTCACATTAGTTGACTCAAAGATGTATTATATTTCAAATTTAGAAGTTTATGTAGGGTAGCAGCCTGAAGGACATTATCAAGTCAAAAATGATGCCTTAGCAATTGTCGAGCGTTTGGTGTCACCAATATCTGGAACTTCAAGAACTGGGAACAATTGGTTTACCTCTGTTGCTCTAGTGAAAAAGTTACTTTCAGAGCATAAGTTAACTTAAGTTGGTACAATTAGAAAAACTAAGAGGGAGTTACCAAGAGAATTTCTTGAAACGAAACAACGTGTAGTCACGTCGAGTATATTTGGTTTCCAAGAAGATATGACCATACTCTCCTATGTACCTAAGAAAAACAAAAACGTTCTGATGATATCGAGTCTGCATAACAGTGATGCAATTGATCACAGCACTGGTGATCAAAATAAACCAGAGATGATAACCTAATATAACTCCACGAAAGGGGCGTAGATACAGTGGACGAGCTTTCTGCAATATATAACGTAGCAAGAACAACTAGACGTTGGCTCATGGTGATCTTCAATGCACTGATGAATAAAGCAGGAATAAATAGTCAAGTTATTCATACTGCAAACAATGAAGATCCTAGAAATGATTTGAAGAGTAGGCATTTTCTGAAGAAAATAACTCTCGATTCATTAGATCCTTATTAATGTACCCCAAGCAGTTCAACAGAGAAGGCAAGAAGTTGCTGGTACATCAGATAATAATGATCAGCAACTAGAAATGCTGAAAAATATCAGAAAACACTGTTTCGAGTGCAAAAATAAAAATGGATCAAGATATTACGGTCAAAAATGCAAAAAATTTGTATCTCTAAAACACGCCAAAATTTAGTGCCGTTTCTGTACAGAGAACTTCAACCAACATGTGTTTTTGTATTTTATTGTTCAGCATTTTAGCATTTTTTTGAAATTTCATGAAAAAATAGGCATATTTTTAAGAATTTCATTTCATGTTGAGTTTGATGTTAATTTTAACAAAGTGCAATACAGTTATTTTCAATAATAAACGCTTTTTCATATACTGTATTTTATTTAGTGAAAGGCTCATTTTTTTCCTTAATTATGCACTGTCAGAATTTGGAATCCCTCAGACTCACCGCGACTACTAATGTTACAGGATAGAGCGCGACTACTGCAGAGTTAATGTACAATATTTCAGCAGAGAAGCGTCAAATAGTTTGTGAAAGGTCTTATGATTTCATTTTTGGTCAGCTATGTGCTGGTTAAATTGTGCGCAAGAATTCTGGGACAGCCTTTATATGTTGCAGGTAAGATAATTATGGACTTTAGTGAAAGTTATGTTAGTTAACAGACCTGATAGAAGTAACCACGGAATGTTGAAACATTCTTGTAAAAATTCATATTATGAGGACATTTTTCAGACATATATTTAGAAAGAGAAAACATACTCTGCATAATTTATTCAACCTCACCTTTATTTTATATTGAAAAACATATTTATATTGTAATTCTAAAACTATTCCACAAAAAATGGCATAGGAGTCCAAAATAACTCGAAATATTTATTCACCAATTCATTTTCGTCGAAAATTGAGAACGTAGACAGGACGTCATTTTTCTCCATTGCAGCATTTCACATAGCTGCCGTACTAAAACATCGAAAATGGGACCCTGTACAGTTATCAAGTTATTGAGTGCATTTTTTTCATGACAGTGCATTCATCAAACCAAAAAACTAAAAATCTTTGAATTCAATTTCATCTTATTTCAATCAATCCTCCATTCAAGTAACTACTTTTACTTTCAATATAGTACAGTCTGATCACAAAGAATCCACGCAACTAGTTGACGAACTCAAGCAAACTAATTTTAGAAAGAGCAAGTTGCAGCACGCTTTCCCTCATTCAGAAAAGAGGAACAGGTCCTCGTTTTATCAGGATAAGGAGGAGTGGTTGCGGTCCGCCGAATATAAACAGGCAATTGTCTGAAATGAAGCAATCAGTGGCTCAGTCGGCGATAAGAGCGCCGCATAACGACCGCCAAGGGAAACATTAACAGACTCCTCGTCAGATTACTTGCACATCTCGCTGCCACGAATGTTGCCCCCCTAGCCCCCACCCTAAGATTTGTCTGATGAGAGTAGAATAGACACACTCTTTCCGGAAACTTTACATTGAAATTGGATGGCTGTTTGATGCCAAGAAATGTTCCAAGGACTGACGTGCGTGACGTCAGGGAGAATCATATAAAAGTGGCTATTACTATGTTTTAATATAACGATTATGAGCTCAGACTTCATTTACTTGTGCATAAATTATTTAATTAGGTAATAAGCTGTTAATCATGACTGTGTATGCAGGAGAATACATATAATTATATTACATATTGACTACATTTTTTCTGCGTATTTGTTAATCTGTTGATTCGAAAACTGCAAGCTTTCAAGGAGGTTTTAATATGAGGAATATCATATAATATATGACTCCCCCGATCTGCTTTTCAGGGAACAGTTTGTGGTCTGAAAATTTTTCCGTTTTGTAATTATTAAAAATTTCCGGAATTTTGGAAGAATCTTTATTCGCACATATCTTGTTAGTCAAGTCAGTTATGGCCTTGTTTGGTGTGGAGATATGTGAGTATTTTTGAATGGCTGTAATAATCATTCTTTCGAAGTTTGCTTCATGCTTGAAGTGACAGACAAGATTCCTGTAATTCAAGTGACATAGTAATGGGCAAAAATGTTATAAATATGCAATTTTTGCAATTATCCCTCTACATATACATGGAAAAACTTTTAAACTTTTTTCTTATCACATCATCAGTATTCAAACAAATCTAAACCGAGACAAAACAAACTGAAACACGAAAAATCAAGAGGTTTCTAGCCTAACAAAGCTACACTGATGTAAGTTGGTAGCTAAATAATTTTGAGTCGTCGACGGAATATCAAATAAGGAAATTAATTACGTAACTTGAAATGACAGAAATATAAGAATTTGCGTAGGATCGACCAGTTCCTTTCATTAGCCTTCTCGCAGTTATTAACAGCTAGACTAGCTACCCGAACGACAACACACCCCCTCGCGAACGATCCTGAAGCATTTCTGTGATATTACTGTTTATTTCTGGAGATTTCACATTACATTCATGAATTATTTTAATTCAAATTGGATATCATTTCGAGAAACTCCTTCCCTAAACGGTTACATAATTCATGAATAATGTAAGGTGAAGTATTAATCTTGTTTTATCAGGGACGGTCTTTCATCTGTTGGAATGTTTTGATATTTAATTTTTTATATCAAAAGAGACAAATTTGAAATTGAATTTGTCAAGTTTCCATACATTGATGATTGAAGAAGCTCGCTAATATACTTGTAGGTTTCATAGCTGCACTTTGTATTTCTTCAATGGTGATTATGATTATTCTTTCGAAATTCACTTCATGCTGGAAGTGACAGACAATATTCATGTAATTCAAGTGACGAAGTAATGGACCGAAAATATTATAGAGATGCAAATTTTGCAAGAACCTCTTTGAATACTTGTGAAAATACGTTTTAATTTTTTCGACCGGGTGATACCACATCCCCGAAGCTGAACTGAGAGGAAAGAGGAATTAACACAGAGGAAAAAGAAATTAACATAGATGGATCTTACTTAAACCATCTGCGTTTTGCTGACAATATTGTGTTGATTCACACAGACCCCAAAGAAACCATGCTCCAATAACTTAATGATGCATCCAAGAAAGTTGGTCTTAAAATGAACCTTAGTAAAACAAAAGTCATGACCCGTTCGCCAAATATAATTGTGGTGGAAAATTCGGCCATTGCGAACGTGAAAGACTATGTCTACCTTGGTCACAGAATCCAGCTTGGCAGCGAAAATCAAACGGCATATCTAAACAGAAGAGTAAGACTTGCCTGGGCAGCATTCAGCAACCTAAAACACATTCTCAGAGATAGGAAGTTACCATTAAATCTCAAAAGAAAGGCCTCTAATGCTTGTGTCCTACCGGTTATGACATATGGTATAGAGATCATTACACTGAGAAGAAGAGGTGCGGAAATGCTGAGAGTGACACAGAGGGCAATGTAGCGCTGCATGCTGGGCATAAGTATCCGTGATCGAGTCAGGAATTACGTCATACGACAGAAGACTAAGACGTAGTGACGACTGCTGCCGGACTGAAATGGCGATGGGAAGGACACGTGGTGCGTAGCAGCAACGATAGATGGACCAAGAGGCTGCTGGTTTGGCGACCCCGTACGAAGCAGCGTAGCGTGAGAAGGCCCCAGACAAGATGGCAAGATGAGATCCGGAGAATCGTGGGGGGGACAGTGGATGTAGCTCGCCCAGGACCGCTCCGCGTGGAGAGGAAAGAGGAGGCCTACGTCCAGGGCTGGATGGCTACAGGCTCATGAAGAAGAAGAAGATTATTCATCCAAATTTTATTTAATTACCTCATTTCTCAGTGGTCCCTATAAAAGCATATCACCATTCGATGACACGCAAATTTATATTGATTCGAATAGTCTGGAATATACCGAATCGAATCCAATTAATTCCCAACAGCTTAGGAAGGATAATCAAGTCGAAAATTTGAGTAAAGATTCAAATCTTTCCTCAGATAAAAAACCCACCGTTTTCGAATATATCAAATCAGCAGTTAACATACTTTACTTTAAAAATTCTCCACACATGCAATAAACGGATGACAATAGATCTGCTGGTAAGTGGAAAACGACTTTGTGAAAACCCAAATTTCACCACACTCAATTGCCAACTGGGAATGAATCACTCTCCAATACTCAATATTTGAAATAAGTATAATTTGCACATACTTTCTCGTAGTAGTTAGCTCTAGTGACTCGAAAATGTCATAACTATCGAAGCCGGTCGTGTATATTAAAAATGAAAATTGTGGAAATCAGGCAAAAGTGTTTCATTTTATTATATTATATATAGAACAAAAGAATCGTGTCCATGGTAATGACAAGGAAACCAAAACACAATCATCCTAAAGAAGCTGACGAATGAACCAAGACCGAAAAGAATTGTCGGATATTAAGGTTTTGCTCACATGATAGAAAATTCAATAAGAAATATTATCTTCAAGTAAAGAGCGATTTTCAAAATAAAATCCTTAGAAAATGCTCGGATTTCATGATGATAACGCACTTGTTAATATATCAATGAGAGTGTACGAGTTTTCAGCCAGAAACAACATAGTTAGTCTCTGACTTTTTTCTGCTCCCAGAGCTAAAGGAGCTCATGGAAGAATGACAATTGAAGCGATAGAAAAAGCATTGAAGCAACTGAACAAGTTCACAAAAAGATTTTTCATGTAACTCGAGAATTGGAATGAATGTATTATATATAATTTGAAAGGGACAAAATTCGCAAGAATTTTCGAACAGACTTCGTATGTTTTAACTAAACTTCAATACTCAGTGATAGTTCCTGTTGAAAGATTCCAATATTTTTGATTAGAATTACTTCTTTTGGTAAAAACTGCGGCCATCATGACAATTTGACAGGCGTCCTGGTTTTCCGATTCAAAGCAAAAAATCATCAAGACGTAGCAGGAGTCAGGAGATTTCCGTCTTTTTCTTCCGTTGAGAACGAAATCACAAATCGCCCGCGGACGAACAAACTCAGTTTCTGGTTTGACCGGACGTTTTTACAAGCAGAGCTGTCTACATAAAAAGCTAACATTGTTGTTGAGCTAATTCTCTTTCACAATTATCTGCGCTTACTGCTCTATCAAAGTGCCAGTTGTGAGGGAATACACAGGGACGGGTTAAGGAAGTGATACGCGAATTCCAATGCGGAAAAGATAATGGCAGTTTTAACTTGAGTTTTGTCTACATTTCCTGGACCAAACTTACTTCGCACCATCTGTAAGCTTAGATCCTTTTAACTCGAGGCTAGCAAGATGAATCAAAATAAAGAAAACGGAATTGTCAACCTTTAAATGATATTTAAAAAGGTCCTGGACTATATTACGACTTTATTTAACAAATAATTGAAAAGGAGTTAAAAATACATTGTAAATTTGGAATTTTCATAGATAAGTCTGGTAGTTTATTATCTGAAACTTGTTATTAAAGAGTAATTCAATAATTTCCACTGAACTCACTCTAGAGAAATCTTCCAAACCTTCTTTGTAACCCTTAATACGACCCTTCCAAATCCACTGCAAACCGTTTGGATTGACGTCGAGAACTATTACAACTATGGCTTAGCTTACGCTTGGTTAAATAACATACGGCTAAGACTATCGCAGATAGAACACGGAATTATGTAACTAAACCAGATACCTAACTTTGTGAACCAGAAATTTGATGTAAACTAGGAACGAGAGTATATTCGACAGAACCGCTTCCCAGGTCATCGAAGCCAATAGCTAGCCGCGAAGAAAGAGGGAGGATGAACTACCAAGAAGAAGACAAGAAGAAAATGTATTATGTGGTACTAACTGACCTGTGAGATAATGCACTTGAACAAGCCGTATGCTAAGCGTCGTATAACCGAATGTAAAGAAGATGAAAAAATAAAAACTCGAACGACCAACAGCGATTCGCCAACGGGAACAACTATCTCCAATACCCCAATACAAAATTAGTGACTCTATGGAAGGCCAATAGGCAGCACCGGCTTGCCGATATAGTGGCACCAATCATACCAATGTAAGGTATGATCAGCGTTTTGAAACGAAGAAAGATATAATAAAAACCTGTGCTTATATGCAAATTTAACCGTTATATTACCTAAACCTTTTCCACCATCAACACAAATGGAGACTCTAACAAAATCTGCAAATACATCTATAAAAATATGATACTTGATACTCAAAAAAATGGAATTTTGTCAGTTTTTCACGTTTATTTATTAATACTGGACTGGTTTCGAATCTTCAGTCGATTTCAAGTACTGAATACTAACTTAGGTACAAACATGATATTTTTTATTGTCGAATATTAAGAAGGGGCGAGTTAATGAATTTGAGTTGGCACTGGAGAGTAGTATTATGTGGGATTGTCTTGAGTTTATTACTATCGAAACTTCCCATCAGATTCATTCGTCTTCCTTCATCGAATTTGTGGGGGATTTTGAGATTGCCTGAAATTTTTGTGTGGTTTCTTGATTAAATATGTTCAAATATTGGGGATTTCTTGTGTGATGATGTATGTTTTTTGAACCTGCATTGAAAATTTCTACTTGTTTTTAACCTACATAAGCTGAAGAGCAGTCGTTACATTCGATTCTGTGAATACCAGATTGTTCGAATTTATCTGTAGTCAATTTTGCAATAAAAAGTAATTTGCTAAGATTTGAACCACTTGTAAATGAAGGGGTTATTTTGAATTTTGTAAAAGAATATTTCATTCTATGGGCAAGTGAACTGACATAATTTAAACTAGCATATCTTTTTCGGATATTTCTTGAATGGAATATGATAAATGTGATGTTAGATTCTGTTCTTTGCTTCTAATCAATGGAAGGAACTGCTATATTGTTATTGGAGGTTATTATTTTTATGGTATATACTTCTGTTTTGAAATATTGATTTTTGAGGAAGATCGAAAAAGTTCTGTGGCCCATAGAATTTTGGGCGGCGAGTTTATGATTTGAAACATTAAATGAGTTTCAGTTAAATCAAGAAAATAAATCTATTAGTTTCAAATTCAACGGTAAATTTAAAATTATCGTGAGTTTTATTGAGGGAGTTCAAGAATGTATCTGATTGTCTATTCGAACTATGAAAACCAAACAAAGAACCATCAACGTAATAATACTAGAACATGATACCTTTTTCAGCTTGGTCGCTGTTCAGTATTGATTGAGTTTTCTAAGTTGTTTATGGAAATATCTGACGAAAAGGGGCGATAGGAGGTCTGAATATTTGTTCGAACAATTCATTTTGAAATTGGATATAATTTTGATCTAGACAGTTCTTTGATAGATTGCAAAATTCAAAAGAGAAATGTTATGGTAGCTGTGAAAATATCTGAATCTAAAAGTGTTTTCAATTTCTGGGTACATGTTTCTTACATCAAATGAAACAAACATGAAGTTATGACTCATTTTAAGTAGGGACATTTTTTTGTATTAAGCTGTTGGAATTCAAAATGGTATGTTGTGAGCGGATGTACGTGACTTCTATAAACTGATGATTTAAGAATCTGGCTTAGTTACCCGAGTTAATGTTAATGAACGATACTACAGGACTAGCAGATTTTTCTTATTTATGTAGCTTGATCCATCAATACATTTTGGGTAGTTAAGGGGTTTATCGGTAGGAGTCTTCGTTCGGAAATGAATAACATAAAAATAATACCCTCCAACACCATTATACCAGCCTCTTTCATTAATAAAGTCATTAGACGGAAAGATGAAAATCGAACATCACAATTATTATATTGCATTAGAGAAAAACCAGAGAAAAGATATTTTAGTTTTGCTTCTGTCGGCCTGTTTCTCATTCAATTCATGAAATTAAATATCATTTCCCATAAATTCAAAATACCACCTCATTATCAAGCGTTCCAAATATTAGAAAATCAATTTTTAATGAAAAAAAAAGAGATAAACTCACAATCTGGTTTTAACCTAATCAAATTTAACGATTGTCTCTCAGCTTATGTAGGCCAAACAGGCAGAAATTTTGAATGCAGGTTCAAAGATTATATATCTTCAGACAAAAAATCCCCATTATTTGGGCACATATCATAAACAAACCACACAATAGTTTTACACGATCTCAAAGTTCTCTACAAATTCAATGAAGGAAGAAGAATGAATCTGTTAGAAAGTTTGGAAATTGATAAACTCACGAAAATCTAACCTAACATACTACTCTCACCAGCCAACTTAAAATACATAACTCCCTCCTACTTAACATTTAAGGAGAAAATATATCTTGCAATCATCTTTGTACCCTAGTTGGTATAGTAATAAACGTGGAAAACTGACAGAAGCGTTTTTCCCTTATATTTTGGAATATATTCACACAACATAAATATGTCATTAATAGTTCATTATCGTGGAGCTACATGACGCGCCATATATAACTGTGGATTTCTGGCTCGTCTTTAGCAAGTGTACCTTTCTTCTCACTGTTCTGAGAAATATAATTGTTCCAGTAGCATTTTCTTTGTATCTCGTCACCGTGAATGCTTGTCTCATCCTATTCTATAATCCAATGGATAATTTGATTCAGCTGGGAGGGCTTAAAGCATCTTCGAGGAAGCATTATGACAGCATTT
Organism: Cryptolaemus montrouzieri; assembly: GCA_013387265.2. NCBI lineage: Eukaryota > Metazoa > Arthropoda > Insecta > Coleoptera > Coccinellidae > Cryptolaemus > Cryptolaemus montrouzieri. The sequence continues at coordinate 42,264,510 of JABFTP020000001.1, read as the reverse complement.
CCTTCCGAATAAATAGAATATTAAAAAAATAACTCAAAATGGAAATTCCAAATAATTCATTATGATCAACATAAATAACATCAAGTATTCACGTGATAATAATATTCAATTTTTTCAAAGCTGAACCCACAATCAAAATATGATCTTTACCATTTGAAATCGGAAATCGGAATTGAAAAATGATGTTACGCCTTCCGGACCTGGATTCGATGGGGTTGTAGGTCGGCGGGGGAGGGTGGAAATGCGAATTTGATGTCTTTATGACCGCACCGTGCCCGACATCGATGTCTTGCCGCAATTTTCTCGCAGACTCGTGACATAATAAACAAGATATATAAGTTGAGAATTAACCTCCTTGTTTTCGAACAATCAACGAATAAAACTTTTAATCATGCTGTAAACCTATTAAAACAACGAGATAGCTATTGCTATCAAAGCAATACTAAAATATTTATTTCAACATCTAGTTATGCCGTCTTCCTTGGACTTAGTTTCTGTTCTTGTAGAGTAATGAATACGCAACCGAAGATGGTTCAGAAAATGGTTCATTTATTAGAGTAGAGGGTGCACAGATTCCGACGTTTCATTACTGCAGTTATGTGCAATATTGTGAATGAAAAAGAACTCCTCTTATCACATGTTTTTTATTACAAACAGATACATGCTATCTCTTGTCGTTTTCGAGTTATTAGAATATTTTCAGAATCAGTCAAGAACCAATAGTTTTGACATTCTATAGGCACTTTGTCACGGAGAGTGGAACTACGTGCGGATTTTTTTTGTCCAACAATTTTGAGTTATGGTGGAAACTTGCGTTTTTTTTAAATTGAACCATAGGTGTCTTGAAGCCTCATTGAATATAGTGTTCCCTGATTTTATCGTGTAACTTTATGTCCATTTACAGAATTTACACAGAATGATTGAAGTACTATGTTCTGTTCTCTCATTATGATAGTTCGATAATTAAGACAAGCAATGGCAATTCATATGAATTATTCAATGTGTTTCCATCAAGTTACAGGTTTTATGGGAATATACACAGCCATCTCTATACAAGGCTAGAGCTGTTGAGAATTGACAACAATGCTAGCAGGGCTATTGACGGCCCGTACCGAGTGCGCACCAAGATACATCTTCATTCAGTCATGAAGTAGTTGAAAATGAACGTTCAGCGCATCATGCGGCCCATTGTTTACAGTTGGTTCAAGCAGGTTAAAGATATTTCGTATTTTATTCGTTTTCGGAAGTTTCGAGCATTGTTTGAACAATCTACAGTTATCAATGCGAACTGTAGTCATTTGAGTGTAGCATCACTTCAAGTTTTGAATAATCAGGTGCCAATTCATCTGTATATGGTGTCTGCCTAGTTCTGTATAGTTTTCGTTTCGAAACTCTAAATATGCTGAATAATTATGTGGTGCCAGCTTGTGAAAGCAATTATAAATCGCAAAATGAAAAAGTATCCAAAGGAAGACTTGCTGAGAAATAATTGAATGAAAAACATTCCCAGAAAAAACTGGTTTCCTGGTAAAAACCCTTTTGTTTGTGAAAAACATTTTGAATCTCATTTTATTTTAAAAGGAGAGAAGTATGTATATTCCACAGGCCTGGAAAGAGTTATTTCTATATTGAGGTATGCACTGGTACCTGGGGCAGTTCCCACATTATTTCCCAATTTTCCTTCTTATATAAGCAAGAAATTGCCAGAAGTACGGAAAAACACTGCTGTCCAAAAGGAAATGTTCTTACAAAAAGAGGAACAGGAAATCGGACAATGGCTGTGTGGGGACATTATTAACGACTTTAGTGTTCTTAGACAGTTTTAGGCAAAAACTGGATTACAACAGTGGAAGTGTAAAGTTTTAAGTGATAAAGTTTATTTTTATCAGGTTGATTTGGAGAAGATGCCAACGGTACCTATCTTCATTAAAGTGCAAGATAGTTTGAGAATAGAAGTATGTACAAACAACTGTTATATATCTAAAGAAGACTTGGCTTGGGTTCTTAATGGTGGTGGCAAAATTAATAGATGGTCGCAATTAGAAAATATATTAATTAGATACAAGCATGTTAAGGGATGTCATTAGCTTAAACTCAACGTTACACATCTGGTGAAAAATATTGATGATCTTTTTGTTATTCACAAAATAAATATATTTCAAAAGAGCAATTCAATTTGGGCTTTGAAGGAAAAAATTCTATGAGTTATTCTCCAAAAATGATTTTGAATTCTTTTTAATATACATCCAGTCTACTTACTATTCTATGTTGAAAGAAAATTTTATTTTAACATTGCCACACCCAAAAACAATTCAAAAATTTCAATTTTTTGAAACTTTTAGCTAATAAGCCAGTAGAATACATTTTATCAAAGGAAGAGTTTGTCTGCTGAATAGCAGGAGAAATATGTTATTTCGCAAATAGATTAAATATATATCAAACAAAAGTTTGCTTTATAGTATTGATGATTTATTTATTTTATGGAAATTCATTTTTAAAGTAAAACGAAATGAGACACTTTTATCACTTTTCCACTATTTATTCAATAATCATGAACGGTTTCGACCCTACGGTCATTTTTAAGTGAATAACAATACATGAGTAGGCAAGTACAAGTACAGAATGAAATTTATCTTAAATATTGATTAGTGGGGATCCATTATGCTCTAGTTGGCTATTGAGGGTAGTAAATTGTGGGTTTTTACATAGTTTGTTAATCTCCAAACTATCCAACAAATTCATTTCTCTCCCTTTGTTACATTTATGAAGGATTTTAAGATTGTTCAATGATATCGAGTGGTTAGTTGATTTTATGTGTTCAAATATTGGCGAATTTTTATCTGAGGAAACATGTTCCTTGAATCTAGCTTCAAAACTTCTCCCTGTTTGTCCGACATAGGCTACCTGGTTTTCATTGCATTTGATTCGATAAATTCCTGATTGCTTGAATTTATCGTCCTTTTGTTTGGCATTGAATATTAATCTGCTTAAGTTGGGACCGCTTGAGAATGAAGTAGTTATGTTCAATTAAGAAAAGTAGTTACTGATTTTATTAGAGAGTTCGCCGGTGTATCTGAGACTAGTGTATCCTTTTTCTGGGGTTTCTACGATGCTATATAGTAATTGGTAGGTAATACGTTGTTCTTTGCGTTTAATGATTGTATTTAGAAAATGTTGTGGTATGTTGTTATTTGAGAAAATTTTTCTGATGTAATTAAGTTCAGTTTGAAAATTTTCTTTCTAGAGGGGAGCAGAGTAAGCTCTATGAATCATGGAGTTATATGCAGCTAGTTTGTGACTTAAATGACTGAACGAGTCTATTGGAATCGATGCGTCTGTGAATGTTTCCTTTCTGTAAATTTTATAAGTGAGTTGGTTATTTGAATTTGTAATGGTTAAGTCGAGGAAATTAATTGAGTTATTATTTTCTAATGCAGAAGTGGAGCTGATGCGGCAATGGATTTTATTCAGGAAATTTAAAAATTGTTGAATTTATCTGTTTGAACCACGAAAACCAACTAAAATGTCATATACATATATGTACCAGAAAGTAATGCATTTTTTAGAGAAATCTGTCGTCAATATTGAGTGTTTCCCAAAATTATTCATGAAAATGTCAGCTAGTAGAGGGCTAAGAGGTGAACCCATTGGAATACTTGAACTTTGAAGAATTTATATTGAAATTGAGAGTAACTTTGACAGTCATATTTGAAGAAGATTGCTGAATTCATTAGTCATCTATGGCGGTGTGTTAGACTCGGATAAGTTATCTTGTAACAAGGAGAAGACACTCATTCGTTGGAATGTTCGGGTACATATTTTTGACATCGAAATAGACTAACTTAATATCTTGGGAGATTGTGAGATTTGAAAGTTTATGTATGAGATCTACAGAATTAGAGAGGTCTAGAAATCTTTGATTCAAGAATTTTGCTAGTTTACCTGATGGTGTGTTTATATATGATACTACAGGTCTTGCAGATTTTTCTTCCTTACGTAGTTTAATCAATCCGTACATTTTTGGAGCTTGAACATTCATTGGAATCAGTTTCCTCTTCTCCCTTTCTGTGTGTGCTAGGTTTTCTGACAAACTTAGCTCTTCTTTGATGAACGTATTACCTACCAATTACGATATAGCATCGTAGAAACCCCAGAAAAAAGATACACTAGTCTCAGATATACCGGCGAACTCTCTAACAAAATCAGTAACTACTTTTTTAAACTGAACATAACTACCTCATTCTCAAGCAGCCCCAACTTATGCAGGTTATTGTTCAATGCCAAACAAAAGAACGATAAATTCAAGCAATCAGGAATTTATCAAATCAAATGCAATGAATGTCAGGTATCCTATGTCGGACAAACAGGGAGAAGTTCTGAAGCTAGACTCAAGGAACATATTTTCTCAGATAAAAATTCGCCAATATTTGAACACATAAAATCAACTAACCACTCGGTATCATTGAACAATCTTAAAATCCTTCATAAATGTAACAAAGAGAGAGAGATGAATTTGTTGGAAAGTATGGAGATTAACGAACTACGTAAAAACCCACAATTTACTACCCTCAACAGCCAACTAGAGCATAATGGATCCCCACTACTCAATATTTAGGATAAATTTCATTCTGTACTAGTACTTGCCTACTCATGTATTATATTGTTATTCACTTGAAAATGACCGTAGGGTCGAAACCTGTCGTGATTATTGAATAAATAGTGAAAAAGTGACAAAAGTGTCTCATTTCGTTTTACTTTAAAAATTTTATTATAAAAATGGGGATATTTTGGGACATGCAGAAAATGAAAATTTTTGTGCATCTAAAACAGGGGTGACATATTTCATTTCTTCAGCGTAAGGTTGATTCAAGGATGTTGTCGCTCTTTTTCGAGTCCATAACGTCGCAGGAAAAGAGTTGGCAGAAATGACGCAAAAAGTTTGTACGTTACTGAAACATTGCAGTCTCCAAGTTGTAGCCATCATTTCTGAAAATAATCGGGTTAATCGAGTAATGTTTGAGAATCTCTCAAAAAATTCCACCTCCAAGTTTATGTACCCACTTTCAGATCAACATAAAACTTTTTTAACTTAGGATACTGTTCATATTTTCAAGAACATCAGAAATAACTGAAATCAACAAGATAATGAAAAGAAATTTGTTTTTCCAGAGTTTTATCAAGATGAAGAATCTGATGAAACAGTTGTTGCAAAATTTAGTGATTTGAGAAACTTATATAAAAAGAATCTTATTTGTTATGGAGAACAGTTTCTAAATTAAATTGCAAATCTGTTTTTACAAATTCGCTTGAACGTCAGAAAGTAGCCCTGGTAGTAAATATATTTAATAATTCAACTCTTGTAGCAAAAAATATTATTTGGGTGAAGAATCAGGTACATATAAGTTTTAAATATTATCATCAAATGGTGGACCATAATGAATGTTAAGAGTTCGTTCAAAGATGTTATACACAGAAATACGCCAGAAGCACCTTTCACGGAAGAAAGCGATAAAAGATTAAAATTTTTGAAAGATTTTGCAGATTAGCTCTGCTCTGTCTGAAAATAATTGTATTTACACTATGGTTTTTCAACACTTGACACATTCAATGCAACACTAGTAACAATAGATTTCATAAAATACTCTTTGTCAGAATTAAGAATCCTAAGTCTTGCCAGGAAAATTGCAAACTGATAATTTGGAGGGAAGATTTAGTCGCTACAGGGGGAAATTATCATGTTTCGTTAACCCAAACCTTAGATTCTGAAAAGAAATTCAGAGTAAAAAGTATTTTAGAACTGCATTCGGCCAGATATGCGCCAATTACTTTTTCTGTAGAAAATTTGGCAGAAGCGGGACGGTTGTGTAAGTCCACAAAAATAAATTATGATGATATAAAAATAGATGATCATGAATTTGTTGAAATGTTTAATGCATGAGATGAAATTATTATTGAGGACAGCAGAATTTTTAGTGAACCTTCTTCAATATACATGTGTTTGTATGAGTCTTTTGAAATAAAAAATAGATTTGCTTTCTGTGAAATATGCACGAATTTTATAACATAAGCTCAGTCACAAATTGAGGATCATTCTGATAATTTCAAATATTTGAATGATTTGAATAGGGAGGGCTTTCTATTCCATCTGATACAGGGCTTTTACTTGGTAAGCATATATATTATGTAATGAATCATTTAACATCGAAAAAATTTGAAATGGATTTTCTAAAATGCGAAAATATTCGTAAACTCCTCATTCAATTAACAAATAAATGTTTTGTTTTCACTCTGTTGAACACCTCCCAAATATATAATGATAACTGTGTTTGTGGCTAACAGTTTGAGGATGTTATCAACAAGTTATTGAAAACTATGTTTAATATCTTGATAAATAATTAAACTGAGGTAAAATAACTCCAATATTCAACTAAGTGCTCCAAAAACAGAAACTTCTTACTGTACTTCAAATTATTTAGCTATTGTTGTTTTCAGTTACCTATTTCCATGAAGATCATTAATATTTTTCTTACACATTTTCTGTCATTATGAGTGCATGTTTCCAAGTGTTTTCATATTATAATATCATTTAAATGCATGCGAATTCAATTCAAAATACCCGCGCTATATAAACTATGTGCTAGTTCAATTTCATGTAACCCTGTTATCGTGACGTCACGCTCTGTTGCCACATGAGCAGCTCCGGCCTTGTATAGAGAGGACCGTGAAATATAGTATTGTTTGTAATAACGAAACGACCATGCTGTACGAAAATTTTGAAGAGCAACATGCCAGGGTTATTTCAAAAGAGAAAACTAGCGAGATATTCTATTATGTAGAATGAAACCTAATGAAAATAATAATCAATGTGCGTATTCAAATTTATTGCCTTTATTCTGCTTTCATAGTTCACAACTCTTGGGGATACTTCAACACGTATCAGAAATTTGAATATTGATAACCATAGTAAGATCAATTCGGAAATTTTGGTTTATTTTTTCCATATTTCGACTAGCTCTTCTATATAACAGATTCTTGATATATCCTCAAAGAAAAAGTCTACCGCCCACAAATCCAATGAACGGGGCGGCCATTTTACTGACGTCTTAGGTAATATTCAACTATGGCCATAATTGAACTCAAGTAAATCAGTAATGGCCATAGTTTGATGGGGGGCAGCTCATTTCTTCAAAATATTCATCGATAAAGTTGTATTTCGAAATTTCATGATATAATTCACCACGAAGTTTCCAGTGAAAAATCTCATACGCTAATACGTGATTATCTTTCAACGTCAAGGCCTATATGGGTTCGATGTATGGTGTATACATTGAACCCATATATGTTAGGCCAAGACGTTGAATATTAACATGGTGAAGTGGGTTCACAACCGACCACTAATGTTTATTTTGCCGACTAAATATTCCATCGCCATTGATGTGAACTTCATGAGTCCGAATTTTTTCTCGGAAAAATTGCGGATGTTCTTCATGTTCCTGCAGAAACCAGTTGCACAAATCGAGTTGAAGAAGAAAATCTCTTGCCTGCAAAACTTGGAGATTCTCATTTTATGAGATCTATAGGGAGCACTAGAGCAAACCGGACAATTTTTTTTCCGTTATAACTTTCGCAATTTTAGAGCTAGGTCATTCGTTCTTGTTTCATTTGAAAGCCAAAGAACTAGGTTGTTCAGAAATTTTATTGAAATTTCACTTCAGGTGAAATCCAATATGGCTGACTCATTCGAAAATGAGCAATATTTCGAGATCGCTGGAACTTTCTTTTTTCACTAAAAAATTCGAGTTGGGGATTCAGTCTTTCAAGCAGGTGAGTGATTGCTGTATTTTGTATGACATAAATAAGTACAGTTGTTACCAGCTGAAAATGAACGGTTGAGAAATTGAGAAGCTTTTTGGACGATTTTTATTGGTTCAAATCATCTTTGCACTTCTACAACTTTTTCCATATTCTTCTGACAATGTTTGTCAAAGAAATGAACAACAAGTACTATATCACAAAATAACGCTACTTACTCTCAACTGGCTGTCAGTGTACAGGGTGTCCAAATTTGATGTATCTAAATTTCATTTGGAAGAAAAGGTCTATTAAAAAAGTAATATTTTCAATTATTCAGTTAAAACCAGATGTCGTCTAAAACTCGATGATATTTCATTATTTTTTGTTTATCATAGAGTTAATGCATGCAGACTAAGTTCAGAGGTTTCACAACAGGAGGTACATATGATGGTGAGAAAGAGAAACATTATTGACGACAATTGGCACAATTCTGAATCAACATTCGAGTTCGACCCCCTCAAAATGATGGGGAAGGTTCAATCTAGTGATTGAATTACGCAGTTGATTCAATACGACCGCGAAAATATTTTTAATGCGCGGGGAAAACTGTTGATATTTGAGGAAGTCGGCCATTTTGAATTCGAACGGAAATCAAATTTTAGGTTGGTTTTAGTAATAAACGGCCTTTGTTCTTCTTAGAACATCCAACAACAGCTTCAGGAGTGCCAACGCCATCAGGTGAAAAGAACCTTTCGATTTCAGCTGAAATACTGAACAATTCTTGGAATACTTTTCAGATCAATATGTCAAATTGTTCAAAAAGGACTGAATTATTGACTGAATGCCCGATTCGAATTTTGAGTCAACAAATACCGTTCCAGCGATCTTGAAATATTGCTCATTTTTGAATGAGGCAGCTATATTAGATTTCACCGAAAGTGAAATTTCCATACAATTTTTGAAAAACCTACTCCTTTGGCTTTGCAATGAAACAAAAACGAATGATCTAGCTGTAAAATTGCGAAAGTTATAACATAAAAAATTGTCCGGTTTTCTCTGGCGCACCCTATATATCTATTTTCCTTGAGATTTTTGAGTGCTCGAATCTTAGAAACACTAGTTTCCACTTCAATTCGCAGAAATCAATGGGATGGCAGTTTGAATGTTATTTTTCAAAATTTTTTTGCGGCATGGACGCTTCGCTTTAAAAACGATACTATATTCACACAAAAATTGTGAGATAATTAAAAAAGTTCAAATAATTTCTCAGAATTGTCTGAATTATCATAATGAAAGAAAAGAACATACTCAAGCTTTTTCGATAATGCCGAGAAAATTCTGTTAATGGGCATACAGTTACTATATGAATTTGGGAAAAAGGTATTTAATTTTCAGTTTTCATAAAAATTCATGAAAAAGTAAGTGTATATATGATTCATTTTTGAACAGGAAAAACCCTATTCAATGAAATCAAAGTTTGTATTATAACTCAAAAACTATTGGACAAAAAATCCGAATGTAGTTTGATTCTACGTGAAAAATGCCTAAAGAATGTGAAAACTCATTTTACTTTTCTTCGAAAGAAACCGAGATATTGGCACTTAACTGATTCAGAAATTTGTCAGGTAAAAAGAATACGGGATTGGAGGATCATTTTCCCATATTCACAATATTTCAAATAGCTGTAGCACTAAAACGTCAAAATCTGCCCACCCTGTACACAAGGATATTTTAGATAACGCAAAATATGTTAGATTAGTGAAAACCTCAAATATGCATGGAATTCTGCTGAAAATCTTAGATAATTTATATGTCACAATCAATATTTTTCGTACGTTTTCCCATTCTTATGTTAGTAATTATTCGGAAAGTACAATTTGACCATGAAAAATTCTTTTTCACAGGCCCTATTTTGATGATTTTTTGTCTCCTCATGTTTTTCTTTTGAAAAGAGTATATATTTTGAGAAGAAAATGTACAAGCACTCTCTACCAAAATTTCAAGGAACTCGAGATCGAAAATATTAAAGTAAGCTGCTATACTTCAATAATTTATCGAATTGAATGAAAACCATCAACTATCACCAAATTTCAGACAAAAGACACACACAACATAGCAACAATCAAAAACCAACATCCCATGGTCTGGCAAGAATTGAAACACAATTGGAATTTTTCACTTCTTTTTCACTACCAACAATAAATTAAATGGATTACTGCTTCGAGCTCTCTTTCATTGTCGTACAGTGTGAAAACCAAGTACGAAATGACTTGAAATATACAGGGTGGTCCAACGAAAACTTAACACCTCGATTTTTCGGTTTTAAAATGACAATGTGGAGGATCGCTCGGACCCGTCGATTACTGATTCGAGGGGGAACAATTTTTCCGATTTTTTCATCCCCGTAACTTCAATCCCCTACTTGTGGTGAGCACAAACTCCTAATTTCGAATACGGATGACGGGTGTTGCGATACCTTATTTTGAAGATCTTATCGAGTACTATCTGACCAGAAATGGCAGTTAAAGAAATGGAAGGCTACTTACTTTTGTGATTAGTTTATTAAGTGCTGAAAATGGGCACCATTAAGTTCCATGCAGTAAAAATAGTTTTTCTCAAATCGTTCACGTACATTACTCAACATATTTGGTTCAATTCATTAATAATCCGATTTCGCAAATCGTCCAGTGAATCAGGTTGGGTAGCGTAAATCTAAGATTTCAGGTAACCATGAAACCCTATAGAAAAAAGTCCAATGGCGCCAGATCAGGTGATCTGGGTGGCCGTTCAATATATTCGCTTCTTCCAATCTAGGACTGAGGAAACTTTTCATCTAAGAACTGACGCACAGCTTTAACGAAGTGATGTACGGCGCGCCATTTTGTTGAGAAATTGTCGTTTCATGGTCTTCTTCATTCTCCAATACCTGCTCGACGGCTGGATAAATAGCGATCTGTAATAGATCCTAATAAATTTGGCCAGTGATATCACCGGGTATAAAAAAAAGGTCCGCCAAAACATTTAATTTTTGGGGATGCTGAGTATGCTCTTTTCGAAATAATCTTGGATTTTTATCTGACCACTACCGACAGTTATGCCCGTTTAGAGTGCCGTTAAGATAAATTGGACACTCATCCGCAAAACAGATATTGAACATGTAGTTTGGATTATTGTTAATAATTTCACTGACCACTTCACAGAACATGAGTCGGCGATCAAAGTCATCCTCATTCAGTTCCTGAACCAATCGTATTTCGAAAGGATGAAACTTTTGTTTTCTTAAATTTCCCTTGATTGTTTTCTGCATGAAACGCCAGAAACTTTGGACAATTTCCTAGTACCCCTAGTACTAGGAAATTGTCCAAAGTTTCCAAAGTCGGATCCATCGCTACGTGACCTACGAACGCCACTTCCCTCGCTTCGTCTCCTTCATGCACCCTCTTTTTGGTGCCGACCGAACCAGTAGCGTCACATTCAGCAACCAGTTGCACCACGTAAGCAGCGGAACCATTTTTTTCAGGATATCGTTCGTTAAATAAAGCCGCTGTTAATCGCGCAGAGTCGTTATTTCTAAAAAATAATTTTATCATTTCCGCCCTTTCTTCTTCGGAATACACCATTTTAATAATAATATAATACAAATATACAAACGCTTCAGCACAGTTTCAAGGTTCTTGAAAATTTACGATAGACTAATGAGAGACTAAGGTAAATCAAGCGCATGGTCTGTCTACTTCTTCGAACAAAAACTTAACAAATAAATAAAACATTGCATACGTCGAGGTGAATTCAGCTAGCCATACACCAGCGTTCCTTACTGCATGGAAGTGAATTTTCAGCACTTAATAAACTAATCACAAAAGTAAGTAGTCTTCCACTTTTTTAGCTGCCATTTGATTAACGATGAAAATTTTGAAATGAAAATTCAGGGTCCGATAGTGCTCGATAAGATCTTCAGAATGAGGTATCGCAACACCCCCATCCCTATTCAAAATTCAGGGGATTGTGCTCACCCTCGGTAGGGAATTGAAGTTACGGGGATGAACCAATCGAAAAAGTTCTACTTCGAATCAAAAATGGGTGCGAGCGATTATCCATATTTTCGTTTTGAAACCGGTAAATCGAGGTGTTAAGTTTTCGTGGGATCACCCTGTATATGAATAGGTAGTATTATGGATTTAGAAAAACGAGATATATAACTGTACTTAACGACAACTGAAAGCGAGTTATCATTTGAAAACAAAACTTGAAGTTTACAAAGATCAGTCTAGCACTTCCTTTTATGAAAGTTGTCATCAAAAAGTGATTTGCAATTTGCAACTGATTCTAGGTGATTAAGTTTTCTACCCTTTGAGGAATGTGTAGAGATTTCAATTTATCAATACTAGGGAAAGACTGGCCATTTTGGATGCAGTGCTTTGCTGATGTTGACTCTTGTACATTTTCAAGGAATTAAATTTGATGTTATTATTATATATCTAATTTGGAAGGAACCACCAATCTGAGAATTGTAAACAAACTAAATGACAGAATAATTAATTTCCGGTACTTTTTTAACAGAATGTATTTCATTTCACTTTCTATTTAGTCTTCATACTGTCCGAAGATGAACGAAAGTTCGAAATAGTGGTGGCAGTGATCTATAATTTAGTTTATTTGTTGGTAGTAAAAACATAGTAAAGAATTCCATTTTTAATCATACTTACCTACCTAATTTTAACGGCTACATCTATACAGTTTTTTGCAAGAAGTATACGACATATCTATAGACACAATGTAGCTCAGGTTATAATAGAGGTTTCGGAGGTTGAACTAAATGTCCTCTTTGTGAACCAGATGAAGTATATCCAGATTTTTCAGACCAGAACACGAAAATGATACTATCTTCTCAACTGAAGCTTAGGTGAAATAATCCCCTATCACAATCCTGATAAAAAATGTATCAAGCAATAAAGGCTTGCTCCACTATTCCGAAATCAAATGGTTTCCGAATTGGTTCATTGAATGGCGTATTCGATTCCTATTCGAATGTAGAGAGTATAATTATATTCATGATTACCCGTTTTCATATACGCCGAAAACAGATATCAATTTAGCAATATAAACCTCCGGGTAATCTGCATTTGAATGCTAGACTTAACCGAAATATATTTTGTGACAATTTAATGCCAGAATTTAATAGGAACGGATTATGAAAGTGACACTATCAGATTACACGACAATTTCGCAGTAATTGCTCCAGATTATAATAAATGAATTAATCTCGGCGTCCTTTGAGGTTAACGATAACACATCTCTACCAATAGGAGGATAGGCGAACGATTTTGCGGTGGAGAGGCCAATTAAGAGATAAACAATCATTGATTTGGATTTGTACGGGACTAATAGTTCAGCTGCGAATCTGTTCTGATTCTAACAGCGTTTATTCAATATAATGTACAATAGTCCATAATCTATAATCTTTATTATAGTCGCTTGGGCGCCAGAATTTGTTTGGCGAGGTTGTGTACTCGAGGAAAGGGATCTGTTACACCTCTCCTTCCAGGTAGAGTAAGACGTGCCCTGGTAAGCTGCAGTTGGATGTCAGTTTCCAAATGGGCTTTGAGTACTTGGTAACTGGTTAGGAAACTCCTACTTGCTATGGTTTGAACAGATCTTACTGGGACTTGATTTGCGAAAAAGGGTTTTATGACCATATTCAATGTCGAAGACAATGTTGCTTTATGTAATATATACCATCTATGCCAAAAGTAACCGAACTGTTAAAAACAGTATTACTAGTACCATCTGTTGTAATATTGTACCCATCAATAACTTGGTACTTCCATGACATTTGTATGTGAACAACTTGAGTTATTGCACCATATTTGGTAGTGCGTTTAGTACATGGGTCGGAAAATGATATTTTAATAAAGAGCTGCAATTGTAATGAATAATAAAATAAAACAAATTACTATGTTTTAACTGTCACTAATTTATTGATGTAAAGGATGACAAAATTTTTACATTGGTTATACCGGTTGCGGACATACGTCCATTATCAACAACAAGCTAATGAAAACTGAATACTCATGTAAAATACAAAAATTAACATCAATAAAATTCTAGTAGAGGTCACAGTAACTTGATTAATGGTGATTGGTAGGTTAGAATTAAGTCTACCTGGTAGTTAAGGAGCTTAACCCTTTCTACCCTAGATGCCTTGAAAATTTCCATCAATTCAACGAAATTGAGTTTATAAGATTTATCACAGGAATGAAGAAGTTTTAGCTGTTGAAGTTCTGGAGAAGGATGACTTTCATTCAGACAATGTGCAGCTAAAGCTGAATCATATTTTTGATGTAGGCATGACCGGAAATGTTCTTTGTATCAAGCCTTGAAAGAGCGTCCTGTTTGACCTATATAAAAGGAATTGCACTCAGAACATGTTAATTGGTATACTCCTAATTTTTCGTTAAAGAATTTTTCGGGCTTTTCTCTCTGGATTGGGGATATATCATGTTGAATGTGTTGTTGCGAATTTTTCGATTAAGATGGTTTTCTAAAGATTGTCGTACACGGATAATGTCATACCCATAGATTCATTTCACCCATATTCTCAAAAATAGCAGCCTTCAAATCCATGATTCACAGAGCGGTTTCTTTGCCTTTATCGGACATGGACCGAAAATCAGAATTTTACACCAGAAATAGAGAGTTTAATTAGTCGAAAAATACGCAACAACACATTCAACATGATATATCCCCAAGCCAAGAGAGAAAATCCCGAAAAATGTATGTCTCTAACATATTTTGGGAAGACGTCAGAACAGGTTGCTAGAGTTTTGTCTGATAGTAAAAAAGTTCATATTGCATTCAAGCCAGTTAGCAAATTGTCAGGCCTGCTTTTCAGGAGTATACCTATCAACATGTTCTGAGTGCAATTCCTTTTATATAGGTCAAACAAGACGCTCTTTCAAGGCTAGATACAAAAAACATTTCCGGTCATTCCTACATCAGTAATATAATTCAACTTTAGCTGTACATTGTCTGAATGAATGTCATTTTCAGAACTTCAACAGCTAAAAATTCTTCATTCCTGTGATAAATTTTATAAACTCAATTTCTTTGAATCGATAGAAATTTTCAAGGCATCTAGGTAGAAAGGGCTCTCAACGACCAGGTAGACTTAATTACTTACCAATCACTATTATTAAAGTTACTGTGACCTCTACTAGCATTTTATTGATGATTATTCCTGTATTGTACATAAGTATTCAGTTTTCAATAGTTTGTTGCTGATAATGGACGTGTGTCCGAAACCGGTCCAACCAATTTAAAATGTTGTCATTCTTACATCAATGAATTAGTGATAGTTAAAACATAGTAACTTGTTTTATTTTATTATTCTTTATGAATGTCAACTACCACGTAGTTCAGGCCTCATCGATCAATTAGCTGCAATGGTGTTTTGTGTTCTTTATTTATTTTAACAGGAATTCCCAATAACAGGGGCTCTCCACAAAAAGTGAATTCAAAAAATAAACATAATCAATCGAGTTTCACTTAAAATATGAAAAATAAAAAAAACCTATTAGGTATATCACAATAAGCAAAATGGATTATCACCAGCGATGGACTGAATATAAAAATATCTCCTAATACAAGACAAACTGACGTTGAACGAATCGATATCACCCAAGTGCCAGTTATACAGTCTCATTATTCCAAGAAAGACAGACCTATAATAGAGAGATGTTTGGGCCTTAGGAACGTGGAAGAGTGCAGTTCGACGGTTCGGATATTTAGACACATAAAATGTTATATAATGTATCAACGGAAAATTGAATTTATTGTTCAATTCATAAAGGAAGATACCATTGAAGAGCACCCTCCTCCGCTCCAAGGTAAGTATATTAAGCTTTCATGTTACCGTGATATAATCAATATTTAATAGATCTTGATTGAACCTTTAATTGAAATTTTTCAAAAATTTACGCTGCACTCTCTCAATTCTATCAATATGGACATAGTAGGAGGGAGACCAAATAGGAGTAGCATATTCTAGGTGGCTTGGAACCGCTGACGAACTGGCCAAATCAGCTGCTGGAATCCCACTCATCGGACCTGAACCGTTCTGCGGTCTAAGTAAGCCGCACAGACGACAGGAACTGGAACGATGGGAAGAATCTAGCAAAAGAAAATATTTAAGGAAAACTCCGGGCTAAAGGCAAGCCAGAAAGTTCATTCACTATTCGCCTAAGAAGACAAAATAGCTTCTCGATCTCTAGGGACGAGCTGAGGATCATAACAGGCCTCCTTACTGGAAACTGCCCACTGTGATACCATCTCAATAAAATGGGCAAATCGGAAACGGCAACATGCAGAATGTGTAAAAAGGGCGATGAAACTGCCGAACATATTCTTTGCAGTTGCATCGCAACTGTCTGTCAAAGACATATACACTTCGGTAGCGACAAACTAGAGCCTTCCGAAGTTAAAGAGAAAGCTCCCAAGGAGATTCTTAATTTTGTAAGTGATTTAGACCTACAGGAAAATGAATAAGAAGGGTTACGAACAAAAGACCAATTTGGTCGCAGTTCATGTAATGTAATGTAATGTAGGTGGCTTGGAAGGTGAAATATAGGACTTTTAACGGTACCACATTTATGAAGTTTTGGTAATTCTAAGAATAAAACCAAGCATTTTGAAGGCTTCAGAGACAATATGATAGATATGATAGCGGATAACACCTAAATCTTGAACTCTCTACCCTTTATAACATGTCTCCTAAAGAGCAAGAAACTTGATTTTTCGTGAAAGCAGGAGTTTGAAGTAACGTGACGTACAGAAGGAAAATAGGCGATTCAAATCACTCTGAAACATTTGTTGGTCAAGTATTGCAAATTTTTTATAGAATTTCAATTCATCAGCAAATTGTTTATGATGGATATAGCGAAAGCATTCATGAATATCATTCAAATACAAGGCAAATAAGGGGTCCCAGATGTGACCCCTGCGGGACTCATGAACATACTCAATTTACTACCACGTAACCGTTATCGTAATCTTTACTCAAGTAAGACTTATTCCAAAATATAAAACTGATGTTAATCTTTTAAGGTGAACCTTATCAAAAGCTTTGGCCATATCCGTATAAACTGTATCCACTTGTATACCTTCATCAAGAGCTTTGGACAAAAAATCAGTATACGGTGCCAAATTTGTGAGCACAGACCTGCCTTTAATGAAACCGTGTTGGTGCTTCGAGCTACATAGATGAAACAATTGTTCTGTTACGAATGTCTAGATATAGGTCTGTAGTTACTAATGCGTTACTTTTCACTAGATTCAAATTTCGGTACTATTTTTACGAGTTTCTGTTTATCTGGAAAAATTCCAAGTCGAAGTGATTTATTATAAATTATATACAGATGTATTGCCAGCTTTTCTTCACACGACCTAATGAAAATTGGAGGATGGAATCCGGACCAGCCCCCTTGCTACAATCGAGGTTCTTTATTTTATCAGCTATTTGAAATCTTTCAATTCAACTGAAACATATCGGTAATACCGATTCGAATTTACTTTTATACAGAGCAGATGTGTCTGAAGTCAGAAAGTTTTCGAGTTACTTATGACATTTTGTTCTACAGACGAAATATAACTGTCAAGATCTCTCTGAATCAAAATTTTACATTGACTGCGTAATTCTTTAAAACTTGATGAATCGTGAAGGGATTTGAATTTCCTGAACCTTACATGAAATTTTGATTTCTGAGTGATTAAATCGATTGTTTTTTTAGAAAACCATGAAGGGTAGGTCCTTTTACTACAAGATCGTTTGGGCACATACTTTTCTATGATATTATCAACTGCCGGAAGCAGAAAGTTCGGTACAAAAACTTTTATTCAAAAGAGATTTGTGTGAGTTCGTTCCGGTGTTCCCCAGGGATCCCACATTGGGCCTTTTCTATTTAACATCTTTGTAAACGACGTTAGACGAATTTTGGCAACTGATTTCCTTCTCTTTGCCGATGATATGAAGGTTTATTCGATTGTTAAAAGTGTTTCTGATGCTGAGTATCTGCAGAGTCAGTAAGGCAGTTTTTATGAGTGGACAGAACAGAACCATCTCTATCTCAACCTTAGCAAATGCTCTTTTACCACATATACACGATGCAGAGAGAAAATTGAATATCGGTATGATGTTGGAGGGCATATTTTGGCCCGCGTCAGCTCGGTCAGAGATCTGGGGATCACACTCGATGAAGCTCTGAGTTATAACGAACATATATCAAATGTTACGAAGAAGGCATTTCAAATGCTCGGTTTTGTGCTGCGTAACTCTAACGATTTCTCTCCCGATGTTTTGAAGCTGATAAACTGTTCCTTGGTACGTTCGGTGGTGGAATATGATTGCATGGTTTGGTCCCTACATACCTCAGTTTCCATAGATTGCCTGGAAAGGGTGCAGCGAAGATGTCTTCGATACTTGGCGTTTCGATCTGGACTGACCATCTGCGAGCGCTCAATAATTGTGATGAGTGAAAGATATAACTTGAAATCACTCGAATGTAGAAGAAGCATTTCTGATGTGTGTCTCTTATATAAAATTCTTAATGGCCTGTTAGATTGTCCTGAACTATTAATATTATTCAACTTCAATGTTCGAATCAGAATAACTAGGTTTACACCATTGTTTAGGAAAGAACTTGCCGAACGAATCGATTGGCACTCCTTTTGTAGTGGTGGCATTCATGTTTTCGTTGTTGATTGCTTGCTTTCATCTCGCGTCTTATGGATTGTCATTGAAAATTTCTGATGCTGTTTTATGTAAAGTTATGTTTTAATCAATAGTTGAAATTATTGTTATGTATTTTTATTCGACATTAGGATGGATTGGGGTTTCCGTTCAACTTTATACACATATAATGTCAATTATGATGTATTAAAGTATAATAAATAAAAACTAAAATGAAAAAAAATAAAAAGAGTAGAATAGAAAATTTCTGTACACTTATCTACATCATCACCAGATAAAAGGGTGATCCAATCTATTCGAGTCAGCTCATTATTGATACTCGTAATCTGCATTAAAGAATTTCTAATCAGAACGAGTTCTGTTCTCTTGATAAGGTTGAGCTGAATACAAGCGGCTGGGTGATTATCATCTTCAGAGACAAACGGTAAGGAACTTCTTGCAACGTCGATGTTGCCCATATTCGTTAAAATCAAATCTGAAACTCTATCATTGTAATTTTTTATATTTTTATTTCATTTAATACCATTAAATTGCGAGTTGTGTTAAATTAAGTAAATCTTCTACCAAAACGTACCAAATGCTACAAACTGCATTTGGTAATTATTGACTATTCCGTACGCAAGTATATGAGTGGTTCAGACATCCGAAACTCAGTAAAAGATTACCTTTTCAAGGGCCTATAGCATAATGTATTACACCCGGCGACGGGAGTGGGACAGTCTTTCACCAGTGGGAATATAACAATCAATGAGGAGGCCAATCGGCATGCACTGTCAAATCCGGATTCACAAGATAACAGGGATAAATTGCCTTAAACAGACTTCAGACGGCTAATCAAAAAACATATACATGAAAAGTGGCAATTGATCTCGAACGTCAGAAACGCTCAACGTATGTCTGTAGTACCTGCTTTGTCTCCCAAACTTTATCAACGGACCAACAGTAAAAAAGAGGAGAACAAGTAAAAGCAAACCGCTTAGGAATAGACCACACAGCATTGACACATTGCCACTTTATGAAGTTAGAACCACCTGATATTTTCGAAACTTGTGGTGTACAAATAACTATAAGTCATGTCTTATGTGAGTATCCCACCGTTGAGAGATGAAAAACTTTTCTATCATTCAACATAAATCAAACACTTAATTTCTATAAAAAATAAACCAGTTCCTATCAAAAATGGTTAAACAACTGCATTTCAACACTCATTGTTACGCACCCTTTATTCCAAAAGTAACCGAGATGTTAAAAAATAGAAGATAAAAAAGTATTTCGACTACCTGTTGGCGCGTGCGAATTTGTGTAGTAATGCAGAAGGCGAATACATTGCTCAATAAAAAAGATTTGTATCCAAATTAATATAGGTGGTTTCTATTTTCAAAACGTTCGGTTATTTTTTAAATGGAGGGTGTATACACAGTCGGTGCCTATTCCAACAATAATATAGATACATGCGTATAAACCACAAAGAAATATTCTAAAGAGTGCAGTTCAAGCTTAAGCCATGTTCCTTTTGTGTAAGCGAGGAAGGCGAGAGTAGGAGAAGGTAAGCGAAGTGATGAACATATAGTAAACTACCATATAATTTTAACTATGGAAATGAAACTTGTGGTCGGTGTACAAATAATACGATATAGGCTGATATATGTTGTGGTTCATAAAAAATTATTATTATATTTTATTATTATAAAATTATTATTATATTAAATTGAACATAAGTGTTCAACTAATTACGTGCTGTTATCACAGTTAAATAATTCCACAAACGAAATCTATAGCAGGATAGCTATGTCTGAAATGGAGATTTAAACGAGATCCTACGAATACCACTTTAACGGGAACAGCACTATAGGGCGCTGTAAGTAATTCCAGATCTGTATACTGCATGTGTAGAGAAAACAGCACATCACCGAATCAGATGAAGCCTTGGAAATTACAAAATAAATGAGTTCGGTAATCTATAAGGAAATTCACGTGGAGTATTCGAGATCATACAAAGACCACTGCAGCGTGTGTGGAGGTAACAGCATTACAGGTTTAAGTAGACACTCACAAATGCGGAAACTGCGAGTATAGAACTGAACTGAATTGAATGAATTTCATGAATGTTACATGGACGTAGTGTACCATCTTCAAGATTCTGGGATTATATCACAAGCTGTGATTGGCCACTCCAGTATTATTTATTTTCAGCTTATCTAGTGAGAGTACCCACAAAAATGGAGATCAGTCCCGGTCAGAATAAAGTTCAATATCGGGAAATAAGATACGAATAGAGAATAAAATGAAAACGGAAATCACAAGTATTTGAATGATGATTAATGGGCATTACCCAACTTGGCCCCTTCTTAATGACATTTGAAGGTTGCTCGTATGCGGAGGAGCATTATCTTGCATAAAAGTGAAATTCTTACCGTGGGCAACTCGCCAGAGTCTCACTCCAGCACTACGTCCACGTAATTTCTAGCAGTTACAAACGCAGGAAACGAAATCAAATCTGTTTTGCCTCCCAGCATAATGCCACCCCAAAAAATCACACTACCCCTTTGTATTTCGGAATTTGTCTTGCTGCTCTGAGTTTACCTAGTCTTTCATGACCTATTAAAACCCGAATCCGGCTGTCATCTGATCGAACACTAATTCTGGTCTCATCTGAAAAAAGAACATTTCGTCAATTCTCAATATCCCAATTCTGGTGCCCGATACACCAATAAGGTCTGTTAAATTTTTATTGTCTGGTTAGCTCTGGAACTTTTAAGGGCCTTCTTTTGTTTAAATCCCTTGAACGAAGTTGATTTCATAAGCAAGGACATCTCTTCGAAAAACTTGAAGTGTATGAAGTGCGTGGTCCGACGTTTCCCATTTTATGGTCCATTATGGAAAATGGAAAGCAGCAGGTTTTATGGGATCATTCCCTGTCAACAGAAGATATAGTGAACGTTGGGATTCCGCAAGGTTCCATTCTGGGACCATTGATGTTCATTCTATTTTTTAATTATCTAGGAGGATATAACCAACACTGCAAGACCTACCTCTATTCGGATGATGTCACGTAAATATTGAGAGCTACATCCAAAGCTGACTTTCAACAGAAGGAGGATATTATGCTCAGGGAGTCAGATGACTGTTTTGAAAAGAACAAGCTGCATGTCAATAGACAGAAGACCCAATATCTATATATTTCTGATAAGCACAAGATGCAAAGGATGAAGCTCCTCGGAGTAAGTCTCGACAATAAGGTCACTTGGCAGATTCATACCAAACAATTAGTAACTAAACTATCTTCAGCGATCTATATACTGAGAACTATGAGGGGAGCCAGTTTGTAGGAAACAGCCCGAACTGCCTACTTCCCATTCTGCTAGAGCATTTTCTCATATGTAATTCTCATTTGGGGCACATTATCAATGTACGAAGCAGTGTTTATTAAACAGAAGTGGGCTGTGAGAGTGCTGATTGTTATAAGGCAGCGTTCAAGAAGACGGAATACTGACTCTGCCAGCAATTTATGTCTTGGAATGTATCTAATATGTTAAAAACAACCAGAAAAATTTGAAACTAACGGACAATTTCATGATGAAAATACTAGAATGCGTGACAACTTCGAGATTCCAAGTGGTTGAGAATCAGGGCCCCAGAAATCTATAACAAGGTTCCGGTTGAACTGAAAAACTAGAAAGTTCCGTAAAAAAAGTACTCATAGGAAAACTCAATCATAGATTTCTCCGAATGTGATTTTTTTAAATTTATGTGGAATCACCCGATAGTTTGAATATTAATACAGGGATTTTGGAAATTTCGAAGGATTGTTAGAATTGATCCTTTTTGAGGTATTTCAATTGAAAAGAGAAATAAATGTTAAGGTTTATTTTAAGAAAGAACCAAATGAAAGAAAATAAGAGACTCTTACCGCATGTAGTAGAAAATTGAAATTTTTTTTTTTCATGGAGTAAATATTTTTTCTCGACCTCAGTAGCTTGTATTACCTCCTATTGCCCTGATACAAGCCTGAATCCGTGTAGGCATGCTTTGGATTAGATCACCTCTTCTGAGATGATATTCTGCCACTCTTCTGTGGCGGCTTGGATGAGCTGTTGTGGAGTTCTTGGATTACCCTGGCGCAATCTGATTTTCCTTTTGAGATAATCGCATAAATTTTCAATAGGATTTAGGTCTGGAGATAAATCTGGCCAGTCCAAAATAGCGATTCCCTCTGTTTCAAGATAATGTTGCGCGAGGTTGCTGGTATGCGGAGGAGCATTATCTCTCATAAAAGTGAAATTCTCACAGTGGGTACCTCGCCAAAGCCTTACTAGGCCCATGTAATTTCTAGTAGTTACACTAGAAGGAAACGAAATCAAATCTGTTTTGTCACCCAGCATGATGCCACCCCGAAACATAACACTGTCCCCTTGGCATCTACCTTGTTTTCTCACGACCCCTTATAACCTGAATCTGGCGGTCATATGATCGAACACCAATTCTAGTCTTATCCGAAAAAGAACATTTTGCCAATTCTCAATATTCCAATTTTGGTGCTCGATCCACCAATTAAGTCTGTTAATTTTTTGTTGTCTGGTTAGCTCTGGAACTTTTAAGGTCCTTCTGCTATATAAACCCTTTGAATGAAGTCTTTGACGTACCGTTGCGACTGATAAATTGATGCCCGTTGTTTCCAGTAATCGCCTTTGGAGTATGGGTTGCGACGCACTTTGGTCTCTCCTAGCAATTTGGCACAAAAAGCGGTCTTGTTCTTCAGAAGTGATCCTCCTACGACTTCTGCTAGACCTATTTTGCATAGATTGTAGCTCCACGTATCGGGCGTAGGTATTTGAAATCATCCCCTGTGATACCACCATTGTGGCCGCTATTTCCCTCCATGTTACCCTTTCTTCAACGAGAGCAATTATTCTACCTCTCTGCGTATCGGACAATCCAACGTAAGGCATTTTCAATTATGATTATAGGCTTTTTTAAATTTTGAAATTCACAGTTTCAAATCTCAGTGACGACTGAGTACAATATGAAATAAAACCACGTGGTTCGTTGGTAAACAACGGCGGTTTGGCAATATGGCGTGGGTACGGAAAGCCGGCTCGTGGCAACGCGTGCTGCAGCCGGTGTTCTGAGACAAAGTCTATTCGTAGAGGTCGTCGAAGAGAAAGTGAGAGAGTCTCCGAAATGCACGGATATTTAAACCCTCGGTTCAGGTAGGCCCAGAGTACGTTCTGTGCCTCGCCTGGTCGATGGGCCTACTTGGCGGTCTGTGATTAAGAAAGCGTGGTTAACACGGTAACAAGCTTATTCGGAGGGGCCTAGAGCGATCTATGCTGAGATACCGGAGTGAATACGGTAACAGTCTCTCCTAGCAATTTGGCACAAAAAGCGGTCTTGTTCTTCAGAAGTGATCCTCCTACGACTTCTGCTAGACCTATTTTGCATAGGTTGTAGCTCCACGTATCGGGCGTAGGTATTTGAAATCACCCCTGTGATACCACCATTGTGGCCGCTATATCCCTCCATGTTACCCTTCCGAACATGTTGTGGTAATTCAATATTACTTATCATACTATCCAGTTTCTTTTTAAACTTCATTGTTCACAAGTAGTCAAAGATCCATGGTTAAAAACAATCAATAATATGAAATACCGAGTGATTCCCTTTAAATTTGGTTGTGTGTATATTGTATTCTATTCTATTCTACAAATAATACGCTCTTCGCATATAAGGCACATCTTCATTTTAATGGTATTATGGAATAAGCCAGAGTGTGGTGAAACGCGTCATAAGCTGATAAATTTAGCGAAAAATTGGACATTACTGTTTTGTTTACTTAATGAATGTTGCAGATTACTCTTAAAAACGTTCAATCGCTTTTGCATAGGAAGAACAATGTTGTAGCTTAAATGATATCGTAATTTGAAATATTACTATATTTGATTTCTGAATCTTAAAATTGATTTGAATACTAAATAATTTTGTTAACTATAATATCGTTTGGATATAAAGCTTCTTAAAGTTCGAAGAAAAACGCAAATCACAGTTCCTTTTTCGTCCCTCTTCACATTGCAGATAATTTCCAGATATCTAATACATTATTAGAAAACTCCATAACGGATTTATGCTTACAATAAAATTTAATGAGTGCTTCTCCACAGAATGCTATCGCAGTAAATACATTTGAATGTCTGCCTTCGAAACTGATTATAATTTTGTTTGTAGTTTGAAAGCGGAATTTCCAAGTGTTACATCCGACTTAACGTTTATTGTTATCGATATACGAAATGGAAATCAGCATTTTCCCCCTTTTAGATATTAAGATTTGCAATGTTGATCATACACAATGTAAATAATTCAGCTGCCACTGCGAGTAGATCTCAGAAAAATTATACTTCTGAAAGGAAAATAAGAAGCTATTCAAACCATCAATATAAACGAATACGGGCTACTTTGTGAACATTTATTTTTTATTTCCGCAATTAGTATAGAAAGTAGAAACATCATTTTCGTTAACGAATCTAACAACACGCTCATGTAAATTTATTCATTGAAGTTGAGGTAATTCTGAATATACTTGCAAAAGATGTATAAGTTCTGATAGTATAATGGAGTTAACATTAAGAATCAATGTGAATAGATTGTGAGGTGGAACACTAGGGTAAAGATTAACTACTTTTGATGATATAGGTTAAGACTTATATGATCGTACAGTTTGCTAAATTTTTTCTATTAGATCTGAAGAGTTTTTCATTGAAAATTTTCAACTGAAATTTCATGAATATTGAATGATGCCTATAAGATAAAGTGAAAGTTTGGCAGCTCTCGATCTCTTTCTTGTTTCAGATCCAGATTACTTCCGTTTACAGGTTTCAACTTCCTTGGGCAACTACGACCACAGTCTTGTTTCTTCTACTGATAACTTCGAACAACCACGCAATAAGGATCCAACGCCTTCCAGGACCGAGCCAGCTGAGAGGAGTTGAGATGAAGTAAGCTTCCGCTTTATAAATTATTGAGTAACAGATGTTCTTGGACGCACATATTCAGCTTCAGTTTTATCTGTTGAATTTTTCTTCGAGTTCTTATTAGCTCTATTTTTAACCGTGAAAGATTTTTGACAGTTTTTAGTGATTTAAGTACGAATATTTTTGTGAAATTGGGAATATAGATGTCCATGCCTACGAGAACACTTCAGTGACAGACTCAGTACTGGCATTCATGTGAAGATCTGAAAAACAGACGTCATTGAAGCAAAAAGACGAGAGAAACTCGCACAGATTCTCCCAACTGGCTCGGTTGTAATGCCTTATCTTCCTGGAAGGCGTTGGATCTTCATTGCTTTGATATACGAAGTTACCATTAGCAGAAACGAGGTAGTGATCGGAGTTTCTTTAGGGTGCTCAAACCTGTGAACATAAATCATTTGGATCTGGAACAAGAAAGAGATCGGGGAACAAGCTTACCTCTGGATGATTTTGTCCCAAGAGGGCTCATTATGTCTAATCAGAAAAATCCTTCCTAATCTGGAGACCCCACCACCAGCCAAGCATCCGAAAGTCACAAATGACCAATTCACGGAGCCTATAGCATAATGTGGTGTTAGTACACTGGGCGTGGGAGTGGGACTTTCTTCCATCATCAAATATAGATATCGCGAAAATCAAAATTTCATTTTCAGATAACAAAGCAAGAGATTAGATTTATTAGAATTCGTATAAATTTCATCAACCTCACGAACGTAATCTACAAATTCTGACGACCTGGTTGATTTCCGTTTATCCCCACTTCTCTCATCTATTTCTCAGGTATAAAAATGAATTTCCTCTTAGTTTTCGATAATAGGATGAAATCTGAAACATATGTCAAACATATTTTCATTTTCTATATTTTGTGAAACTTAATCCAAGTGTTTGTTATTTGACAAATTCCAAATATCTTTTTTTCAATAAATGAGTGAATTTATTCAAGGAAAAATTTTATTTAAAATCAAGAATATAATCAGGAAAAATTGCTGAAAATCTTGGACACTTTTTTCTCTTTCAAATTCAATCAATTCCAGAACATTCAAATCAGACGCTGATGAAATAACTCACGTCAATCTAGTACTGTCCGTAATCTATACTCGCTATCTTTATCTGCTCGTTTCCACCTCGACAAGGCCTAAGCGGCCGCAAAAGGTTCGCACATGCATCCAGGGAATAAATTACCGCCGGGCGGCATTCGTAATTGAGTTAACGGCGGATTAGAACTAATAAGGGCCAGTCGTGCATCAAAACAGAACCTTCCGCCACCAAATCCGCCACTGCGGTGAACACAGATACCGGAATCTGCGGCCCGGATAAATCACCGGACTTGCCGGTCATTAGTTAGGACCACATATCATCTAGTTACCTTTATGCGGAAGGAGAACAGCGTTTGTTTCCGTGATACCTCGTTCATTTTATGGTTGATACATGGAGGTTAGAAATGAATCGAGGGTCGTAAGAGACGTCCTTAGATTTGCTGTAAAGTGAAGTTTTTCAGTTATATAACCATTAACAACTCAGCATAATGATCTAGCATCAAACTCCGACAGCTTTGTTTCTATAATGAATGAAATTACTTAGCAATCGCATAACAATAATAAATCAATCGCTTTGATACTCGAACTTGTCCAAGTGTTTTGATTCCCAATAACTTTCGTTTTTCCTGTAACAATTCCTAAGATTTTTTGTGTCTGAAAAATTGTGCAGTTCTTCGATTGTCTAATACTTTCCCTTTGAAATCGCAGGTTATTGTTCTTGATGATAGGGGACAACAAATGAATCAGATTTTTCACAATGAAGTTCAATACACCATGAAAATGAGAGAAGTTGTGGTTCAATTCTGAACTTTAATTAACGAAAAATAATCATCCATTCAAAAAAATTTTCTTTAAATAATCGCATTACCTAATTTTTTGAGAGAAGTATAAATTTTTCAAGAGGTGATGTCGATTCCATAATTCTTTCAATGTTCTATCATACAATGCCTTGGAGAATTGAACAATGCTTCAAACATAATTTAGAATCAAATAATTCCCAACGCATCAGCATGGAATTGAAGCTGAAATAGCCATAAAGGATTGTCACCGAAATTCAAAATCGAAGCTTTGAAATATTTGACTAATAAAACGAAACTTTTATTAAGATTTTGTTTGATCCTGTTGAATATTTTATAGTCTTTATGAATAGGATATACTTCATTTATTACTTTCTGCTTCAAACCACATAATAAATTTGATCATATAACCTTAAAATCCATTGTATCGAAGTGTAAAGCAGATAACACCGTATTTACTTTGGCAGATAAAGGTCATTTAGGTTTGATCAAGGCAGATCATTCATTTGAAACAGAAAATGTTATCAAATCGGGAAATTATCAAAAATTCAAGAAAGATCCCAATGATCGATTTCAATTCATTATTAAATACGCCTTAACGAATGACAAATCTTCAATATCAGAGAATGAAAATACAATTTAAATAGCTAATTGATTCCACCCTTACTAGGTCATAGTTTATCAAGATGATAATAAGAAATTAAACTATGTATTATACTATCACAAAAGATTTATTGAATATCAGGATTACAATTTCGGTCTGTCGACCATCTACAGCTGACAACAAGTATTGAACTAAAGTTGAAAATACATGAACAGGTAGATACAAAATTAATAAGGGTGCAAACAATAGCTAATAAACTAATTGTGATAAAAGCAAGTATTATTTAAATATATCAAATGAGGACGAATGCGACGAGCCGTACTGGTCGTTTAGAAGATTATCTCTATAATCATTTTCATCTGGTCGAATTTATATCATGTGATTAAGTACTTATAAAGTTAAGAGACTCTTCTTCATAGACGACGAGGAATCTCTTTGAAATTTTGTATATGAAGCAGAAATATAGCCATAAAAAAACTGTCATAAAACATTTCTCAAACTACCTTATTTCCATTATTAAGGTTAATATACTTGTGCATCCTGTCAAACTTGCGCGGAAATAGTTATGCCACCCGTTGGTTGTTACAGTCAAAATTGCTTTTCGAAAGCCTCCATTAATTCTACACTACATTTTTAACGAAACCTATTCTTCACTTTTGATAGAGTTGAAAATCCAATTATATATGTTACGTAATGTGAGCCAACACGTTCAACGTTTCGGTATAGAATGAGTTGTTTAGTGTGTGTTTTTTAGAACTTAGCGATTTGTTGAAGTAAAAAATAGTTTAACATCGATAGTTAATCAATCAAATTGCTTTTTTTTTCTTATGCGCGCTTCCCAGGAATAGGCGAACCTGTTGCACCACATGAGTGGACGCCTGGGAGGAATTGAGGTGTCTGTTTACTCGCCTCTTGAAGAGGGCGAAATTGTAGGATGTTTGGAATAAGTTGGACGAAAGTAAGTTCCACAGCTCACCGGCCCTGTAAACGAAGGGAATCTTATAGAGAGAGGTTCGAGGCATCGTTAAATGTACCGCCATATGATAAGAACTCCTTGCCAGTCTAGTGTTGCGGCAAAACATGAGTTTTCCTGGAACAAAGTCTTTCAGCTCCTTGAAGCATCTTCCGTGGAAGTATCTGTAGAACAGAGAAAAGTCAGTAACTCATCTTCTGAGAGCCAGCGGTTGGAGATCGCGGGTGATCTTCGGGTGGTCGATGAGGCACACAGCCCGTTTTTGCACACTATCCCATAACCGCAACGACTTTTTGGGTGCAGATCCTCATACATGTTAATAATATTCCAAAGCAGGTCGAACAGCTGAGATGACGTGAAGTATCGCTTGGCTCTGAAAAGAAAACTAAGTTAATCTCATGCCGACTCAGCTATTGCTGTTACATGTTCATGCAACACCCGGAGTTGACATTTATTCCGAGAAGGTACATAGAATCTTTGGATTCAATTTGTTGGCCTTGCATCATTAGAGGAGGTTCTCCAGCGGCGACCTTTTCAGAAAACGTAGTTGCTTGCGTCTTGCTCGAGTTTAAGCTCACCAGGTTCAACTGACCCCACTCCGATATCCTCTGTAGGACAGAGTTTAAGTTATTGATTTTTTGACATCCCTGACGCTGATATTCAATCGTCTGCAAAACCGAAGATATTGTTCTCTGTAGATGCCAAAAGATCGTTTATCTGTAACAGAAACAAGGTTGGCGAAAGAATGGATCCCTGAGGTTCTCCCTTGCAACTGGAAACAATCAGATATTATACCATCGACCAGAACTTGTATTGATCCATTTGAAAGAAAGCTACTTATCCAGCCCCCAATTTTTTGGGAAGCCCATATGCAGCGAATTTATTCAACAAGGCAGCATGCCAAACCCTACCGAAGATCTAAGAGATGTCCAGAGGTATTGCTCTAGATTCCCCATGCTTTTTCATCGTTGATGTACAAACATGAGTGACGTAGGCGAGCAGATCTCCAGTCGATCTTTGCCTTCGAAAACCATACTAACGTCGTTAATAATTCCCTGCAACTTAAGATATTTGATGAGTTCATCATTTATGACTCTCTCCATCACTTTGGACATAATGGGAAGAAGTGCATAAATAGCTAGTACCATGATCATTTCGTGAGAGACAATTCAAATACTCAGATGCATTACTCAGATGTGGGGATTAGCTTATTATGTTTCACATCTGAGACATGTAAAATGAAAGATTCATTATGACGATTTGTCGCAGTTTCGAAATTTCGATGGATTCCAAGAAATCCATCTTTCTTTCCTTAGGTATTCTGTGAATAATTTGAAGTTGATTCATGAGTGGAAAACGATGGCCATCTTCGATACAATGTGCAGCGATTGTAGATTCGTCTGTTCTCTGGTTATTGCAATCTGATTGGTGCTCTTTATATCTAGTTTTTAATGACCGACCAGTCTGACCTATACCCACGCCTTTACAATCCATACAGGATAAGTTGTAGTTTTCAGTATTGTCAAATTTATCAGTTTTATCTTTACTATTAAAATATTCTTATGAGAATTTCATGTGGGTCTTGATTGCGACATTTGCAATCTTTTCGCTGATAGGGCTAAAATATGTCAATGAAATATATTTATCTGTATTAGTTGATTCTATTCATAGGGCAATATTATGATATGCTATTTGTGTTTGTTTCTTTCTGATCATTCCGTTTATTATATTCAAGGGATAACCATTGTTATTAGCTATTTCCTTGATAGTTAACATTTCCCTGAAATATTTTCTTCGAATAATGGCAGAGGGAAAGGCCTATGAGTAATTGAATTAAACGCAGCGTATTTATGAGATTTTGGGTGTGTTATTCATAAGAGATTCAAATATCAGTAGAGGTGGGTTTCGATATATTTAAAAACTTAGTGTGTTATGTCTATGAGTGATTCTTAGGTCTAAAAAGTGAATCTGATTATCGAAATCTTTCTCTTTTTGAATTGAAGTTTGTGAAGAAAGCTTCTGATGTATGTAATTCAAAAAAATTAATCTAGTAGTTGTCTAGCGGTTCCTATGAAATGTGATGGATACATTCCAATATGAGTAAATTATAATGAAGAAAGAGCATTTAATTGATATTAGGTTACAATTCGATGAATTAGGAAATATATCCATTGCAACACCCGAATTGTTGAGCTGCAAAAAATGCATGGTTAGGTAAGGTTTGTATTATTTATAATGTAATAATGATACATTAAAAATAGTTCCAAATGTTCAGACTCGGGAATACTGTTTCGTATGAATCTGAAAAGATGACAGTGGGATACTGATAAATATACTAAATCAGGGTGCTTTAACGAAAAATAAACAGAGGATATATCTACCAAGATATTCATTTCTAATCAAAACGCAAAAATTGGTCAATTTGTGTTTCAAGGACGACATCTTTTGGGGTACAAAACTTGCCTGAAATATCAGTTGCAATCCTTGAACATTTTGAATAGGGAAGATGGGTCGAGTGATGACTCAAAAGAAAGGTGGTATCTTTGTCTACATCGCCTTGAACAAATTTCCATTTTTATTGAAAACTGTAAAAGATACAGGGTGGGCAACTGAAAGATAGGAAAGACTATTTCCCTGAGACTATTCATGTTTCAGTGAAGTAAAATGGAACAGATCCATGCTGATCAATGGCAGTCATCATCAAGTACCATCCTCATCTTGAATTTCAACCCCTAGAGCAGGGGTGACCACCCTTGAGAATTTGGAAGAGGGTAGATGGGTCGAGTGATACCTCGAAAGAAATTTATAAACAACAGAGGACTAAGCCCACCCCCTGTCTAAGTCCCTTCGTTGTCTTGAAATACTCCGATCTCCTGTTTCCGCTTATAATGCAATTTCTATTGCTTTCATATATATTCATCATCAGTCTTATAATTTTTACTTTGACTCTACGTAGTAGTTTCCATAATCTTCGTCTAGACACCCTATCAAAAGCTTTTTCCAAGTCCATGAACGCTTGGTATATTTTCTTCTTTATCCTGTTGATTTTTTTTATCAATTTCTTTATGTTGAATATATGATCTTGAAGACATCTTACTTTTCGGAATCCAGTTTGTGTCTCTCCCAATGTTCTTTCAATAATTGTCCTCAGCTTTATACCTATTATTTGTTCATATATTTTCATAGTCGTGCATAATAATGTGATTCCTCTATAGTTGCTACATTCATGTTTATCACCCGATTTGTAAATTGGGATTATCATTGAAATCTGCCATTCTTCCGGGATTTGTTCTTCTTGCCATACCCTATTATATATTTTCAAAAGCACGTCTTCTCGATATGGTCCCATATTCTTGATCATTTTCGTCGTAATCTTATCATAGCCTGGGGCTTTTCCATTTTTTGAGCGTTTTACAGCTTCCTGTAATTCCTGTTCTGTTATCTTCTCTTGGTCTCTATTTTCTTCTATGGAAACTTCATTATCCTCTAATCCGTTTCTTGCGCTTCCAAATAGCTCTTGAAAATATTGCTTCCATCTTTTCATTACTTTCCTGTCATCTATGAGTATTTCACCATTATTATCCTTGATGTTATAAATGTCAGAGTTCTTTTTCCTTCTACGTGATTTACCTATTTTATAGAATAGCTTTTGGTTTGCTTTGCTCTCGTCTTCTATTTATTCCCAGAATTCAACCCATTTTCTTTCTTTAGATGCCAAGACTAGGTCTTTCACTCGTTCTCTTGCTTGTTTGTATAACTCATATTTCTCTATAGTTTTACAGTTGAGATAATTTGCCCATGCTCTCTTCTCAATTCTCATTTCCTCTCTAATTGCATCTGTCCACCTTGCCGTTTGTTTTGCGTTATTTCTCTTTCTGCTGCTTCCCCGTACTTCTTCAGCAGAATCGAGAAGAGTGCTTTTGAAATACTCCCAAAAATCTTCTGTGCTCATATTGTCTGTTGCATCTTCTTTTCTAGTTTCCTTGATATGGTTTGCTCGAAAATTTTGGCGTATTCTGGATAGGCGAGTTTGTAAGCCTTTATCGATTCATATTCGATCTTTTTTCTAACTGATATCTCTTTACCGTCGTCTTTCAGTTCCTTTCTGATATAAGCTACTAGTAAAAAATGTTCGCATTCTATTTCAGCTCCTCTTCTCACTCTAACGTCTTTTATTTTTTGCAGGTTGCTTTTCTCTACCAATCGATTATCGATGTCTCGTTTCTACTTTCTACTTGTCTCGTATATTTATGAATATTCTTATGTTCGAAGAAACTGTTAATAATTATCATGTTATTCATTACCGCCAAGTCTAGTAAATTCGCCCCAATGCCATTACTTGTCTGTTCTCCATATTTGCCTAAGATTGTCCTATTAATACTTTCATTATTTCGTCCTACACTTCCGTTGAAGTCACCTGCAAAATAAATACTGACCTCTGCTTCTTCTGTAGCTTTTGTTAATTGTTCCCGAAATTCGATTTTCTTACTAACTGATTCGTCTTCGTTTGGTCCATAGACCACAATTATTGTTCTTCTGTTCATGTTTGTATTCCTTAATTCAACTGGGAGTATTCTTACTGACCACGCTTTCCAGCTTAATATCTGCTCTGCGATTTCTTTATTTATCAAACATGCAACTCCTGCTGCCTGCCTGGTTTTTTCGTCTATATAAAAGATATTAAGATTCTAGCTTCCTTTGGGTTTTGATGTGGTTTTCAAGTGGATGACTTATTACCTCCAGCTATGGTCATGTGGAGAAGTTCTTCGGCGCCACCACGTTCGATTAACGACTCGATCGTGGATAAATCATCAAGATGTCTGAAAAGCTAAAATTGAAACACTATAGTCCGTTGGCTCAAAAGGAGTTTATTATTCTGCAACACAAGTAAACCACATGCGTCAGTTGACTCAGTTAAAGAGAATATAACGATTTGGGTAAAATACTGGTAGGTTAACTACCAATATCTGATAAATTATCAAAAAATCAATATTTGAGCTCTACGATCAACTAGTAAAATTATGATTACAGGATGCGCACAGTTTAAAATTATAGTTAATTGAAATATTCGTACTAAAAACTGTTAAAAAATGTTAACGGTAAGAAAAATCGGTTAATTAGGTTCAATAGGAAAATAATGAACCTTATTCGTATCATACGCCCAAGGAGAAAGAGGTGGTTGGTTCCTCCTAACTAACGTAAACCTCAACTTTTCAAACCGAATCACAGCTCCAGGCTCCAATCCTGTATTGCAGATCAATCCCTCTACCTCCAATCTATAAAGTCGTTCCTATGTTATGACGTCGACTCCAATGCATTAATCAATCCGGAATTTTAGCAAACTCAAAGTTCAGACCAATCCCAAATCACCCAGCCAATCCTGAGCTCTTTATCCAGTCCCAAGTTCTATATCTGATCCTAGGTTCTCTCGTCAATCCAAATTTCCTGTAATTTGTAAATATCCCATAAGTATCACGAAATCTAACCCAACAAATGCCTAATAATGATCAATTAAGGGATCATACCTTACCCCAACATGTAAGTGCTCCGTTCAAGTTCAAAATGGTGGCCAGATCCGTGTAAGAAGCATTCTTCAAGCTCCAAAATCACATAAGAAGGATATACGGCCAAGTAATCCAATTCAGAGCAAATACTGATTTACGGAATAGTGATTTTCTCACAATCGAAAATCTCTCTATGTCCCTGAGGTCGGAAAACTTATAAAGCCAAAAAGAAACTTCAAACAGCACTTGATTATTCAAGTTCTGAATTCAGAAAGAACCGTTAGCCTTCAAAATTGATGAAACGAAATCGGCGTTCACAAGTCGAACATTAAACTTCAAATCATACTTTTAGCAATCGTGGCCACGTGAACTACAAAACAGAGCTAATAACAACTTCAAGATAAACTATGATGGAACACCTATAGCTGCAGGTCCTATTGAATCAACCAATTAACAATACAACCAGAAATTAATGGATAACCAAACAACAGGGACGTAAATAATCTACGTTAGATGGTCGAAGGTCAAAATCAGAAACAACCAGAAGTTTTATAATCGCCGGCAGCGTCGAAGCAATACGACATGTATTTTCATTTGACAACTTAAACTAATCCATAAAATTACCAAAACAAAACATCGAATGGACTTCTTAATCTTGTGTTAACAATCGAAGTTCATTAACTGGTTATTCAAGTTGATTATAATCGGTCTAACATTTGGTTGTTTCTCGTTGCAAGCAGGAGAACCTCAGTGATCCATTCTTTCGCCAACCTTGTATCTGTTGCAGATAAACGACCTTTTGTTATCCACAGAGAACAAGATCTTCGGTTTTGCAGACGATTGTACCCTGCTTACGTCTTTCAGTAGGCTGCGGCCGATTACAGCTGCGGAATCTCAGCGTCAGAGATGTTAACAAATCAATAACTTAAACTCTGACCTGCAGAGGATATAGGAATGGGGTCAGTTGAATCTGGTGAGCTTCAACGCGAACAAGACGCAAGCAACTACGTTTCCTCTAACGAGGCCAACGTATTGCTTCCAAAGATTCGATGCACCTTCTCGGAACTCTACTCCAGGTTTTGCTGGCATAAACATGTATCAGCAATAGGTAAGTCTGCATCAGCTAAACTTAGTTTTCTTTTCAGAGCCAAGTGATTCTTCACGTCATTTCAGCTGTAGCTTCTATATAAAGCGCAGATTTGACCTACTTTGGAATATTGTTGCCATGTATGGGGATCTGCACCCAAACATTCGTTGCGGATGTTGGATAGTGTGCAAAAACGGGCTGTGCGCCTCATCGACCACCCTGAGATCACTCGCGATCTTCAACAGGTTGCTCTCAGAAGACAAGTTGCTGACCTTTCTCTGTTATACAGATACTTCCACGGAAGATGCTACCAAGGAGCTGAAAGACCTTGTTCCTGGAAAAATCATGTTTTTCCGCAACACTAGGCTAGCAGGGAGTTCTCATCATACGGCGGTACATTTAGTGACCCTCGAATCACTCTCTATAAGAATTCCTTTTTCTACAGGGACGGTGAACTGTGGAACTCGCTTCCGTCCAATGTCATCCCAACATCAATACAATTTGGATCTCTTCAAAAAGCGAGTAAACAGACATTTCAATTGTTCCCAGGCGCCCACTTATGTGTTGTAACATGATCGCCTATTCCTGGGAAGTGCACATAAAAAGAATTATCAACTAGTGTAAAAGATCTTTTCGCAACTGAATCGTACAGGCTTGATTCCGGAAATAATCAGAAGAAGAATCAGGCTCCTTGAAAACTCTCATCATCGGACGGTCGAACTAGCAACGCCACGTACCTTAGTAAAATTTCTCTTGTTCACAACGCTAGTGTGGTGTGGAACTAGCTTTCATCGAACATCTTTCCAATAGCTTACAATTTAGTCCTCTTCAATAAGCTAGTGAATCATTTAGGGCGGCCACAACAATGGCATGACAGGCATCGCTGTATACCAAGAGTTGAGAGGAAAAAAAAATTGCTGTGCTGGGAACAGCACAGAAAATCAGCGAGAACTGTCTGAATTAGAGTATGAATTGCTGTTGAAAAAACCAACCAAACTATGTAAATTTTATAACGTAGATTTGAAACTAAGGGATCAGGGATATTTGTTACCTCAGCAAAATTTTATAAACTTTCACAGGAGACAATTTTCTGTGTATTGTGTGCGGAGTTCTTTATTGGACAAATTATATGCTCAGTTTTACCAGGGAATATTCAACTGACGCTTCAGTTTTCTTTCTCATGTTCGAAAAAGGTTTGTTGAAATTACCTATAAACTGCCTTCCTTACAATTCCTTTCCAAAGTAGTTCAATTAAGGTAATTAAAAGTCATTCCAAATAAAATAGAAAAATAGCAAGATCTATCAAGAAAACAAAAAAAACAGTCGACTCTTAAAGCAATTAAATTACATTAAACTGTTTGGTAATTATTCCCGAAGAGTTAAAAATGTTTCAATTTCCATTCTAATTGCATTTGAATACAAATTTAGCAGCATTTCAGTCGATTGTTCCGCTCCCTGAGGCTCTTCTTCCAGATCTCCCTTCTCCCTCTTCGATGAAGCGAATTTCTAATTCGAACTCTCTATGACAATGGCTAAGCTTAATCTGAAGATCTGACTCACTCAAGTTAACTCTTTACTAAAGGGGAAATTTTGCGCGGCATACTTTATTTTATTAAGGAAAACTTTGCTGGCATAATTAGTCCGTATTTCCGTTTCTTTCTACACAGGAAGGAAACGAAGTTTGCATATTTCACGAATGAGTTACACTGAAGAGGAAGTTCTTTCGATGCCTGGTTTTTATTTACTCGGTATTGACATTTTCAAATGAAGGAATGAGGTAAATGGAAAAAAATTATATGCAATGCCTTTTTTAACTAGTTCAATGGAAATGACGTCAGAAATAGTTGGCTTTGGTGTTGATGATTTCTTTTTTTTTCTTTTGAGTTGTCAAGTCTCGTACTTGACTGAATTTTTTATCAATTGCTGAATAAATCGAACGATTCTGAATTTTCTGAAATTATTTAATAGCACGGCGCGTTTCGATACAATGTTTATCAGGGGTGCTCAACTGAATGAACTGATCTGCTTTAGATCTACCTCAATATATTTAGGCTACTTACGATCGACTCTAAGAGGCTAAAAAAGTTATTATAGCGTATATAGATAATAACTTTCCGCACAATATACATTATTTTAGTCATGGTTTGGTTAGGTTTAGTTACGTTCTTCTCTATAATATCAATGAAAAAACTAATAGTTATTCAAAATCGCGAGTTTATTGGTTGTTACAAAACAAAAGAGTTACATATGGCGTTAAACTTAACTAAAGAATGACTTTGGATGTTGAAGCGTGGCACTGGATGTCCTCAGCATACTTTTCATAAGATGGTACGTTACCACTGAGTGCTAATCGCAAGCGTGATGACATATGATTGTCAGTTAGTCAATTGCGATAGTTGGACTTAATTATCTTCATTTCAGAAAATGCAAACTCGCACAAGTAAGTTGACCCAAACATTGCCGTCAGTTGAAGAGCGATTTGCCTCAGATTTGGATATTTATCTTCAGGTATAAAACACCAGAAATTTGTATGAGATGCTGTAGCTTTGAGATGTATATCTGATATAATCTGCACCAACTCATTTTCAACAGAACATGAGTTCGTATTAAACTGACTTGCTATTTCAGTAACTAATTCCTCAATGTTTTTACTTGCAAAAGGATAACTCATAAATGATGTTATTTTATCTATTTGTCCCAAATATATCGTATCATAATTCAACTGAGGAATCCTTGTTTTCAAAGACGGAAAATGTTTTAGATCCTTTCTTTTCAGTTGATCAATCATAAGTTTCAATTTACTTTCGAATGCGTTTACAGCGCTAATCATCTCAATAATAGCTTTTACTTTACCTTGAAGCTCCAAGTTAATGGTGTTTAAGTGTATTGTGATGTCAGTCAAAAATGCCAAATCAGTCTGCCATTTTTCGTTTCTAAATATTTGAGTGTCATCACCTCTTCCGTCTAGAAAAGTTGTTATTTCGGGCAATAATTCTTGAAAACTTTCTATTAATTTTCCGCCACTCAACCACCTGACGTCCGTGTTAAGAACTAAATCAGTGTGTTCAGCTGACTCCCTATCTTCCAAATGCAACTTGAAGAGCCGCCGTTGCGAGCTAAGCGCACGGATTGAGTTCTCAATTTTTTGTTGAAATGCCCACAATTTTCTCCGCGTTTAAAACTTTTCAACAAAAAACTTCTCGATGTATGATGCAGTGGAAAGAAAAAAATGAAGGCAAATCTTCATCAGCTCAACACAACGCCACAAAAACGGTTTTGTTTTCAGTCATTGCTGGTGCTCCATCTGTTGTAATGCACACTAATTTATACAGTGTGTTCCAACGAAAATTTGACCCCCCCTATAACTCCGAAATGAGTAACATTAGCGAAAAACACCAAGACACGTCGATTTTTGTTTCGAGGAGGAACATTTTTCGAAATAATTCGAAACTTCTCAGATCAACCCCTACCCCAGCAACCCTAACTTTGAAATTCATCATAGGAATAAGGGTCGAGTGGCACCTTACTGAAAAGGTCTGTCAATTCTCCACCTTGATTTGTCATTTTAGAATTTTAAATTAACATACAGAGTGTCCCAACCAAGGGTGAAGTTGAATTCCTGGAAATCCCAAATACTAAATGAAATAGATTTATTTTGGCATAATGCAAGCGCAGGTTTATGCTCGGTCTAGAAAAAGGACCTACACTTGTGAATTTGGAGTTGGTGCAATCAACCCCCTATTTCCAGCATCCCCAACTCAAAAATCATTCGATCGATAATAGGTCAAGTGGCACCTCGTTGGAAAGGTACTGCAATTTTCTCTTCGAATTTGGTATTTTCGAAATTCAGAATCATCATACAGGGTGTCCCGAAGCAGGAACATTGAAAATCCAAATAACTTTTTGAAACTGGTTAATTTCGGTATACGAGAACATGTTTGATCCGAGAATAGGACTTTCTTGTGTGGTTATAGAATTTTTGCAATCAACCCCTTCCATTCAGCATCCCCAACTTGAAAATCATACAAATAATTATTCAAGTGGCATATCTTCAGAAAGGTTTTTGAATTCCAGAATGATTAAAGCATTTCATTCAGTTCGGCTCTCCATACAGGATGTCGCTTTCGAAAAATTCAATATCGTCATTTGAAATTATCAACTAAAATTAATTCGAAACTGTTAAAAGTATTGGGGTACGATGTGTTGAGCATCAATTACGAAGAAATAAACCTGATTTCTGCATTGAAAATGTTCACATTTTTTCATTTCCATCTGGCGTGCAGTCATCTGTTATTTCTCATTTTTGCAATGAAATATCATTATTATTCAGATCAGTTCCTCATTATTGTTGTTGTTCGTCAGTTGAAATTAATCTGAAAATGGTTTATTCCACTGAGGAAAGGGTCGAAATTGTATCGACGTATTTTCGAAATAACAGTTGTGCTAAAGAAACGGCAAGGTTATTCGATAGGAACCATCCTGAAAGAGAAAGGAGTCAGTCACCAGTACGTTAAATATTTGGTTGACAAATTCCTAGCTACGGGTTCGGTGGCAAACAAAAATCATGAAGTGGCATGTCCTGTCAGAAATGAGGCAACGGAAGTGGCAGTAGTGGGTCATCTACAAATGGAGAATACTACTTCGATCAGAAAACTATCTCGTCTGACTGGTGTATCAGCTACAACTGTCCATAGAATCGTGAAACATCACAAATTTCACCCTACAAGGTAAAATTAGTGCATGAAATAAACGAAGATGATCCAGATCGTCGTTTACAGTTTTGTGAAAATCTAAGTGAAAACCTAAACGCTAATCCAAATTTTCTGAATAACATCTGTTTTTCTGATGAAAGCACCTTTATGCTCAGTGGTGAAGTGAATAGACATAATTGTCGATATTGGGACACACAGAATCCTCATTGGTTTAGAGAGGCCCACACGCAAAGGCCTCAGAAGTTGAACGTTTGGGCAGGAATTTTTGGCAATCATCTAGTTGGGCCTTTCTTTATTGAGGGTAATCTGAATGGAAATGGCTACCTACAGTTGTTAGAGGAACACATACATCCTAGATTGACAGAAATTTTACAGAACGATCCAACTCTTTCTGAGGACGAAATGCGTTTTCAACAAGACGGTGCTCCTCCGCATTATGATGCTCGGGTGCGCCAAAATTTAGACGACAATTTCCCAGGAAGGTGGATTGAAGAGGACCTGTTGAGTGGCCAGCCAGGTCACCAGATTTAAATCCCTAGATTTTTTTTGTGGGGCCATCTAAAATCTAAAGTTTATGCCACAAGACCAGAAAACCTGGAGGAGCTGCGGATGAGGATTATCACAGAATGCCGACTTTTGACTCCTGAAGTTTTCGCTAATGTGAGAAGAGAGTTCGAAAATCGTCTGTATAACTGTATGGAGGTGGGCGGAGGTCATTTTGAACAATTGTTGTAATAATCAAGTTAGTTTTTGTTTTCAATTGAATACAAGTTCAATAAATCTCGTTTTCCTGTTTAGATGAGCATCCAATCAGTTTCTCCATCATCCCTCATCCTGATCCTCACGCCAGAAAACCTCGATTGCCAAACTGAAACCAATGCCTCAGTGATTCAGAAAATAGAAAAATCTTTCTGGAACTTTGCCACTCAACCTGTAATCACTTGTATGATTTTTTGAGTTGGGGATGCTGAATGGAAGAGATTGATTGCAAAATTCCATATTCACGCAAGAGAGTCTTATTCTCGAATCAAACATAAACATGTTCTCGTATTATACCGAAATGAACCAGTTTCAAAAAGTTATTTGGGTTTTCAGTGTTCCTGCTCCGGGACACCCTGTATGCTGATTCTGAATTTCGAAAATACCAAATTCGAAGAGAAAATTGAAATACCTTTCCAACGAGGTGCCACTTGACCTATTTTCGATCGAATGATTTTTGAGTTGGGAATGCTGGAAATAGGGGTTGATTGCACCAACTCCAAATTCACAAGTGTAGGTCGTTTTTCTAGACCGAGCATAAACCTGCGCTTGCATTATGCCAAAATAAATCGATTTCATTTAGTATTTGGGATTTGCAGGAATTCAACTTTACCCTCGGTTGGGACACCCTGTATGTTAATTTAAAATTCTAAAAAGACAAATCAGAATGGAGAATTGACAGACCTTTACAGTAGGTGCCACTCGACCCTTATTCCTATGATGAATTTCGAAATTAGGGTTGCTGGGGTAGGGGTTGATCTGACAAGTTTCGAATTATTTCGAAAAATGCTCCCCTCGAAACAAAAATCGACGTGTCTTGGTGTTTTTCGCTAATGTTACTCATTTCGGAGTTATAGGGGGGGTCAAATTTTCGTTGGAACACACTGTATATTGGTAGCTTGTAGTTTTTCACAAAATTGAAGAAAACGTCATATTTATCTTCATCACTGGTCTGGTGGTGAAGACTAATGTAATTTTTCATTCTTTACATCAATAAATTAGTGATAGTTAAAACATAGTAACTTGTTTTATTTCATTATTCATTACGTCATATATATCTTCGCCACGGTTATTCCCCTTCAGAGGAATGATTGTCAAAAATTCTTTCTTACCTACATGTCATTGAATACCATCGGAATAAAAATACACAGCTGGGCAGTGTCTGTCACATCGGTGGATTCGTTGAACTATACAGAAAAGTATTTACATTTCATGATATCATGTTTTAGTTTATTTGCCATGTCCTGACTCATGACTTTAATACGCCTTGTGACAGTCGGACGAGATAACTGAAGTTCTCTAATAGCAGACATGTTTTCTGTTTTATTTTTAAAATCTCCAAAGAAAGTCTCATCCGCTTCAATAAATGCTTCGTTCACAACCATCTTCGACTGGATTCTTGTGTTTCGCCAATATATGAGATATTTTAAATGACGCGATCGTTGCAGCTTTTGATTGTTTGGCTGGTCTTGTGAACATGGTTTGTTCCTTTCTCAAACAAGATATCAAATCAAAACGTTTTTTCGATTTCTGTATTCACTCTGTGTCGAAAAATCCTTTTCATAGTTTTTATGAACCGTTTTAAGATGCGTCTCTAAGTTACCACGCTTATGTATTGCAACTGACGCACGACAAATGAGACAAATGCACTTATCCTTCACCATACAAAAGAAAAATTCTTCCACCCAATCGTTATCAAAATGATACGTTTTAGATTTCTTCGCTGCACTAATTTTGTACTATTTTATAATAAAGTTTGTATCCAGGTAGTATTGCCTTCAAGTTACAGTTCAGAATGACTCCAATTCCTGCAGGCGAACATTTATATCGGCGTGAAAGAAAGTCTCGAATATTTCCGTCAAACGCGCTGCCCGAAGTTTCTGGAAAAGCGGCCAGAATAAAAAATGCGGCTTTCCTTTGACAAGTATTGCGCGTTCCTTTGATAAGGCCGCCTTTTGCCGCTAGCAGAGTGTTATTTTATTACGTAATTATTTTTTAAGTTATCTACTTATTGAAAATATATTTCTTCTCTAGATCTACTCAAGAAGCATAAAAACGAAAAAGGTATATTACACAACTTAACTATTAGGCACTGAATAGTCATACTTTCAATCCGCAAAAGCGATATTAACTTTTAGTCACGAATAGCAAAAGAAAACTGGAGCAATAATTCTGCCGATGTTCTGTTCACAGGTGCTTTTATCGAAAATATTTGATAGAAAACAGACTCGCTCTGAATAGCAAAAAATTACGCGTAACTGAATGAAAATATATTCTATCAAAAAATAACCGGGAATAGATTATTTAAAAAATCTGCTGAATAGGGTTGTCAAGATTTTTGATGTTGACACTCTTGTTTTCTATGCTGACGCGGAGTTTGAACGCGCGCTCTCATTTAGTTTGCTTACAGTGCTTGATTTTGTCAGTTCTCACAAGTGTGTTTTGCGATTTCTACAATGGATAAAATATCGAACAAAAAATTTGTCTCAAATGGAATTTCGTATGTAAAATCGCTGAATATGTTTTAGTGAATCGACCCTATCAAAAACACGTGAATGAGAGTGATCCTCTGCATTCGACAGCGGTCGAGAAGTGGTGGAAGATTTGTCTAGCTCAGCCATCTTCCAACATCTTCAACTGAAGTTAACATTGATTAAGTGAAGAAAATGGTAATTGAAACTTTCTATGTCCCACGAATCAATTCGTACCATTTTAAACGATTGTACGGCAATGAAACGCGTTGCCTATTTGCAAAATACTCGAATTTTTTTCAAAAATGGAACCACGAAATGGTCGCTGAAGACATGCTAGAACGACTCAATTCCTACCCCACATTTAGGAAACTCACTTTAACTGATGACGAGACATGGGTTCATGAGTTTGACCTGCAAAGCTGTCGACAAGATTCGGAATAGCGCCTTCCAAATGAGCCG
Organism: Cryptolaemus montrouzieri; assembly: GCA_013387265.2. NCBI lineage: Eukaryota > Metazoa > Arthropoda > Insecta > Coleoptera > Coccinellidae > Cryptolaemus > Cryptolaemus montrouzieri. The sequence goes on along the minus strand of JABFTP020000001.1, from coordinate 42,220,541 downwards.
AATCCGAAAAAACCGCGTCAGAGTCGATCAAAAGTCAGAGTGTTGTTGTTTGTTCTCTTTTATTTTCGCGGTGTTGTGCACTCAGAATGTTTGTCAGAAGAAAGAATAATACCTAAGCGTTATACAGCGTTTGAGAGAGCAAATTCTTCGAAAAAGGTCAGATTTATGGAACTGTTAGATTTAGCACCATAATATGCACCTGACCAAAAACAACAACGACAAATACCTTTGAACAACCGTGTTCACCTGATATGGCTCTGGCTGACATTTTTTTTTTTCCAAAACTCAAATTTTTCCTTTGAGATTTTCAATCGATAGAAGACATAAGAGAGAATTCGCGGTAAGAACTGAAGTCGATTCCAAAAATAGCGTTTGAAAAATGTTTTGATGATTGTATTATTTGTTGGTGTTAATGTATTTTTTATACAATTGAAATATGGGCAACAGAACAAGCTCTGAAAAACTCAAGAGTTGACCACCGATACACAAGACCTATCAAAAAAATTTACGAGCGAGCCACCCTACAAGTACAACTTCATGATGTTACCATTAAAGTGAACATAGAGAGAGGGGTGAGGCAGGATGATACCTTTTCACCTGAACTTTTCATTGCGATTCTCGAAGATGTGTTGAAGAGAATAGAGTGGGGCGACAGAGGTTTAAATATCAATGGAGAAAAACTAACACACCTAATGTACGCAGATGACGTTGTTGTCAATGGTCAGACCAAGGAAGAACTGAGTACACTGATATTCGTAGAACAACAGAAAGGGTGGGTTTGGAAATCAACTATGAGAAAAATAAATATATGTCAAACCAAGAAGAACCAGAGCAAGACCTTATAATAAATAACAACGAGATGGAGAAAGTAGTGTTTCAAATATCTAAGTCAAAAAATCACTATTGGAAAAGCAAACCGAGAACTCGAGATTGATGAACGAATATGAATGACCTGGGCAGCTTACTCGAAAATGAAGGATGTGATTCAGATACGTATTTCGAATCTGACAGCTGATCTCTACAACCTGTGCCCCTCACCTTCAACAACATATGGCGCAGAAAAGTGGGTCTTCACAAAAGCCATCCTCGACAAACTGAGAGTAAACCAACGGGCGATAGAGGTAAAGATCTTAGGAATCACATTGAGTGATCGTAAAATGCACAATTGGACAAGAGAGATGACTGGTGTAGACGACGTGGTGAGGAGGTCTGCCAACTTGAAATGGAAATGGGCTGAACATGTAGCTAGACACCCAAAAACTGGAGTACAGAATAAAAAGATGGAGGCCGTGGGATCAGAAAGAGAAAGAGGACGACCTCAAATGAGATGGAGTTATGACCTCTAAGGAACTGCAGGTAGAAACTGGTACCAGGTAGCAGAGAGTAGGGAATTGTGGAGAAGTGAAACGGTGACTATATTTAGAGGGTAGAAAACGGCTGACAGGGTAGGACAGGTAAATGTATTTTTTTGAGAGGTTCCTATTGCGGATGGCATGAACACCTCAAAAAAGTCTAGGGCACACTTAACAATATGTTTAAAATATGAAGTTGATGATTCGAATTTATAGAAATCTTTCGGTTTTTGTTAAGATGTATTGTATATAATGTATTCTCAAGAAATATTTCAAATCATATTTGACTTCTCCAAAGCACCTATTATAAAAAAAATTTGAAATATGAAAATGACGAAATTTGGTAAAACACAAAAAAATCCTGAACTAATATTTTCGAAACGATATGGAAGCACTTATATTTTTCAGTACCCAGAAGGTCCACCTCTGTTATTAATGACACTTTGGCATCTTCGCGGCATGCTCAATATTAAATTGTCTATTACATTTTGGCCTAAGTAATTCCAAGCCCCACTGAAATGCTAATCGCTGCTCCTGTTCATGATGGAAGACGTTTTGACGCAGGAGATTTCTTTTTAGGGTGTCCCAAACATGCTCGATGGGATTCAGATCTGGGAAGCAGGATGGCCACGGTAGAAGATCGATATCATTCTCTTCAAGAACGTTCAAGACAACTCTTGCACGATGAGGAGGGGCATTATCTTGTTGGAAGAATGGATTTTGACCCATTATTTGGAGATACGGTACCACTACAGGTAAAACTATCTCATTTGCGAAAGAATTTCACGTGAGGTTATTCTGTATGAAAACGAGGTCAGTTCTTCCACCAAGGCGTATACCTCCTCAAAACATCACTGATCCTCCTCCCTGTCTAACAACTTCTCGAGCATGATGAAGACGGTTTTGCTTTCCAGGTTCCCTCCATATTCGAATTCTTCCCGAATTGGGATAATAACTAAATCTAGATTCATCACTGAAGAGAACTGTGGCCCACCTCTCTTGATCCCAGTTTACGTGTTCTTGGCACCAAGCTAAACGAGCAGCGCGATTTGCATGGGTCAAATGTGGAACTCTTAAAGGACGTCTGGAGTGGAATTGACCTTCGTGCAGTCGATTTCTCACAGATTGGTCGCAAATTTGTACATTATGAACTCGTGATAGCTCTTGAGCTAATTGAGATGCTGTGGTAGTACCATCTCCTCTGGCTTGTAAAACCAAAAATCGGTCTTGGGCGATTGTAGTAATCCTGAAACGACCTGTATGGCGTTCTTCTACGCTACCTGTTTCATTGAAAAGAGAAAATAAACGGTTTATGACACTTGGGCTACTTCCCAGAACCCTGGATACTTCCCGTTGTGAGCTGTCATGTGAGCTCTCAGCTTGGAGCATGCCAACAGCTTGTAACATCTCTTCTCTAGTCAAATGTCGTCTTTCCATGGTCGAATCACAAAACTTGAATCTTTTATTTGTGCTTACAACAGAAACAAAGTGCCAACTAACTGATTTCAAACACTGAATACATGAAATGATTACAAAGCAGCGTCGCATCTGCTGCATTTTTGGTTTTTTATAAAAAAAACCGAAATCGGTTGCGACACTCTACATAATTTGGTAAGAAATTGATGCAGGTGTTCATTTCTTAAAAAAATCATCCATATTGATCGTACTGGATACGATATATCGATATTCAGAAGTGTTCCCTAGACTTTTATATATATATTATATATATATATATATATATATATATATATATATATATATATATATATATATATATATATATATATATATATATATATATATATATATATATATATATATATATATATATATATATATATATATATATATATATATATATATATATCAATCAAATAAATCAATGATTTTGTAGGGTTACTTTACTTTATTGTTGGTCTTTTCTACATATTATACTTTGACATTCTTTACACAACTTAAGCCATGAACCAAGAAATACAAAATATTCTTAGGTTTCCTATATAGTTGAATAAATTACCGAAACATGAGAAACTCAGATTCTCTCTCTTGAATATTAATCAACGAAAATATTTCCTTCTATTATCCTGGCCAAAGTGAATTCTGGTCACTACTCTATAGTTCATATGATATTGACGCTAGACAGGCCATAAACTTTAGAGAAGAGCTATTCCATGTTGACCCAGATGCGAACATCCTTCATATTAGTTACCATTTGAAAATATGACTACAGTATATGATCAATTACGTAGATAAATAGCATTTCCATGTCCTCTAAGGCTTAATTGAATGCCAAGATTAACGAATATCATCCATATCTCCACGATGATCTATATTCATGTATCGTGAGGTAGGTATTATTGGAAATGCAATCTAACATGATTAGGTAGCATACAGTAAGGAGAAACGAGGCCCGTAGGGTAAAGAGGAATGACGAAAAGGGCTTGAAGGAGAGCGAGAAGGGCCGCATTGCATACAAATAGACCTGTAAGCCAGCAATTAACAGTTTCTAACAAGATTGGCAATTTGCGCCCCACCGCCAATATACCTCGGATCAAATATAATCGGCGATTTTTCTCTTTTAGTTAATTATTTAACGTCAAAGCTATTCTACCAGACACGCTTTTCACATTCTAATTGGATTTCCGCGTAATAATAGGAGCCCACCATACTCTACTTTAACAACTTGTGACAATCCTCTTGTATTACATGCGGGGCCTGAATGTTTCGCCTATAATTGGGGCTTAATTAGCTATCGAAATTAGAGAATAATGAGCAAACTTAGCAATCGATCCATTTTTTATCAGGTTTTCGATGAATTGTATACTCATTTGAAACATTTCATTTATAGCGTTTACTGTAATGAATTGAAAACAATTATAATTAGTCTGCTGCTTTTGAACTAGAAGAAAATTAACTAACACAATAGAAAAACCATCTAGATGAGAATTAAATTAGTCTAAGTGGGGGAACGAAAGTTAATAATGCATTTGTAGGACCCATTTTTAGGATTTTTTTATTGATCTTGTAGAAGCTGTCTATTGTTTTTAAGTTCACCAATAGAAACCAATCGAACGAGATACCTTGAAAATAGAAACAAAGCTAATGAAGCCATCAGAGCCATCAAAAGGGAACACTGGAGACATACCAGTGAAATGGAACACGACCTTTATGGAGCCCAAAGAAAGGTATGGAAGATGCTGAAAAACAGGAAAAAGCCTGTAAATGAATACGTTCAAACTAAAATCATATCACCTGACATCTGGGAGAAATATTTTACAGAGCTGTACCAAGATGAAGAAACAACTGATACATGGGTGAACGAAGACGAAACACCAGATGATGTTTTGATAACAGAGGAAGAGCTGAGAAAAATAATACAAAAGCTAAAAAACAGGAAAGCCGCGGGAACAGAAAACATCCCGAACGAATTGCTAAAATATGGGGACAGAAACTCACCGAGAAGCTGCTAACTCTTTTCAATAAAATTTTAAACACATCACAGATTCCTGAAGAATGGCACAGCAGCATCACTATTCCTATCTTCAAAAAGAGGCAAAAGACATCACCTGAAAACTACAGGGGTATAGCCCTGCTAAGTACGTCCATGAAACTGCTCACTGGCATCCTAAATTGGAATCACGTATCGAGAATAGAGAGGAACAGTTTGGATTTCGAACAAATAGATCAACAACGGACGCTCTCTTCATAATGAAACAACTAAAGGAGAAATCAATAGAGTTCAACTAGCCTGCTTACATCTGCTTTATAGACTTAGCAAAGGCATTCGACAAAGTGCGCTTGACAGACATCCTACAAATTCTAATAAAAAGACAGTCCCCGTCCCAAATCACCAAACTAATTAAAAACTTAAACACCGGAAATGTGACAAAGATCAAGTCAGGCGAACATACTACACCTAACATTAAAACACCAGGCGGAATTAGAAAGGGTGCAGCCTGAGCCCTTTCCTTTTCAACCTCTTGATGGATGAAATAATACAACAAGTCACATCCTTAGATTTGGGATACAGAATGGGCGGCTCTAAGATATCTGTGGTCTGCTATGCTGACGACGCAGCTATTATAGCAGAAACGGAGAACGAACTTCAGAGACAGCTTTTTAAATTCTATCAAGTCAGCCAACAACTCAACATGGTAATTTCAATATCAAAAACCAAAGCCATGACATTCTCCAGAGAACCTGTCAGGTGTAAAGTGGTTGTGGAAGACAAGTCAATCGAGCAAGTCAATGTCTTTAAATATCTAGGCATGGACATCTGCAGCTACCACGAACCGGCGAAGGAAGTAAGAAGTCTCATAACTAAAGCAGCAGCTCTGTCAGGGTGTCTTAGAGATGTGATATGGTCAAACCAGCAAATGGGAACAGATAGCAAGGTAAAGATCTATAAGACTTGCATCAGACCTATCATGACTTACGGCATAGAAGCACGCGAAGACACAAACAAAACTAAAAGTATGCTAAGCGCGGCCGAAATGAAAACCCTAAGAACTATCCTCGGAAAGACCAGACTGGACAAGATAAGAAACACTGACATACGAGCTCAATGCGGCATAGTAGACATAGTCAGATGGGGCAGACAAAGACGAAGAGAATGGTATGCGCACGTGCGAAGAATACACGAAAACAGATTACCGCGCATAATGATGGAGAGCAAGCCACATGGAAATTGCCCACCAGGAAGACCCAAAAAAAGGTGGCAGAAAAGCTGGCAGTCCACCTCGTAAGAAACCATCCAGAGACGGCTTCGGCAAGCAACAGACCAATAGGTCTATTTAAAAGAATAAGAAGAAGAAGAAGTAAAAGCAAGATAAATGAGCGAAAACCAACCCTGAAGAACTACTTCTTAAGAGTATTTAAAAAAAATTTCATTGAAAAATATTGTCATTCTGCCAGAAAAGTACCGCGAATTGATTATTTAAAAAATCTGCTTGAAAGGATTGTCCAAATATTTGTTGTTTCTTAGTTAGCACAACTATTTTCTATGATGACGTGGAGTTTGAGCGAGATCTGTCTTTTAGCTGCTTTACAGTGTTTGATTCTGTCAGTTGTCAAAGTTATGTTTAGCGATTTTTACAGTGGATAAAAACATACAAAGAATTTGTTTCAAATTCTGTATTGCACAAGGAAATTTGTGTGCCGATTCGCTGAAAATGTTATAGGATGACTTTAGATACACGTGCATATGAGTGTATTCAACAGCGGCTGAAATGCAGTGGAAGACTTGTCTTGCTCCGGCCGGCTATCAACATCTTCAATTGAAGATAATCTCGATAAAGTGATGGAAATGGTTATTCAAAATTGTCATTTAAGTTTGGGAGAGAAATTTCTGTCTCTCACGAATCAATTCGAACCATTTCAAACGAGTTGAGTAACAAACGCTTTGCTGCTCGACTAGTCTAGAAGACTTGGATTTTCTTGAAAAATGGAATAGCGTAAAGGTAGTTCAAGATCACATGGCACGTGCATCACAAATTTTCTGCGCGAGGGCAGAAACGTCTGTTCGCCACTAACGCAGAGAGCGCGATACGGAATAACAGGGCTGAGCTTACCCAACCGATAGCAAGCGATAATTGCGCTTTTCGAATAAATTGTCCACCGTGGTGATAATAAATGTTTTTAATACAATTCAAAGGCGGTTGTTCAGGGGAACTGATAATTTCACCTTTCTATTAAAGTATCATTCAAAAACATGTGCAGTCCAGGCATTCTGTATTTGAGTTTGATATTTTTCCCGGTTTCAAATCTTGAAATCAAAATGTCTCCAAACTGACTTGTAGTATGTGTGATATCGAATTTCTTTTCCTCACGAAGTTTGATACTAACCTTATATAGGTATATTGAGGTAGACTTCATTTCCTGAATTATTTGCAATAAATTTTTTTAAGAACTAGCCAACTTTGACATGATGTCTATTATTCATTTATTCTCTCGAGAATTAGTTTTCTTATTCGTTTTTTCTGTTATTTTTAAGAAGTATCTAACTTGAGGAAATTTTGTAGTTAAGTTACAGGTTCGCTTGAATTTCCTATTTATGCGAAAATTTTGAATAACATTTCTTCTATGAATATATAAAAAAAAACTGTCTCACGGATTTGCGAATGCAATACCTCAAAGAAGAGGTATTAATAGTGGTAATTAATGTATTCGATCAAATTCAATACACAGGGTGAGAAAAAAATAATCAGCGGAACAATTTTATTTTCTCCATTTGTTTTTTCGTATGAACGATGTTCTCTGTACCAATACTTTTTGAAGAAAACGAAAATACCTTCAATTTGAGATATCTTTCAACACCCTAGGACAAAAACTGATAAAGTTATGAGCCTGGCGAGTTTTACGCGGCGGACTCTGTATATATACTTATACGAGTATAATAGATCATACGACTATCATCATATTCCTTGTATTCTTTATGAGCTGAAGTTTCTAGAAATAATGATGAATCCCAATGAAAGGTGTGTATTGTTACCTAAAGAATTTCAGTGATAATATATTTTAATGTTAGTGCAGACCGGAACGAAACTGACGTTTATCGTAGAGAAAAAACGAAATAATCCGAAACTGCCGATCCGATGAACTCAATTCACTAAATTGATAGAATTTCCGGGATATAAAAATTTCCGTTTTTCTGTGAAAATATCGATAATATATTATATAAATGAGAATATATAGGATGCGCCAGAGAAAACTAGACAATTTATTTTCCGTTATAACTTTCGCAATTTTAGAGCTAGATCATTCGTTCATGCTTCATTGTGAAGCCCAAGGACTAGTTTTTTCAGAAATTGTATCGAAATTTCACTTCCGGTGAAATCCAATATGGCTGACTCATTCGAAAATGCGCAATATTTCAAGATCATCGGAACGTTTTTCTTTCACTGAAAAATTCAAATGGGACATTAAGTCAATAACTCAGTCTTTTCTGAACAATTTGACTTGATCTTGAAAATATTCCATGAATTGGTAAAAAGGTAGAGTGAAGAAATTTTTTCATTCTTATTTTCAGCGGAAATCGAAATATTTTTTCACCGCATGGCGTTGGCACTCTTGAAGTTGTTGTATTTTTCATGGATGTTCTAGGAAGACGAAGAACCATTCTCTACTAAAATCAACCTAAAATTTAATTTTCGCTCGAATTTAAAATGGCCGACTTTCTCAAATATTAACAATTTTCCCCGCGCATTAAAAAGGTTTTCGCGGTCGTAATAAATCAGTTGCGTAATTCAATCACTAGATTGAACATTTTCCATAATTTTGAGGGTCGAACTCGAATATTGGTTCAGAATTGTGCTAAATGTCGTCAATAATGTTTCTCTTCTTCACCATCATATGCACCTCTTGTTGTGAAACCTCTGAACATAGACTGCATGCATTAACTCTATGATAAACACAAACAAATTAAATGTCATAGAGTTTTAGCCGTCATCTGGTTTGAAGTCGAATTTTATCTTGGTCTAGCTTGTTTTTGACGTTTGAAATTGTTACCAATGGTTTTAACACATAAGGGTAATCGTTTCATTGAATGTTTATTTGTGCCTGGCTATACTGCTAGGCAAATATTACGCCAATTTTCAGTCCCTAATCACAAAACAAGTACAATCTATGATCTAGAGACAAATTTCGGACAACAGGGTCATTAGGAAGAAGATTAGGATGACTGTTTGTCGGAGATGCCAACTGTTAAAAAAATCTATGAGAATAATAATACGACATGATTTTGCTTGACAAATTACATGAGTGAAAACATTCAACAAAACAATCAAGTACTCAGAATGAAATATGACCTCCATTGGCATCCACAACCATCTGCACCCCTGTTCTCCAGCTCTCTATGTATCTCGAAATTACTTCTTTATCAAGATTGTTCCAACATTCTTGAATTTTTTGCCTCAGCACCTCTCAATTATTGAAAATAATACCATTTTCATACACCATTTCTTCCAAATGTTCCCACAGAAAATAGTCGCGCGGATTAAGATAGGTACTATTTGGGGGCCATTGTTCGGGTTCGATAATATCGTCTACGCGTTGTCTTAGATAATCCATAGTATAGTGACTGGTATGACATCTGCTACATCCTAAAATCAATTGAAATAGATTTCATTTAGATACATCTAATTTGGGACACCCTGTGCACTGACGGCCAGTTGGGAGTAAGTAGCGTTTTTGTGAGATATAGTACTGGTTGTTCATTTCTTTGATAAACGTTGTCAGAAGAATATGGAAAAATTGTAGAATTCCAAAGAAGATTTGAACCAATAAAAATTAACCAAAAAGCTACTCAATTTCTCAACCGTTTATTTTCAGCTGGTGACAACTGTACTCATTCATGTCATAAAAAAACAGCAATCATTCACCTGCATGAATGTGAACTGAGGAGTTTACGCCCCATTAGTTGGTAACATATAATCGAGAATTATGTGATAAATAATTTCCGATTCTAAGTTTATGCCTTGTTTTATAAAAATGATATTTAATTTAAAGTTCCTCGAAATACCGACAGAGACCATTACATGCCTGAAAATGTTTGTCTTTCCCTCAGCAAACGAATTAATGGCACATTCCTCTTGATTTCATTCGTCGGAACACAAATTCTGTCATTCTGACTCTTTTTTGTTGGGGTAACATTGAAAATTTTTTCGTGTGTGAACCAGATATTTTCAAGTTGTCTACGTGTTCTAAATCTATTTAATAAATTTCAGCATCGCTAGAATCTGCGCTCTTCGACAGCTTGAGTCAATTGAAAATTATAGTGCCTCCGAAAATACTTAAGACCCAAATCGTGTCCCATTATTCTTCTCACAGAGATTTGGCATCTCTGAGATATTTGGGAAACAGTCAAGCTGGTTCCTGGAGTTCTGATAGGGCTGAATGCTAATGAGAAATTCGCTGAATGTTTTCCTGAAATTGTCCATAGAGTTTGTAATACTGAAAATGTAGACTTGATGATTGAAGCAGATTATGAAGTTTTAACTATTCTAGCTGCACCAGTACCTGGTCTTCTTCCTGATGACCCTGTTGTCCGAAATTTTTCCTCAAGATCATTGATTGTACTTCTTTTGTATTTAGGGATTGTATATTAACGTAATATTTGCCTAGCAGTATAGCCACGCACAAATAAACATTCAATGAAACGCTTATCCTCATTTGTTAAAACCATTGTTAACAATATAAAAACAAGCAACACCAAGATAAAATTTCATTATTTTTTGTTTATCATAGAATTAATGCATGTAGTCTATGTTCAGAGGTTGCACAACGTATGTGTTCAGTAAGAAAAGAGGAAGTGGACTTCGATATGCCGCAAGCATTTCAGAATAACAATAGGGGGATAGGCGGTGTAGATCAAATGGATCAATATATCAGTCTATATCGTGTGGCAATGAAAGGTGAAAAATGGTGGGTAATTTTTAACTATCTTATCGATAGGTAATTCCAATGCGTTTGGCGTTTTCATGTAATTGCTTGGAAAAAAAGGTCTAAGTTCTGCATTTCTGGACCAGTTGTGATTCAGACGAAGCATCGCTCGGGCTTATTTGCGACGATCAAAACCCTCAAAAATCGTGGTTCATCGAGTGTAGCAGTGGATGCAGATCGTCAAAAGAATGGCCATACACCTCAAAGTATTACAAATCCAATATGATGTGTTATTTGCCATAACAGAGTACGTTGGAGTTGTCAAAAGTGCTCAAAAACACTTTGCGTGGGGAAACCACGTTTCGGTATATTTGAAACTTGATCTGCCCAAGTACACCCCTACAACTTTACAAAAAAATTTTTTTTATTTTTTATCTGTCCTTTATCATTTTGTATTTTTAAGTATATAATTAAAGCTAAATCATTTGAAATATAATTTGTTTCATTGTGGGCGTTAACGGGTTGCATAACAAAAAACAAAAGTGTTTTGGTACTGATATCCAGATGATATTTTGATAGGTATCAATGGCTCAACCAGGCCAATAGATAAATTTCTGCAATTCGAATGAAGTTCATACCAATTTAAGTTTACAGCAGAAATAAAAATTAGTAACTCAATTATTTTTTAGACCTGACAATAATAAAATCGTCTAATAATTTAATTTATAACATCTACAGAAAAGAAACCTTCATGGACTCATTTATTCTCATGGACTCATTCAATCACTTAAATCTAACTAGAAACTTATAATTCAATGATACATAGGGTCTTTTGGTCTGGTTTTCAAAATCCAACGTTAAGAAAAACATCAGATAACGCATATATTAGTTTCCATATAAGATACTTGCTTGAAAAAAGACGCTGGTCCTCTTTCCAATAACTTGTGCAACTATTTTTCCAAATTTCAAATAACCACCGCTTTCTCAAGTTGTCCGAACTTAAGTTTATTATTAATCAGTGCTAACAGACAGCTAAGATTCAAGGAACATATTTCCTCGCCACTATTTGAACACTTAAAATCAACTGACCACTCGATATCATTGAACAATCTTGAAATCATTCATAAATGTAACAAAGGGAGAGAGATGAATTTGTTGGAAAGTTTGGAGATTAACAAACTATATAAAAACCCACAATTTACTACCCTCAACAGCCAACTAGAGCAAAATGGATTCCCACTACTCAATATTTGGGATAAATTTCATTCTGTACTTGTACTTGCCTACTCCTGTATTATATTGTTATTCACTTGAAAATGACCGTTGGGTCGAAACCGGTCGTGATTATTGAATAAATTATGGAAAAGTGACAAAAGTGTCTCATTTTGTTTTACTTCAAAAATGAATTTCCATAAAATAAATAAATCATCAATACTATCAATGCTAACAGACAAATTAAAAAAATCAGGAGTTTAAACAACTGTTTGCAATGAGTGTACGGTAGCTTATGTTGGGCAAGTATTCACCATCTCTATTTGAGATTTCTTTTCTAATTTTCAATTCAATTTTTTCGAACTTAATTTCAAATATCAAATTGATTCTAATTCAAGTGATTCGTATTATTCAATTTATTGAATCTTTTCAGTTCCAGCATTTTTGGGAATTCATATTTTAAATTTGAGAGGTTTTGCTACATCTACCTGGCGCACAAAATAATTCTATTGTCAATTTGTGGAACTCATCCTTCTCCATTGCAGCTTAATCGAGCGCTACTCCCCTCAAAAGGTGTTTATGTTACAACCCTCTGACTGAATCGAATATAATTCAATTTTCACACATAGTACAGTTTCAGCAGGTTACAGTCGTCCACAAACCCTATTATTCTGCTTTCAATGGAGTAGAGCAGATCATTTATCAGCAACAGACAAAGAGTTGGTGACAGCATGGAATCCTGCATTAACCGGTAACAATTTGGTCGTTACACCATCACTATCACCTAAATCGATCTACTAGTAATCAACTCACCCAATTTTTCAGAAAACTCATATGCGATTAGTTGGTCTTTCATGGCTAAGTGCCAAACCCTATCAAAGGCTTTTAGGATATCAAGAATAATGCCATGCTTTTCTATTATCGATGTCCACGAATGCGTAACGTATGCAAAGAGATCACCAGTTGATCGTTGTCTCCGAAAAACTCATTATCGATCACTTTTTTTTGATACCTAGTAACTCGAGATATCTTATGAGTTCATCGTTTATCACTCTTTTCATGACTTTCGAAATAATACGCAAGAGTGTGATTGGACGGTAATTTTGGTGTTAGCATTAATTCCATTTCTTTGGAATCAGTTAACTCTCACTGTTGTCCAACACTAAGAAAGAAATCAAATTTAATTGTCACTTATACTCAACAAGTTAACAATAGAAGTGGGGATAAACGAAAATCAGCTCTTGGATTCGTTGTATCTCACACGATAGCTTTTGAAGACATTGTCATTTATCCTTGTTAGGTAGGACGTCTTGAATTACGTTCCACAGTGAACGAATTAGAGAAAAAATCACTGATTTCGAAACCACATAACTCTGAAAGAATCAGAACCATGTATAAAAATAATCTTAGATGCCTGAATAGAATAGAATGGAGTGACTAAAAAGAGAAGCCATCTGCTGGATTTAACCCGAGTCTTATTGTAAAAGCAAATCATATCAAAAATGGCGTTGTTTGATTAGTTACTCTTTTCATAAGATTTATTTGGGTAGTGGTTGCTGGTGTACCGAGTGAATCTTTTCAGGTCAATGAAGAAGTAACCCCAGGGCTCCATACTGTCGCCTACTCTTCTGCTTTTGCAGATTGATGATCTGCTCCTCTCCATCAAAAATATAATGTTTGGGTTTGCTGAAAATTGTACCCTGTACCTCATTTCTTAGTCTGCTCCCTTAGACTGCTACGGATACACACCGACAAGGACACCAACAGCATGTCACTGAATTCAGAGTGAGGTCAGCTAACTTTGTTGATTTTATTATGAAAAAGACGCAATTAATAAGGTTATTCAGCATAATAACAGCTGGAGATCTTCTTCTAATCCTGTAAGCTTATCGAATTTCCCCAAAAAAGAACTTGCACCTACTCGGCATCACAGTCAGCAGCGGAGTTGAAGTTGGTAGGCGGCCTCACCCCCGTCTCCCGGTGTGATACCACCAAATCCAGCTATAGGTCTTGTAAATTGATCACCTGTGTGACAAAGTTTCGGGATCTGACGGATGGTCCGGTTTCCAGGGTGGGAAGGTGGTAGGATTTGAGACAAAATCATCGGGAGTTGAAATAGTTTCCCATTCGGATCTCCGGGGGGTTGATGATGTGGGTAAGTCGAGCACTCCTCCAGCGAATTCACTAATACATTCACGTTCTAGAGAAGAAAGAAAACTCTTTATAGAGTTCTGCAATATCAGAGGGCTGGTTCACAACAACGTGTAAGTCGATGCAGTCCACCAGCATCTGCGGAACACACAACCCCATGTGCTGGCCCTAACCGAAACTCAAATAAATCAAACAACCGACACAACGTATTTACGTGTTAATGGGTATGAGTTACATACGACATTTAGGTTAAAAGGGCGCCTGTGTGTTTCGCCAGAGCGGATGTTGCATGCCAAAGAGAGGACACGATGGAGGACGACGCTATCGACCTTGCGTGGTTTTAAATCTGTTTGCAGGATAACACAATGTTTCTAGGCTGTCTATATCGCTCGCCAAACGATATTCACTTCCCCAGTCTGTTTCAGTATCTAGGTAATAAGGTGGATTGGATTCAGACACATCATCTGACAGCTGAGATCATTGTACTGGGTGACTTCAACGTTCACAACACCAACTGGCTCCGCCACTCCGAAAGAACAGATGAAGCGGGCAGACAGGCTGAAACTTTCGCAATCAGCCATAATTTAACGCAGCTATTAGACGACCGATAAGAATACCTGATCACCCAACCGACTTCTCGAACACCTTGGATCTCTTTTTGATTTCAGACCCAGATGATTTTGGAGTGGAGGTCTCAGCACCGCTAGGTAACTCGAATCATAACCTTATACCTGCTTCTGGAACTAATGCGCTGCCGCTGAAACAAGAACCTTAACCACCCAGATGCATTTTGGCACTATAACCGTGCTAATTGGGATGAGCTGAGCGAATTATTCTCATACTTCCCATTCAGTGATGTTTGCCTTTCAGATCTTGATATCAATGTGTGCAGGTAATCTGTTACAGAAATCATTCATGCAGAAATGGATCTCTAAACCTCCTCATTACATGAAAAGAACAACAGCACAAAATCCATGGTTCAACAATGACTGCGAAAGAGCCTCTGCAGCCAAGAGCAGAGCTTACAAGTCATGAAAGATGAATCCAACGGAGGAAACAAGAGCAACGTTCGTACGAATACGGAACGTATGCAACCTGACAATTGCAAGAGCAAAGGCGAATTTCAACGAAGGGGTAACTAATAAACTCCTTGAACATGCAAGCGGGACTAGACAATTCTGGTCTATGGTGAAGACTGTCAGTGCCAATTTCTGCAAATCTGCGTTTCCTCCTCTCGTTAGAGAAGACAAAAGTATAGCATCATCTCAGAAAGAGAAAGACGATCTCTTTGCTCTCTTGTTCTCCAAAAATTCTGTGCTGGATTCATCTAACGCAATACCACTGAACATTCCACCTACAAATTTTTCCATGGCAAAAGTTCAGAGTCCGAACTGTGAGACGGGCTCTCGAGCAGCTGAACTTGAAGAAGGCAGTTGGTCTAGACAAAATACCGCCAATCGTCCTGAGAAAGTGTACTCCCGAACTGGCACCCATTTTTAACCATCTGTTTCAGATTTCTTATGAAAGCCCGACTTTTCCGGGCAGCTGGAAAATAGAGAAAATCCAACCGATTCCAAAGAAAGTAAAAGTCCCAAAACTACCACCCTGTTGCACTTATTCCCATTATGTCCAAGATGATGGAGAGAGTCATAAATGATGAACTCATCAAATATCTTGAGTTGAAGGGAATTATTAACAGGAGATCTGATCGCCTACGTCACTTATGTTTGTACATCAACGATGGGAAAACATGGCGAATCTAGAATCATAGCCCTCGACATCTCTAAAGCCTTCAATAGGGTTTGGCATGCAGCCTTGTTGAATAAACTTGCTACATATGGGCTGCCCGAAGAATTGCGGGGTCGGATAAGTAGCTTTCTTTCAAATAGATCAATACAAGTTGTGGTCGACGGTATAATATCTGATTGTTTCCAGTTGTAGGAAGGAATACCTCAAGGATCCATTCTTTCGCTAACTTTCTGTCATCTACAGAGAACAAGATCTTCGGTTTTGCAGACGATTGTACCTTAGTTTCATTTTTCAGTAGTCTGTGGCCGATTACAGCTGCGGAAACTCATCGTCAGAGATGTCAACAAATTAATGACTTGAACTTTGACTTACAGAGGATATCTGAACGGGGTCAGTTGAACCTGGTGAGCTTCAACGCGAGCAAGACGCAAGCAACTACGTTTTCTGGAAAGGTCCCGCTGGAGAGCCTCCAGCTGATTTCTCGAAAGAGTGTGGTTTAATGACACATTTTCTTCTACTTTTCATTAATTGAATCAGAATATTTTCAGGAACGTTCAACAAACCAGACTATTAAAGGATCAAATTGCAACAATGTTTTCTTGAAATGTTCCCGCTGGTAGAACATGTATCAGCAATATCTAAGTCGGTATCAGCTAAACTTAGTTTTCTTCTCAGAGCCAAACGATACTTCACGTCATCTCAGCGTTTGCTTCTTTATCAGGCGCAGGCGCAGATTTGACTGCGCTCTTGCACCTCATCTACCACCCGAAGATCACCCGCGATCTCCAACTGCTTGCTCTCAGAAGACAATTTGCTGACTTGTCTCTGTTTTACAGATACTTCCACGGAAGATGCTTCAAGGAGCTGAAAGACCATGTTCCGGGAAAACTCATGTTTTGCCGCATCACTAGGCTGGCAAGGAGTTCTTTTCATATGGCGGTACATTTAACGACCCCTCGAAATTCTCTCTATAAGAATTCTTTCATCTACAGGGCCGGTGACCTGTGGAACTTGCTTTCGTCCAACATATTCCCAACATCCTACAATTTGGCCCTTTTCAAGAAGCGAGTAAACAGACACCTCAATTCTTCCCAGGTGCCTACTCATGTGGTGTAACAGGTTCGCCTTTTCCTGGGAAGCGCGCATAAATAATAAAAAAAATGATTATGTGTCATTACAAAATCTGCTTCTGCTGAACTCAGTTTTGTTTTTAGGCTAAGCAGTACTTCTCGCCATCACAGCTGATGCTTTCTTACAAGGCACAGGTGTAACTTGGTCTTGAAACACTGTGTGAGGCTCCGCTTCCAAACATTCATTTCATCCATTGGATAGTGTCCAGAAGAGAGCAGTGTGCCCCATGACCACCTGGAGACTACGCGTAATCTCCTACCTCTCACCCAAAGGTGGCAGGAGGAGAACTGGCCTAGCAGAAAACTTTCATCTGTAACCATCCCAACTAGCACAGCCACTCTCTCTATAAACAGGGCTAGTGTGTAGTGGAACCAGCTTTCATCGAAAATCTTTCAATAACTTCCAATTTGCTCTCGTCAAGAAACGAGTGAACACACACATTAAATCATTTTGGGCAGCCACAGCTATGTCTTCAAAGAGATCACCTTCTCTGAAGAGTTGAGAATAAGAAAAAATTCAAAGGTAACAAAAAAGTCATGAAATGATCTGAAGTCTTGATTAAAAAACCGGAATTTAACATTTATAAGGTAGTGTAATCATTTCTCGAAAAGAGAGGATTCACAAAAATTTGAATAATTGTATTTACAATAAATGCTTATATCTATAATTTTGGTGTGTGTCAGAAAAAAACACAAGTGTGAGCTCAGGAAATGTAACAGGGGAACCATACTATCTTGTATATGATTCAATAAACGAGTGAAAAAACCTAAGGAAAAAACTCGTTTCCCTGTCGCTATTGCACTAGCAATAGCTTGTCTGTTTAAGATGTGTTAGTGTCGTGTGTACATAAAGAGTACCAAAGATTTTTCTGCTTAGCCGCTTCATTGTCTCTTGCATTCCATGATTTCCAAAAAAAGGTGAAAGGAAGGGGGTTTGGGACAGGAACCTGTAACAATGGAAAAAGAAAAACAGCAGAAAAATCTTTCAACAATCAAACTTCTTATATGCCTAAACAAATAATCAAAAAATACATAACCTGCGATATTTCCACAAATTCCTTCTCTGTTTGACCGAGAGGGCACCGATGGCCAGGTTCAGTCTTCCAAGTGATGCCGATTATGATCTATAGATGTTTTAGAATTATTATGGACCCAATAATCTGGGTTGACATCGCCGAATTATTATTTCTTCGTGGAACTTGTTTAATATAAAGACAAATTTGCGAAAAATTTGACAGTCGTTGGAAAAATATGACAAATGTCATATATATATATATATATATATATATATATATATATATATATATATATATATATATATATATATATATATATATATATATATATATATATAAAATAGTGTATTAATTATTTTTATCAGACACATTTTCTTTTACTTTTCATTAACTGAATCAGAATACTATCAGAAACGTTCAACAAATCAGACTATCAAAGGACCAAATTGCTGACGGAGAACATCACGGCTTACCGCAGAGAAATGGAGTAATAATCGAAAAACCCTTGATTAAAATAACAATAGACATAAAAGCGGGATTTGCTATAGAAATCTGAGAAAACCCAAAATAATGACATTAAAATAAATGGCGAGCCCTTTAATTTGAAAAGGATTGAAGTTATGAAAAAATATCGGACAAAGCCCCCGGAAAATGCATTTACATTTAAGCAATATTAATGGGAAGAGAAAGGGTGAGCCGAGGAACCTTATTCATATTATATTTCTCAATCATAATTCCTTTGTGAAATGATCTGGATCTTTTAATGCCGAAATCTTAACAACTGCGCGCTGTGACATCTCGACAAAGAGAACAGAATAATTGGAGACGATGTCAAGATGCAGGGACGGAATAGAAATTATCGTTCTATTTTTGGTGTTTTCGTCTTCGTAGTAAATAGCGAAATACTATTATCAAAAGTGGTCTTATGCATTTATGGGGAGTTGTTACAGAGGTCCTACGAGGACTATCCCAGAAAATTCTAGTTTGATCTAGAGATCAAGGCTGTAGTTGTTTGCAGAATGGTTAGAAGGTAAATAATCTGAAGAGTATATACTTCAACGTTGACGGCGTTGATTTTGTTTCATATAAGTATTCTGTCAAACAAGTAACCGGAACTGGTCCAAGAAACACAAAATATTTATTCTTATTCATTCTTCTCTATTTCTTGTATCGATTTATAACGGAAACCTCGAAGTGGTAATTTGAGTTTTGGGAAAAGAAAAAAGTCAGACGGAGCCATATCAGGTGAATACGATGGCTGTTCGATGGTATTTATTGAGTTTTCGGTCAGAAATTTTTTCACAATAATAGCCTTGTGAAATGTGGATTATCGTGGTGTAAAATCATTGATTTTTCTTTCCACATATCTGGCGTTTTTCGAAGAATTTGCTCTCTCAAACGTAGCATAACGGTCAGTTAATATTTTGTATTTACCATCTGATCTGGAAAGAATTCCTTGGGCACAACATCGCGATAATCAAAGAAAACAGTCAAATAGTCAATATTACCTTGACTTTCGAACATCTTGGAGGTAGTTCCTTCCGTTTCGGTTCAGTTGTAAGGCGCCATTAAGAATAATAATAATAACAATATAGGTCTTTATTACTAATATTATACAAATTTCAGATGTTTTAAAGTTACAATTACAAATTAGCACAAAGCTTAACCAGACATGCTACCAGAATTGGCGGAGTCCATCGAATTGATGCTCTACTCAACCAAATTTCGAAGATTGTTGACTGGTTTCCATATCAAACTCATACACCCATGTCTCATCACTAGTTACAATGCGTTTTATGAATTTGGGGTCGAAATCGACTGGTTTTCGCATGTCCAGTCCAATCTAACCTCACGCGATTCAGTACTTGAAGAAAGTTCAGGTCTGTTGGATCTAGTCAAGTGGCAATGCGTTTCATGCCCAAACAATCATTTAAAATGGTACGAATTGATTTGTGAGGCACAGTTCATCGTATAACTCTCTCAAACTCAAACAACGATTTTCAGTTACCATTTCCTTCTCTTTATCGATGTTAATTTCAGTTGAAGATGTTTATTGCCGACCAGAGCGAAGCAAATCTTCCACCACATCTCGGCCTCTGTTGAATGCACTGTACCACTCATATGTACGTGTTTTTGATAAAGTCAATTCACCGTAAGACTTCTGTGACACTTTTTGAGATTCGGCACACAAAACTCTGCAATCAGACAAATTCTTTTTTTCGATGTTTTTATACATGGTAAAAATCACAGAACACATATGTGAGAGCTAACAGAATCGAACACTGTAGACTAAAACCTAAATGACAAATTGCGTTCAAACTTTGTGTCAGTAAAGAAAACAGTTGTGCAAACTCAGCAACGACAAAAATTTTGACAATCGTTTCATGCTGATTTTTTGAATAATCAATTCACGGTACTTTTTTGACAGAATTTACGAAATGTATATTTCGAAAACCTTTCCAGTTAGGTTTAGGGAATTTTGAAGAAACTCTCCTTTATTTCTCTGGAGAAAGCTCAAAATGTAGTGGACTATAGTGTCTCATTAAAAAACATAAGTTTGATTTGTAGCTTCATTACCGAACTCCGTGCCTAGTTCATAATATATACAATTTATACTACAAATTGCGATGTATCAGACTGCACAAAAAAAATTGAGAATTGTCAGTTTCCTTGATATATAATGGCAGATCCATGTATCAGTTATTGCCAAATCTGCTTCTGCTAAACTCAGTTTTCTTTTCAGGGCTAAGCATGCCATCTTAGCTGTTGATTTTATACCAAGCACAGGTGAGACCTGGTCTAAAATAATGCTTCCAAGTGTTGGATTCCGCATCTCAAAATTCATTACATCTATTGCATAGTGCCCAGATGAGAGTAGTGCCACCTCGAGATCCCGCGTGATCTCATGCCTCTCGCTCAAAGATGGCAGGTTGCAGATCGACCTATTTTCTATTTCCTGGTAGAAGCTCTGAAGAATTGAAAGCCTGGTGTCCAGAAAGAAGCCAGTTCCAAAGGAAAACCAGGTTCCGGAAAAACTCATCAGCGGACGATCCAACTAACTGTACCACGTACCTGTCTCTACAGAAATTCTTTTGGTCACAGGACTCGTGTGCTGATGAACCCATTTTCATCGAACATCTTTCCGATGAGCTACAATTTGACCCCCTTCAAGAAGCAAGTGAGCGCACACATTAAACCATCTTTGGTGACCACATCTGTGACGTGACAGGGATCGCCACCTCCGAAGAGTTAGAATAAAAAAAGTACTCCAATCAACAGCTAGGCATACGAACGAGTCTGGTATATCGCATATTGTCTGAAAACATAAAGATATGAATGCTGCTTATAAGACGGTTGCCGCGTTTACTCACATTCCAACAAAATCACCATTTTCAAGGTTCTTCAATGGAATATTTCAAAGGAATATAGCAGCAA
Source organism: Cryptolaemus montrouzieri (assembly GCA_013387265.2). Classification (NCBI taxonomy): domain Eukaryota; kingdom Metazoa; phylum Arthropoda; class Insecta; order Coleoptera; family Coccinellidae; genus Cryptolaemus; species Cryptolaemus montrouzieri. Next base: position 42,199,118 of record JABFTP020000001.1, on the reverse strand, counting down.
CGTTTCATAATCGTGAATGAAACAGGGTCCATCACAACCGATTTGCAAGAACAGTCGAAACAATGTATTCAAAGGGAAGATTCGACTATTCGATTCAAATGAAGGCAACGATCGTTCCAGGTAGTGCCATTGCACTGTAGTTTTGGGATGTGAGTGAGGTGAATTCCAGAAAACGACGAGAATTATGCAAACTTACGTTTAAGTGATAAAATTAATTAATATGATAACTCTATGTAATATTATATATATGAATTGTATTATATGATGTAGATCCATGATATAAATGATATATATATATAAGGTTTAACTTTAATCTATACTTTATTCGAAAAATTCGACGACGTTTATATATATATATATATATATATATATATATATATATATATATATATATATATATATATAATCAAACTGATATCATGAAAAATATATAGATTTTGATATATTAGATAAAACACTAGAATAGAAAGTTGGATGCAGAAAGAATTACATGAAAGCACCTAAATAATTGAAAAATTATTTTATTGATGAAATATCCACAAATGGATGGTAAGTATCTGGAGAAAGAAGGCTTGGCAATTACGACCCAAGGTCAGGTTGATTTCACAAGAAATTATAGAAAACACATAATCAAGCAAAATATAGATGATTCTTGCCGTAGATGTTTTTGTGCTTCAGGAACACAAACAAATTCTGAAATAGAAAGTTGGATGCAGAAAGAATTCACGGAAAGCACTCTAAATAATTGAAAAATTATTTTATTGATGAAATATCCACAAATGGATGGTAAGTATCTGGAGAATTGTTCTCTGAAACAGAAGGCTTGGCAATTACGACCCAAGGTCAGGTTGTTTTCACAAGAAATTATAGAAAACACATCATCAAGCAAAATATAGATGACTCTTGCCGTAGATGTTTTTGTGCTTCAGGAACACAAACAAATTCTGAAAAAGAAAGTTGGATGCAGAAAGAATTACACGGAAAGCCCCTTAATAATTGAAAATTATTTTATTGATGAAATATCCAAAAATGGATGGTAAGTATCTGGAGAATTGTTCTCTGAAACAGAAGGCTTGGCAATTACGACCCAAGGTCAGGTTGTTTTCACAAGAAATTATAGAAAACACATTATCAAGCAAAATATAGATGATTCTTGCCGTAGATGTTTTTGTGCTTCAGGAACACAAACAAATTCTCAAAATAGAAAGTTGGATGCAGAAAGAATTACACGGAAAGCACCTAAATAATTGAAAAATTATTTTATTGATGAAATATCACAAATGGATGGTAAGTATCTGGAGAATTGTTCTCTGAAACAGAAGGCTTGGCAATTACGACCCAAGGTCAGGTTGTTTTCACAAGAAATTATAGAAAACACATTATCAAGCAAAATATAGATGATTCCTGCCGTAGATGTTTTTGTTCTTCAGAAACAGAAACAAATTCTGAAATAGAAAGTTGGAAGCAGAAAGAATTACACGGAAAGCACCCTAAATAATTGACATATTATTTTATTGATGAATTATCAACAAATGGATGGTTAGTATCTGGAGAATTGTTCTCTGAAACAGAAGGCTTGGCAATTACGATCCAAGATCAGGTTGTTTTCACAAGAAATTATAGAAAACACATTATCAAGCAAAATATAGATAATTCTTGCCGTAGATGATTATGTTCTTCAGAAACAGTTTTTCAGATACTATCATCTTGCTCAGTCCTTGCTTCAACAGATTATTTAGAAAGACATAATGCCGTCTCTAATATTATTCATTTTAATTCAGGAATGAAACATGACCTCATTCCCAAGGAGAAAAATATTACAAATATGAACCTGAGATGATTTCTGAAAACGACAAATATAAACTCTATTTTGATAAAATAATTCTATGCAACAGAGCTGTAAATAACAATAGGCCAGATGTCATTCTTACGGATAAACAGAATCGAATAACATATATAATTGATATTGCTATACCTGACATACATAACATACAAAATAAATACAATGAAAAATTTCTCAATATATGATGCTTGCCATCGAGATTAAAAAATGTGCAAATTGAAAAAATATTTTTCTACCGATTATTATTTTTATAACAAGTGTTATTCCTAGGAATCTCTACAAAAAATATTGAGAGTCTGAAGAAGAATTTATTTGAACAGCTACAGACGATAACAGTCATCAAATCTTGTCATATTCTTCATAGGTTTCTTTCCGATAGGGTCTCTTCTGGCAATTTGACACAAAAAGCGATCAGAAGTGATCTTCCTACGACTTCGTCTAGGCCTATTTTGCAGTGATTGTAGCTCCACGTATCGGGCGTAGGTTTTTGAAATCTCCCCTGTGATACCCCCATTGTGGCCACTTTATACTTCTGTGTTACCCCTTCTGCAACGAGAGCAATTATCCGACCCCTCTGCACATCGGACAATCCAACGTAAGAAATTTTCTATTATGATTCGAGGCTATTTTAAATTTTGAAATGTACAGTTTCAAATCTCAACATTTCTTATCATACTATTCAGTTTTTTACAACAAAAAACTTCATTCTTCACAAGTAGTCAAAGATCCATGGTTGAAACCAATCTTTAATCTGAAATACCGAGTGATTCTATATAAATTTGGTTGTGTGTATATTGATTTCGGTAAAACGAGTATGTCGTTTAATTTGTTCCATAATGGATAAAACTGAATCGTTGTTTTGAATTTTTTGTTTTAAATTTGTTACGGTATCTGTGATTTTTGACGTGTTTTCTGGTGATATTTTTAAATTTTTTGAAAATCTCGGCAATTTTGAATGAAATTAGATGAGGCTCATCAAGTTGTTTTAGTGAAATTGTGGATTCCTCAACCAAGGTTTTTTTCATGTTTTGGGATGAGATGTTGGGCTTGAATTTGGGACCTTTCTCTAACAAACTACGTTCGGAAGTTGACAAATCAACATCTGAATACTTTATAACTCTACGACAGATACGGTATTCTGAATGTTAGCTGATTTTTGTGCTCCTAGTTTTTATATTTGTAGGATTGATTTTAAAATTTTTCGTGAATGAGTTTGCTAATGTCACTTCGCAACTTCTCGTCATACGAATCGAATTAGATGGAGTTTGAAAATAAATTCTAAATGAATCACTTCAATATAATGTTGAATAACGTGTATTTTCATTATTTGTTCTCAGCTAGATATGATCGAGAGACCGAAATTCCAATTCTGATTTTCAATAAATCTCTTATGGTAGTATAATACATAGTTTGATTTTTCATTATCATCATGATTATATTTGACGTAGTAAAGGCGGAATCAATTAAATCCATTAACTATTTGATTGAATCAATGAAAGTGGCCGCATTTGGGTAAGGAGAAATTTTCATTTCATCAAGACTATGCACCAACTCAAATATCCGTCAATACAACGGCCAGAATTAATTCTATTTTAATTGCTTTCTCATGCACTTATTTTTTTTCTGAAATTTGAAAAAATGACTCGGTGGTCAAAGATTTGTCAAGAAAAATGAAGTAACATCAAAAATACTTGCGATTTACAAATATCAGTCTGGTCGATCTTTATCTGAAACTTGTCATTAAAAAGTGGTTTGAAAATTTCTACTGATTCTAGGTGATTGTGTTTTCTAGTCTGTGAGGCAATGTGTAAAACTTTCCATTCATCAATACTTGGAGTGATTTTTTAGCACGCAGTGATTAGCTAATGTTGAATCTTTTTTTTTTTGAGGAATGAAATTTGTTATTCTTTATAACCTATTTTCAAGGAACGACCTATCTCATAAGGAAATTTTTGCATTCCAGACAAGATAACTTACAAACTCCTGATTTATTTGAATTCTTCAAAGATTTTTCAGCATAAAATGAAAGTAATGATAAATTATTTGGAAGTCTGAATGCGATTTAAGTTTTCAATTTGGGAAGGTTATTTGCGACCTTTTCACTTATCTGAGCAAAATATCTATGATGAAGAATTTTTCGGATCGTAACCGTTTTGACAGATACAGTTCTGAAGGTTTTTCAATTTCTGTTTCAGGATTTTTTAATGATGAAGGTAACGAAAATGCTCTGTGGAGCATTGAATTGTAAGCCGAATTTTTATGTGAATATGTTGTGGTTGCAGTTGTGCATATATGTATGCTGATAGGTTTTCTAATGATGCTAATGTTAGTTTTGCTATTCAAGTGAAAAATTCAAAAATTTGAAAATGATAGTTGATGGTTCTCCTTCTTCGAATTTAAACTCACAAAAAGTATCCATCCTCAAAATATAAAATAAAATTAGGAAGATCATTTCTAGATCTGCTAATTACCCATTTCAATAAAAAATAACTTGAACATCTTTAGAAAACTCATTAGATAGATATATGTAATCCTAGGAATTCTAACCACCCATATTCACATACAATATTCACTTATAATTCAATAATCCAAAGATCATTTTCTCAAGCTTTATCATTAGAAAATCTTGGAAAAGAAATTGAAACCATTAAAATTACAGCTCTCAACTACGGTTTTGATCGATTAGTACTAGAACGGCAATTGTCTGAAAATGAATGAGAAGGAGAGTATATTCACATGATGGAAATATCCTTCTGTAATAAACTAACATAACTAAGGAAATGATATCCGGCGCCAAAAAAATAACGTACATTTACAATAATTCAAATTTCTTTTTTGGTAGGTTATTTCCGGAAATATATCAATAAAATTCGATATTTTTTCTTGGAGCACATGCATATTTTCGTCATCTACAGTTACGAAATTTGACCTCGGCCGAATGTCCGTAGACCGTGGTGTCAGATGACTAAGGATGAACTCATGCATGATAAGCCGAAGATTTGGAGTGTCTCAATCAGCTGCTTCCAGAATAATCTGCATGTACAAGGAGAATGGTCATGAAAGGAGGCCTGGATAGGACGACCTCATCATCAACGGCGATCCATGACCGTAGTTTGAGAATTTCCTCGTTGAAGAATAATGGTTCGCTACTGCCAGACGTCTTCAAATGAAGCATCGGCAGAATACTGAAATACAATTTAGCACTGAAACGATGAGACAACGTCTCAGGAAGTTATGTTTGAGGACTCGTGTTTCAGCTCGAGGCCCAACTCTAACCGCAGCAAATCAAAGAGCCCGATTGAATTTGGCGTGAACATGTCAATTGGTTAGAAGCTGAAAAGAAGAGTTTAGGTTACAGATGATTCGAGATTTGTCTTTTTCATTGCGATCGACGTTCCCTAGTGTATATATATCGATATGAGAGATATTCCTAGTGCAACTTTTTACATATTTATGGTTTTGGAGGAGATTCAATAATGGTGTGGGGATGAATGCCTGAATGCACTGAGGTACGTTACAGTCATTTTGGAAGAATATGCATTAAACAAGGGTGAAAAATTTATGTTTATCTATATTAATATCATAAAGAGGAAAGATTTTATTGTTTGCATTGAATATGCTTCGAAACATCTTGACGGATATAAAAATTCTTTCAGTATTGGAAAGCTACACTTTGTCCGGAACATATCATTCATTAAGGTTTCAAAATAGTTAGGGATCCATACTAAAAACTCCAATTATGTAACCCCAGATGTGAAACAATTACCATTACATCGCGTGCGCTTCGAAAACTATTGATTATAGAACAAAATTATGTACTACAAATTTGCAGAATAAATAACTATCTACAAAAAATATCACGACGTCATATGTCTAACTATTATAATTATGTAGTAATAATTGTTTTTTCAAACTTTCGAATTAGTATGGATTGACCTACGAAAAGATTGTGTTATGGCCAACTGTATGTTGGTTTATCACAGGTGGAAGGTCCTGAAAATCAATTTATTTCGCTGCCACAAAATAAATTTATATCAAATATCATTCACAGGGAAGCTCTGACTCAATAAATTGATTTTTTGGAGCAGAAAAAGTAAAGTCTTTAGTGAGGCCCGTTTTACAAACATTAAGAATAGAATATGAAGAAAAATGAAAATAAATGACAAAAAATATACAAAAAAATAATAATAATAAATCAAAAAGAAAACGAAATTTCGAATTTTCTTCATTTTCCTCTTTTTCAATAATTGCACGCAAAAACGAGAAAATATGTATTGGAGAGTGTGTGTAAAAAACTATAACTTTTGAAATGTTTGTTTAATAACCGTGTGAAGCCGGGGTGAGCTTCTAGTGTATGTTAAAGTGTAGGAACTACTTTTAGGATGAAATTATTTCAATGGGGTTTCTGCACGAAGTCCAGATCTCAATCTCATCGAAAATGTCAGGAACATGCTCTATAGCAAATGAAAAAGCCAACAGAACCAGCCAGCTCCGTGAATGAGTTTCTAAACAGACTGATTTGGAACGAAATGTCTCAGAATGCTATAAAGTCATTGATTTTGGGTATGAATCGTAGATATGCAATAATTCTCATCAACAGTGGAAACATACGGTATCAACAGTTTTTTGGTGACTGATTTTTCCAAAAGTTTTACATTTTGAATTATTAGCCCAGGGATCAACTTTAAATTATTTAAAGAATACCTAAGGGAGGAAAGTAAGATTTCTCAGGATTCATCGAAATTTTCAAACTGCAAAAACCCCTTTATAACCTTCTGAAGGATCACTATAGACCTGTTTATTCGTCCTTTTTGATTTTTTAAATAATACCTACTTTTATCATAATTAGTTCATTTCATCTTGTTTGCATCCGTATGAGTTCTGTATGTAACTGTTTATGTATGTATGTATTTTCAACTTTAGTTCAGTACTTGTTGTCAGCTGAAGATGGTCGACTAACCGAAATTGCAATCCTTAGTTTGAATGAATCTCTTGTGATAGTATTTATATTCAATTTGTCATTATTCTCTATGCCTCTGCATGCAAAACATAAACGACTTTCCTGGTAATTCCATCATTCTCATCAACCTGTTGTTTCAATCAGAACTTCATCACTGGAATTCGATATTTACTAGAGAAATTCGAAAATGGTGTACTCAATTGAAGAAATAGAAAATCGTGTTAATAATAAAAACAGGTAATGTATTTTTGAAATTTTACTTAATAATTATGATTCGTAACGCGTTTCACTACACCGTAGCTTCTTCAGATGAATTAAAATTAGTCTGAAGAAGCTACGGTGTAGTCGAAACGCGTTACGAATCATAATTATTAAGTGAAATTCCAAAAAACACATTACTTGTTTTTATTATTGATAATGGAATTTTATCAAGTAAAAGCCTCCGAAATTCAAATGAAATCGTGTTACTTCATTTTTAAAACAACAGTGACACAAAGAGGAAACCAAGAAATTTTTAACAAACAGAGAAAGAAGCGAGTCACCAATATTTCAAATTACTAAAAATTTCAGGCAATTGGCGAACCGAATGCATACAGTAGTATGAAATGCAGATGTTGAGGTTGCGGTTTTGGTCATTTACAAATAAAGAACAGAGATCCATCAGAAAATGTTCTCATCAAACTGACTTATCAAGTAGAACTGTCTTCAGAGTAGTGATCCATCACAAAATAAAATTTCACCATGAATTGGTTGAAAATTACTCTAACAGTTCCTGTAATTATGCTCAAATTGAAAAAAATATGAATAATGATCCGAAGCTTCTTCAAAATTTCTGTTCCTCCGACAAGAGTACCTTCCTACTCAATGAGGAGGTGAACAAACTCAATTGCAGATACTGAAAAATCAAGAATTCTCCCTTGTACGAGAAATTACATTCATAAACCTAACAAAACCTGAAAGTTAGGGCAGAGTTGCACCGAAACCGAATCTAGTTGGACCATTTTTTCCCAGGGTTATTCAAATGCAGATTGGTATTTATAATTGATAGAAGAATTGATATATCCCAGAATTATTGTGATTTTGAAAACGATCAATAATTGATCTTTCAAGAGAATGGCTCTTGAAAGATCAATTATGTTGCAAACCTTGAGCTATTCTTAGAGCGACATATTTAAAATGAAAAAAATTCATGGCCACCATTATCTTTTGCGATAAATCAAAATTTCTCCTACCGTTCCTGTGCCAATCTTTCATTCTGTGCGAAGCGACGCTATTTTTGGTCCTTGTTCAGTCGGATTGGACAGGAAACTCGGTAAGGACGCGTCACTATACTATTGTGTTAATTAAGAGAAAGAGTTAATTATGCTTAACAAGTTATTCCATGAAATTTTCTTCTCTTTCTCCCACCAAGAGCTGGATCGTTATTTTTAATGACACTGCTTGCCGACTGGAATAATCTCGCGGAAGGGGAAATTGGGTGTTTCATTCAAATGGAAAACAAAGCTTCATAAGCTCCATCTAATTCAAACATTTGCAATTAAGCGTGTGTTATTTCGGTAGTAGAGATATTGTTGCATCATTTATGATAAAGCTTCAAAATTCACACATTGAAATTTTTGGTGATCATTTATTCTTTGAATATTGAAGTAATGAATAGATTTTTAGGGATAACTAAAATGAATATTTATGAACTTTATGTCAATTTTTTATATTGAGAGAAAAAAAAAGATCCACGAAGAAATAATATATGGGAGATGTCAACCCAAATTATTGGGTTCGTATTGATTCTAGAACATCTATAGATCATAATCGGCATCACCTAGAAGACCGAACCTGGCCATCGCGGCTCTCTCGGTCAAACAGAGAGGGAATTGTTTTGTTGAGTTTGAATATTGAAGTGATTTTGCTATTATACTACAAAATTGGCAAGCAAGAACAAGTAAGTGATTATGTTTCAGGAGACTCACACTGCGACGGAAGAACATATCCGCGATACAGGAAATATCGCAAGTTATGTACTTTTTGATTATCTCCTTAGTCTCCTTAGTTTTATGGCCTTGCTTGCTATGTAAAATCTTTTCTTGGATTCAAATGAATTTAGACATATAGGAGTCAGGTATGATTGTTGAAATATTTTTCTGCTGTTTTTCTTTTTCTATTGTTACAGATTCCTGTCCCAAACCTCCTTCCTTTCACCCTTGTCTTCGTCTGGAAATCATGGAGTACAAGATGAGAATGAGAGAATGAAGCTGATAAGCAGACAAATCTTTGGTACTCTTTATGTACACACGACACTAGCACAACATAAACAGACAACCTATTGCTAGTGCAATAGCGACAGGGAGACGAGGTTTTTCCTCAGATTTTTTCACTCGTTTATTGAATCATACGCAAGATATGATTGTTACATTTCCTGAGCTCACACTCGTGTTTTTCTGACACACACCAGAATTATAGATATAAGCATTTATTGTAAATACAATTATTCGAATTTTTGTAAATCCTCTTTTCAAAAGAATATATATAAAGAGAGAATATTATTTTGATGAAAGTAAAAATATTATAATGAAATTGCAAAAAATAATTCATTGGAGGAAGAAGACATTCATATTGATTGGGTGTTATGATAAGGTAAAAAATCAAGAAGAAAAGGAAATTATACTATTTTTATTTTTCAGCCTCACTACGAAGAATCTGGATATCAACCAGTGAAATTAGGGATACTTCGAAGACGTCTTCTTCAGACAAGTGCATAATACGTTTAAACTAAGGTACTTGATTTTTATGTGATATACAGGGTGTCCCTGCTAAATGAACCATTTGAAATATCTGGGAAACCAGTTTATCGAACAAGTTCGAATTTATGCATAAGCGTGAATGGCTATTGATGAGTACACGAGCTTTATCTTTTTCGGTTATAACGGACATCGACTACAACTTTGCTATTTCAAAAGGTGTAATTCTTGAGTTTTTTTTTACTGAAGTGCATAATTTTTCAGGCGTCTTTTTCAAGAATTCACCTATCTACGATTTACCAACATTGGGGTATGATTATTTTCATCAAAATTTTCGGAATCACAGTGTCATCTCTATTGCGCAAAGAAAAATGACTCAAATTTGAGTAAGATTTCAACTTTTTTTTAGTTCAACGAGAAAGTATCATTTTTCAGGGCAACGTACTTGCTCTCGTAAGAAGTGTTTTGGTCTTTTCGGGTAACTCACATTAATCGTGTTTTGGGCAAAAAAGTCTTGAAACGTAATAAAGGATTCTAATCAATGGTGAAGTAAGCTTTGTGGCGGAATATCAAATCGATTCTGTTTCGAAGATTTAATAATTCTGCTGATTTGGAATGAGAAATTGGGACCGTACCTTATCTTTAGTTGCCATTATGGAGAGTATACAATCTATGAGGCGGTTGTCGAAAATAATTGGATTATGCTGGACAAGTATTTCCAATATTCTTCACAAGTGAAAATCTCATCCATACAATATTATACTCTCACAGAAGCTGATTGTAGATGATATCGATCATAGTTTATAGTTGTCCGAACATTTCGGTAAGCTGATCAAGGACGATCTGAATTTACTTCAAAATATTGTTTCTCTGACAAATTGAGTTTATATTTGAATTGCGAAGTGCATCGCTATAGCTGTAGAGTCTCCATTGAAAGAGGGAGAAACTTACTTAGGGACCTCAGAAACTTGATGTTTTGGCTGGAATTTTGGGAGAACATATTATAGAACTGACAACAGTTATCATGGAAGGAGGTCCGAATTTATCTGAACATAACGTTATGTTCAATGGAGCGCCGTACCATTATGCTACCGTTTTGCGGAACTACCTGGACAATAGATCTCTGTCGCTGGATACGCAGAACGGGCGCTATAGAGAGGCTGGCTAGGTCGCCTGTTCGAACGCACCTCAATTTCTTCTTGTGGAAATGCAATAAGCCTGAATAACTGTAACACCACCTGAAGTGCCACCTACTTTAACGATACTTGAAAAATACCCTGGCTGCTTGGTAGAGTCTCAAGTACCCTGAAATATTTTGGACCACCTATCTCAGAATCCTCGGTTAGAATTCTAATAGTTGAAATGCCCATTATTTTGAAATTATTCACTATCAAGTACGACGTGTTTTAATTGAAATTCATAAAAATAAAATACTTATCTAACAGACTGAAATGAGTGAAACAAATTCGTTAGGAATCCTCCAACGTGAGATATTTGTCGGGTCGCTAAACGGGTTGTCGAAGCCGTTAAATCTTCCAGACGTCATGGCTAGGCTAGTCTTGGAGGTCTAACCAAGTCAATCAAGTCGGTACATGGAAAGTATACTCACCATCTAGTATTGAAATTTTCGTTCAATGTGCAAAAAACCCTTCAGAAAAATTTCTCAATTCAGGAACTTCAATTGTGCAAATTAAGCGCGATAAATCACCAACTGAGTGGGATACGCTTGTCTGTGTTCATTAATAACTGCGGTGATAATGTTGGCACGATCCACAACTTTTTTCAGTGTTATCAAATAATAGATTCCAACGAAAACTGAAAATGAAAACTTGCGTCTTTATGTCTCTGAAATTTTGACTAGATCAGATTATAAGAACTATATCGCAAGGGTTGAATTGAATTTATCCGAAGGCAAAAACTTGAGAGAGAAGCACCTATATTCCATTCAATTTATAGTGTTAGATTAATTTACAAACGATCAGGCTAAGGTGGTTGAGTTGTTTGCTGAGCATTTTAAAGACATGTATGAGGATCCATTACCTAACTAAAGTTCTAATAACATCTTCGATCGTAGATCTGTCGAATTCGGTCTATTTGAACTATCTGAGCATGAAATTCGAAAATTGAATACCAGAAACAGCTACGAACCTGCTTTCGTTGGCTTCTGACATATTTTCAATGATTCTCTAAAAACTTGTTCCTGCACGCTGGAAGATAGCATAAATCTTGCCTATACATAAGTAATTACAAATCAATAAGCAAGGTTAGTATAATAGCGAAATATTTTTATTATCTCATATGTGCAACTACCTACTCAATTGTGTTAAAATCAACTCAATATCTGAACAGCACTCGTTCAAGGCTGGGAAGTCAAAACTAATTAAATTTGACACGCTTAGTTTTGGCACGAACTTCTCGATAATCAGGTTCGATAGGATTCCCGAATTATGTACAACTTCCGCCGAAATAGTTCTGCTGCAGAAGATGTTGAATCTTGAAGTGGAGTATGCGCTTCTGAGGTTAGGTTAGATCAGGATCAGGTCCTACCTGAGTGGTAGAAAACAGTATTGAAGGGGTTCAGTCTCGTCTTTTTGTGTTACTTCCGATGTGCCTCAAGGTTCCCACTTGGGACCTAATTTATTCAACAGACTGCTTAGCCTTGCAAGATGACTTGGATGGGCTGATTGTTTGTCGCAAGGTCATTGGGATAAAGTTGAATGGCGACAAATGCCAAGTTATTTCTTTTGCCGCAATCGGAATGTTGTCAAAAAATCTATGTCATATTGTTACATGTTCTTTAAATAGTGGATACAATCAGCGACTGAGGTATTATTCCGAATGATTTGAAACTCTTCTTCAACTATATCGAAAACCGAGTGAATAGCTCTGCAAACTTCTGGGATTCATTCTTCTCCAACAAAGTTTTGATGACACTATATTACTCATTCATTCACAGTGGAACTACATTTGGTTCTGTCATCTGGAATGTCCAATATGCTGTTTCTATTCACCGGCTGGAAATAATTCAGAAACGATTCTTAAGATTGTATGCTTGCAAAAGCAACATTCGCATACTTGATCATTACTACTCATATGATCGCCGTGCCTGTAATCTCATGACACTTCAAGATGCTGCAATAGTTTCAGATTTGAGGATGCTATACAAGTTGGTCAGTGGTCAGGTCGATTGCTCTTTCATACTGGGTCAAATCAATTTCAATGTTGCACAGCATAAACTCAGGTCATATAAACTGTTCAGGCTTCATTTGTGCCAACAAATTCACACTACCAGAGAATTTATTTCATCGCAATGTCCAAAACATCATTATGAATAAACTCAAATCCAAATTCTTGAACTGTATTCAATTATATAGAATATTACGGAAGTTATGGAGAGGAAAAACAGAACGTCGTCGAGTAAGAGATCACAGTCTAGTTAGATCGTAGTAAAGAAGTGAAAGGTAGGAATTCAAGTGATATGGGGAGAACTTGTAAAGTTCCCTAGTGAACATTTCACTACAAGAAAAGATTGTTCAAACATGTCAGCAAATAACACCACAAATGGTAGGCAACCTTTTGAATCTAAATTATGAAAATGCATACAATAGATTTTCATGAGAATCCCAGCAATGTTACATTCCAATTAATGAAACTTCAAAAAGTAGATTGACAATGAGGATCAGATATCCTTTCTGATGAGGTACATTTAAAACATTTGAAAAATCTGCTTGGAGCGATTGTCAGAATATCTGTTGTTGCAAAGTTGGCACAACTGTATTCTATACTGGGTATGGTAAGTGAAAATCGTCATCTAATTTTGAAAAAGATAGGCAATGAACTTTTTGTGTCTCACGAATCAATTCGATTCATTTTAAACGATTAGTTGGGCATGAAACTCGTTGCCGCTCGACTAGTTCCAAAAGACATGCGATTGAATCACTTGAAGGTCGCTCAATACAATTAAGAACGAATCAATTCCAAATCTACATTCATAAAACGCATTTTAACTGGTGATTAGATGTAGCTTGATGAGTTTAACATGCAAATCAGTAAACAAGATTCGGTATGGCGCCTTCCAACTGAACCGAAGCCGAGAAAACCACTTCATAGTCGATCAAATTTCAAGTTAATGTTGACTGCTTTCTTTGATTAATGCTCTGTCTTGTTGCTAGAATGTTAGACACTAAATATAGAATGTTACCCGAGCGTTAAGCGGCGTTCGATAGAGCAAATTCATCGAAAAAGACCAGATTTGTGGAGAAAAAACTCATGGGTTATGCACCACCATAATGCATTATCTCACAAGGCTATCATTGTGCTTAAATTTCTGACCAAAATCTCAACAAATATCATCGAAATTTGTATATATTGTTCTTTGAACTCATATCAGGAGCATAGGGCCTCCAGAAAGGTTTTCCATTTCGGTCTAATTTTGGCCAACCCTTTTATTTGGTTCCAGAACTTGCCACTTGGTCCCATTCCTGCGAGAATTGTTCTTCTCCAAGTGCTTCGGGGTCTTCCGCTTTCTTTTGGTTCCATTCTAGTACTTGTCGGGTGGTGTTCGTTGTTTCTCTTCGCAAGATGTGGCCGATCCATTTCCATTTTCGCAGCTTTATTTTATTGTTGATTTTTCTCTGATGCGTGATGTTGCAAAGTTCTTCGTTTGTTATCCGTTTTGGCCAGTAGATTCGAAGTATTTTTCGGAAGCATTTGTTTATACAGAACTTGAGGCTCTACTCGATTGTTCTTGTTTACTTTCAGGTCTCGCACCCATATAAGAGGACTGACTTGACGTTCGAATTAAAGATGCGTATCTTCGTTACGTTCGTGATGGCGTTTGATCTCCACACAGTTCTCAGCATTGCGAAAGCCTGATTTGTCTTAGACATTCTGCTTTAGGCGTCCGCCTCTGACCCTCCTTCGGTCGTAATTAGGCTGGCCAGGAAACAAAAATGGTCGACATTTTCTACGGGGACAGCATCTATTTAGTGAGATTGTACGTTTGCAGCGCCAATATGTAATTGACTTCGTTTTGTCAACATTGATTCGGAGACCTGTTCGTTCCGCTATGTTGCTCAGCTTGTTCTGCATGTCTTGGCAGGTGCTAGATAGTAAGCAGATATCATCCGCATAGTCGAGATCTTCAAGTCTCTCGGTCAGACCCCAGGTGATTTCCCTTCTTTCTTTGTTAACTTCCTTCACTATCTAATCGACCACTCTGTTGAAGTGTATGGGCGATAGCAAAAAGCTTTGCTTGACTCCTGCCTCAACTTCAATCTTGTCTGAGATTTTACCCCTCTGAGGGACACGATATGTTGAATATTCATAAAGTTCTTCCAGAATAATAATGATTTCCTTTGGAAAGCCCATAATGTTCAAAATTTGATGTATAGAGTGCAGTTATATTCCGAAGATTGTTCTATTATTATTCGTAGCGTGTTAATGTGGTCCTAGCAGGATCGGTGGGTTCTAAAATCGGCCTGTTCTGGTCTCAAGCGAGTCTCCATCTATTCGTTCATCCTTTGCACTAAAATTTAGGGAAGTATTACAACTAAAAGGTGTTACATAAATCCTTCATGATAGGTTGTAATAATTGTGCTAAAACCTGGGCATCCACCTTCAGGATTTCTTTAGATAGATTGTCTGGACCGGGTCTTTTCTGGTTCTTTAAGTGTATGACTGCCGCTTCAATTTCCTGGGTATTAGGCGCGTTGGTGTCTATGCGTAGGGATCTAGCTGGGGTGTTGTTTGGCAGGTTGTTTTTGCTTTCAGTCGATTCTAGGAGGGTACTGAAGAGTTCTTCTCATCTCCTGAGCTATTTTTCGGATGTGGTAAGTGAGAGTCATTTCCGCTTCTTGATTGAATGGTTATTGTATTGCTCCATACCGCTTAATTTCCTTGTGATTGCATACACTAATCTGATATTCTTTGATTCTGCCGCTCGTTCTGCTTGTTCTGCTAAAGTCGTCACCAAAATCCTTTTGTCTCTTCTGGCACTGACCTTCGCCTGCTGGTTAAGTGCTGAGTACTCTTCAGTTATGGCCTTGTTCTTATCTCGGGTCCGCGCTATGCTCTTTACCACTTTTCTCCTGTCGATAAGGTGCCAGGTAAATTCGAATATCCATTCTTTCTGTCCGCATTTTTCTTTCCGAGCTCTTCTTCGGTACTCTGAAGCATCCACTTTCCAATGTCTTCCCATGCATGTGGTGTAGTTTCTTGACGAAGTTTTTCAGCGAAATTGGTTTGGAAGTTGTAGAGGTGGGAAGGATATTTCAATTTCAGAGCGTTGAGTTTTGGTCTTGTAGCCGATAGAACTGGCATTTCCTGCCGGGCAATTCTTAGGCGTAGGGTGGTTACTAGGAGATGATGGTCCAGCAGGCTTCTTTGCCATGGTGTTGTTATCATAATGTGGTCGATTTGGTTTCTGGTCTTGTTGTCCGGAGATAACAAAGTTGTTTTGTGGATAGTTTTATGCGTAAAGAGTGTGCCGCCTATAACTAAGTTGTTCTCTTGGCAGAAAACTATAAGTAGTTGGCTATTCTTGTTCTTTGTTTCCATACCCTGTTTTCCCATTATTGCTTCAGAGCCTTCGTTGTGGTTACCCACTTTGGTTAGGTCGCCCATGATGAGTTTGATGTCGCAGTTGGGAATTAGGTTGTAGGTTGTATATAGGCATTCACAGAAAGTTTCTTTCTCAAGTTGGTTTGATGGCTGAGTTGGTGCAGAGAACTGTACCATTGAAAGGTTTCGGCCTCTCGTTTCGAAGCGTGGTACTATTATTCGATCTGATATAGGCTTCCAGTTGATCTAGCTTTTTTTGTTTCTTTTATGAGCAGCATCAAAACTCCATTTTGGCGTCTTTCATGATGTCCTCTATCTGAGTACAATAGTTAGTCACCCTGTGTGGTGACGTGTTCACCCAGGTTTGGCCCTGAACTTCGCTTAGTCCCAATATTTTGTTCCAATACGACTGCATCTCTCTCAACCTGGGCGAGCCTATCAGCCTCTGCTAAAGTTCCAATATTCCATGTTCCTATTCTAGTTCTGTGTTTAAAGGTAATGATCGTCGTTAGAAGATCCGTCGTTTGTTGTCCAGCAGGGTGTACCAGGCGTCATGAAAGAGCGTTACTCGTGCAGGTGAGGTTGAGATTTGGATTGAGAAGATGTTGGGCAATCTCTTACACCCTAATTACGTGGTCATATAGCGAATGGAATTACCCATCAAAAAGATCACTCGATCCATTCCTATTCAAAAATTTGAAGTGGAAATTTCCAAGGGTCGACCTGTTTCATGAAATTCACAGAAAAATCATACAAGTCGTATTCTTCAGGGTGGAACGTTTTCATTGGAACGCACTATGCTATATATACTTCAATATATTCAAATAGAACAGAGACATCCGGTTTAATTGAATCGAATTATTAATTATGATTTCTAACTAGTAGTAGTAGTAGTAGTAGTTTCTAGGTGCATATTGTAGTCGAAACGACTTAAAAAAGTATTACCACTTTCGATTATAGAAAATAGCAAACAAAAACTGAATAGTTATTCAGTCTGTGTAACATTAAACGAGTAACTTTCTTATTCGACATTGTTCATTAACTTCTATATTGGGGAATTTGGAATGTGATAGAATTCATGAAGTATGAAGTACTTTGTTTGAAATTTTAGCATCCTCTTTAACTCTTGACGTAAGATGTTTCATAATGAACAACTAATTAATTAGTTCGGTAAACAAAGTATTTTGCTGTCAGGTACTATCACGCCTGAAATAATTCAAGAGGAAAAGTTACCTTAGGTTACGACGTAGAGGGGAATTGCGTACTTGATGGGGCAAACATCGGAATCTCATCAGAGCGGGGCGAAGTTATATTCGCGAACGAAGATTGTCAACTTGATGTTATTATATATTCAAATTGAACAGCATATCAATTTTCTAGATTAAGTTATTCATGAATACAAATACTTAGCTCAGTTTTCGACTCACCTCATGGAAAATTTATACAGTTGATCTTTTTATCAATTCTATTCTTATCCTAATGAAGGAAATTTTCATCAGGTATATTAACTGGTTGATACAACGAAAACATAACTGTCCGGACATATATCAACAGAATTCGATGTTTCTTCTTGGCGCACATATTCCTCTTATGAGAAATAAGATGACGGAAGTGAATGAAGATTTTACATGAAACCACCACACATTGATGAAAATTTTACTTTTCGAAAATAATGCAATGTGAATCACGCCTTTGGCCTCGGCAGAATGTACGAAAGCAGTGGTATTGCATACCTAGGTTCAACTTAGACCAAAGGCGCGAGATGTCCCATTCGACCTCGAGCAACAACGGCGATCCATATCCGTTATTCAAGAATTACCCACGTTGAAACAACGATTCGTTCCTGCTAGGTACCTTTTAGCTTCGATCGAACAGTGGACCAACAGTTAGCTCTGAAAGATATGACACAGCTCAGCGACATAGTTTGGAGGTCTACCGAGACCCAGCTCTAACCGCAGCACATCGAAGAGCCCAATTATATATTGTTAGGGAAAATGTCAGTTTGTTAAAAGATTATTGAGGGAGTTTTGTTAACAGATATTTCGAGATTTTATCTTTTTTATTCTTCTTCTCATCAATCGTATTCTCTGGTGTGCAAAAGTCTAAACGAGATATATACTCAGTGCAACTGTTTACCTATCTATCGTTTTATCATTATGATTATCATGAACATCTGCTTGGTCTCAATAACAATATTATTATTATCGCGGACTTTTGCACTATCTCAGTTTTAAGCTGGATATAACTTACCTTTTACAGATTCAGCAATCAAAGGGAATAGGCTCGATTACAATATACTCGACATAAATTTTCTTACTATCCTATATGTATTCAGAATAACAGCTTTTGCATTTCTATATAAGTATTCTTATGTAATTCGAATATCGTTTTATCATTATGATTATCATGAACATCTGCTTGGTCTCAATAACAATATTATTATTATCGCGGACTTTTGCACTATCTCAGTTTTAAGCTGGATATAACTTACCTTTTACAGATTCAGCAATCAAAGGGAATAGACTCGATTACAATATACTCGACATAAATTTTCTTACTATCCTATATGTATTCAGAATAACAGCTTTTTGCATTTCTATATAAGTATTCTTATGTAATTCGAATTCTATCATGCAAACTTTTGGCTATTAACCCAGTCAAAGAAATGATGACAGGAACGATATCTATTTCATCGAGGTGCCACATCTGCTTGATCTCAACAGCAAGGTATTTTTCTCCTGGAACTAGATCAGCACGTTGTTATTATTCGGTATGGTGACTTACACCAGCATTGCTGTTCTGAATCTTTTATCACACACCACTATGTCCAGCCTATTATTCGTCACCATTCTATCAGTGATGACAAGCCTATCATGGTATAATCTGATAGAGTCATTTTCCAATACGGTCGACGGTTGATACTTGTAATATAGCTGGAAGGTATTTAGAAGTCCGTACTTGTGTGCAAATTTCTGATGGATGATGTTGCACACTTGATTATGTCTGTGAAGATTATACCTTATTGGCCATTTGTTCGCAGCCGGACGTAATATGCTGTATATTCTCCGATCTTATATGGCTTTTTCTGCACCTATCTGTTTTTGTGTTATTTTGTAGCATTTTCTGCATTTATCTGTTGATAATGTTCCGTTCTTAATTATAAATTTTTTGTAGTTGTTTGTAGCGATCACTTGGTCTTCAATGGCCATGAGTAATCCTTCAGTTTCTTGGAGGCTTCTTTGTCGATGTGTGGTTGATTAATCTCAAGGTGATGTCGTCCATGCAATTCCTTTCTTGACCATTGCTCTTGTTTTGCAGTATCTGATAGGAACGGTAGATTCAGCAGGTCATCACTGGTAACCAGATTTAGAGGTGTATGTCCCTTATAAGCCAACGATACCACTCTATGGATGTCAGAAGTGAGAGCTTTTGCAGAGAAGAATACTCTGAGATTTTTTATCTGTTCGGTGTGTAAATTGACAACATCTATTAATCCGCGTTCTCCTTCTTTCCGCTTCAAAGTTGTTCTTTTCACAGACGATTTTGGGTGATGATTGTTGTACTTCGTCAGCATCGTTCGGGTCTGCCTTTGAATATCATCCAGTTCTTTCTGACTCCATCTGATTATTCCAAATCAGTAAAGCAATACTGGAATGGCGTAGGTGTTAATTGCCTTGACTAGATTCCCCGAGTTCAACATTAATTTCAGCACAGTCTTCAGACGCTGACTGTATTCTGAACGAATTTTCTCCTTTGACTGTTTTAAGTCTAGCAATCTGGCTAGATGGTATCCTAGATATGTATATGTTTCGTCATGCCTCATGCACTGTATAATATCACCGTTTGGAAGTTGTGTTTCACGATTTATGAATTTATGACTTTCCCTCTTTGAATGTTCAGGGTCTTGCATTTTTCAATCCCGAATTTCATATAAACATCCGCCGAGAACTTACTGACAGTTTTCAGCAGATCATCCAATTGCTTCTTGTTCGAAGCATTTAATTTGACGTTATCCATATACAGCAGGAGGGAGATTGTATGATAGTTCCTATCTGTTTTTGTCCTAAATCCGTATCCTGTTCTATTGAGCATTGAGGACAATCGGTTCGTAGTTAAACAGAACCATAGTGGACTCAAAGAGTTTCCTTGAAAAATTCCACGACGTATGGGTATCTCGTCGGTTTTAATTGACTTATTGTTCATGTTGACCTGCAAAGACGTGCGCCAGTGTGTCATTGTTGTCTTCAAGAATTCTACCAGGGCTGGATGAATTTTGTATATCTGCAATACTTCAACAAGCCAAGAATGGGCGGTACTATCGAATGCCTTTAGATATTCGAGAAAAGCTGAATGAACATTCCGATGCCTTAGATGTGCCTGTTTCATTATCACAGAATCGATGATGAGTTGTTCCTTGCACCCGTCTTGTTTCTTTCTACATCCTTTCTGCTCCTCAGCTAATATATTGTTGTCGTCTAGGTGTTGGTATGTTCGATTGGATATGCATGAGGTGAGTATTTTGTAGAGTGTTTCAGGCAAGTGATTGGCGTATATTGCGACGGATCCTGTGTTCTGTCGCTCTTATGTAACATATATGTTAAGCCTCGTGTAAGGAAAGTGGGGTTCTTATTATTATATACTATAACAAACCGTTTTCCTTTTTGTGCTATTTTCTATTTACTTAATCGATATTCCAAGAGACCGGTAATCACAAACAAAAACATTGTAGCTATACCGAGAGACACTGACCAGACAGAAAAAACCAATAGAAAACAAGGATAAAAAGCATCTAGTTATTTGACATCGTCGAAAGGGTATGGTATAAGAAGTGAAGACTATCGAGTTTACGCAAGTCTGCGCATTGTTTCATTTTTGGAATCACGAAATCATATAGAATACACGCATTCAAGTAGTTTCAAGAATGTTCATGCTCCGCTACCGACCTGAATTCCAGACATGACCCCAGTTCCAGACCAGACCAGATCTCTGAGGTGAAAACCAGCTTCCACAGAAATTATGTGTGAATTCCAGAGACCACCGTTGTGCTGAACTTGTGCAGTGTGTTATACCGAGCGGAGTGTTCCTGGTGTGGTCCGCCCGTTGTGCTCTAGGTATGATAATCCGCTCCCGAGTAGCTGCTGGTCCTAGTTGAAAATAGGTGGATGCCCTGCGCAGAGGCTGTATCCTTAGCACGAAGCAGCACCTATTTTCCAATAGTCGTTTTCCTAATCGGGGTATGTAGACGCCCTACATAGTTGCTGTGTCCTAGTGTAGAAAACGTCTCATACTTTTATCATATCTAGGAGATGTCGAGAGTGGTGCAGCACACATACTTGTGCCGGCAGCTTGTGATAATCCTATCACTCTGGACTCTCGCACATTGAATATCTCGGGACGTGTAGCCTGCTTACGCAGTTGGTGTCCTGAGTAAGGCTGGTCTCTTTCCCCAAAGCGTTCATGCTACCAGGAAGACCTATCGTGAAGTACGATTCAGAGAAGGTCCATGCATTCTGGTTTATTTGATATTAGCACATGAATTCATTCGTTCGTTCCGTTAGTTTTTTCTGCTTTTCCTATTGCTATCACTCGTATTTGCCTGCATATAATTCACTTTAATGATTTATCGTTAACTGGTTTGGATCATTTCCCTATCTTCCATTTCAAATTTGGTTTTGCTTGATTCAATCATTTTACCTGCATTTGAATCCGATTCTCCAATTCCTTATAATTCACGCACATTTTAAGTAAGCTACCAAATCATATTTTCTGATCATCATTCAATTCCGCAAACTTATTGTATTCATAACATAGTAATCAACCGTATAACCTGCATGATAGTAGCTACCAGTAAACATTAGAAAATCTACGTATTGAACTCGACATATGCAGTCATCATCGCAAATAAACCGCTTTACTACC
Organism: Cryptolaemus montrouzieri; assembly: GCA_013387265.2. Taxonomy (NCBI): domain Eukaryota; kingdom Metazoa; phylum Arthropoda; class Insecta; order Coleoptera; family Coccinellidae; genus Cryptolaemus; species Cryptolaemus montrouzieri. The sequence continues at coordinate 42,177,100 of JABFTP020000001.1, read as the reverse complement.
TGTAGAAATAATTGATCCGTCATCTTTCAAAACTCCAGAGTTACTCAGATTTAAGTTTAATTTCATTTTGCACTTTGAGGCTATCCTGGCAGTAATATTAAGTTCACATTCTCACTTTATAAAATTCACACTCGTGGGTCTAGTGTATGTGTATCTTTTACGAGAGATTTATTTCGACTTTCATTCTCCAAATGATACACCTGTGTTGAATTCAAATATTTCTAGGTAAAATTATTGTATCCTTACAACGAACTTGGGATTAACTTTCTCCTTCCAGAGTAGTTACTCCGGCCTCAGTCTTCTCCGGCCTTAGTCTTTAAAGCTTCGAAAGTCTAAGTCTTAAGTAGAATTTTGCTACTATAAAATACAAGAATGGCGCTCGAGATGCAACCTTGGAAGATGAGGGCGTATAATTGACCCCTGTTACTGAGACATCGACAAAGTAGCGTCACAATACGGAATGACAGACAGAGGTCGAAGACCTATAGATGCTTCAAATTAGAAATTATCAAATCTGAAATTCAAAAAGCACCAGCGAGAAGCAAGATCCCTGTGGAACTCCACTAGTGACTGATCATTAAGAAGATCGTAGGTTTCCGATTCAAATATAAAATTGCCTTCAAGACAAAAAACTTTCTATCCAATTCAAGAGGTTGTCTCTGATACTAATATGCTCTAGTTCAGAAAATAATCGTTCAATGGATACACGATCAAAAGCACGGGAATAATCCAAATGAATGATGTCAACTGGAATACCGAGATCAAACGCCTATCACCAATCACCAACACAGAGGAGAAAATTCGTACCGATTGCCCTGGTTGAAATCCATGTTATGTTTCAGGAATCACTTCATTCGTAAGAGAAAATTTCATCACTATTTCTGAATTGATTCTTTGACATACTTTTCCTGCTAACGGAAATGAAAGGGAGATCATTTGTAACCTTTTTGTAGACGGTTGTTACAGATGATAGTAATTCATCACTTGGAAGGGAGTGCGAACAAAGTGATTCAGGAAATAATATGGAAAATGAATGAGATAGACTGTGTTCATATTGTTTCAAGACCAAACTAGAAAGTCCATCAGGTCCTGGATCACCGTAGGTTTTCAACGTACCCATCTGTTTTTTAACAACGTTATGGCTAAAGGTAACATCACTAAGGCCGAAAGTCTACCGTTCTGAATTGGGGGACATGAGTTGTAGGTTCATTAAAATAGAATGTTGAAAATGTCTCGCCAAAGATTTCAAATCCACATGCACTTCTTCGAACCTCAGTATTACGTACAGTTGCGAGTGATACCCTTGTATTCATAGAAGAATGGATGCAGTTGAAGAATTTGTTGTGGTTTTTGGAGTCAGATAATAGAGACTAAACCTCATTCGTCACATTCCTGAAAGTAAATGTCAACAAATTCGAGTCGACTCTATGATTCCTATAATCCAGCTCGCCCCTAGAGCGAAGATATCTGTGCTATAGGTTTTTTTAATCTTATAATCTTGGAAATCAATTGGGATATTCAAGGTTTGGCGGTATTTTGAATAATTGACCGACTGGTAGTATTTGTAGATATCATGGAATGAAGTAGCTTGACAAAACTAGTCCACATTGAAGCGAAGCTCTTCCCAGTTCAGATCAGACAGAGAAGCATTAAGAATATCAAAAAGTTGGATGCACCTCGCTAGCTATAAACTGCAGCTTCGTTTTTAAGACCGAATGATCCAACAATCCCATGGGCGGTAGATATTCTATTGCGGATAATAATAATAATAATAATAATAGCCTCAGGGGCTCAGGAACATTGTTTCTGAGTACGGGGCTAGCGAACCCGAGGTACCCAAGCTGAACCTGGCAGTAGGTATAAAATGCAACTTATCCAATGATGTACAATCTAAGGAATAAACGGGTGAATCGACATTGTACCACCATAACCTCTTGTCGCGTTCAAGATTTAGGAAGAGGATCTTGTTCGGAAAGTGAGTCACAGTCTCCCTCGGTTAGCGACGGAAGCAGCGTGATATCGAGTAGGGATACTGCAACACAAAACCAAGTGGGAAATAACATCAATACCTCCCAACCGACTCTTGATGTTTCAACGGTGGCACAAGCCATTATGCCTACGATCACGAGAGCCGGACTCCCTAGGAAACGCATGAAGTGGACCCCAGAGATGAATTCCTTCATTATGCGTTCCTATTACAAGGTTACAAACCTGGAATCGGAAATGACAGCATACAGATACGCGTTACATCTTGCGTTCGTAGAAAAATATCCTGAATTACAGCACATATCCGAGCAGAGAATTTCGGATCAAAGAAGAACAATCGTTAAAAACAGGCTACTTTCTTCAGAAACGCTGCAAAGCATACGAGAAGAGGTCATAATGGAACTTAGAAGCGAAAATGATACTCATAACGGTATACCTGCTGGAGTCAATGAAAGTGTTACAGATAACATCGAAGCCACGGAAACGAATATTAACATGGAACGCCCTCCTGAGCAGAATCAGCAGGACGAATATATGTATTTAGCAAGATTGGAACTCAACAGAGCAATAACTGAATTCAGTGGTAGTAACCCAACTAAAAGACCTAAACTGCCCAAACTCAAGACGAACAAGAACACCAATATTATCCTAGCAAGCGTGAATTCAGTGTTTGAAGAATATACCGACCAGAACACCTTGGAGAAGATTCACACTTTGATTTACTGTGGAGCAGTAGCGGTTCTTCGACTTCACAAACAACAAATCTCCACAACTCTGATTCAAGCTGAGCCAAAAAGTGTCCTTAAACCACCATGGCAAAAACGACTGGAGAGGGATATTGATAATATTAGAGCAGAAATCGGTCGCCTCACAGAATTCCTGAGAAACAGAAAACCCTCAAGGCGCTTGAAATCACATATACGCAAAATTTATAGGAAAATTGGTACGAACACAAAACACCCTGATCACAAACAACACATCGACGTGTACATGGACACTTTGAAACAGAAACTCCAAGCAAAAGCAAAGAGCCTTTCGAGATACGTCAAGTGTACTGAAAGGAAACATCAAAACCAAAGGTTCCTCCAAAACGCAGCCAATTTTCATAAGGGAAATAACAAAACTGCGACCAACAATAACAGAGAAGTACCTGACGCACAGTGCTTGACCGACTATTGGTCATCACTATGGTCGAACCCCAAAGAACACAATAGAGATGCGGAATGGATCACGAATGAAAAAGAACGCCTCGATATCAGACATATGGACTTCGATGGAATAACGGAGGAAGAAATCACAACAGTAGTTCGAGCGACCAACAATTGGAAGGCCACAGGTATAGATAATATCCACAACTACTGGTACAAGAAGTTTGATAAGCTCCATAGAGCCCTAGCGAAACAGCTCACATATGTTCTTCAACATCCCAAGAAAACACCCACTTTCCTAACGCAAGGCTTAACATATATGCTACCTAAGAGCGATAGAACACAGGATCCGTCTCAATATAGGCTAATCACGTGCCTGCCAACACTCTACAAAATACTCACCTCATGCATATCCAATCGAATATACCAACACCTTGACGACAACAATATATTAGCAGAGGAGCAGAAAGGATGCAGAAAGAAACACCACGGGTGCAAGGAACAACTCATCATCGATTCTGTGATAATGAAACAGGCACACGTAGGGCATCGCAATGTTCATTCAGCTTTTCTCGATTATCTGAAGGCATTCGATAGTACCGCCCATTCTTGGCTTGTTGAAGTATTGCAGATATACAAAATTCACCCATCCCTGGTAGAGTTCTTGAAGACAACAATGACACACTGACGCACGTCTCTGCAGGTCAACATGAACAATAAATCAATTAAAACCGACGAGATACCCATACGTCGTGGAATTTTTCAAGGAGACTCTTTGAGTCCACTATGGTTCTGTTTGACAATGAACCCATTGTCCTCAATGCTCAATAGAACAGGATACGGATTTAGGATAAAAGCAGAAAGGAATTATCATACAATCTCCCACCTGCTGTATATGGATGACATCAAATTATATGCTTCGAACAAAAAGCAATTGGATGATTTGCTGAAAACTGTCAGTGAGTTCTCGGCAAATGTTCATATGAAATTCGGGATTGAAAAATGTAAGACCCTGAACATTCAAAGAGGGAAAGTCATAGATGGTGAAACACAACTTCCAAACGGTGATATTATACAGTGCATGAGAGATGGCGAAACATACAAATATCTGGGATACCAACAAGCCAGATTGCTAGACCAAAAACAATCAAAGGAGAAGATTCGTTCAGAATACAGTCAGCGTCTGAAGTCTGTGCTGAAATCGATGTTGAACTCGGGGAATTTAGTCAAGGCAATTAACACCTACGCCATTCCAGTGTTACTTTACTCATTTGGAATAATCAGATGGACTAAGACAGAACTGGATGATATTCAAAGGCAGACACGAACGATGCTAACAAAGTACAACAACCATCATCCAAAATCGTCTGTGATACGAACAACTTTGAAGCGGAAAGAAGGAGGACGCGGATTGATAGATGTAGTCAATTTACACACCGAACAGATAAAAATCTCAGAGAATTCTTCTCAGAAAAAGCTCTCACTTATGACCTACATAGAGCGGTATCGTTGGCTGATAAGGATATACACCTCTAAATTTTGCTACCAGAGATGACCTGCTGAATCTACCATTCCTATCAGATACTGAAAAACAAGAGCAATGGTCAAGAAAGGAATTGCATGGACGACATCACCATGAGATTAATCAACCACACATCGACAAAGAAGCCTCCAACAAATGGTTGATGAAAGGAGAATTATTCGCGGAAACAGAGGATTCCTTATGGCCATCCAAGACCAAGTGATCGCTACAAACAACTACAAAAAATTTATTATGAAGGACGGAACATTACAAACAGATAGGTGCAGAAAATGCCATATAAGATCGGAGACTATACAGCATATTACGTCCGGATGTGAACAACTGGCCAATACAGACTATCTTCACAGGCATAATCAAGTGTGCAACATTATCCATCAGAAACTTGAACACAAGTACGGACTTCTGAATACATTCCAGCCATATTACAAGTATCAACCGGCGCCCGTATTGGAAAATGACTCTATCAGATTATACTACGATAGGCCTATTATCACTGACAGAATGGAGACGAATAATAGACCGGACATAGTGGTGTATGATAAGAGAGCCAAAACAGCAATGCTGGTGGATGTCGCCATACCGAATAATAACAACGTGCTGAATAAGTTCCAGGAGAAAAAGTCCAAATACACAGACCTTGCTATTGAGATCAAGCAGATGTGGCACCTCGAGAAAATAGATATTGTTCCTGTCATCGTATCCTCCACTGGGTTAATACCCAAAACTTTGCATGATAGCCTTAAGAAATTAGAATTGCATAAGAATACCTATGTAGAAATGCAAAAAGCTGTTATTCTTAATACATGTAGAATAGTTAGGAAATTTATGTCAAGTATATTGTAATCGAGCCTATTCCCTTTGATTGCTGAATCTGGGAAAGGTAAATTATATCCAGCTAACAGCTGAGATAGTGCATAAGTCCACGATAATAAATAATAATAATTTATTGATCCCTTAAGACATCACAAGTATGTATAGGACAGGTCAATAGAAAAGACATTTAGACATTATCTAAATCAACACATAGAAACTCATTCACAGTATAAAAACATTTTGCTAAAAGTAAATTCTTAACTGCTACCTTAAATCTATTTACACTTAGACCCTGTATATGCCGTGGAAGATAATTGAACAATCTGATACCCTGGTACAGGGGCGACATTTCAAATCTAGAAGTTCTGTGTTTAGGGATACATAATGTTTCTTTATTTCTAGTATTGTGGGAATGAAAGTTAGAAAGTTTAGTCATGTTACTTTCATTCTCTTTAATATAAACGAGGCATCTCAAAATGAAAATAGACGCCAATGTGAGGATACCATTCTTCAAGAACAACAGTCTACATGAAGATTGTGGAGCTGTATCGAACATCATTCGCAGAATTCTTTTCTGGATGATGAAAACTCTACCTACATCTGAGGAATTTCCCCACAGTAAGATATTATAGGACAGGTGACTATATACCAAACTGTAATAAACGTTCACAAGAGAACTTAGAGGTAGTGAACTCTTGATTCTATTTAGGGCATAATAGGAACTATTCAGCCTCTTACAAATCGCATCGATATGTGCACTCCACTTCAGATTCCTATCGATGTGAACGCCGAGGAATTTAGTGGTGTCCTTCGAAGAGATGACTGTATCTAAATACCTTATTGTTATGCTACCCTGATCACAAGACGACAGAGTGAAGTGAATGCATTCCGTCTTGTTGACATTGATCATAATAGCATTAAAATGGCACCATTCTACGAAACTCTCCACCAGCAGCTCGCATAACTATTGAAGCTCCTCAAGAGTCACAGCAGTAATAGCTATGGAAGAGTCATCAGCGAACAGTATCAACCTGATTATTTTTGATAATAAATTGCGAATATTAGATTTTCTGTAGCATATTTTTTTCAAATTTGGTGGCAGATCGTTGATGAATAACAGAAATAGAAGTGGCCCCAAGACAGAACCCTGGGGTACTCCTAATTTACAGTACTGTTCATTTGAGAACGAGTCGTGAACCCTGATTGAGGCAGTTCTGTCCTCCAGATAACTACGAATCCAGTTCAAGAACACGCCTCTGAATACAAGATTATAACATTTATCCAATATAAACTGGATAGCAAGACTATCAAACGCTTTAGACAAGTCAAAGAACAATCCAGCAACATATTGACCATTATCAAGGCAACGATAGACGAACTCCACGAACTGCAATGCTCCAGTTTGAGTCGAGCAGCCGGTTCTGAAACCATGTTGTGCAGTATCAAGTATTTGAAATTTATCTAGGTACTTCATCATTCTATCAAACACTATTCTTTCAAAAACCTTGGAAAAGACACTTAAGATAGATATAGGTCTATGGTTCATGATATCGTGTACATCATCCTTTTTATGAATAGGAATGACGATTGCTTTTTTCAGAATACGAGGAAATACGCCTGTGCTAATTGACAGGTTAATAACATGAATAGAATATTACTGTTATTTATTAGAACCAATTCGAGAAGTGAGGTATTATTATTTATGCGGTAACTGATAGGCTTGTCTACTAGATGAAATACAGTAGATTTTAGATCAAGAAGACTGGTTACAATCAAATTTGAACTTGAATTGAATGAAAGTAGAAAATAGCCAGTTTATGTTTGGACGATTGAAGTCCATGAGGAATAAGGTGTTTTTTTTGTCGAGGAGAGTTCAGATAGATGTTCGAAAACAACTGCGACATTTGTGCAGGACCTTGGGCGGTATATACATTACACAGTGATAGAGCAGAGCTAATTAGCTAATTTTAAATATCTAAGATCAGATAATCGATTCCTGGAGAAAGGTGGATAAGAAAAAACCGGAAGAAACAAAAATAGCCAACCAAAAAGTGGAATGGAAAAACGAAGCAAAATACCTAGGGGTATTAATAGACAAAAATCTTAAATTCCACAGCTAAATGGAAGAAAACGAAGAGAAAGCGACGGGGCCGCATGAATATCTATATCCACTACAAAACGTCAACAGAGAACAAGATGAAAATCATAAAAAGAATCATAGTAACGAGTATAACATAGACAGGAGAAATATGGTTCACGACAAAAAAATCCTATAGAAAAAGACTATTACAAGAGAGATAGTTAGGACGGCAATTTTGTGCCTCTGGTACACATCAACCGAACAAGTAAGACGAAAAGTCAATATTACGATACTAGAGAAAATGATTGTCAGACAAAGAACTTCTTAGAAAAAAGAGGGGAACACGAAAACGAGGAAATAAAAATGATAATACAAACAAACACAAGAAAAACGGACTAGCATATTTTCCTGCTTCAGACAAAAAGAGAACACGAGGACGAAGAAAAACAGAACAAAAGTAGGAAGATAACAGTGTTATCTTCACTCGATCCGAAACCTCAGAGAGAGGCTGGCTATCCAACACCATAAGTAGGTAAGAGTAAAGCTTCTTTAAATAAAATAATAAAAAGAAAACATTAGTAAAAGGGCAAAAAAAAGACGAAGAGTTGAAAAGAAAGATTTTTCCGGTCCTCGTTAAAATCAAAAGACCATAGATTCCAGGAGTATTAATAGTTGACACGGTAATATTGTACATTTCTAAAAGCTGTTGAGATACAGATGGAGAGGAATCTAGTTTTTGAAGAATTGGAGAACGCTGATATTATAACAGGAGTGCCTCTAATATATTTGATGGTAAAATGGCTGTCATCGTTATCCTGGTGGCGCTCAAGTTCACTACGTAGATTTTCCAAATTTTCCCTTTGTAAAAGTGGATGATCTTAGATGGATTTTTTGTTGCGTAGAATTTTCTCAACTAGTGTTGGGTTTACAAGTGTCACTTCCCATACGGTAGGGTTAGTATTACCTTTTCGCTTGGACTCATCTATATGTTTCGCTAAATTTGCTGCATTGTGATTAAGAATTTCACAAAGGTTATCATTAGCGTCAGACTCAGTAGACCTTCAGTAATGATATTGTGAGATCTTTTCACTCTTTCAAAAATTTCCGAGGTGTCATTGCCAGTATCAGTGATTGACGCAACGTTCAAAGATACAGCAACTTGGTAGCAACTATTTAAGATAACGGGGCTCGCTGAGATTTTGTGCGTTAATTTCTTGGCGCAGGGTTTTAATTGCTTGTCAAGGCAAAATCTTGTTTGGATGACGAGGTTTTTTATCATAAGTTTACCTATTGTATCAACCATTATAGGAATAATATTAGAAAGATATGGGTCTTGATGGAATGCCAACAACTGTTTTGGAGGAATGTACTCAAGAGTTTGCACCTGTTCTTAATCATCTCTTTCCGATGTCATATGAAAACTCCACGTTTCCGGAGTGTTGTAAAGTTGCGAGAGTACAACCGATTCCAAAAAAGGGAAGAATAACATTTCTTCCCTTTCTTATCGTATAATCGCATTGTTGCCCATCATGCCGAAGGTCATGGAAAAGGTGATAATCCATGAGTTCATAAAATATCTCAACTTACAGGGTATTATCAGTGATGAATAGAGTAATCGCATATGGACTGTCCAACAATTTGCGTGATTGGATTATTAACTTTCTTTTCAGTAGATCAATTCGGGTGGTAGTTGATGGTGTAAGGATTGAATCTTCTCAGGTTAATGCAGGAGTACCCCAGGGTTCCATGTCCCATACTCTTACCAACTCTTTTACTGATGTAGATTAATGATCTGCTCTACTCTACCGAAAAGAGAATATTTGGGTTTGAAGACAAATGTACTCTGTTTTCGATATCACAGAGTGCAGAACCAGTGAGTATCAGAGGGGGAGGGCAATTGGTGGTCAAAAACAGCTGATTTAAATGAGAAAGCGATGTGGGACAATGCGTTATTTTCATGGAAAATAAGTGGCTTTTGCGAGATTAATCTCCCTGAATATTTTCGAAACATTCGAGGAGAACTTCTAATTGACAATTTAACCCGGGATAATGAACTCTGGTCACACAATCGCAACCGGAAAAACCGATCCGCATTGTATTGATGTTTGTCTTCTCATGGCGATCTTTTTTGGCATTCAGAAAACCAGAGCCTTATTGCTTCAGGGTCCTATCCTTAACTTGGGAAAAATTTCAATGTTCTCTTGGAGCAAATTTTAAACCTGAAATCGACGTTCCATTTGCTTGTCTGTGAATAGGCAAGAGACAAGTTTGGCTCATGTGTAAATATTCGGATAAAATTCTGAATTGAACTGCATGTTATTTCAAATATCTCTCAGAGTTGATCAATAATTTAACAACGGTCTTCACGAATGAGAGTACTGGTTTCGTTAACGTTTTTGTCACTTCATAACGAGGTTGGTCTTCAAGTGATATTTTCTCAATTCTTAAAATGCGAGAACCATTCGCAAATTTTAGTCTTGCTTAGGGTAGCAGTTTTGAATAATACAATAGTTCCCCAACAGGAAAGGAAATCATTCTGCTACTTTCAGTGAAAAAAAAAAACATGTTTCACTGAAAAAATCTCACAGATGAACTCACAGCAAGGAATTTGCTATAATTAACTAAGGAGACCTGTCCCTGACGTATACCACGTCAAATAAGCTTTCATATTATGTATTCCCACTCCTCGCATACAAAGTAATTTGCTACTCTCCATTCATTGATAGTTATTTATATTTAATTCTGATTCCGCACTTGAATTGGGAAGAAAAACAAGAGAAACATTGAAAGATTGAAAATCTATATTTTCTGCTTAGTGCCAAAAATAAAATAGTTGATGCATGCAAGAAGTCACAGCATGAAATTTTAATACAATAATATAATATTAATTCGATATTACACAACTCAAAAATAATTGATCGTCAGCAAAACATTGGAGTAATTATGTTGCCATGTTTACCAATATCAGTCTACTCAAGGATGAGTTTTATTGGTGAAAATGAATGATGATATACTAAGAATTGATTTCGTGAAATTATTGTTGAGAAAAATACAAAAAATGTAAAAATATGTTCAGGTAATTTAATACCAAAAGCAATTTTAATGCATCTGAAATTTTGAAATTTTTATGAGAAACTATGAAGCTATAACTAAAATTGAGAGCTTAAAGAGATCATGAAAAGGATAGCGATCCTTTTATGAAGTAATTCACTATTATAGAACATCGAAATTTAACCAAACAGTACAAGTTCTTTAGTTTTCAGTTTTCTTCATGCAAAAATCAATCAAGTGATTGAATATTTTCCCAGAAGTAAAACAGAAAGTGTTTTCATCTATTAATTAGTCATTTTAATATCGGATGCCCTATGAAAATCGCCCCTATCTATAGCTCCTATGTTTGTTGATCAATTTCAATAAAAAACGAACCGAATTTCATCTTGAATGATATTCTAAAGTGTAAAATATTTTCATTAGCCTGTCATTTCCGGGAATATTGGAAATTGACCTTCACTTGAACTTTCCAAAAAGAAACCCATATTTTCATTGTTTCGATCACTTTTTCAATTTAGATTACCTTCTGCGATAAATAGTGTCACTGAAAGCTGTATTTTCCGAGGAAAAGTAAATTATCGCAAAATTTTGGGAGCAAACTCACATTCCCATTTCATCGATATGAATAGAATGAGCGACTGTTTGAGTTTGTAATACAATAATCTGTCCTATAAACTGTTTTGGTCATTTTTCCAGTTGAACTCACATTATTTTGTATTTCAGGTAAAAAAGACTCAGAACCTAACCGAAGATGAATCATGATTGCATTCAGCATCAATTTACTGCATTCCTTCAGAAATATATTGAAAGAAAAAATAAAACCACCTATCTAGACATAAATTTAGATGCCTTCAAAGCAACATGTGTTCAGGAGATGCTATTTATGTATGTGTGTGTGTGTGGAGGGCCGTTCTATGGAAAATAATTCGATTGAGTTGAGTTTTTTCATCTCAATGTTTCGTGTTTTTTGAAACAATTATCTTCACTCTCTAAAGAGTTTAACGAGTATTGTAAACTTGCTGCACTCTGGTACATCACGATCTGGAAATCGTTTCCGATAATGTCGAATAGCTCGAGCCTTATTTCTGTTAGATTGAAAATAAACTTGAATTATATCCATATTAACCTTGAAAACTAACTTTTGTATTCCATATTTATTATTTCTTCGTTAGAAGTACTCAAAACGAAGCAACAACAGGATTGGTTCTTAATCTGTCAGAATTTTGCCATAATAATTGCAAATGTCATCCATTACAATTCTATGAAGATTGCCTCTGTGATTCTCAAAGGTATCCCACCGCAGAGGTTACTCTCTACCATACATTATAATCTTCTGTTCTGTTTTCGAGCTGTTAGAATATTACTCAAGATGCAATTCGATATTGTTTTATTGAAATCGATGAGTACTTGTAAGAGCTCGAGCTTGGGACGTTTTTCATGGAACACATTTCACTAGAAACACCCGATATACAAATTGGCGGAGGAGCCAGGAAAGTTACATGCTCAGAACGTAAATAAATAAAACAGTAAATGGTATGAAGCCCAGTCTGTTTTCATGAAATTGTACACTATCCACCCAAATATTGATAGATATGTTTGCACTCTTCGAACATCTGTGATATTATTATTGGTTTGATGCAGAAGCAGTTGTTTGATAGCCGTTAGAAAATCAGTTTTATTGAATTTTTCGTAAATTCAAGACAGAAATATGTTCTGTGTTAGATATTTAATAAGGCTATGGGGATCAGTTGAAGAAATTAATAGAGTCGTTCGGATATTTCAGAATAAAACAGTAGATGTTGCGTAAACGTTGGCATTAGTTGAGGCTTCATTTTGCGATTGATGTCACGATATAAAGAAACAGAGAGTATAGGGAAACTACATGAATGTGAACATTATGCTATAATAGTTGCAAAGGACCGCTCTCTTCAATAAACCGTTCGCTGGGTTCCCATGAATACCTGCAATAAATTCAATGTTTTTTTATTCTTAACTCTTGGGTAGAGGCGATCGATGCCTATGATACCACCGGTATGTGCGCCCAACATGATTCAATGTATGTCTACACTCACCCACATTTCTTCAAGTCTCATGCACAAAAAGCCAGGTATAGATAAAGAGAGGTAAAGGTCTTTGCATGCTAAATGCAAACTAGTAGGTAGTCAAACCTTGGCCAGAAATTTTCTTCAGATGAGTCAAACGAATCACATCAGTTATTTATTGCTTTGCAACCAAAAAGTGTTTTCCTCTCGATTTTTCCCTTTTTTATTTGTTTTTTTTATAGTATGGTACACTGATTGTTATCGTTTGTATATAGTTGTATGTTCCGCTGTTTGATCAGTTTATTGACCTGGGATTGTACCATTATTGGAAATTATTGAGTCTCCTAATTGTGACAAATTTACCGATTTTGACTTCTTTTCCTTCCTTCATATCTTCCTTTCTTTCCTTACCCAATTTTGACGCTGTACTCCGTTAAAAAAGCAGGTCCTAGTCATAGACTACTATTGATACCAGTCAACCATAAGTTGCTGGAAACTGATTTCTGCCGGGCAATGGGGTAAATTTGCTGCCCTTCATTTCATTTCATTTCTTTTAGTTTTTTGAATATGAGGTATCTCCATTTATGTTGGGGTATCTCGCACACTTAGCGTTATTTTCATTTCGATAAGAATGAGGAGCTAGACTTAGCCTTTTCTGGTAGAGTGCTATGGGAGGTTGTAGTACAAGATTATATTGTAATCTTGTATCGATTGATAGCTAATTTGATTTTGACCAGACTTGAAGTCCTAGATTACAGGCAAGTGGGGTGCTGTATGCTAAAATACAGCTGCCTTTTCACCAGCCGTTGGCCAAATGTCCGTGCCCTTATAGATGGGTATCTTAATGTTTTTTGGATTGGATGTAACTCAATTATTATTTTTTCTAAAGTTTGATATTATTTTTGTAGATCCAGCTCCCTGAAAACTTTATGATAATAAAACTAAGGATTTTGTTTTATTATCGCAAAGTTTGCCACAAGTTACCAAATTAAACACTCAGTTCCACTGATGTTGAGAAGGACTGTGGTAATTTGAAAAACAAGATATATGTAGCTCAGTCAGAGGCTTAGGGCGTGAGTATGTCCTTCAAGTTTTTCTACCTAGCAAGGTTGGTGATTATTATGTTTTCTCTTCTTTTTTATTCAAATTAACAAAAAATCGATTATGAGAACCCCTCGGAGCGAAAGTTGTAATTGCACCCAAAAATAAATGTTGCAGCTGAAAGCCTGAATCTAATATTCTCGAGAAAATTTTCTTCGGTATCTCCTATCGCCTTTATAGGAGCTGACTCTTCCAATGGACAGGCATCTTACCCCAAGTTTACACCCCAAAACAACAAATATTTGTCCGTAGGGTACAGCATATTCTCCTTCTGTGAATTATTCACACCAAGGGTACGATAGTTTTACAATGGTACGATTATTTCTTCTGAAGTTTTCATCCCAAGGGTACGGTAGTTTTTCCAAATATCCACACCAAGGTTACGGTTGTTTCTCCAAAGATTCATCCCGAAGTTTCGATACTTCTTTTTGAAGTATTTACCCCAAGGTTACGATAATCTCTTCAAGCATTCACCAAGGGTACCAAATTGTGAGTTTTTGCAAAGGTTAACTATGGAAGTGAGTTCCATAGCACACTAGCCCTGTAAAAAATAGAATTTCTATAAGAACAGGTACCTGGCGTAGCTAGTTGGACTTTCTGCTGATGAGAGTTTTTCGTGAGCCTAGTTTTTCTTCAGAAGTAGATTCTTTCTGGAAATAATAATTTGAAAAAAATTATCAGCTGTCATGGCGTGAAGTACTGCTTAGCCCTGAAAAGAAAACTGAGTTCAGCAAAAGCAGATTCGGCATCTGCTGGAACGTAGTCATGCCCGTAAACTCTGATGTTGACTGTGACGCCGAGTAGATGCATAATTAGAAAAAGTTCTTTAGCAGTGACTCTTCTGGAGAACGTTGTTGATTGCGTCTCGTTCGCATTCAAATCGCATTTAAATCTAACCTAACCCGGTCGAAGGCCTTTTATATATGAGAAGCATTATCTCTTGATTCCCCATGCTTCTCGATTACTTATGTCCACAAATGCTCAACGTATGCGAGGAGGTTACCAGTTGATCATTCTTTACAGAAACATTGATGATACTCGAGATCGTTTATCACTTTCTCTCATTTCGAAATGATGGGCAACAATGCGATTGGACTTTAACTTTGGAGTAAGTATTTCTCCAATTATTTTGAAATCGGTTGTACTCTAGCAACTTCATACGAAATTTGAAAGAGACGATTTAGAGCATGTGCTAACTTTGGAGTACATTCCTTAAAAACAGTTTGTGATTTCCATCAAGAGCCACCGCTTTCTTACAGTTCATTTGTTGAAAAACGTGCCTCATCGTAAGAACTCTGAATTTTGCTTCAAAGATATTCGATAGAATATTTACGATGATTGGTGGTACTGCGTTTGATGTATCTAGAGCAGAATTTTGCAAATACATTTTCGCGAAAATATCCGCCCTTGTTTTAGGTGATGATGTCTTTCATAACCATAGGTGGGGAGGATGACTTTCAGAAGTGGTTGCTGACTACCTTCGCCATACATCAAAATTCGCGAATTCCACTGGTTTTCTCAAAGAGTCTTTTCTAGTTCTTTCGTTGAAGTGGGTTTTCGCTTTATTAGTTGTTTAAGTACAGATGTTGGATTTTTCTTCCACTTCTTAATCGCTATCTTTTTAACTGTGACAGCTGAGTAATCAACTGAATCAAACGCATAACTTGAATATTGCAAGAAATACTCTTGTTTTTAGGTTATATGAAGCTAATCCCTTTCCCAGGTGATTCTTAAAGTATTAGATCTCACTGAAATGAAATCGCATAGCTTGATTAAAATGGGCTCAAAACCATATCGAAGTTAACAATGGTCACTTGTCCTATTACCAATTGAGCAAAAGATATACTGTACCCTCAATATTCTGAAGAAACATATGTGTCAACTAATTTTAGTCTTACTCAAAAATTTAGAGAGTTCAAAACTAAGAAAGAGCATCACATAAATGCCCACGGAGAAATTAAGCTGACAAACATACTGTTACATTTTTCCTCAAATATGTAAAAGTTTTTTTCTTCATGAATCTTTATGATTCCACAAAGTGAAGGATTTCATGTAATTCAACAAAATATAAAATAATACCCAAATAATGCCCAAAGAATATATATTCATTGCTATCAATGAGTTATATGAATCAAGTAGTTAGATTCTATATGGAGAATATCCCAAAATTTCATCTTCTACCACATATATCTGTTGCGGTTTTAAGAAAACATAAATGAAAAAATAATTAAGGAAACATCAAGAACAGCCAGTTGAAATTGGAAAAAGTTACGGAAATAATCAAATTAAAAACTTTGAGCCTACTTACGTTGACGTGAACATCTAACACTTCAAAAGTCTGTTTTTTATTGATCCAACAGCTCACCTAATTCCTCGCAGATTCAGTAAAATCATTGTTTCTCTCATTTTTCCACATATTTTTTGTACAGAGTGTATAGATTTTGAGGTTTTTCGTGCTGAATGTATGTGAAAAACTGTGAAAAATGACCCCTTTCCTCGTGTTCTTTTTGCGTGTAAAATTCATTGCTAAAGATTGAAGGTAGATTTTTTTCGCTCTCAAGTTATTTGAAAATTTTGAAAACATTCAATATCAGTTAAATGCAAATATCTCGATTGTGTTTGAGGATATGTTCATGTTCCGGTTCTGACATTCTACAGGTTTATTTTTATGTAGTATTTTACTTACGGAAAGGTTTTTGTTTAACAGTTTTTGAGTTATAATGCAAACTAGCATTTTTGTTGATGTGAACTGTGGGTAACATTGATTTCCTTGAATATAGTTTTTTTCTTTCAAAAATGTATCACATGTTCACCCAATTTTTCCATCTATGGTTTGATTTTCAATTACGAAAATTGTATAATTTTTCCCAATATTATCAAGTTACTCTATATCCATTCCCAGAATTTACACGGAATGAGCTTGAGTTTGTTCTGTGCTCCGAATATGACTATATATATATATATATATATATATATATATATATATATATATATATATATATATATATATATATATATATATATATATATATATATATATATATATATATATATATATATATATATATATATATAATGTAATATATATAAATAATGAATGCAGGGATTCAAATTTATTTCTGTATGCATTATTTACACCGCCTGAAGATACTTCGACATCTACTGCAAATTTTGATATTTCTAACCGAAGAAAAATATTCTGAAATTTTGCTTCAACTCTTCATTATCTCGACTAGCTCTTCTATATAACAGATACTTGACAAATTTCCAAAGAAAAGAATCAAGGGAAAAAATCTAGGAAACAGGACGGCTATGTTACTGACCCCTCGTTCCAATCCGATTATTACTAACATTTAAGAAAATGAATCCGCAACGCTACAGTTTGGTAAAAGGAACACCAAAATGTTAGAAATAAATATAATTTCGTCCAGCAAGACAGATTCCATTGAAATATCCATCACTATTTTAAGAGCTATTAATCGGTACCACGAAACAGGAGAATAAGGAATAAGGGCCGGACAAGGAAGAAATCGGATAACAACACCAGTTGATGATCGTTGGCTTCGTTTAACTGCACTAAAAGTTCGGCACTGTACGGATAGAATGCTACAAAATGACTTGCACTTTTCAGGAATGTGCATATTTCATTGCATATGTTACGAACAGGCTCAGAGAAGATGATATCAGACCAAGGGTGGCTTCTACTGACCCGCGTCTCACCAGAGAGCATCGAGTTGCAAGACTTCAGTTTGCGAGGAAACATGCAAATTGGGGTATTTCAGAAAGGTCGAATGTTATCTTTTCCGATGAGTCCAGGTTCTGCCTAGTATCAAATGATAGACGCTTGCCCGTATACAGACGACTTGGGAAACGGTATCAGCAATGCAAAATCCGGCAAACCGAAAACTTCGGAGGGGGCTCAGTAATGGTGTGGGGAGGCATTTCTTTCCATGGTCGAACTGAGTTAGTCCTAGCGAATATTGGAAGAATGACAGCGGCCAGATACATCGCAGATATCGTCGAACCCGATGTTGTACCCTTTGGCCCATTGATTGGAGAAAACTTCATTATATGCACGATAATGCTCGGCCTCATGCAGCTAGACTAGTTACAGAATTTCTGCAAAATGCCGAAATTGATATTTTAAGATGGTCAGTCCCGACTTGAATCCCATAGAACATATTTGGAACAACAAATTCAGCAACGTAGGATGCCTTGTAGAACACTCCAACAACTAGAAAATCTGCTTCTTGAAATTTGGAACTCAGTGACTCAAGAGTACATCCAAAATTTGTTTGAGGGGCTTCCGAGACGTATGATGGCAGTAATTAGGGCCCAAGGAGGAAACACTCGATTTCGAAAATGATTAGTAACCATTCGATGCTAGTTGATTGGTCTGTTCGCGAGTGCTGGAAGATGGTAGAATTTTTTAATTTTTCAATAACTCGAAAATTGTTGATATTTTCCATCATAAACTCATCTCTTTTGAATGATATCTTATTATTTTACACTTCTGAAAGTTACCAAGCGGCTCTTGAATGACCAACCTAAAAGTTTGTATAGTATTGCCGTAAAAGTAGGGTGATACGACAATTTTTGGGGGGAGTGTATTTATTTTTCATCCAAATTCATTGTATTGCCATTAATCATAATGCAATCATCACAACATTTTTCTAACGCTTTTTCTGGAATCGACCTCAGTAGTCGACGCGAATTATCATTAATGCATTCTATCGATTCAAAACTGACACATTAAAGTCGTAATTTGAGTTTTGGAAGAAGAAAAAAGTTGGTCGGACCTATATCAGATGAATACGGTAGTTGCTCGATGGTATTTGTTGAGTTTTAGGCCTGAAATTCATTCACAAAGATAGCCTTGAGAGATGGTGCATTATCGTGGTGCAATACCTTTCTCCTCTTTTTTATATTCCTTTTCACAAATCTGATCTTTTTTGACGAATTTGCTCTCACAAACCTCGCAAAACGCTCAAATAATATTCTTCATTCACCGTCTGACTTTCTGGCAAGACTTTCGAGTACACAACACCGCGATAATCAAAGGAAACAACCAACATTTTCGATTCGGCATACGATATTCTTATCCATTGAAAAAATCTTGAAACGCCTTTTTGGGAACTTTTGTGGAGCATTGTAAGCAAACTAAATGACAGATCGCGTTCAAACTCCGTATCAGTATAGAAAACAGTTGTGTCAACTTAGCAACAACGCAAATTTTGACAATTGTTTTAAGCAGATATTTTGAATAATCGATTCTCCGTACTTTTTTGACAGAATGTGTATACTTATATTTATCTCAATTGTGAAAATTAATCATCGAACTGTCATAATGGGAGCAAAGAACATACTTAAGCTGCTTCAATCATTCCGTCTAAATTCTGTGAGTGAACATGGAGCATGGAGTTACTGAATAAAATTAGAAAAAAAATACAGGTTGTTACATAATAGTATGTCACAACTTGAGGGGGTAAATCTACGTGCAATTTTAAGAAAGAACAAATGTATAAATATAGGTCCGCAAAAGCTTCGTTACGGAGCTACAGGGTGTTGAAATTTCCGGAAAAAATTGGTTTTTTCTTCAGAACTCATGCAGTTTTAGAGATATACGGCCCAAATTTGGAATTACAGCCTTCATCATTACACGTCCTAGATTTCAACTGAAATTCACGAGGTGTTTTCTTTTCCGAGACCATGTCTTCTTTTGCCCTTTCAAATTTTTTGAAGTACGGCACTGATCAGCGAACAATCAATTTTTGTCTTCTTCGTTCAATCTGGAAATTTTTTTGGCACCTATAATTTTCTCATATCTCCAACCGTTTTTGAGTGAAAAATTATTCAATTTGAATTATTTGAATTGTATGTTATTTGCTAAGAAAACATTATAGAAATACTCGAAAGGTATGCCCAAAATTTGCTTTTATCTTGATAGCTCGTCTTCTGAGACTCAAATTATACTCATTCAATATCAAACTAAGAAACAGATCAATTGAAAACTAAATAAATTGCTGAAAGTGTCCTCCACCTGCAAGAATACAGGCCTCTGTCCTTCTTCGCATATTATCACGCACTCTTTGAAATATGCCTGGGGTATTACTTATCGTGTCACAAGAGGTTATTATTCGATTTCTCAATTCTTCTACAGTGTTCACTGGAGTCGTATAAACTAAACTTTTTAGATATCCCCATAAGAAAAAGTCAAAACTTTTTAAGTCTGGGGACCTAGGAGGCCATGGTTCTGGACCACTACGACCTATCCATCGGTTGTTGCGTGTATTATTGAAGAATACCCTAGTTTCTCAACTGAAATGTGATTGTGATCCGTCATGCATCAATCACATTATGTTTCTCACCAAAAGTGGCTCATCTTCGAGCAATAAAGGTGACCGTTCAGTCTGTTAGACAAAAAAAATGTCCCAATCAAATAATTTCCAATTACTCCGACCCAGACATTTAACGAGAATTGTTCTTGAAGATGAGATTCTTCAATCAACTGGGGGTTTTCTCAGCCCAACAATGATTGTTGTGAAAATTTGTTCACAGCGTCGTCTGTGAACTTTATTTCACTATCAAAATGAACATTTTCTCTTATTTTATCTGAGAACCATTGGCAGAAAAAACACGAGAAAGCAGAATTTGACGCGTTGAATATAAAACGGGAATAATAAAAAGTCATGGAGAATCCTACAAACTAGAACATGTGAAATATGTGAAATATCCAACTGATTTCCAATTTTTCTTGTACTCACATGACGATCCAAATCAATACGAAGGAGATTAAAAACACAAGGTTTAACTTTAATCTACACTTTATTTGAAAAAATTCGACGCTGACACAGCAGCTTTATCAAGAATGAAAAACAGAATGAAGAGTATGGTATTATAAACAAATCGTAGAACAAGTTGGATGAATAACAGGAAAATCCACACCGAGCCATTGTACAGTTAGTATGAAAGGTAATAAAAACTAATTAAACAAGTTAAGTAGGGTGAGTAATTCACATCTACCTGTTCATTCAAAAGCTTGTCCGAATGTTTGTATCTATTTATTTCTAATGCTTCTAGGAGATCTAATTTTGAACTTTTGATTTTATATGTAATATGTCAAAGTTTTTATTGAATGAATGGTTTTCTTTTATTAGGTGGTTTGAATAATTTGAATCAGATTTATTTTTATCGAAGCTACGTTTATGTTCAGATGTTCTTATGCCAAAACTCCTATAGGTCCTACCGATATAAATTTTATCACAAGAACCGCAATTGAGTTTATAGATTCCTGATTTACTTGATTTTTCAACACGAGATTTATTATTTTAATATGTTTACCTAAGTTATTAGAAGTTTTGAAAGTTATATTAAGATTTTGTTTGACGAGAAAGGATTTAATATTTGTACTTGCAGAACCGCAGAATGTTAAACTGTTGAATATTTTATAGTCTTTATGAATAGGATATACTTCATTTATTGCTTTCTGATAGAGTTTTTACGAATGATTAGATCTATCATATCCGGATTATATGAATTATTAATGGCTATCTGTTTGATGATGTTTAACTCTTTATTATAATCTTCTACTGATAAAGGCAAATTGAGTAACCGATCTACCATGCTGTTTAAAGCTGCAACTTTGTGTTGAATTGGATGTAATGAGTAGTTATGTATAATTGTATCAGTATGTGTTGGTTTACGGAAGACCGAAAAACATGATTATTATTTTGTTTAGTGATTTTTAAGTCCAAAAATTAATGGAATCGTTCTGTTCAATTTCTATCGTGAATTTAATGTTCAAATGGATGGAATTAATGAAATTAAGGAATAAATCTAATTGACGAGTAGTTCCAATGAAACATACTAAGATGTCGTCAACATATCTATACCAATAAAGAAATTTGGAAATGAGTGGATGTGTATGAATTTTCTGTTCAATATTATTCATAAAAATCTCTGCTAAAAGTGGACTCAAAGGATTTCCCATGATCAAACCATTTTCACTACTGTAATAGATGTTGTTGAAAGAAAAATAATTTTGTTCAATGCAAACGTCCAACAGATTAAATATTTCTGATTTAATTATGTGGTTAACATGATTCGAATTCAACATGTTTTCGATTAATATTTTGACATCACCTGGAGGAACACTTGGGTATAAATTCTCAAAATCAAACGAAATAAGTTTTGCGTTAGGTGGTAGGTTAACGTTTTTTATGTTATTTATCAATTCGAATGAATTTTTTATAGAAAATTTTGATTTGAATGAACAATAATTTTTAATAATATCTATAAGGTAGTGCGACAATTTCACGGCTGGGGCTGTAACGTAAGATACGACTGGTCTAACGGGGTTATTTACTTTATGCAATTTAATGAGTGAATATAGTTGAGGTGGTTGAGGGTTTGGTAAAATTAATTTGTATTTATCTATTGCTTTAATTGAAGATTTTGCGTCATTTATTGCAATTTTAATGTTTTTCTGGATTTTAATAGTTGGATCTTTGTTTAAAATTGTATAGTTTCCGGACGAAATGAAATTTAGAGTTTTAAATAGGTTGTCATTTTTATTTAACGCAATATCAGTATTACCCTTATTTGCTTTTGTAAAAATAACTTCATTTAGTTGAGATATTTGTTTGATGGCCTTTAAAATATTTTGTTCTTTACTCGGTTTAAAGTCAGCTAATGATTCATTTTTATAATGTTAGATGCTAAATATTTAAGGTGATTGTTATTAGGAATATTTTCAGAGAAATTTCAGTATCTATGCCAAGTTCCTCTAAATCAGATTTTATCTTGTTTGATTTAATATTGTGTTTAAAACCTTTTTCCAAGAGATTTGTTTCATCAGTTGTGAAATTAGTATCAGAAAGGTTAACGAATCTATCAAAAATTGATGGTCAGAAAATTTAGTTATACGTGGAGTAGGTTTCGGTTTTTGTGACACGAGAAACTTTAATTTGCGGTATTGGATGGTATATTTATTATGTATTATTGATCTAATTTTGAATCTATTATTGTAATCTAATGAATCGAATTCAAGTGGATGAAGTTTGTACAATAACTCGGTATGAATTACCTTGAGATAAATATTGTAGATGTCTCGTTTGTGAAACAAAATCTTGCATTCTGATTTGATCCATATCTTCTGTCCAGCGATAACTGCTCTTCGAGCTGCATAACTGTTGTTGTTGGTCTAGAGTTTGATGTATTTAGGACACACTTCACTCTTCAAACACGTGGTTAAAAACCACAGGTTTTGGGATGTTATAGCATTTTTAAGTAACAACTTAAAATACCAAAGGGCCAAAAAGCTTGTATTCGCTTTCTTCAACATTTGAATTGTGGAGGCCGTTACTTGATGTAGATCCATGATATAAATAATAAAAAACACAAGGTTTAACTTTAATCTACACTTTATTTGAAAAATTCGACGACGTTTCGCTGACACAGCAGCTTATTCAAGAATGAAAAACAGAATGAAAGAGTATGGTATTATAAACAAATCGTAGAACAAGTTGGATGAATAAAAGGAAAATCCACACCCTAGCCATTGTACAGTTAGTATGAAATAATAAAAACTAATTAAACAAGTTAAGTGAGGGGTGAGCAATTCACTCTACCTGTTCATTCAAAAGCTTGTCCGAATGTTTGTATCTATTTATTTCTAATGCCTCTAGGAATCTAATTTTGAACTTTTGATTTTATATCCAATTGTTCAAATTTTTTAATGAATACCATACTTTTCATTCTGTTAGTTCATTTGAAAATTTGAATAGCTTCGATAAAAATCGTTCAATTTTTTCAAATAAAGTGTAGATTAAAGTTAAACCTTGCGTTTTTTATCTCATTTATATCATGGATCTACATCAAGTAACGGCTAAACCTTGCGTTTTTATCTCTTTATATCAAATTCAAAACGAATCAATACGATTCAAAACTGCTTCCTCAATCTCTGGAGTTCTCATAGTTTGGGTTGCACATTTTAAAAGATTATTTGCAGTAAAAGTACCAGTTTCCCTCAACCTTCTGTGGATTTCTGTGGTTAGTAATTTTTTGCTCGAGAACGGTTGGAGATACAAAAAAATTACGCCTGTCAAAAAAGTTTCTAAATTGAACAAAGATGACGAAAATTGATTGAACGGTGATCTGTGGCGAACTGCCAAATAGTTTGAAACGTCAAAAAAAAGACATGGCTCCAGAAAAAAAACTCCTTGAAGATTTTAGTTAGAATTTAGGACGTGTAATAATGGAGGCCTTGAACACTGCAGGAGTTTCGAAGAAAAAAACAATTTTTCAGGAAATTTCAACACCCTGTGGCTCCGTAACGAGGCTTTTGCGGACCTATGTTCATATAAACCTTTTTTATTAGAATTGCACTTAGATTCACCATCTCAAGTTATGACATACTATTATGTAATACCCTCTATACAATTTTTTTTCATAAAACTAGTCATGGATGGAAAAATTGAGTCGACATGTGATATAAATTTGCTATTTATATTAGGGGTAAGGTTGGAAAAGCAGCATTCTGGCAGGAGATGAATGGAAAAAGGAGAACCTTATATACGGGGCACATCAGAATTGAAGAATTGATCAGAAATCTAGTACTGAGTATAGGAGCTGACACGATGATAACAAAACTTACAGCGACCAAGGAGCATAAAATTGGCTCATCCCTGATAACCGTGAAGAAATACTGTATAACGGACGCATTCAAAATGGAATTACCCGGAATTTCAGCTGTTATTTTCGTTGAGGGAGTACGCAATCACTTTTGAGGCAGAAGTATATGGCATTACAACCAGTATTCGCGAGAACTTCAAAAGACACTATAAAAACAGGAGAATATACATTCTTCCAGACAATCAGGTGGCAATAAAAGCATCGGATGTGGGGAAATCGGATCAAAGCTCATATGGGAATGTCTGCAGTTAATAACTGAACTGGCGAAACGGAACCAAGTAATTTTGATGTGGTTTCCTGGGCACACTAGGCTTGCAGGAAACGGGAAGGTGGATTCTCTTGCCAAGAAAGCCGTCACGACAATATCTATAGGCCCAGAGCCAGCTCGTTCAAACTAGTTCAAATCAAGACCTGGATAAGAAAGCTACACGTTGACAGGTGGCTCCTCAGCTTGGAGCAGAGACAAATCAAACTTTGACTGGAAAAACAAAGCAATAAGTTTACAAAAGTAGCTATACGCCTGAGAAGAAAAAAAGTAAAAAGTGTAACAGGACTAATAACTGGACATGGGGGGCTAAGAAAACACTTACACAGAATAAGTATATATCATGCAGAACCTACTCGTAGTCTATGCAACGAAAGAACAACCTATTACATTATGAACGACGCTCTGACCTAAAAGATAGAAATTTTGGGGACAAGGAAACTTCAAAAGTGAAAGGAACCTGATAAATGGGATTCTTAACCTTATTAAAGGAATAATCCTGGACATTTAGGAATGAGTGTCAACGGAGGAGGACAATAAGTCTTAAAAGGTTGCAGTTGCACCAAACTCTGTAGACACAAGGCAAAATAAAATATACGAGATGAAAGATATATTGTTGAAAAGGAAAAAACTCAATTCACCAAAATCAAAGTAACCTTTGTTTCATATTCAAAAAACGCATAGTGGACAAAAAATAAATACCCGCACGTAGTTCGATTCAACGTATAAAAGTGCCTACAACAATGTAAACTCCATTTTTACATAACTTCAACATTAACCAAGGTATTGGGCCTGCCAGATTACAAAATGTTCATAATGTCGAAATAACTCGAAAACAAAAAAGTTAGCTTGAATTTATTTGCGACAATGAATTCCTCACGTAAGAAGAGAACAACGAAGGTGAGATCATTTTTCTATGTTCTCAATATTCCATAATGCTACAGTAGTAAAACGTAGAAATCTGCCCACCTTGTACACTCCTCGTAATAACATGAATATTTCCCCGATTTTTTAATACGTTTATTCACCTATAGATATTATTTACTGTTGAGTAGTCTACCCTAATAGGATAGACCTGACGGAGAGAGAGATTTAATAAGAGGAAAAGGTATTCAAATTGAAATATTCAAATATAAATATATTGGAGATACAGTTAATTAAAGCATTCCAATGGATAGCCGTGTAAACCCCACTTAAATAACGTGGAACAAGTAATAAGCAGCCGGAAAGGGCTGGGGACAATTTCGAGGGTTCACGCATACGCGCACAACCCTTCGCCGTCGACGCTTAGAAGTCTAAATTACAAAAGCTAATTCAACTACTAATGTCGCTTATATAGACAGGTCTGTATGGAAATTTTTGTGAGAAACATAAATCGCTATCATCATTATGCAATGTGAAACGCCATAGATTTTTAAGAATTTGTATTAATAACTTCGTCGATGAAATTATTTTATGGTAAAACATTAAAATAAAAATACTTCTGTCTGATTTCCACGATGTTTATCTAACACACGATAGGTTTCGACAGTTACGGCCTTTTCAAGTGTCTAGAACTAGCAGTTATTAGAAATAATGTGCTAACTATAAATATTCTAAATGTTGAGTAGTGGGAAGTGATTTATTTATAGTTGACTATTGGGAGTAGAGTGGGGGAATTTTAGATTACTACAAAATTAGTTAATTAACAAACTTTCCAACAGTTTCATTGACATCTCTTTTTTGCTTTTGTGAAAAATTTATAATTTATCTAATGTAATTAATTGTATGGTTTTAGATTTAATCCATAACTGATAACGTATTCTTTGACTCCCACCAAACTAAGCCTTTTTGAGTATTTTGGCGCTGCATCACTTATCAGAACGCAGAAATGCTTATGTTGTGGTCCGCGTGGCTCCCCCGATACCAGTTGCGTTAGTTTTTTGAGGTGGCAATTTTATCAGTGGATTTCAAGTGAAAAAACAATTGAAGAGATCCTGAACGAAGATTTTTATTCAGAATCAATGATTGGTGGCATACCAGAAAAACGATGTAGGGCTGGTGGAATTATAAGTGGTTGTGAAGATCCAGTAATCCTTGAAACGGACTACAATGAGGATGTGGATTCTGCTGTTGAAGCGTCTTCTACAGATAGGGGACTTGAAAATGTTTCAGGTCCTAGTCAATCCATCTATTATAGAAAAAATCAATTCAAATGGTCCAAAAATTCTCCAGGAACTTCACCTACTCGGCAACATAATATTGTAAGGCAAAGACCTGGTTTCATTGGTCCAGATGCATCTAAAAGTTATATGACTACTAAAGAAACGTTTGAATTTCTAGTTGATGATAATATCATACAAATTATAAACAACTACACGAACAGAAGATTAACGAGAATTCGGAAAAGACTGCCACTTATGCATTCTGCACGAACCCCTTGTCTGTAACAGAGATTATATCTTTTATAGGTCTTTTACTGTAGACATGAGTGTTTAAATTGGAACATGAAGACGTAAAATCTTTGTCGGTTACAGACAGAACAGGCTATGACATTTTGAAAGCTACCATGTATTTGAAAAGATTTCTGTTTTTTGCAAATCTTCGGTTCGATGACATTGTATCGGGGGAAGAGCGAAAAACTTCACACCGCGGAACACTTATTTCTAAAATATTTGATAGAATGATAGGAAATTGTCAAAAACAATTAAGTTCCGACTATATCACTATTGACGAAATGTTATGTCCATTACGAGGCCGATGTTCTTTCAGGGTGTACATGAAGTTAAAGCCTGCTAAATATTATCTATATGTGACGCTAAGAGTCGCTATTTGTATAACGCTTTTATATATAATAAGCAAAAAGTAAGAATGTATAAAAGGTAAGAAAATTTGTTATTGTTTCAGATCCCTTGTAATATCTGATTAGAAAGATTTATATGATTAAAAATAAATTGATTACATCAAGTAAGCCTGTTATTTATCATTTATGAGCATTTTTTAAGTACACCTTTAAAATCTGCCTGCTGAAGCGAACATTCTATGGGGGTCACATGGCTCACTCAGGTATGTCAAATTCTCGATACCAGTTAAGGGTTAATATGTTCAAATACTGCGGATTTGTTCTTTGAAAAAAGATTTTTTCCGAATGTAGATTCAATATTTTGACCTGTTTGTCCTACCTATCAATCGATACACACAAACAGAAGAATGAGAACACTAAGAACGAAATATTCGAACACCCAAATATTAAAATTCAGGGTGTGAGAAATAACATAACTGATGTAGAATTGAAATGGAATACCATCAAAAACATAATGAAAGAAGCAGCCAACGATAAACTTAGAACTAATTCGAGAAAGAAGAACGATTGGATGACAGATAAAATTCTGTATCTTATGGTAGAACGCAGGCAATAGAGATATAAAGACTCGATAAAATACAAGGACATACACAATAACATCAGAAGAAGAATCAAGTTGGAAAAAGAAGACTGGCTGAATGGGTATTGTGAAGAAATTGAGCAGCTTAGTCATCAGCATCATCTATTTAATCTCTATAAAAAAGTGAAGGAAACAGCAGGAATTGGAAAAAAAGGAACAATGGGACTTTAGTAGATGATAACTATTTAGCTATCATAGAAGCCGAAAATAAAGTCAACAGATGGAAGGAGTATATGCAATCACGTTCTAACGTAGAAGACAGAGAGCCTCTTGCGGAAAAGGAGACAATAACAGGATCTTCTATAACGAAGTAGCATACGCAATAAATAATTTGAGAAGGAACAAGGCTACTGGTCCGGACGGAATTTGTGGAGATTTGTTTGTTTGTTTTTCCTTTAACGTGCTCTATTTCTGCCTTTCGGCTAATGACACGCCGGGGAATTCTGTCACCTCACTAACCCGGGAATTTTGCCGAACCCCTCTCGTGTCGAGGGAAGGGATCTTTAATGTCCAACACATCTCTGTTAGACAGGACCGACAGCTTTACATCTCCTCCGAAAGATGGATACTCAAGCGATTCCCAGAATCCGAAAAATCGCACCGACTTTGTGGGGATTGAACTCAGGTTACTCTGCGTAGAAGACGAGCATCTTATCCCATTCGCCACCGAGCCGGCCTTGTGGAGATTTGCTCAAACTAATGCAGGAAAATCATTTGGATATTTTCACTGACTTTTTCAACTACGTCTACGATACATAAAATAGTCCTGACGATTGGCTGATTTCATCATTTATTCCAATATCGAAGAAATCATCTTCTATAAAATACGAGGAATATAGATCTATCAGTCTCATGAGCCATGTTTTGAAAGTATTCCTTGAAAAAATACATGGCAAAATTTACACAAAACTAGAACAAGACATTAGTGATATGCAGTTTGGCTTCAGGAATGGTCTATGTACTAGAGAAGCATTGTTCAGTTTGAATGTGTTAATTCAAAGAAATCGTGATGTAAATTGCGATGTATATGCCTGTTTTATTAACTTCGAAAAAGCATTCGATAGGGTAAACCATCAGAGGGAAATAGAAGGAGTATCGAATAAACAAGGATCTTTGTATCATTTCTAACCTTTATTGAAAGCAGGAGGCGTTCGTTCGAGTGGAGGAAGTGGAATCGCAAAGATTCCATATTCGTCGGGGCTTCAGACTGGGATGTGTATTGTCCTCGCTGCTTTTTAATGTCTATTCTGAAAAACTGTTTCGGGAAGCTCTTGGCGAGATTGAGGACGGCATTTCTTTGAATGGTGTTTTGATCAATAATCAGAGATTCGCAGTCGATACAGTTTTTTGCAAGCACAAGTGACGGACTGCAACGGCTCACTGAAAGCGTGGTACATGTTTGCTTAAAATACAACATGCTGCTTAATACAAACTGAACGAAATTTATGATCCTAAGCAAACATAACCAACCTCACGTACAATTTTATGCAGGAGGTTCTCCCATTGAAACAGTTACAACCATAAATTATATGGGTGCGCATCTGAATAATAACTGGGAACAGATTGAGGATATCAAAATACGTATTGAGAAAGCCAGAGCCTACTTCAACAATATGAGAGCTGTTTTATGTAATCTTGAGTTGAATTTCCTCAACTCGTCTATTGAGGTGCTATGTGTTCTCTATATTGGTGTATGGTGTGGAGTCTTGGACGTTGTCTGATGCTGCTTGTAAGAGGACAGAGGCTTTCAAAATGTGGTGCTGCCGTCGTATCTGAATAATAACTGGGAACAAATTAGAGATGTCAAAATACGTATTGAGAAAGCCAGAGCCTACTTCAACAATATGAGAGCTGTTTTATATAATCTTGAGCTGAATTTACAAATAAGAACTCGTCTATTGAGGTGCTATGTGTTCTCTATATTGCTGTATGGTGTGTAGTCTTGGACGTTGACTGATGCTACTTGTTAGAGGATAGAGGCCTTCGAAATGTGGTGCTACCATCGCATGTTGAGAATGTCTTGGGTACACCATGTGACGGATGAAATAGTACTCGAACGCATGAACAAAGACAGAGAGGTTATGGAAACTATTAAAGTGAGAAAGCTCCTTACTTTAGGCATATCATGCGGAATGAGAAATATGAAATCCTCCATCTGGTCATAGAATGAAAGATGGACGGTAAAAGGGGACCTGGAAGACGACGAATCTCATGGCTAACCAATATTAGGCAATGGATCGGGAAAACATCTAGGAATTATTTCGAGTTGCAGTGAATCGAGTAATATGGGCCAAAATGATTGCCAACGTCCAGTGAGGATAAGGGACAGTAAGAAGAAGAAGATCAATTCTGTATTTTCGAGACTGTTTGAATTTATTAATTTTTTGTTTCATATTCAATAGTAGTTTGCTTATGTTGGGACCACTGGAAAACGAGGCAATCTATGTTAGACTTGCGTATTTTTCTTTGGTTTTTCTGTAATAGAATATAGTGATTGAGAACTTTGTTTTTATTCTTTTCGATTGATATTGTTTATGTGGGACCTGGAATATCTAAGGGTAGATGCTTTAAATAATACTTCAACATATATTAAAGATGAATTTTATAACCTTTTAGGGTCCAAAACTTTTCACCAAAGGAAATTATTCGCAAAATGATCACTAGATCTATGGTTTCGATTTGTATGCATTCACTACTTCTTCACGTACACGCTCACTAGATTACCCTCCACGAAATATGGTATTATAACATGTAAACCGCTATCTTCATGTCACAAAAACAGTAGTGATAATTTTTATTAATGATTTCTATTATAATCATGGATTTTATACTATCCGGGATAAATGTTGTACTATAGATTGTGTAGACAATTCCTAAGGATCATTCATGTATCGGACTCAAGTTCATCACCTTTCTTCCTCATCATCACCGTTTTACATATCCCGATCAAGTTTTTTGGTATATGCTTTGCGTTCCGAGTCATTTTTTCAGGTCAAGTATGTTCTCAGATGCACCTGAGAGTCGGTAGAAGAAAACATCTCATCGATAAACCAATCAATGCCTCTGACGCTGTCAACGGCTGTCGATGTGTTGTGTTGGATGACCACGAAGGATAGTCATTCTAGTTGCCAGCAGGTCTTCAGTTTAATCAACTTTCATATTACTTCATATACCAGACCTGTTTTAGCCCACCCTAACGAACGATAGTGTAAAGGTTCCTATCTCAAGTCCGAACGATAAAAGAAAAGGATACTAACTATAATGACATAAGCTGATTCCTCAAGAAGGAGGAAAGATTCAGTCTACTTACTAACGGAATGTTCTGAGCTTTCTAGCAACAGGACATAAACCCCATGAATTTATCTCAGGACACAATAGAACATAGCCACATTCCTCGAAAAATATCATACATTCAGTCTTAGATATAGTCTAAGCATGCCGGAGGGGAGTAGGAATGCATTGTTTGGTTAAATTTGTAGCCGTTCACACCTGCTTCAACCTGTTTCCCCCTTCATTCTTTCATATATTCAAACATTCGTGTAGTTTATAAATGTACTCTGAAAATACTATGTGGACGAAAAAGTTGTTGATAATTTTGCCAATGAAACATCTCTCAACTCTTCAT
Source organism: Cryptolaemus montrouzieri (assembly GCA_013387265.2). Lineage (NCBI taxonomy): Eukaryota > Metazoa > Arthropoda > Insecta > Coleoptera > Coccinellidae > Cryptolaemus > Cryptolaemus montrouzieri. The sequence continues at coordinate 42,145,332 of JABFTP020000001.1, read as the reverse complement.
TACCCATAAAAGTTAGATTGAAAATTAATTGAATTCTTTGTTTTAACTTGATCCATCGATGAATTTTGCAAATTGCAATGTCAATTCAATAATGAAAATAGGTAACGATTTCGTAAGACAGTAGTTAATTAATATCTCATTAAAATGAGGTTCTTTTCTGAGTTCTTATAACTGTATTCAGATTGAGAATATTTGGGACTTGGATTGAAATTATGGAAATCGTTGGGCAGAGTCCAACCCTGGACAAAATTTAGATAGTAGAATATTTAATGAACGATTGGATCTTTACAGCACTTTTGTGTTGTGCTTATTGCATATAAATTTGGACCGAAATTTCTTAACACAGGTTTTTGATTCCTTGAGGTATAGTTATATAAATATTGATAAATATGAGACACTTAATCAAAATTTTATATTTGTGATCATTTCATTTCATCCAGAAGAAGTTATCGTACTTAATACTCCTAGGAGTCTTTGTTGAAATTAATATAAATGAAACGTTCTTATACAGTGTGGAAAAAAGTATGAACTATCCCTAACAACCAGGTATTTTTCAGGTTTCATGATAAACGCTCAGATAGGCCAATTTTGTTTTGAAGCAAAAAATTATTTCGGTACGTAGGACGATTTTGTATGGATGGAAAATTTTATATTACATCACCGACATGCAGTTTCGCTGTCAAAAACAATTGGCGCGTGCGCAACACATTGTATCTGAATACCTCCCAGAAATTTACAGATTAGAAAATTTGAACTTTTGATACTAAAATCAATCAAATTTGAAAATGGAGAGTGGCAAAGAAGTAGTATCCCTCTTCGACCATCGACATATCTGTTTTGATATCGCAAGTATACCGAAACAACGACCAATGCCTTGCAGGAACCCCAAAAAAACTGATTGGGACCGACACCGGAAATAATTATCGGAAATGGTGGAATCAACAGTTAAGACATCAAAGATCTGGTAGCTGCTGTTGAGAAGCTGGAAACCAGAATCGCCTTGGCATACAATAACAGTTGCCCTATACAATACAATAGAGGCAGGAAGAAAACCTTATGGTGGACAGCAGAACTCAAGTGCCCAAAGGATGAAAAGCAGACGCCTCCTAAATATAGCGATGTGCACTAGCAGAAAAAGCGAATGCGAATCACTCTTATGCTATGCCTTACTTTTGTGGGAAAATTCTGCGGGAGTGCAAAGAATTTTTAAACTACAGAGACGTGCTTTTCGTATTATGGGGGGTATCGCATATAGAGATTGCTGCAAGAGCTCATTTAAACAACTAAATATACAAACTCATCCTGTTTTTGAGTGTCTTGTGTATGCGCACAAAAGTTTTTCTTCGCTCGATCTTGGCGCTGTCATCATAATTATAATACGAGAAATAAACACGATGTCAGAATTCCCTTTGTTAGCTCGGGAGATCGCAGAATGGCCCAATTTTTTTGGCTCTCTCATACTATAATTGCCGTTGTCTTGGTTAGTCCGAAACGTTAACTGTTTTTTTGTTTGTCTCTGTATTAATTTATTATAAATTATTATAACTGTTTATAATTTATTAACAATTTATTGATAATTTGTTTACAGTTTATTTACAATTCATTTACAATTTTAATTTAGACTTGTGCATATACTCTGTATTACATATGAAGAACCAATGAACTGAACTGAACTGATTAGATGTTTTTGCTTAAATTATTGTTGGTTGATTGGGAATAAGAGGAGTAATAAGAAGTTTTACAGTATATGTTCTAAATGTTGACTATCTTTTTAAAGTATGTGAGGCTACCGTTTCAGTGTTGATCCTTAGATTTGGGGTACAACAATTGAAATGCATTGTGTTTTCGTTTTGTTATTCCAGGTTAACTATTGAACTTGAAACCATTTTTCAGAGTTATCTGTTCAATAATACAGTATGATTCCTTTATTCAAAGAGTATATGTTTCATAAATATGCCGTAAATATAGAAAACATGAATATAGAATGGTAATTTATATATGATTACAGGGATACGTTCATAGGTGATAATATCGAAAATGAATGAATATATTAAAAGTCAATTCTATCGAAGTTTTTGACCCATTGATTAATTATTATCTTCAGGCTTAGGCAATAGTTTACAGAATTCTGTAATTTTTTCTTACTTGACAGTTTTTGAAAGCTACTTCAATCACTGATATTCAGCAGTGGTATTAGGAATTTGCCTCTTAAAAATCATAGTTCGTTCTAAAGACAGATGAATTTTTATAGAGGAATCACAAAGCTCATTTTTATACCTTCACTAAGATTTTTCGAACTAAATGTCATGTTTCTAGGGCTCGTTGAAGCCTCATCCTTAATAGCCTGTGATATTAACATTTCCTCCAAGGCGGTTTCATTCAAATCTTCATCTTCGAGCTACTCCTGAATATCACTTGATTCTACCTGTTCGAATCGATCTCCTCCTATTCCATTCGCAACTTTGGCAATGTTTGCAGTTAGAGTTAAAATTTGCACAGATTCTTCATCATTTTCAGAAAAGGTCACAGTTTTTTCCAGCATGATTTCAAAGGGTATGTGTTTAGTTCTTCCACTGATTCTTTAATGTTTAAGAAACATTTTGCTATATCAAATTTCTTCATGAATTCCAAAACATTTATATCAGGATCACATTGCATATTATCTTATATTATTTTGACGGTTCGTCTGATGTAATAGAACTTAAAGGCCTGTATTATTCCTTGGCCCATAGGTTGAAGCAAATGCTACGTGTTGGGAAGTGAAAATGTCACTTTTATATTTAGATGCATTGTTTCAAGTTTGCGAGGATGACCTGGTGTATTGTCCAAAACTAGAAGAACTACGAAGTGTAAATTCTTTTTTTTTAATAAATTTCAACTTCTGAACAGAACAATTCGCTTTCTTATTAGCAAGACAAGATACTGGCGGGTCGTTCTCGTTTCAATTTTTTAAAGCACTAGGATTTAACGATCTGTAAAGCATCAGTGGATTCTTGATAGAACCTCCAAATGCATTAGAATATAACATTTGTGTACCTTCATCCCTACTGCCACAAATTAAGGCACAGAATTGGTGCTTTTAGAAATGAAAAATTGAAATTGACATTCTTTTCCAAATCAGTGCAGTTTTGCCTGAATTAAATAGTGGCTCAGATTTGTATTCTTATTCAACTACAAACCAAATTCTTCTGATAATGAATAATGAAATCAAACAAGTTACTATGTTTTAACTATCATGAAATTTATTGATGTAAAGAATAAAAAATTTTAAATTGGTAGGACCGGTTTCGCACATACGTCCATTATCAACAACAAGCTTATGAAAACTGAATACTCATGTACAATACAGGATTTTACATCAATATAATGGTAATAGAGGTCACAGTTACTTGAATAATGGTGATTGATAGGTAATTAAGTCTACTAGGTCGTCAAGGAGCTCAACCCTTCAAAGAAATTGAGTTTATAAGATTAATCACAAGAATGAAGAATTCCCAGCTGTTGAAGTTCTGGAAAAGGATGACATTCATTCAGACTATGTCAAGTTAAAGCTGAATCATATTTCTGATGTAGCAGTGACTGGAAATGTTTCTTGTATCTAGACTTGAAAGAGCGTCCTGTTTGTCCTATAAAAGAGGAATTGCTTCCATAACATATTAATTGGTATACTCCTGATTTTTCCAATTTATTGGTTTTATATTTCGTGTTGAAAAGCAGGTCTGACAATTTGCTAACTGGTTTGAATGCAATATGAACTTTTTTACTATCAGACAAACTTCTAGCAATCTGTTCTGACGTCTTTCCAAAATATGTTAGAGACATACATTTTTTGAGCTTTTCTCTCTTGGATTGGAGATATATCATGTTGAATTTGTAGTTGCGTATTTTTCCAATAATTAAACTCTCTATTGCTTCTATATCGAAGCCGTTGTTGTCTGCTATTAACATTATGGTTATAAATTCTGATGTCCGATCATGGATTTGAAGGCTGCTATTTTTTGAGAATACGGGTGAAATGAATCTATGGGTATGACATTATCCGTGTACGATGGTTCCGATGGTTCCTGAAGATATTAATTGATAAACTGTTATTATTCTCCCGGGTAATTGTTAGATCTAAGAAATTGATTCTACCATCGACTTCTGTTTCTACTTTGAACTCAAATTTAGGATGAATACTATTAAAGAAATTCAGGAAAATTTCTACCTGTCTATTCGTTCCAATGAAATATGCTAAAATGTCATCAACATTTATATCAACAAAATAGAATATACTTTTTGGTCAAAGGTGACGTCATAATTATTAATTTGAAAATAATTTTGGGTCAAGCATGAATCGAACAGAGAAATTAACTCATCTTTGCTGACAACGTTGAGATTTCTTGCCTCTAGAATACTTGATATTGAAGGGACACATTGTGTTGCAGGTATGATCGAAAACATATTATCTACTTCTAATGATATTAATTTTGCGGATGGTGACATAAAGAAATTATTTATTTTATTCGATAATTCTAATGCATTTTCTTATACTGTATTGTGAATGAAAATCTGAATATGATCTGGATTTGGAATTTAGCTGCTTGATTGATTGATTGCTGATTCAAATCACTTTCAGATTTTAATTCACAATATACAGTATAAAAATTCATTAGAAATATCGAATGAAATAAATAATTTCCTCATGCCACCAACCACAAAATTAATATCATTAGATGTAGATATTATTTTCTCGAATATACCTGAAACAGCATGTGTTCCCTTAATATCAAGTATTCTAGAGGCAAGAAATCTCAACGTTGTTTGCAAAGATGAGTTAATTTCTCTGTTTGATCTATGCTCGACCCAAAATTATTTTCAGTTTAATAATGATATATTCACAAAATAATGGTTTAGCTCTGGGTTCACCTCAGTCCCCTTCTATCTGAAATTTTCATGTCTAATTTGGAAAACACTAAAATTGTGACGTCACTTTTGACGAAAAGGCATATTCTATTTTGGTACCGATATGTTAATATTTTAGCATGTTTCATTGGAACGAATAGACAGCTAGAAAACTTACTTAATTTAATTAATAGTATTCATCCAAAAATTAAGTTCAGAGTAGAAACATTAGTCGATAGTAAAATCAATTTTTTAGATCTGACAATTGCCAGGGAGAATAATAACCGTTTATCAATTAATATCTTCAGAAAACCATCGTACACGGATAATGTCATAACCATAGATTCTTTTCACCCGTATTCTCAAAAAATAGCAGCATTCAATTCGATGATTATAGAGCGATTTCTTTGCCTTTATCGGTCATGGACCGAAAATTATAATTCAACACCATTATGTTAATAGCAGAGAACAACGGCTTCGATGTAAAAGCAATAAAGAGTTCAATTAATCGAAAAATACGCAACAACACATTGAACATGATATATACCCAATCTAAGAGAGTAAACCGGAAAAATAAATGTCTCTAACATATGTTGGAAAGACGTCAGAACAGATTGCTAGAGTTTTGTCCGATAGTTAAAAAGTTCATATTGCATTCAAATTGTCAGGCCTGCTTTTCAATACAAAAGATAAAACCGATAAATTTAAAAAATCAGGAGTATACCAATTATCATGTTATGAGTGCAATTCCTTTTATGAAGGTCAAACAGGACGCTCTGTCAAGGCTAGATATAAGGAATATTTCCAGTCATTGCGACATCAGAAATATGATTCAGCTTTAGATGCACACAGTCTAAATGAATGTTATCCTTTTCCAGAACTTCAACAGCTGAAAATTCTTCATTCTTGTGATAAATCTTATAAACTCAATTTTTTGAATCGATGGAAATTTTCAAAGCATCTAGGGTAGAAAGGGTTGAGCTCCTTAACGACCAGGTAGACTGAATCATCTACCAATCACTATTATTCAAGTTACTGTGACCTCTACTAGCATTATATTGATGTTAGTTTCTGTATTGCACATGAGTATTCAGTTTTCATTAGCTTGTTGTTGATAATAGACGTATTTGCTAAACCGGTGCAACCAATGTAATTTTTTATTCTTAACATCAATAAATTAGTGATAGTTAAAACATAGTAACTTGTTTTATTTTATTATTCATTATGACTATCAACTATCACGTTGTTCAGGTTTCATCGATCAATTATTTCAAATTCTTCGGGATATCTTTCTGCAGATGCATCTTCTCTAACGATTTAAATGCTATGCATTGAGTGTCACACCTTAAATTTATTGAACCAACCTTCCGATGGTTGAAATCTTCCACTACCACAACTTGCACCAGGTTCTTTAAAATGTGCGTGAGAACGCTTTTCCTTCTCCTGGATATTTGGACCACTCTGGGGCACTCTGTCTTGGTTGTGGTCCTTGAACCATAATGACAACGCCAATTTTTTTCTCTTGATGGATCACGAACAATATTCACTGACAGTAAAGCTACAGATGACCCTGGTTTATCTTTTCATTTTTGTATTGATCCTACAGTTGATTCGTTTACATTGAATGAGCCTGATATTGATGCAAGGCGTTAACTATCAAGCATTTCTATTTTCACTCCAAGCGGTAACACTAACTTTATTCGTATTTCATTTTTTTAGGCGACGTTATGAATTAGGAAGACAACAGTTGAGACGTATTTTTCGGTCATAATACTTGTATCGAATGGAAAAATGAAAGAATAAAAAACCCAGAATAGCTTTCACCAAAGCAAAGAACGTCTAAAAAGTTGCATTTGGCAATGTACATCATGCACTCCATGATTCACTTCTGTTCGCTTACATTCTCAGGAATATTGACCGCGGCGGAGGCAGCTTTTGTCAAAGAAAAAACCAACCCAATTCAGCGTCGATTACATTGAAACCATACAGGTCCATTTAATTTTTTTATTAGTGCATTTGACGATACTTTCACAAAAGATACCGAATCATTTTATTACATATGTAACTACCGATGTTCCGATGTACCGGTTAGGTCCGCGAGTAAAAGAATCTTCAGCCGCGAATATAGGAATTGAATCACATTTTCTTTTCATCCGCGAATAGCGTATGTAGGAAGCGATAATTAGGAGCTGTGACTGTACAAAGTTTTTCATCGAAATTATCTAAATGTGAACGAATATTTAATAATGTGTGGATCATTAGCCATTTTATGTTGAACAGGATGAAATGACGTATTCTATTTTTATGAATTTAGAAGTCCATATGGGACGGAAAGGAAAAAATACAGCTAAACAGTTTTCATACAGGTTTCGATATGATAATTATATCTTTGTACGTTTTACTGTTACTGACCGTCAGCGAAACATTTCTGAAAAATTATAAATTCAATTCATCCAAATATGAAATTCACTATCGAACATATAAAAAACGTTTAAGATTTCACTATTACCAAAGTAAATGGTGGACATGATTTCTCCATCTTTCATAAACCTTCTCAAACGGACAACGTAATTAATGATACATGTCCACCCTATCCACATTGCTTAGTAAAATATCATATTTTCGACAGGTATCAATGAAATCATAATTGAAGTTCATTGCGAGATGTTAAAATGAAAAAGCAAATCGACCTTTTTGAGCATATTCCATAGAACTACTAGAAGAACACATAATTATAAGAGTAAGCTCGTATCTTTTCATCATGGAAGTTCTCCAATCGAACCATAATATTTCACTAAAACTTCAACTTTTCGTCTTATTGAATTGAAAATGGTGCTACACAACCTACGTGACTAAGGTTTTCATGCGAATAAAACACAATTTAGAGGGTTACTCAGCAAAAACAATTCAATTCGTGTTCTTCAATAATCTGGTATGTCGTCTACTATTCTCGTTTACTAAGTATCTAGGAAACCCGTCGGAAAATACGAATTAAAACTTTGAAGTGTAATTAATTGAATTTCGAGGCATTAGAGATTTAATAAAATGGATGCCTGACGAACAAAGGAGGCTCTTATAAATTGGCGGGAAATAACAATGATTGAATAATTAATGAAATTCTTCAAGTTTGTATTTCGTACAGCTCTACAGGATGAATATTCAAGCGAATGTCTCGTTATATTTTACTCTCTTTCTGAATGTACCGGATTATTTATCTCGTCGTCTTCAACCTTTGATTCATTTTGAGCAAGAATAGCATGGGCTAAAGAGAACCGCATAAATTAAAATCAAGGAAAGTTTGAATCTAAGAATATAGAAAATAATTTTTATGGAATATCTTAAATATTAAATCTTTTTTGTTCAATGGCCAAATAATATAATAAAAACAAGTACTGTGTTTTAAGGAAACTTAATAATTGCGATTCGTAACGAATACACCGTAAGACGAATGAATATACAGAAAAAATATTGAGAATTATATAAATGGAATAAAAGCTCTTAAATATTATATCCAATAAAATTAAGAATAGATTGCTTTCAATAGAGGTGAAGGGCTTAAATCGACTTGTTCATTGATGAGTCTACCTGAGTGTTTGTATTTATTGATTTCTAAAGTTTCCCAAAGATTTACCTTCTAATATTCATTATCTGTGTGCAAAATTTCAAACAGTGGGTCGAAATTTGAATCTGATTATTTATTTGAAAAACTGCGTTTAAATTCTAATATTAAAATTTCTATGTGTTCTACCAATTTATAAATTATCACAGTCATTGCAATTCAATCTATAAACACCTGATTTATTGTTTTTACCAGGTTTGATTATTTTTATATATTTGTAAATTATTATTAGTTTGGAAAGCTATGTTGAAATTATTGCTACTTAAGAATCAGTTTCTCACTTATGTAATGAACAGGTTAAGGTTTGAGTTTTGTTTCAACTTATCGACAGGGTAGCGATTCTACTTTGTTTTTTATTTAAAATATTATTTATTAGTTTGGGATTGTAACCATTATTTTTGTTTTATTTTTATTAACAAATGGCCAAAATAATGGTTTACAATCAAGAAATTTATAGTTAAATTCTCATTTATATTTTTTCTGTATATTCAATCGTCTGAAGAAGCTAATGTAGTGAAAATTCTATATTATTGATAGTGAAATTTTACCAAGTAAAGCCTCCCAAATTCAAATGCCAAATAATATTAATTTTGATTCGAATATGATTGTATCTCTGTCTTTTCGACAGAAGTTGCAAAAGGTAGTCAAAAATCCCATTTTTCTATACTAATATCAAAAAAGTGTGAAAATAACATGTCTAGTTGTCTGTTTGTTACGCTCTCCCGACCAAAGTGTTGAACGGATTATGAAGGATATTTGTATCTTTTATTTTGTCTCCTCTGTTGATGTTCATACTTGCATCTCCTGGTTTAGAATCCCAATCATTTGGTTTCATTTAGGTCTTTTGAGATTTCTTGGTACCCTAAAATTCTTCGTCTTTTCCAAGCTAGAACTTCGCATTCGTGCACAATGTGATAGGCTATTTCTTCTTCTTCCTTGCATGATGTACATATAGCTTCTTCACGATAAATGCCTATCTTGTGTAGATATTTTCTTAGTTCCCCCTCTTCAGTGACTACCCCTGTTACGGAGCTCAGTTTTTCTCTGTTAAGTCTTAAGTCTTAAGAACTTCTTTAATGAATGTCTTACTAGGTTCTTACAGCACACGCTTGGTTTGTCTTTGTGCCAGGGTAAAGACCCACCTGTGAGGGTGTAGCTTTCTTATCTAGGTGATGATCCTACTTTGAAGTTTATTATACCGAAAGCTGGATTCAAGCTAATAGATCTCGTCTTGGCGGCTTCAATGGCAGGAAATTCTGATTTCTCGTTGCCCCCGCTATGCCCAGGCAAACACACCAAAGTTACCTGGTTTTGTTACGCCAGCTCAGTTAGTAACTGCAGACACTTCCATATAAGCTTTGACCAGGTTTTCTTCCCAACTAAAACTTTTATTGCCGGCTAACTGTCCGGAAGAGTGTTTATCCGCCTGTACTTATAGCATCTTTCGAGTTTTGTCACGAACACAGATTGTTATGTCATATACTTCTATCTGAAATATCGTAGTATCAGAATAGCATTCAGGCTTGCACTTGATGTTGTCTTAGGTAGGTTATAGAACAGTCTCAGGCTAGTCTTTCAAATCTATTTACCTTTCCCTGGACCCCCTCTGCGTCACTTTCGGCCACAATGTAAAGCACAGTATACAATTATGGGTCTCGCTCCCGCAATTTACAGCTTGTGTGGATTCCTTAGATTTTGGTCGATATTAATTTCCGATGGTCCGTTTACTGGTCATAAGGAAATATTTACCTCAGCCATTTCTTATTTATGGTGATTATTCCATATATCTCAATAGAACCTTCACCGCGATTTCCTCCCAGTCGATACCTTCATTGTCTACTGACTGCCCGAAGAAATGCTCATTCCCCTATTCTCATTGCGTCTTTTGAGGTTCTCACGAACACAGGTTGTTATGCATATACTTCTGACTGAAAATGGGTTGCGTGTTCCTTCGATGGAATAGTCAACCAACATTCCGAGTTGTGTCAGGATACTCCAGCCCCGGTTCCTATTTCCATTTTGGATCCACCCATATACCAATTTATGTCTTTACGGTTATCAGAGCTGAGAAAACTGATCTAATTACCTAAACAGGTAATGCTAAAGCTATTCAAAATTCCATATTTCCCTACTTATATATTAAATGTGAAATAAACTTTGTATGTCTAGTTGTATGTTTATGACGCTCTCACAACTAAACTGCTGAACGAATTGAGAAAACTATTTTTAATGTATCTCGTCTCATGTCTTTAGAGTTTGGTACCAATGCAGTCTTTGAACACAATTGTTCTTCTCCGTTCTCAAACCTGAATGTTCTGGCTTGGAACCCTATCTATCCGACCTTTTCACTTAGCTCTTTTGAGGTTTCTTGTGCCCTAAAATTTTTCTTCTTTTCCAGATAAGAGCTTTTCCTTCGTGTACAATGTGATAGGCTGTTCCTTCTTCCTTGCATAGTCTACGTATATGTTCTTCGCGGTAAATTCCTAATGTGTATAGATGTTTTCTTAGGGTACCATGTCCAGTTATTAGGCCTATGACAGTGTTTACTTTTTCTCAATCTAAGAACTTCTTTAATAAACTTGCTTTTTTTTTCAGTTTGAATAAGCTATGCTCTGGGGCAAGACCTATCTATCAGTGTGTAAATTTTCTATTCAAGTGTTGATCGTACCCTTTACCATAGAGTGAGTTATACCAAGAGCTGGTTGAAAGCCAAGAAATTTCGCCTTGGCGGCTTCCCTGGAAAGATGGTCCGCCTCCTAATTGCCTGCAATCGCACTGTGCCAAGGCACCCAAACCAAAGTAATCTGGTTCCGATTTGCCAGCTCAGTAAGTGACTGCACATATTATCATATGAGTTTAATAATAATGATAATAATAATTTTTATTCACTCAATCATAATCACAATGTGAAAACCCCCCTCCCATTACAAACTATAAAAAAAAACACAAATTATGACCATGACGAATGAACAAAACACATCAAGGATTACCCACTAAGGCTAAGCCAGTGCGTGGGTACGCAACTACAAACAGAGAAACACAAAAGGTATGCTATGATCAACGAAATACAAATCAATAAAAAAAATTTATATGGATCAAAACAAACAATGGATGTCATTTCTATCTTTCATTCTGAGAAAACAATTGACCTTCCTTTTGAAACTATTTATATTGGGTACAATTCTTATGTTTAGTGGAAGGAAATTATATATTCTATAGGCATTAAAATCGAAAGAACGTTGAGATATAGTTCTCGAAAAGAAAAGGGTTTTGACCTTTGCCTGTGAACAAGATTGGGTCCCATATCCATGATCAACATATTGAAGTTTGTTTTTACTTTTGTGAATTTGTGTTACACAATCAAGGAAATACAGCTGCCTGACATCCAATACACCAGTTTGTTCATATAAGTCATCTGAGGGGTAGGTATTTGGTTTTTTTGAAATTATTTTTAGAATTTTTCTGTAAGATTTCCACCATATATCGTGATGCCGTATCTAATTCTGCATTTTACAAGGCCGTGATAAATCATCTTCAATCTACGAAAATCGACAAACTTAGCAAGGAATCTAAACAAGTAGAGCAAACTCCTCAGAGACTTAACCAATACTTCAATATGATAGTCCCATCTTAAATTTTGATCAATAAGTACTCCAAGATACTTCACAGTTTCTTTTGTAGCAATTTTGACAGTTTTTAATTTTTTCAATTTCGAGTTCTTTGAAAAGGGTAAACCACTGCTATATCAACTAAACGGCATAAAATATGTTTTATCATAGTTAACAGTCAATAATATTTCATCAAATGCGTTCAATATTTTACTTTACATTTTTACATTTCTGTCTTTTTCTTAACAGCTTCCCATGACCTATCTGTATAGAACAAAACCGTGTCATCCGCGAAACTAATGATTGTACCCTCTGTTTCAGCTTTCAAAATTTCGTTCATGTAAATTATAAATGGAATCGGCCCAAGAACAGTGCCTTTAGGTACTCCGTATTTAACGATCTTTTGGGAGCTCAGTGTGCATCCCACCATAACATATTATTTTCGTCCTTCGAGATAACTTGACCAGGATTCCTTCCAAACAAAGCTTTTATTTCCGCCTGACTATCCGAGAGAATGTTCATCGGCCTGTTCTCATTGCGTCTTTTGACATTTTCACGAACACAGGTTGTTGTCAGCCGACATTTCGTAATTTGTGAGTGCACCCCAACTCCAGTTTCCTTTGCCATTTTGGATCCATTCGTATTCCAATTTATGTTTGCATTCTTTCAATTTTTATTTATTTTATGGTGTATTACCTCTATTTTCATTGTGTGTGTTGAATTAAATTTGTATGTCCAGTTTCTCGTTTGTTACACTCCATGACTAAATCGTTGAACGGATTGTGAATGGTTTAAGGATACCTTAATTTTAAAGAGTGTTCGAAAAATTCAACACTAACGTGACTTAATACAATTCCATTTCAGACTTGAAGCCATTAAAACATTTCCAAACATAAATTTTTCGATAGATTCATGAACTTAACAAACACTTTATCTTCAAATGAAAAAATTAAAATCATGAAAATTTGATTAACACGTATTTACTATATTTGTTATACGTATCGACAACACAACTCCTTCATCAGACAAATACAAAAATTAACCAAAATAAGAAACAACAATTTATATTAATCAATAACAGTTAATGAAAACTGAGTAAAACTACCTCAGGAAAATTCATATAACTATTGAAACAATTCGGAAACAAATTGAGGAATTGGTAATTATTGTCAAGGTATACCTGTTAATATTATGATTTTCTTCAATGAAATCCTTGCGTCATTAGAATTACTTGTTTTATAGATGAATCTACGATAAAGTTCACTGATTCTAATATGGAAATTTCTGTAGGTTCTACCTACATACATTTTACTACAAATACTCCAGCAAAGTTTGTATGGTCCAGTTATCTTTACTTCATCTATTTTACGTTTATAATTTTAATATGTTAGGATAGGTTACTATTGCTGTTGTATAAGATGTAATTGACACTTTTTCAGTAAATGTTTCAAGTTATGACTTATTTTGTATGTTAGGATACTATATCTGTGTATTTAAAGCTACTTCATCTGTATATTTGAAGCTACTATATCTGTATGGACTTAACTTTGTGTTAACCAAATCTGTTGCATTGTGGTTTTGCTTCTGTTAAGTAAGTCAATTACCATATTAGAATTGTAACCAATATTAAGAGCTACTTGTTCAATTTTGAAATTTTCTAATGATGAAGGGCTATTTAATCTGTGGCTAATGCAATGAAAAGCTGCCATTTTATGTTGAATAAGATGAAACGAGGTACTCTTTGAATATAAATTGAAAGAAACTTTTTGTTGAAGAGTATTTTCTTTTCGAAATTTTATCACATGCGCACTGAATATTTTCATGCACGACGTGTTTCCACATTGTATATACCTTTCATTTCGACGCAAAAGATTTCTCTTCACGTTATTGAGATTGTTCCGAGTATGGAATGTATCTCGAATTGTTTGCATCACATCATCCTTTGTGATAATTGAAATAACCCATCCTGTATTTAGTGACTACAAAGGAAATCAATTGCATTATATTTTGAAACGGAATTGTATTTGAATTTTCGTCTATTTACAATATTCTCATGAAAAACCGAAAAGTTGTATAACTTCTCTATAATTTTATCTAGTAACTCTATATCCGTTCACAGAATTTAGATAGACTGATTTAAATAGCTTTAGTATGTTCTGTGCTCACAGACAACAATATTGTCAATGTGTTCACAAATGAACAGGTTGGACAGATTTCAACGTTGTAGTACTGCAGCTATGTGAAATATTGTGAATAGAGGAAAATGACTCCCTTTCCTTCATGAAAACCCGAAAATTGTATAACTTCTCTATAATTTTATCCAGTAACTCTATATCCATTCACAGAATTTGGATAGACTGATTTAAATAGCTTTAGTATGTTCTGTGCTCACAGACAACAATATTGTCAATGTGTTCACAAGTGTACAGGGTGGACAGATTCCGACGTTGTAGTACTGCAGCTATGTGAAATATTGTGAATAGAGGAAAATAACTCCCTTTCCTTCATGAAAAACCGAAAATTGTATAACTTCTCTATAATTTTATCTAGCAACTCTATATCCATTCACAGAATTTAGATAGACTAATTTAAATAGCTTCAATATGTTCTGTGCTCACAGACAACAATATTGTCAATGTGTTCACAAGTGTACAGGGTGGACAGATTCCGACGTTGTAGTACTGCAGCTATGTGAAATAATGTGAATAGAGGAAAATAACTCCCTTTCCTTCATGAAAAACCGAAAATTGTATAACTTCTCTATAATTTTATCTAGCAACTCTATATCCATTCACAGAATTTAGATAGACTAATTTAAATAGCTTCAATATGTTCTGTGCTCACAGACAACAATATTGTCAATGTGTTCACAAGTGTACAGGGTGGACAGATTCCGTCGTTATAGTACTGCAGCTATGTGAAATATTGTGAATAGAGGAAAATAACTCCCTTTCCTTCATGAAAAACCTAAAATTGTATAACTTCTCTATAATTTTATCTAGTAACTCTATATCCATTCACAGAATTTAGATAGACTTATTTAAATAGCTTCAATATGTTCTGTGCTCACAGACAACAATATTGTCAATGTGTTCACAAATGAACAGGGTGGACAGATTCCGACGTTGTAGTACTGCAGCTATGTGAAATATTGTGAATAGAGGAAAATGACTCCCTTTCCTTCATGAAAAACCGAAAACTGTATAACTGCTCTATGATTTTATCTAGTAACTCTATATACATCCACAGAATTTAGATAGACTGATTTAAATAGCTTTAGTATGTTCTGTGCTCACACTATCACAGTTCGAGAATGAAGTTTCGCAATGACAATTCAGAAGAATTATTTAATGTTTCACCATCTTGTTACAACTACTGTGTGAATATAGTATCGTTTGTAATAACGAAGCGCCCATGTCGTAGCAAATGTTGAAAAGTTCAGTTTGATTGAAAATCATTTTCAAAATAATCATTATGGTAGAGCTGCTTATTAGTATCGTTTTCCGGACAATTTCATTAAAGTATATTCGATAAATTGGGAGAAAACCTCATGAACCGTGGTACATTCAACGTTCCAAAGAAATATGAATATGAAGTTGTTGTTGATGGAGAAGATGCGACAATAGATGTGATAGATAGTGTAACTGCTAACTCGTCAATTTCGAGGTGGATAATAGGAATGGAAACAGGGGTTTATAAGAGTCGAGCGCCCGATATTCTCGAAAAAAAAAATAGTTAAAACCCTATCGAATGAAGATATCCTAGTTTTGCTCCCAAGAGATTTCAAATATCCAATGTTTTTGCAATCGGTTGCATCAAAATTTTAAGATAATTCGCTGTTTTTCTGGGAAATACTTGAAACTGATCACACTACGTCAGTAGTGATGGAATATTGAATTGGAGGTCGAATGTGAACCTGCATCGCTATTTTAATTCCATGTAACTTCTGTGAATGGATAAACTTATTTAAAAAAAAACTTCAGCTTAACGAAATAGGCCAGTCAACAAGAGATCTCTTACATAATCTGTCAATAGATCTATTTTCGTAACATCACAGTAGAGGAGATTACAGATACGATTAGAAATCTTGAAGGTTAAGATACTTTTGATGTATTTGGCCTCAGCACCAACTTGCTTAAAAAAATTGCTCCATTCATATCGGGACAACTTTTTAAAATATTGAATGAGTGTGTAATGGACGGTGTTTTTCCAGACCAACTGAAGGTGGCTATACTGATCCCAGTGTTCAGAAATGGATATCGTAACGAAATATCAAATTACAGGCTAATATCAATATTTACTGTTTTTTCCAAAGTAATTATAAAAGATAGGCTTATAGACTTCTTTGAAAAACAAACAACTTCTGCACAATGCTCAGCACGGATTTAGAAAGAGCAAATCAACCGTCACAGCATTGAACACCATGAAGGGTTATAGCCCAGATGGCTTGTTGTGATTCAAGTAAGGCCTTCGATACAATTGGCCATCTTGCACTCTTGGAAAATTTTGGTTTTTATGGTATCAGGGGACCAACATACTCTTTATAGAGATCGTACCTCACAAACAGACAACAAGAAGTCAATTGGAACAATGAAATTTCAAAGAGCCTGATCATTAGAAAAGGAGTACCACAGGGGTCGGTGCTTGGCCCAGTCTTGTATGTAATTTACATAAACGATCTACCATCTAACGATTCTGGCTGCAAACTTTATTTATATGCGGATGATACATCAATGCTGTATGAGAGTAAATCCATGGAACAACTTTAGAAAGTTTCTGCCGAAAATCTCAGAAAGGAAAGGTCTGGATGGATACTAATAAAATGACACTTAATGAAAACAAAAGGCAGACCATTACATTTTCAAGGATTCTCATGAATATGTCAAATTCTTGGGTCTCCACTTGAAGAGTCATTTTAAGTGGTCTCTGCATATTGAGCAATTGAATAAACGTCTTTCACAAGCCATATTTATGATAAGAAAACTGATGCTGAGCACTGACTTCAAAATAGCTAGAAGAGCCTGCTACGCCAACTTCCACAGTGCGGTCAGTTATGGCATAATGTTTTGGGGTGCTTCATGTGAGGGCAAAAGTATATTTCTTCTACAGGAGAAAGTAATCAGGGTGTGGTGTAGACTCAACAAGATGGAGAGCTGCAGGAGTCTTTTATTATGCAGGAAATTACTAAGAATACTAAAGATGCCTATGGTTCATATGAAGAAACGCCATAACTCAAATTCCATTGGACAAAATAGAATGTCAATTAGTTTGATTATACGTGAAAAAAGTATAGTTTCAAAACCATTTTTGCATAACTTCATGAACAGCCGAGATATTGACATATATTCTGAAAAATTTTTGAATTTGGAATTGATTCGAAAGAGAAGAAAAACCAGCTTGAATCTGCTTACGACAATGAATATCTTACCAAAATGAGCACATAGGTTCACTAATAAAACGTCGAAATCTGTACAGGATCTCCCAAATTGATTTAGCCAGACTTTAATAGATAATAATAATAATATAATAAACACACCGAATAGATAAAAATATCACACAATTCTTCTCAGCGAAAGCTCTCACTTCTGACCTCCATAGAGTGGTATCGTTTGCTGATAGGGATATGCACCTTTAAATCTTGCTACCAGAGATAACCTGCTGAATCTATCGTTCCTATCAGATACTGAAAAACAAGAGCAATGGTCAAGAAAGGAATTGCATGGACGATATCACCATGAGATTAATCAACCACACATCGATAAAGAAGCCTCCGGCAAATGGTTGATGAAAAGAGAATTATTCGCGGAAACAGAGGGATTCTTTATGGCCATCAGGTTCAAGTGATCGCTACAAACAACTATATATATTATATGACAGAAAATGCGATATAAGATCGGAGACTGTACAGCATATTACGTCCGGATGCGAACAACTGACCAATGCGGACCATCTTCACAGGCATAATCAAGTGTGCAATATTATCCATTAGAAACACAAGTACGGACTGCTGAATACCTTCCAGCGATATTACAAGTATCAGCCGGCGCCCGTACTGGAAGAGGACTCTATCAGATTATACTACGATAGGCCTGTTATCACTGACAGAATGGTGACGAATAATAGGCCGGACACACTGGTGTATGATAAGAAAGCCAGAACAGCACTGCCGGTGGATGTTGCCATACCGAATAATTACAACGTTCTGAACAAGTTCCAGGAGAAAAAGTCTAAATACACAGACCTTGCTATTGAGATCAAGCCGATGTGGCACCTCGAGAAAATAGATATTGTTCCTCTCATCGTATCCTCCACTGGGTTAATACCCAAAACTTTGCATGATAGCCTTAAGAAATTAGAATTGCATAAGAATACCTATATAGAAATGCAAAAAGCTGTAATTGTTAATTCATGTAGGATAGTAAGGAAATTTATGTCAAGTATATTGTAATCGAGCCTATTCCCTTTGATTGCTGAATCTGGGAAAGGTAAATCATATCCAGCTAACAGCTGAGATAGTGCATAAGTCCACGATAATTATAATAATAATAATAATAATCCGATTCATCGGGATGCTTTACAATGAAAGGAAAATTATTTTATGTGAACAAGCCGTCTAGAAAAATTTGTTCTGAGCCCAAAATTTTAAAGGATACTCTGATTTTTTTCCAAGTAGCTTTTGAGGATTCTAAAGTCTCCATTCACTATCTTTCCTCGATTGAAAAACGGTTATTAAATGAGTGAGAAAATTGACATTTCACGTTTCCATCATGATAACGTTATCCCGAAAAAACAAAATCAAAATGTTTTGATATTTTTTGTGAACCTACAAGTGATATGCAGTAAATAATCGAGATATATCGAAAAAGTCCAATTAGAGTCTCATGGAGTCAACCTACTAGAAAATTATTCGCAATGCTCGAATTGAAATGAAATTTATGCTTTCGCAAAGTAAAACGTTTGACTTGACTTGATTTTGCAACACTAAAGCTTGACTTGACATCCGTTTATTTTCAAGCTACTTGAAAGCTTGATACTTTTAAGAGCATAAGGTTAAGTTCGTTTGCTGATCGCTTGTTGCCGTACCCGTACAGGAGCAATACAAGCATATCATACAAAAATCTTTAGTCATTCAGAAATTTACAGTAGGCTGCGACTCATGTTGCCATTGTAATTTCAAAAGTCTGTATATCCGATCAAGTTAATTCGATTCGCAGCGCAACAAGTAGAGACAAAAAGCTCCGAAGGATTTGGTTGATTTAATGGAAAAAGAAAAGAAATCAACCGGCAGTCATTTCAGAAACGTAGAGAATTTCTGTACTCAATAACAACAGTCAAAAAATTTTGATGTCCACTACAACCTATAGTAGATTCAATATGATTCTTTCAGAGGTTTTTCGTATGATTTATTAAAATTTTGAATATTCCTTGTAAAATAAATAGAAAACTGATAAAAATGTATACACTGTCGTCACCTAGCGGCCAGAAGTATAAGTATATTAATCAATCGATTGAGGTTTAATACATTTGTGATATTCAGCAGAACCTTTGCGAAGAATTAGTAAATCTCCGAGAATCGAGATTGAATGGTCATTCATCGAGAACCGAGAGTCGGAGGAGTATAGGAACTCTCTGGAAAAATATAAAAGTAAAAATATACTGTTCCTCGTCTTTGAACCTAGATAGTTCTCTTAAATATTTCTATATGCAGAGTGTCCGTGAATTGTGTGTACAACGTTATACCACAGATTTTTCAGCTCGAAATAAGTCGATTTAGGCCAACTTACATTTATGAAAAGTTTCTTCGTTTGGCTGCTAGATTTTTTTCTCATTTATCAAAAAACTTGAGAAAGACTCTATCGATAAAAACCATATTTAGTATGCGAAACTGGGTGCGTTGTTCACGTTTTTAAGTGATCCACTCAATGTCTTTGATGTTTTACAAGTGTCCCTGAAAACTCGAACGTGTTTTCAATTTACCATAATTATTCAACTGTCTGCGTTTGAGCAAAACTGTTTCAAACATTGAGTAACTAGGCTAATTATCAAACTTTTTTGTTTCTTGAGAAATCTTGATGTGATGAACGGTTCAATTACAAAAAACCGTTCTTTAATTCCATGATTCCATTTCTTCAACCACCGAGCAAGTCAAAATATCACATTTGACCATGTTGGCTTTGGATTCATATCTGTGGTCTGGCAGATTGTCATTTTATCAGGCTTCACAACCAATTGTTGACACAACAGTGTTCCTTAAATTCTTAACTAGGTATTTTGGTAATTTTTTTATCACTATTAGGCACGAAGATGTACAGTAACTCTGAAATGGTTGATATGGTTATAGTGTACGGATTTCGTCAAGGCCATGGACGTGAAAGTGCGAGAGTATATGCTGAAAGATTTCCAGATCGCATAGTCCCGAATTACCAAACAATTAGAAATCTGGACACGCGCCTCCACCAGAATGTTTGCTTCAAACCGAAGAATTTGAATCGACGATGAACATTGAGGATGGTAGAAGGCGATGAACAAATTTTGGACATGGTTGAGGAAAACCCACAATCACGCATTCGGCGTTAAGGTTTGCAGTTGGTGGTTCCTAAAACAATGATTCATGATGTCTTGAAGGAACAATTAATTCATGCTTATCACATTCAGAAAAGTTCAGGAATTACTTCCTAACGATCCTGAGAATCGCCTAACTTTCTGCCGATTCATCCAAGAGAAGATAACTCAGGATCTTCATTTCAGTAGGAAAATTCTATTTACTGTTTTTTACGGATTTGGTCGACGATATTCCAGTATTACTGCTTGCAGAAATGTGGTTTATGCAGGACGGTGCACCTCCTCACTTCATTTTAGTGGTTCGCGAGTTCTTACATGCACAGTACTCAAATCTTTCGATCGAAAAGGGAGCTGATGCTCCTGCAAGTTGGCCAGCACGATCTTCCGACTTGACACCGTTCGGCTCCTTTCTTTGGGATGCTTTAAAATCTACAGTTTACTCTTCTCCAATTGACACCCGAGAAGAGTAACATATGAGTAACTCCTTCAAAAATTAACCTGTAGTCATACCTAGGGTCCAATTTATTTTATTAAAGAGGATAAACTCCTTTATTCAGCAAAATGGTGGAATTTCTAAACATTTACTATAGTTGAATGAAATTTTGGGTGTAAACTAATTAATCGTTATTCTGATGTTATTTGTATTTTCGTATTCAGTTTTCAACTAGTCAACTTGTTTTCATATTTTTAAATAGTCATTGTGAAAAAGTTATTCAATTTTTCTTCGAATTTTTCGATTTTTGTAGTACTGAACATTAAATTCTCTATTTGCTTTATCAGATTTAGCAACCTAAATATCATTTTGTCAACAAGAGGTTATCAAGCATAATTTAATGACAATCTGCCAGACTACAAAAATAACATGGTCAATATGTGATATTTTTGAGTTGCTAGGTAGTTGAAGAAATGAAATCATAAAATTGAAAAACTGTATTTTGTTATTGAACCACTCATCTCATCGAAATTTCACATCAGGCAAAAAAGTTGATAATTAGTCTAGCTACTCAATGTATAAGACAGTTTTGCTCAAAGGCAGACAGTTGAAAAATTATGGTTGATTAAAAATACGTCCGAGTTTTTATTGACACTTGTAAAACGTCAAATCA
Source organism: Cryptolaemus montrouzieri (assembly GCA_013387265.2). NCBI lineage: Eukaryota > Metazoa > Arthropoda > Insecta > Coleoptera > Coccinellidae > Cryptolaemus > Cryptolaemus montrouzieri. The sequence goes on along the minus strand of JABFTP020000001.1, from coordinate 42,123,553 downwards.
TTGAGTGGATCACTGAAAAACGTGAATATCGCACCGGATTGCGCATAATAAATATGGTTTCTATCGATTGAGTAGTTCTCGAATTATATGAAATATAAGGAAAAAATCTTTAGATATGGCGACCTCTAGCTGCCAAACGAAGAAACTTTTCATATAGGTAAGTTGGCCTAAATCGATTTATTTCGAGCTGAATAATCTGTGGTGTAACGTACACGCAATTCACGAACACCCTGTATAGAGAACTATCTTGGTTCAAAAACGAGGAACTATTAACTATCTCATGAAGTTGGAATGTAGTTTTTCGTAATCTTATTCTCAAGATTGAATTTAGATATTTCCTTTTCTTCACAGAAATTTAATTTAGTTTTTATATTTTCAGAAAAGTTCATTTGAGTTATATTATAGAAAATTCATTCATGTTGTTTTCAGATTCTTACGTTAGTTAAACTTCATTCAAATATTTTCCGCACAAATATTCAGTATTATTCAATCATTTATTCTTCTTTTGAATATTAGAGGAAGTTCAATATTTTATTGCAATTAGGTTCTGATTCCAACTTTCAAGTTTTGCGAAAACCGTACGTCCGACAAAAAATTTGTAGAAACATTATTGGTAGCAAATTGTTTTGCCTACGAATATGCTGATATATTTTTTGACCTAAATTCAAAATTAAAAAGTAATAAGCAAAAGAGTGAGAATATTTTCATAAACATTTTCATTTTTGCTCTATATTTTTTATACATTTTACAAAAAATTAATTCAGACCAATCTTGTATATGGTTTTGGAGGAAAATTTCTCTCCTTGATTTTCATAAATTTCATCTATTTAAAATGCTGTTACAGCACACCAAACTAGATCGGAGTCGTCAATGCTCATGAGAATCCGGTCAAAACGAAATGTTCAACTCAGTTTTATGATTTTTTTATTCAAAATACATTCTCAAAAGTTTTTGTTAAATCCCTACTTACAACTTTCCTTTTGTTGCTTACTCTTTTCCCGCCATCTATGACTTAGAGTCTATAGACGCGTTTTTTTCCATGATATTCCCAGTAGGCCTACTCCAGAGACATCTTTTCGATGACATAATAATATTTTTAATCAGTTATTAGCTATCTATTCTAGTCTACCTTTCTTCGATGGTCCATGCTGTGGCTCAGAATGTAATTTACCTTCGAATGTGAAGAATGTTTGGGGAATGACAGGAGTTGGTTGGAAGTTCATCTTCCAATTCATTTTCTTCCATTAACTTTGACATTTCTATTATGCTTCTGCATGTTTCGCCAGAACAATGGAGGCATACTGTAGAGTATTTGAGGCCTGCTTTTCTACAGCCACACATGTTTCCACAATTTCCTTTGCATCTGCATGAGATCGGGAGGTCCTAGAGGATTGGAAGCTTGTATTGCCATCCAAATGTTTGCATGCTTCTTCCAGCCCCAATCTTCAGAATTTTGATATCTTCCGAGCCGAGACTGGACCTGGTGATATACTCGGTGACTGTGAACATGAGTAGCATCTTGTGTGAGAGGCAGCGATGGTAAACTAACTGAATTTTTAGTCACTGTCTTGTCAAATCGTTTGTATCGCATGCCGTCTAATAAGTCGTTTTCATTACAGCCTTTTGAACCTACGAAAAAACGTTCGGGAATAGGAGTGAGCAAAATGGATCGTTTTTCTCGCTCAAGAATAGCGCAGTACGACCAGCTAACTCTGGATGTTTCTCCATAATTTCTATTAATTTCAGTTCCCATATTATAAGTTGCTGATGTTGTATCACATCCTGAGAAAGCATAAAAAACAGCAAATTATGTACTATAAGATTTCCATACATAACACTTGAAGGGCTATATAACTGACCAGGTGTGCGCCCTTTTGAAGGTTTTGAAAAGTAAATGTTGGCTGTCTTCTACATAATGCCGTGAGCAATACAAGAATCTCAATATCCTCTGCCACAATAATCACAGAATAATGAGATTGGGATGCATTAAGCGCAACATAGACGATGATAGAATCTGCATCTGATTTAGTTTGGTCGACTGAAAAACTGAAAGAGCAGTTTTCAGAAGATCTATCAAGTTAGATTTGCTTTGTTCATTACCAAGAAATTTTTCTTGAGATATTATTGGTAGTGTACTCTTATCAAATTTAATTTCAGTAAATTGATGCTTTTTCGTGCGACGCAGACGACCACTACTTTGTTCCTGCGATATCAGGATTTTCGGAAAATAATATTTTCAATGCGTCTACACGTGACAAAATATGTGATAAAACTAAAAGAGTATAATGAGGTCGAAGAAACAGATGAACCTTCGAGGGCTACGTATAATAATATTAGTCGTATACTCCTCTTAGAAATTAGCATAAGAAGCAATAATTTGGTAAGTTATATAGTAAGGAAAAGAGTTAGCAATGAATAAGTAAATTTGTAAGTAGGGATTCATTGAAAATTTTTGAGAATATATTTACAATAAAAGGAAAGATCGTAAAAATTAAGTTAATTATTTTGGTTTGACCGGATTCTCATGAGTATTGAAAACACTGTCAAATTTGGAGTGCTGTAACAGCGTTTTAAATGAATGAAATCAAGGAGAAAAATTTTCCTTGAAAAGCCATATACAAAATTGGTCTGAAATAATTTTTTTGTAAAATGTATAAAAAAAGTTATAAAGCAAAAGAGAAAATGTTTATAGACAAGAGTGGCAACCCCACAAACTTAGGGTTAAGCTTCTATTGACCCCCCTCATGTTCCAAGAATAAAATTAAGTCATCTAAAAAATGCAATATTCGGCCTTCAAATTTAAACATTTCAATGGACTAACACGCCATACTATTAGAAGAAAGTATCGTTGACGTAAATATTTGACAGGTGTTTTCAAAATTGCTAATAAAATATATCATAAGTTGAGAAAATAAAGACGAAATTGTAGTGTTCAAACGTTTTCCATAAAACTAGAGGAATATCAAATTATCAGGGTGAGTCTATACGTTGACACTGTATACCTACCCCCATTGGGGAGCTATCAAGATCCCATATAACTTATTTGAATTTACATACATTAATCCGATGATAAGAATTCCCTTCCTTGAGCGCCATATCAGGGAATATCCGTCTTCCCTATCTATAAACCACTTCAGGTATATTCGAAAAATTTCAACTTTATTCTCTCTTGAAAATCCGGGACTCCGATCACGTAGTTAACTGTTCCTAAACGGAACTTGATAAATTTAAAAAAGCACCTTGAAGTCGTTAAGACGATGAGCCGACGGCAAATTGAGCTTGAAATATGCGCTAGGAAGTTTTCATTCCGGATGACGACGCTCTTACCAGTCTACTTATCCCCCTTGACTTTTTCCAACCAATTTTAATTCCATTTGTTGTTCGTAGCCACGGTAAAGATGGAATTTCCTAGAGATGATCTCACTGAATCGAAATTTATTGTTCATTCGGATCTGTTGATTTAAAAATACGAAATTTTCAGGGATGATATTTTGGACGTCGTTTCTGTACAGTGGTCCCATTTTCAATGTTTCAGTACGGCAGTTATGTGAAATACTGCAAATATAGAAAAATGACCAACATGTCTGACCATATTTATTTAAGAAAACTCATTGGTGAAAACATCGCTGCAGTGTTTTCCCATTCCGAGTTATTCCGGATTTCTCTATTTTCTGGGATTTTGGCTTATGCCAATGTCTCCGTTGCTATCAAAGGGAACGAGAAAACGATTTTGACATTTTTCAGCATTTGTTCTCAAAGGGCAATGAAAGAATCATCTGCTGAAAATGCTTAGGAAAAGAACAAAACGTATAAATCAATGGTTGACGAACGAATGTTGAAAGATAAGGGTAGAGCAATTTGTCCATAGAGAATCCTTGAGTCTCCATAGAAACGCAAAATTTACAACAAATAGCACGGTTTTAAAACTGTCAAGAACAACCATTTTAGTACCTTTTGTAAAGTTTCTGCCAATATAAATTAAAATGTCTCGTTTTGGAAGCACCAGTGAAGCAGAAATAAATAGTTCTCTACAAAATTCTATCCTCAAAAATACAAAAAAACGCACAGCTCCATTTGGAATCAATTCAGTATATTCTGCAAGGAACGAACGTACGATTTGGATATGCAGCATTCTATTGAAGATATTGCAGAAATTCTTAAGGATTGGGGTTTCAATATAAAACAAATGAATGGACAAGATTACAAAGAATACGTTGTCGAAACAATGTGAAACACAACTGCGAAAATGATGCAGAATATGTATTTCGAAAATTTCAACATGTGTTTCAACCCCTTTACCGATTTCTCATTTAGAAAGGCTCGTGAAGCTCACAATTCTAAAAGGAAGATAATACAACGGGATGTGGAAAAGCGCAAAGAAAGTTTCGTTGCATTAACAAGAACTGAAATTGATAGCATAGCTCTGTACTGCAACGAAAATGCCCGGATAGGTTTGTTGAAATTTTTTTCCATATTGTTGCTTATGGATTAGCATGGCGTGGCGGTGAACCTGCAACTTGCAAGGTACACTTTTTCAAAGAGGAAAAATTTAATTACGGAGAGGTGACTGGTTGTATTGAATATAACCCAGTATTCTCGAAAACTTGCCAAGGCGGCTCAAAAAAATGCTGTGATAGTGAATGGCTAGTATAAAATGAGGAAAACCCAGATTTATGTCCTGTGAGGTTGTTTCATAAGATATTGTCGAAAATTGATTTCATCTGTTTATAATTTATTTGTAAAATAAAATGCAAATTAATGCTCAAACGAGGATACTATGAATTTATCCTCATTCAAAGTTAACGTCAAAACTAATGAGTCGAACTTGCAGAACATTTAACGAAAAATACCCGAATTTTCAACCATTTTGCAGAAAAAAATTAGAAAATTTAAATCAAATTTGGTCACCTGTCCTAAAACAGACAATGAAAAAAGATAAAATTATTTTATTACCAACGAGCTGCAACAGTAGATTTCAGGATAGCACATAAATTAATTAATAAAACTGTAGACGAAGATAATTTCCATTCATTCAATTTCCAAACAAAATTAATGTTATTCCTATTTTTAATAATTTCCAAACGTCGAACTGCCGAAATTCAAAGAATCTTACATAGAACAATGTGGATATAGAAACTGGCATTGGAATTGAATGCACTCTGCCTGTTTCTCCGTTTTACGACCTAATGATTTTATTTTCCGAAGGGAAATTAACCAGTTTAGGTAAAGGCAAACGCCATACCAATCAATACTGAATTAAGTTATGGTTCTTCTGATTATGTAAGAAAAAATTAGTAAGTGTACTTGAAAAATTCAAATTTTATTGAGTTGACCTGTTATTTTTGAGTACCCTGTATATGCCCTCGAAAATTACCCTCTTTTCATAGAGCGAAAAAAGAAGGTTATAATCTTACTAAAATTCAAATAAATTTTTTGGCAAAGATTATGATACTATAATTCTCATAAAAAAAAATCATAACTCAACGGTGGTTAATTCTAGATAGGGCAAATCTCAACAGAAGATACTTGAAAAAGAATGCTCTTCAGCAGAAAGATTGAAGAGTATACCTTAAATTAGCAAAGTTCCAGTCTATATCCGGTATATCTTGAAAACAAATGAAAATTCTAAATGAGTATTCATTTATACAATCTTCGAACTTTGAAATTGATCGATAAACCCGTTCCCTGGAGACTTCTAATTGGCCTTTTACAGCGCATATCCTATATTTTTTCCTCTACTTTTGGTGACTTCCAGCCCCGACATGTAACGTGGCAATGATCGTACAAATTAAATAATTCTAACTCTAATCAGATGAAATAATGAAATAATGACCGATCAGAGTGTTCCCCAGGGATCTACACTAGGGGCCCATTGTATTTCGTTATATGTATAAACAAAAGTTTTTGCATTCAAACAACTGGTAGTGGTTGAAATATAATGCTGGCGACACCATTCAAACGGTATCAGGTTTTTTGAGGATGTGCGAATGGGTATTAAGATGTCAAATGTGAGAAAAATGAGCTTTCGCTTCAAAAGGACACTCTGTATAATAATTAATTTTCTTAAGAATAAAAAATTCGAAGTGAGGTATGCTGAGGATAGAAGGTTGATTCCACATGTTCCAAAGCAAACTCAAAAACTGTCTCCCTCGAATCGAAAACTGATCTGTTTCGTATTTCAAGAGTTGAAAAGGTGTCAAATTTTTGTTGGTTCACAGTGTATAACGTCCGGCATTGCTTCTTGTAACTCACATTGAGGTTTAAGTTGTTCACACATATTTCAGTTCAAGAGCCATGCGCAATATATAACATAATTTTATCCTCAATTCTAGAACTTACCGGACATTTATTACCGGCTACATAAACTGAATCAAAATAATAGCCGTTCCAGCTCAGGGTCTGGAACATTTAAACCGTAGGTAACACTATTGGATCTCACAAATTTCGCAAATCTTCCTGCGAAAAAAGACATAAAACATGAAATATAAGGCCGTATATTCCGTATAAACGTCAGGAAGCACGTGTTGTTCAAACATAACATAAAGTACGCAGTGTTTAGTGACGTTTCGAGCGCTTATCCTTAAGTTTACAACGGGATTGAAGAATAAGGATTAGGACTGCTTTGTTGTTTGCTCTTATACACAGAGAATTGCGAGAATGGTTTATACAGCATTCGTTTTCAACAGATTACTTTATTCATGAAATTTATTCAAGGGATTACTAAACCTTGAATGTAATTTTTGATTCAAATTCACACCCAATTGCCGAACTTGGCAGACAGGATATGAAGAGTTCTTATAAGTTAACGAACGTTATCAACAAATAACTGAAGTCCGCCAGCTCTGAAAAGAACCCTCAAGGTCTACCGAGGTGCAAATTTGAAATTCGAAACAGCCCATAAGGCTGCGTGCTCACTGCCAACTAATAGTTATCAGTAGCGTAGCGTCTCATTCTCATTGTGAACCTAGAACTCGTCAAATTATTTAGATGTGAAAGATCTATTCTGAAAATGGTGTTTAATAGTAAAAAAAATCATTTTTGATTTAATAACAATTATGGAAAATGAAGCGTGTAATGGATTGAGCTTGAAAAGCTGTGAATAAATCTGCAAGTAGGGTAAAAAGAATCAGAAAGGAAGGAATTTTAGTTAAATCACTGGATATTAGGACAAAACGACTAGATGATTTAATAAGGATCAGGATATATTGAAGAGAAAATCGGCCAATTATTTATATTGATGAAACATATATCAATTTTAACCACACTCCTCCTCATAACTGGTTGGACAATTCTGTTCATGGATTACATAAAAAAATTGGACAAGGTCCTTGGTTGGTTATAACTCACGCTGTCAGTGAGCAGGGATTCGTTAAAGATTCACTTTTAATATTCAAATATGGAGCAAAATCAGGGGACTATCTTGATGATATGAACCATGAAAATTTCAAAAAGTGGATAGAAGATAAATTAATATGGAATTCACCACCCAATTCTGTAGTCGTAATGAATAACGCTTCGTATCACAATATAGCTACAGCAAAAGATATAGTGTTTTCGAACAAAAAAGCCGATATGCTGCAAAGGTGGAATCAGAAACGTATATTTCCTGAACATCAATAACCCAAACTAGAATTATATAAAATAATTTAGGAGCATAAACTACAGGTTGAGACATATGTTATCGGTTTCCTATTGGCTGCTCATGGGCATTCGGTTCTCTGCTTACTGCCTTATCATTCTGAATTAAACACAATAAAATAAATGTGGGCATATGGCAAACACTGGGTTGCCTCAAAAAATGTCACTTTCAGGTTAGAAGATGTTGAGAATCTAGCCATTCAAAAATTTGCTGAACCGCAATGTACAACTGTTGCCGAGACAATATATGAAGAAGTTGCAAAAATTGAAAAACAATATTTGAAAATGGACATACAGCGAAAGATGATAACGTGGATCCTATCATATTTAATTTAGGCGAAGATAGCCGTTATGAACTCAATGATGATGAGGGCGGCGACGATTAACTCTTTTTCTTTTAAATCAATCAATCTATCATATTTAATTTAGGCGAAGATAGCCGTTATGAACTTAATGATGATGAGGGCGGCGACGATTAACTCTTTTTCTTTTAAATCAATCAGTAATAATATATAGAGAACCTTAAAGTTTTTAATTATTTTCAATCACCAAAATTGACAAATATCCATCATTGTATATGTTTACTTGGAAAATGAAGCGTGTAATGTATTGAGCTTATAAAGCTGCGAATATATTTGCAAGTAGGGTAAAAAGAATCGAAAAAAAGAAATTTTAGTTGAATCACTGGATATTAGGACAAAACGACTACATGATTTATTTAATAAAGATCAGGATATATTGAAGAGAAAATCGGCCAATTATTTATATTGATGAAACATATATCAATTTTAACCACACTCCTTCTCATAAGTGGTTGGACAATTCTGTTCATGAATTACTTAAAACAAGTGGACAAGGTCCTTGGTTGGTTATAACTTACGCTGTCAGTGAGCAGGGATTCGTTAAAGATTCACTTTTGATATTCAAATATGGAGCAAAATCAGGGGACTGTCTTGATGATATGAACCATGAAAATTTCAAAAAGTGGATAGAAGATAAATTAGTATCAAATTCACCACCCAATTCTGTAGTTGTAATGGATAACTCTTCGTACCACAAAGTAGTTACAGCAAATGATATAGTGCGAACAAAAAAGCCGATATGCTGCAATGGTGGAATAAGAAACGTATATTTCCTGAACAACAAGCCACCAAATTAGAATGATATAAAATAAATTAGGAGCATAAACCACGAGTTGAGACATATGTTATCGGTTCCCTATTGGCTGCTCATGGGCATTCGGTTCTCCGCTAACCCCCTCATCATTCTGAATTAAACACAATAGAAAAATGTGGGCATATGTCAAAAACTGGGTTGCCTCAAAAATGTCACTTTCATGTTAGAAGATGTTAAGAATCTAGCAATTCAGAAATTTGCTATTCCGCAATGCACAACTGTTGCCAAGACAATATATGAAGAAGTTGAAACAATTGAATAACAATATTTGAAAGAGGACATACAGCGAATGATGATAACGTGGATCCTATAATTTTTAATTTAGGTGAAGATAGCCGTTATGAACACAGTGATGATGAGGTCAGCGATGATTAACTTTTTTTCTTGCAAACTAATCACTAATAATATATGAGGGAACCCCTTAACTTTTTAATTATTTTCAATCACCAAATTTGACAAATATCTATCCATGTTATATGTTTACTTGGAAAATGAAGCGTGCAATGGATAGAGCTTAAAAAGCTGTGAATATATTTGCAAGTAGGGTAAAAAGAATCAAAAAGGAAGGAATTTTAGTTGAATCACTGGATATTAGGACAAAACGACTAGATGATTTAAAGAAGATCAGGAGATATTGAAGAGAAAATCGGCCAATTATTTATATTGATGAAACATATATCAATTGGAACCATACTCCTTCTCATAAGTGGTTGGACAAATCTGTTCATGGATTACATAAATAAATTGGACAAGGTCTTTGGTTGGTTATAACTCACGCTGTCAGTGAGCAGGGATTCCTCAAAGATTCACTTTTAATATTCAAATATGGAGCAAAATCAGGGGACTATCTTGATGATATGAACCATGAAAATATCAAAAAGTGGATAGAAGATAAATTAATATCAAATTCACCACCCAATTCTGTAGTTTTAATGGATAACGCTTCGTACCACAATGTAGCTACAGCAAAAGATATAGTGTTTTCGAACAAAAAAGCCGATAAGCTGCAATGGTGGAATCAGAAACGTATATTTCCTGAACAACAAGCCACCAAACTAGAAATATATAAAATAATTTAGTAGCATAAAACACGGGTTGAGACATATGTTATCGGTTCCCTATTGGCTGCTCATGGGCATTCGGTTTTCCGCTTACCCCCTTATCATTCTGAATTAAACACAATAGAAAAAATGTGGACATATGTCGAAAACTGGGTTGCCTCAAAAAATGCCACTTTCATGTTAGAAGATGTTAAGAATCTAGCAATTCAGAAATTTGCTGATCCACAATGTACAACTGTTACCAAGACAATACATGAAGAAGTTGAAAAAATTGAAAAGCCATATTTGAAAAAGGACATATAGCGGATGATGATAACGTGGATCCTATAATTTTAATGTGTGAATGAATGGAATAGATTCATTCCAGATCAAAAGCTGTCATCTTCCGAAACACCATTCACATCTCAAATTTCAACTGTTTCATTTTTTTGCAATAATACTTGAATAGCTCAGGGCGATAGATAGTATCCTCTATTTTTCAGTAGCTCACTCTGTATCTTCTACAGTTTTCTATCAAAAATGAAAATTCGTTCACCTGGATGCAGACAAAAATAATACCTTTCTTCCGAGGTATCACTCGACCCATCTACCCTCTTCCAAATTTTCAAGGGTGGTCACCCCTGCTCTAAGAGTTGAAATGCGAGATGAGGATGGTACTTGAGGATGACTGCCAGTGATCAGCATGGACCTGTTCCATTTTACTTCACTGAAACTTGATTAGTCTCAGAGAAATAGTCTTCCCTATCTTTCAGTTGCTCACCGTGTATCTTTTACAGTTTTCAATTAAAATTGAAATACGTTCAAGGCGATGTGGACAAAAATACCACCTTTCTTTTTAGTCATCACTCGACCCATCTTCTCTATTCAAAATGTTCAAGGATTGCAACCCCCCACTTAGGGGGTTGATAGTTTAGGCAAGTTTTGTACCCCAAAAGATATCCCCCTTGAAACAAAATAGACCTATATTTGAGTTTTGATCAGAAATGAATTTCTTGATAGATATAGCCTCTGTTCAGTTTTCGTTGAAGCAGCCTGTATTTTTACTTTTATATGTTTTTATTATTTTGGGGAAGTTATTCATCTTAATGATGAAAACAATTATTTCCATGCAGGTAAGCAGGTCTTAAGATCTATAAACTTCTTTTCGTTAATAATAAATAGGATTGGGAATTTGAATTTATGGATTGTTAAATTAATAGCAATTTAATGATCTTCAACTATCAAGGTAGAGCAAATAATTGTGGGATAAACAAATGTATGAAACCCATTTTTGCATCTAATTTTACCGCCGTCTATGGTATATCCCTTTCTACATGGCAGTTTGAGATAGAAAAGAACAGTTCAGTTCTTAAATGGTTATCTTATATCATATATTTTTTTTCTTATTATTGAACTGTTTTGTTTCGCTTGCAAAATATAACACGCCCAAAATTGGAGGATTGCTGGAAAGAAGTCTTGGAATTTTGTTTTCTACATTTCTAGTGGTTGAATACTGAAATCGATATTGAACATTAAGGATGATTGACATGTCTCATTTTAGAGATAGCGGACCCTATAAATGGTTCGACAAGCAAGGGTACTCATCACTACTGGCGGTTGAATAAAAATTACTGTTAATCGAAATTTATCTATGATTCAGAAGAGATGACAGCCATTATCAGAATCCTGAAATTCTGTGAACTGTCGTCCTAATTAATATTATTCGCGCAAATTAAATTAAATAATGAGTATAGACTTTACTGAAGACGAGATATTTGATTGTAAAGGATGTCCCACGAGCTTTGAATGGTAATTTTCTAAACTGTTAGAGATAGAAGTAAATGGTTTCTATAAAGTGGAGATACTTTTCGATGAAACACTAGATGCAATAAACGAAACTCTTATAGCCCCTTTCCTTTTCAAGATACAGAGCGATTTTCGAATTTATTAATTTTCAAGTACCCCTTGTACTCCGGTTATCCTTCAATACAACAAATGGCGAAAATGATATCTTACATTGTTTTTTACGGAAAATCCAGAAGTGTAACTAGATTCAAGTTGTGGACTAAAATTTTAGTTTTTAAGGTGAAAAACCTGTATTGATCGTGAAAAACGATCGAATTAGTAAAGTCGCTTTCCACATTCGACTTGTCATTATTCGCGGACATGAAAAAATGAGGCCAATTCCTATATTCGCGGCTAAAGATTTCTTCATTCGCGGATCAAATAGGTACATCGGTACATACATATGTATTAATAAATAGGATTCGGTATTCTTCGCAAACGCTTCGTCAAATTGACTTAAAAATTGAAGGGTAAAATAGACTCTATTACAACTACGCCTAAAGTATGTTTTTGAATGATATCGCCGCTGCATTGGTTCAGCTTTTCCTATGACATAAGCCGATTTCCCGGCGTTCGGTGTTTCTGAAAATGTAAACAAACAAAATATTCAAGTGAAGTGACCTTATTACTCAATGCATAAAACATATTATTAAATGCCACTCATTAGACGTTCCGTCATTTGTAACAAGCTGCTTTGCGTTTTCTAATATTTCATTTTTAAATGATGTAGACTTTGAAGCTTTTCTAGTTTTGGGATATGCACCAGGTCATCCTCGCGAGTTTGAAACTATACATCCAAATGGACCAAGGAATAATCCAGGCCTATAAGCTCTATCAAATTAAACGAACCTACAAAATCATATTGTATAATATGGAATGTGATACTGATATAAATGTCTTGGAATGCTGGAAGAAATTCAAAACAGCAAAACGTATCTTAAACATGAAAGAATCAGTGGAAGAACTGAACCCATAAATATTGAAATCGTGCTGGGCATAACTGTTGCCTGTTCTGAATGCGAAAAATGACGAAGAATCTGTGCAAATTCAAATTTAACAGCAAACACTTCCGATATTACGGATGGAATAGGACGAGATGGGCTCGAGCACATAGAATCGAGTAACATTCAGGAGTAGCTTGAATCACAAGATGAAGATTTGACTGAAACCGACTTGAAAAAAGGTTGAATTTACAGCCTATAGAAGACGAGGCTTCAACAAGGACTGGAAACTTGACATTTAATTTGAAAAATTCCCTAAACCATTGCCTAAACCTTAAGCTGATAGTTAATCAATTAACCTTCAATTATATTAATTTTCTAAATATTCATTTTTCATTATGCCACCTAAGAATGTGTCTCCAATAATCCCATATGACTTACCATTCTATGTTCACGGTTTCTGTAGTTGCGGAATATTAACGGAATATGTACCTCGCGAATAAAGGACTTATGTTGTACATAACACACTTTATCCAAGCGAAAACTAACACCCCTTTGAAAACCAGTTAATAAATTTCTGTTTTAATGGTGAAAAATTCGTTTCCTAGTAGTTAAAATAATATAAAATCAATTGAAAACAATTGGAACATTTGGAAATCGTTCTTCTTCTTGCGTGACAACGTCTTATAATTCGGTGGAGCTGGCTGCAAGCACAAAAAAACATGACTCATGAGGCGTTACCTTGCTCTGAGGCGTTCCCTTCAAGGCTTGAAGTGATAAAACGGCACAATCGGCCTCCGCGTTCGGCAGCGGCTGACATCTGTCTCTTTCCCACTTGAGTGAGCAATGCGTCCATGTGGACAGCTGCTATACAATAATACATTCACATTTTTTCGTCAAGTATGAAGTGCAGTGAAATTGGAATGTGGTGTCAATTGTTTATAGCGACGATAATTGCGTCGGTAAAGGTAATGATTATTTCGGTATTAAATATATCCCACCCTTGCTTCAAAATTGACATAAGTCAAAACAACTAGTTTCCGAAGAAATTGAAAAAACTGATTGACCAGTCGGGAGGAAATAATTAATTTTCGTACGGTAACTATCTCAAAGTATACCATGAAATAAGTTATTCGGTATGAAGTTTCATATATTTTCTCATTGGATTTGGAAAAACTACTCTTTCTGAGTTGTGACAGTTTTAATATTTTTTATTGGAATTGCGATGAATTATTCTGAATTGTGACAGTCTTGATGAGTATTTCTCCAAAACTTGATAACTATGACACTTAAGATGATTTTTGAATTCATTAACCACATATTTATTTTGAATTGTGTCGCTGCGATGTTGTGTTGTTTGAGAAATTAAAATGAAATATCTCAAAAAGGTTTTATTTAATTTTATAACAAAGTATAAACATAGGAACTTATTCAGCATATAAAGTGAAAGAAATATTTTAATTTTTATGAAATATATGTAACACAAGTTAAATTAATCATTAACAATCATGAGGTTTCAAACTGTGTCAATTACACTTCTGAAAAAGAATTCTAATAATAAAGTAAAACTAAATGAGTCACCTTTCTCAATAATCACGACTGCTTTCGACCCTACGGTCATTTTTAAGTGAATAATAATATAATACATGAGTAGGCAAGTACAAGTACAGAATGAAATTTATCCTAAATATTGAGTACTATTTTAATTTCTTCCTTTCAAGGAAGAAAAATCTGCAAGAATGATTGTATTTAAAAAATGTTGTGGTATGTTGTTATTTGAGGCAATTTTTCTGATGCTATTAAGTTCAGTTTGAAAATTTCCTTTCGAAAGGGGAACAGAGTAAGCTCTATGAATCATGGAGTTATATGCAGCTAGTTTGTGACTTAAATGACTGAACGAGTCCATTGGAATCGATATCGATGCGTCTGTGAATGTTTCCTTTCTCTAAATTTCATAAGTCAGTTGGTTATTTGAATTTGTAATGGTTAAGTCTAGGACATTAATTGAGTTATTATTTTCTAATTCAGAAGTGAAGCTGATGCAGCAATGTATTTTATTCAGGAAATTTGAAAATTGCTGAATTTGTCTGTTTGAACCACGAAAACCAACTAAGATATCATCTATATATCTGTACCAGAAAGTACTGTGTTTTTTAGCGAAATCTGTTTTTTGTGTTTTTGAGCGAATATTAAGTTTTTCCTAAATTATTCATGAAAATGTCAGCTAGTAGAGGGCTAAGACCTGAAGTGTCATATATAAACACACAGATTTTCTGTAAACATCAGGTAAACTAGCAAAATTCTTGAATTAAAAATTTCTAGACCTCTCGAATATTCAAGCACAATACACTATCTCTAATTCTGTAGATCTCATACATAAACTTTCAAATCTCACAATCTTCCAAGATATTAAGTTAGTCTCTTCCGATGTCAAAATTATGTACCTGGACATTCCAACTAATGAGTGTCTTCCCTTTGTTACAGATATGTTATCCGAGTCTAACACACCGCCATATATCACTAATGAATTTAGCAATCTTCTTCAAATATGCCTATCTCAAAGTTACTTTCAATTTCAATCTAAATTCTTCAAACAAAATTCAGATCTTCCAATGGGTTCACCTTTTAGCCCTCTACTAGATGACATTTTCATGAATAATTTAGAGAAAACTCAATACTGAACACAGATTTCGCTAAAAACCATTACTTTCCGGTACAGATATATAGATGACATTTTAGTTGGTTTTGAGATTCAAACAGATAAATTCAGCAATTTTAAATTTCCTGAATAAAATACATTGCCGCATCAGCTTCACTTCTGAATTAGAAAATAATAACTCAATTAATTTCCTCGACTTAACCATTACAAATTGAAATAACCAACTCACTTATGAAATTTACAGAAAGGAAACATTAACAGACGCATCGATTACAATGGACTCGTTCAGTCATTTAAGTCACAAACTAGCTGCATATAACTCCAGATTCATAGAGCTTACTCTGTTCCCCTTTCGAAAGAAAATTTTCAAACTGAACTTAATACCATCAGAAAAATTGCCCCAAATAACAACATACCACAACATTTTTAAATACAATCATTAAACGCAAAGAACAACGTATTACCTACCAATTACTATATAGCATCGTAGAAAACCCAGAAAAAGATACACTAGTCTTAGATACACCGTCGAACTCTATAACAAAATCAGTAACTACTTTTCAAAATTGAACATAAATACTTCTTTCTAAAGCGGCCCCAACTTAAGCAGATTATTATTCAATGCCAAACAAAAGAACGATAAATTCAAGCAATTGGGAATTTATCAAATCAAATGCAATGAATGTCAGGTAGCCTATGTCGGACAAACAGGAGAAGTTGTGTCACTTTTCTAGTGGGTACTCTAGCCTAATTTGACTCTTGAAAAACGACACTACAGCAATCTACTGGATAAGTCATGAAGTTAGATTCAGCCGTTTTTGTTGATCGATAAAGTATTGTTCAACTAATACATACACGGTTTTATATCAAAAATTCTCAAAGTTTTGAGTTGTGCCACGTTTGAAGCAAGGGTACGATATGTTCAGTGATATATTGTCGAATATTCCTGCTTTCATCATTAAAATAAATAGCATCGGTCCGCTAGTGCAGCGATTGTAGGTTATGCTATAATTGACAAAATTATAACAATAAGTTAACGGAACTATTTCACGATGAGTAAAAGATCAATTGCTCTACTATTCGATCAAAATAACTATCGGGCGTAGCTATGATTTCAAAAATTAAAACATAAATATTAAATCTATCATGACAACGTATCTGAAATGACAGGTTGGACGAGCCAGCCGTCAAAGGGAACAATTTTCTCCTATACCAAACACATTAAAGCGGGCTTTTTAAAAGCTAGAGTTACAAAAAGTTCGATGATGTTTCCAAATTTTAAATTTTAAATTTAAGATTTATGAACAATTATTTAATTACAGTAGTTTATTCTTATAATAAATTATTTTAAATTATTAATTTTTACAACAAATTACAGTTAAATTTGCCACAATAATCAAGTAACTAATTGAACAACAACTTTTATACAGTTCATTTGCTGAAAGAAATAGTGCCAATACAAAATTTATAATTATAAAATAATAAACTCAAAAATTAAATTTTAACAGTCGAGTAGAAATTAAAACAGTAATTTTTTTCTTATCATCGTCCTACTCTCAACAGAATAACACAAATTGTACAAAGTTAAATATCACACATGTTGGAAAGTTTTAAAACAATTGCTCGAAGCACATTCATACTTGATGTGCACATAAAAACCATATACATTGTAAAAAAAATAAATAAAAATTGACATAATTGTAATAATAAACAATAAAATTGAAATTTTTTTTTGAAAAATGCAACCATTCCATCTGTGTTTTCTTATGACGTTGTCACGTTCAACCTTCGTCTGTAAACCGACTTTACAGACCACCAAATTTTGAAAAAATTAAACTAACAAAGTTCTATACTTCATATTGTCCGAATGTTTTTATTGATTTGATTTATTAATACAGTTAGGTCAGTAAATATATAATGATGATAATATTAAAATTATTCTGGTGGAAAATATAATTACAAATTAAAACTGAAGTGTTGAAAAAAACAACATAAATTGTTCAGGAATATTGCACAATTTTCATTGGACAAGCCTCTTCACTCTTCATGCAAAAATTGACTCGAGTACACATTTGATCTCAATTTAAGAAATGTTTATCCACAATTATTCAGAATTGCACATTCTCGTAACGAGTCTCAGTAGAGAATGTATAGTTAGTTAATTCTCAGAATAAATTTTGGTCATTAACTTAGTTGTGAATAAAGACGATCTCTCAATTTTCTGAAACTCGTTAATGAATCGAAATTCTGGAAACAAATTTGACGTTCTCTTCGAAATTACAAATCGTCGACCTAAGAGAAGTAAAATTGCTAATGCTGAATCCGTACGTTTCAGGAATATTTGTAACTCAACAATTGACGAAGCGAAAGCCTTCAATGGAAGAATTAGTACAGACTCTAGGAGCAGACCAGTGGAACTCGTCGGTTCTGGTCTATGGCGAAGCCAGCCTGCAACAACTTTTGGGATACATACTTCCCATTTTTGATTAGAGATATATCGCATTATCCACTAAACAAAGGCAGATGTTTATGCAAAACATTTTTCGTAAAATTGAAGTAAAAATTCAGGGTGTGTACGGTAAGGCGTGTTTTTCAACAACCGAACTATGAGAAAGCAGTGGGTCTTGATGGAATACTATCAACTGTTTTGAAAAAGTGTGTTGGAGAATTAGTACTTGTTCTCAATTGTCTTTTTCAGAATTTTATGAGAGTCAAGCGTTTCTGGAGTGTTGAAAGGCTGCGAGAGTACAACCTTTTCCAAAGAAAGGAAATAAATGGTTACCCAGAAATTAACGTCCAATCGTATTGTTGCACATCATGTCGAAAGTCGTGGAAAGAATGATACACGATGAGCTCATAAAATACCGCGAGTTACTAGGTATCATTAGTGATCGACAATACGATTTCCATAGACAACTATCAACTGGCGCCCCTTGTATACGTTACGCATTTTTGGACAACAATAGTCGAAAAGCATGGCGAATCAATAGCCATTGCTCTTGATATCTCTAAGTCCTTCTACCTTGATGAATATGCTAATCCCATATGGACTTTCCAAAAAGTTGCGTTGTCGGATTAGTAGCTTTCTCTTCAGTAGATAGATTCGGGTGGAAGTTGATGGTGCAACGATTGAATATTTTCAGCTTAATGTAGGAGTACCATAGGGCACCATACCCTCACCAACTCTTTTTTATTGCAGATCAATGATCTGCCCCAATCAACTGAAAACAGAATGTTTGGGTTGGCAGACGACTGAATTCTGCTGTCCTCATTTTCTAGTCAGCGTTCTATAACTGATGCAAAGTCACATTCACAAAAATACCAACAGACCATGTCACTGAATTCAGGCTTGAAGAAGAAATCAGAGCTGCGCCGGTTGAAATTGGTCAATTTTAACGCGAACAAGCCCATTCAACAACGTTCCCCAGAAAAGTCGCACCTGGATAACCCCTTTTAATCATGCAAGGATTTTGAATTTCCTTAGAAAACAGCATGCGTCTACTCGCCATCACGGTCAACAACGGAGTTTGCTGGCATGTTTATGTTTCAGCCATAGCCTAATCTACTTCTGCTAAGCTCAGTTTTCTTTTCAGGAAAACTAAGCAGTACTTCATGTCATCATATCTTATGATTTTGTACAAAGCATAGGTGCGACTTGATGTGGAATACTGTTTCAATATGTAGCTTCGCACCTAAACATTCATTACATCTATTGGACAGTGTCGAGAAGAGAACAATGCACCCAATCGACCAACCAGAGATCACGCATTATCTCCTGCCGCTCGCTCGAATGCGACGGGTTGCTGATGTTTCTAATTTCAACAGGTTCTTCAATGGTAAATTCTCTGGAAATCTCAAAGGATTAGCTTCTGTAATAATTTAGTATCAAAGAAAAACCAGACTCGCGAAAAACTCTCATCCGCGGAGGGTCTGAACCAAATCACGTACGTCTCTCTATATAAATCCTTTTGTTTTGCAGGCAAGTGTGCTGTAAACTCGCTTCCATCGAACAAATTTCCGCTAACTTACAATTTGGCGAGTATACGCACACATTAAATCATCTTAGCGGCCACATCTGTGGCTTGACAGGCATTACCTCTTCCCTAGTGTTAAGAATAAAAAGAAAGAAAAATATCTAATAGTCATTCGCCTGTTCAAATCAATTAGTTTCGACATTTTCAGCTCATTTTTATTTTGATGATTGGCAGAAGATTCTCGCATTTCATGGCACTTAGCTATAATAACTCAAAAATCCCAAACGCGAGTGAGGATGTTTTCATGCTTGAGTGTTCGCGATTAACGTCGGTCACTGATCGCTGTCATCTCTCAGTTCCCACAGAGAGTTCATGTGAACCATCCAACGTAAAGCTCCATATTTTTCGCACAGAGCCCTGACGACAGTTATTATAAAACTTGCTAACTATAGCTAAGACTGTTGATACTTACAAGAATTACCTTACAAAAATTAAACTGTAACTTCTATCCCAATCAATTTGTCTTAATTCCAATATTCATTCAACTTTTTCAACAATTATTTGATGAATATTAGTTTCATCACGCAAGGTGAAGCAAATTAGCAGATTGATGGATGTTCGAGCAAACGGAATCAAAACATGCTAGCCAATGTAACGAGCACGTTAATTGAATGATGGATATGTTTTTTGAAAACATAGGATCTTCGTACGGACATTGTTTATTTCCTTGAGGATAACATAGTGGCTAAAAGATCATTGTCGGAGACTATTAACGATTTAATAAAAAAGTATAGCATCATAAACACAATTCTCCAAATTTTATGTTCTAACAACATTTCTCCACAGTAACGATTAGGATATTCTATCATTCTAAAATTCGCATATAATATCATGTGCTATAAGGCTAATTTGTAATTTATTTTAACGATGAACATGAAAAGTTGAAAAGAAATGAAAATTTTGAAATCCAGAACATGAATAAGCAGATTGAGATCTGGTTTAGATTAACACAATAACACAAAATATCTTAACCAGAAACAAGTAGAATAATGAAGTTTTTCACTATTTCCGAAAGAAAAATTTCTCTTTTTCTATATATTTCAACTAGAATATGACACCCCCTCTAGCTTAGAAGAAAGCAGTGTAGGCGGAAAACGCTGAAACAGGTCGATTTTTATTTCAAGAAGGATTATTGCTGATGCCAATTTTGAGCATGTAATATCAAATCATTACCCCCACTATCGCTCCCCTACGAAATCATCATAAGGAATTTGGGTATATTGGCACATCGTTAGGAAGTTATTTCGATAATCGATTATTTTTTGCGATAAATTCTTGACACAGGGTGTTCCAACTTAAAAACAATCTTGAAATATTCAAACAATCCTTTGAACCATATGTATTTCGAATAAATGGTAGTACTGAGTGATATCAGTATTTAAGAAGATATTTTAGCATATTAATTCGAAAGTGTATAGATCTACACCCTACAGTAAACATTTCCAAACTTGAGACTCAATCGCAAGAGTATCATGTGACACCTTATTAGAGAGGTATTTTGATGCGCTAAAAGTATTTGGTCAATTATTCATATTAGGGGTCTTCACACGGTTTTCCAATCGTGACATTCATTGTATTGGGTAACTGGATAGTCTTTTCGATTAGTTCTGATTCAATCGGCAGTATTTCTAAACTTTCCTTGATTCTGGAGCCATATACTGCCAACAGTTAGTATAAAAAGACTTCAACTCGAAGAAACTCCACATGTTATTTGAAAAACTGATAAAAATCATTACAATCAGCACATTAATTTCTTACACATGTTCTTAATTTTTTCTACAGCAAAATTCTCATAATTCTCATCATACAGTGATTAATCTGTGGTTCCATTCAGAACCTCATCACTATTATTAGATACTCGAGAAACTCGGAAATGGTGAATTGAGGAAAAAGAAGAAATTCTGTCACTTTACTTCAAAATATCAGTTGCGCAAAATGAGCAGCAGAATATTCAACACAAATCATTCAGAGAAAGAAGTAAGTCACCAATAAGTCAAATTTCCAATACAGAAATTTCGAACAACTGGTTCTACTCGAAAGCATCAAATACCACGAATTTTATCTTCTGATTGCAAAAATAATTTTTCAAAACTAATTTTATTAGAAGCAGTAATACAAGGTTCAATATATTGTACAGAACTTTCAGTAATACTAACTTAACTTCTAATGTTTACAGGGTTTTATATATGAAAGAAAAGGCAATTGAAAACTGATTAGATAAATGTGGTGAAAGGTGATAATAGATGTCTTTAGTACTTTCTAACTACATAACTCCTCCCTTCCTTGAGGAAAAAAAAGGGTTCGTTTATTTTCTGATATGATTGGCGTCTGGTTTCTTTCTACTTGAGGCTTCTTAACTTGGGATTGGATAGTGTGGGTATGGCACACAAAATGATTGTAATTATTAGGGTAGTATTGAACCAGGAATGTTTCATATCTCGAAATGCTTAAAGGTCTGAAATGATTATATTGTTGGCTAGATCAGCTATGTGTTCGACTTTCCAATTATAGATGTGTTTGAGATGAAGGAATTTTCTAGTTGTATAATTTTCATCAGGGATATCCATCGTAGGTAACTCGAATATGAATTCTTTACGAGTTGTCTATTCAGCTTGGAAATGCGTTCTATTTCGCATTTTGCTTTTATGCTTGTAGTTGCAGCTGGTATGATGAGTACTTGCTTAGAATTTATTTGCATCACACTGGTTTCACTGAATCCAATGTTTGTTCTGAAACATTGATTTCTTCCCGTTCCGAGGACGTTGGCTAGAGAGGGTTAATTTTTATGTAGGTTTGTTTTGAGGCAAAAGTACCAATTTTCCACTTCGGGGCATCCTTTGGAGGTTCTTCAGAAATCTTCATTGTTGAGGAATAGGTAAGGATGCTCTGTGATTATGGTTCTATTGAAGATAGGTACAAGATATAATTGAAAATATTTAAAGTGGTCAAAAACTAGAGGGCTGTGAATTTTGTATAATACCATATCTTCCTTAATTATGACTTGAGTCGAGAATAACTCATTAGGATTTGAAATTTAGGTGAATACTTAGTATCATAGATTTTATTCAATTTACTTAAGACTGTTTCTATTTGCTGCAGTTCAATTATTCATGTGTGTAGTATATTCAATCTGCCAAAACGAAATTGCTATTTCTAATTTATTAAATATATGATGAAGTGAGTTTTATTATAAGACTAAATTAACACTTATATTCGAAAAGGAAAATGCATTTTGTAAATCAACAGTCTCTTGGACTTCTAAGGACAATGTTTTTAATTGATTTGATTTCCTAATTTTACTTGATTGTCACATGAATTCTGAAAAACTTTACTTTATCTGTTCGAAATATGTCTAAAATGCTCATTTGTGATTTTATTTCAATTTGAATTTGGTTTTCATTTCAATTCAGAATTTCCATGTACTTTTTTATGCGTTTTCCATCATCCACATCTTATGTTCCGCAAAGCCATTTATGTGCTTTGCCTATGGCATTAATGAGTCATCTCTTCGTTCTTACTGCACTAAAAATTGATTCATTTTATTGGAAATGATTTCAGACATTAGCGATTTTATTTAAAAGAAAAATTGAATAATGATTTGCTATCTGAGATCTAATGGTGCTTTATAATTGCGATAAGGAATTTATAATTTTGGTTAATGAATCCTATGAAGTGGTGAGGTTTAGATCATATAGGAATGTATGTTATGAACTGATTATTTTAGATTGTCCTATTCGAACAGGTAGTATAGGATTATCTATATCTTTCATATCTGATACGATTGCTACTACTAATACTTGGATTGGTTGATAGAAGTGTTTCATTGATTTTTCCCTCTTCGATTTCTGAAACTTTTCGAAGTTCTTCTCAGCCTAGGTTCCTCATAGATTAATGATTGGAAACAAAGATGGAACTTTGCAGAGATTTTCCACCTTTCCACTTGTTGGATCCTACCGACTGCGCCAATTTTATCTGTTGGTTGCGAAAAACACTTTTCAAAAACTAATTATATTTGAAGCAGCAATACAAGATTCAATATATTTTACAGAACTTTCAGTAATACTAACTTATCTTTTAATGTTTACAGGGATTTATACGTAAAAGAAAACACAATAAACAGAACTAATTAGATAAATGTGGTGATTTCCATTAGGAAATTATCTCATGAAACTGGCGTACAACAACAAATTTCATCCCTACAGAATAAAATTACACCGCGAACTAAATGTAGATGACTTTGATAGTCGCTAGCAATTTTGCGAAAATTGGTGTAAAAATATGAATAATAATACCATTTTTATTCAATATATCAGTTTCTCTGTACCTTGATGTTTGATAGAAAGGTGAACAGACTCTATTGCCGATACTGAAATACCCAGAAGCCTCACTTGTACAGAGTAATGTAAACACCAACCTTCATAAAAATTGATGAATGGGCAAGGTTGTACAAGATCCATCTTGTGTAACCTCAATGGAGTATCTACAATTACTAGAAAGAATTGATTTACCTCAGAAGGGAGACATTTCCAACAAATTCTTCTATCTGAATTGTTTCAATCCCACCATACGGAAAAGTTCAACATATTATAGACTCAATTGGTTCTCTGAATGATTTGTGTGGAATATTCTTGCCGTTCTTTTCGCATAACTGCTATTTTTAGAATGGAGAATAGCAATTTTTACTTCGTCTTCTATTGATAAACCTTTCTTCCAGTATTTATCGCATTGAATACGATATTACAATTTGATTTAATATACCGGATGTACCCAGCAAGCTGATGGAATGAATTCCTTGGTCTGATCACCCTATATAGGCCCTTAATATAAAGTATTAAGTAAATTCGAAGCTTCGAAAATACTTCACAATACGAATGTTACTCTTTGTGATTGAAATTCTCAAGTTTGGGGATGCGGAACATATGTGGTTGGTTTCTACTCTTTCAAATTAATACGCTGAAACACTTTGTACAATGTTGGTAATAATCTGTACTATCATTTATTCAAATTACGTAGTTTCAAAGGATGATATTATTACATGATTATATCATCGACCATATCTTCCCTCTACAAATCGTATGTCCGGCCGATTTTAGAATTTCCTGGTCCTATATGACAGTTGTGGTTGATCGGTGACTCCCAAGTTCTCGAGTCAGTGCAGAGACGCACCACTCGAATACCCTTTGGTCGTCAAAGGCCTAGCTATCAAGAGCGCCTTTTACCGATGAACCTCTCATCTTTCGCGGATCGCAGGCTTCGTGGGGATTTGATTACTGTGTACAGGGTTCTTCATAGTTTTCTCGGCATCGATATATCTCATCTCTTCTCTTTGAATTCAAATCACCTCCGAGGCACAATCTCAAACTAGCAAGAGAAAGACTTTTCACGAGATGCTGGGAAAACTTCTTGAGAAACAGAGTCTTCAGCTGATGGAATCACCTGAAATCAGATGTGGTGGTCGCTCCTTCCATCAACGCCTTAAAAAATCGATTTGACAGCTGGAGAAGCAATGGATTTCTTTAACGTTGTTCTTTTTTCTATTTTTCTAGTACTTAATTCAAATTTAAATAATTTACTATGTAATATTTTAAGTTCGTTTTCGATATCTTTAATTTAATTTTGAGCAATATAGGATTTATATCCTCAGCTCTGTATTTTTTATGATAATAATAATAACAATAATATCTCAGAGGCTCAGGAACATTGTTTCTGAGTACGGTTTTAGCGAACCCGAGATACCCAAGCTGAACCTGGCAGTAGGTATAAAATGCAACATATCTAATGATGTACAATCAAAGGAATAAACGGGAGAATCGACATTGTACTACCATAACCTCTTGTTGCGTTCAATATTTAGGAAGAGGGTCTTGTTCGGAAAGTGAGTCACAGTCTTACTCGGTTAGCGACGGAAGCAGCGTGATATCGAGTAGGGATACTGCAACACAAAACCAAGTCAGAAATAACATCAATACCTCCCAACCAACTCTTGATGTTTCAAATGTGGCGCAAGCCATTATTCCTACGGCCACGAGAGCCGGACTCCCTAGGAAACGCATGAAGTGGACACCAGAATTGAATTCCTTCATTAGGCGTTCCTTTAACAAGATTACAAACTTGAAATCGGAAATGACAGCATACAGATACGCGTTACATCTTGCGTTCGTAGAAAAATCTCCTGAGTTACAGCACATATCCGAGCAGAGAATTTCGGATCAACGAAGAACAATCGTTAAAAACAGGCTTCAGAAACGCTGCAAAGCATACGAGAAGAGGTCATAATGGAACTCAGAAGCGAAAATGGTACTCATAACGGTATACCTGTCGGAGTCAATGAAAGTGTTACAAATAACATCGAAGCCACCGAAACGAATATTAACATGGATCGCCCTCCTGAGCCGGATAAGCAGAACGAATATATGTATTTAGCAAGATCAGAACTCAACAGATCAATAACTGAATTCAGTGGTAGTAACACAACTAAAAGACTTAAACTGCCCAAACTCAAGACGGACAAGAACACCAATATCATCCTAGCAATCGTAAGCTCAGTGTTAGAAGAATATACCGACCAGAACACCTTGGAGAAGATTCACACTTTGATTTACTGTGGAGCAGTAGCGGTTCTTCGACCTCACAAACAACAAATCTCCACAACCCTGATTCAAACTGAACCAAAAAGCGTCAGAAAACCACCATGGCAAAAACGACTGGAGAAGGATATTGATAATATTAGAGCAGAAATCGGTTGCCTCACAAAAAACCCTCAAGGCGCTTGAAATCACATAAACGCAAAATTTATAGGAAAATTGGTACGAACACAAAACACCCTGATCACAAACAACACATCGACGTGTATATGGACACTTTGAAACAGAAACTCCAAGCAAATGCAAAGAGGCTTTCAAGATATGTCAAGTGTACTGAAAGAAAACACCAAAATTAAAGGTTCCTCCAAAACGCGGCCAATTTTCATAAGGGAAATAACAAAATAGCAACCAACAATAACAGAGAAGTACCTGACGCATAGTGCTTGACTGATTATTGGTCATCACTATGGTCGAACCCCAAAGAACACGAAAGAGATGCGGAATGGATCACGAATGAAAAAGAACGCCTTGATATCAAACATATGGACTTCGAAGGAATAACGGAGGAAGAAATCACAACAGTAGTTAGAGCGACCAACAATTGGAAGGCCACAGGTATAAATAATAACCACAACTACTGGTACAAGAAGTTTGATAAGCTCCATGGAGCCCTAGCGAAACAACTCACGTATGTTCTTCAACATCCCAAGAAAGCACCCACTTTCCTAACACAAGGCTTAACATATATACTACCTAAGAGTGATAGAACACAGGATCCGTCTCAATATAGGTCAATCACTTGCCTAACCTCATGCACATCCAATCGAATATACCAGCACCTTGACGACAACAATATATTAGCAGAGGAGCAGAAAGAATGCAGAAAGTAACACCACCGGTGCAAGGAACAACTCATCATCGATTCTGTGATGATGAAACATTTGACATTGGAATGTTCATTCAGCTTTTCTCGATTATCTTAGGGCATTCGATAGTACCACCCATTCTTGGCCATTGAAACATTGGCGCACGTCTCTCTATGTTAACATGAGCAATAGATCAATTAAAACCGACGAGATACCCATACGTCGTGGAATTTTTCAAGGACACTCTTTGAGTCCACTGTGGTTCTCTTTAGCTGTGAACCCATTGTCCTCAATGCTCAATAGAACAGGAAACGGATTTAAGATAAAAACAGATAGGAATTATTATACAGTCTCCCACCTGCTGTAAATGGATTACATCAAATTATAAGCTTCGAACAAGAAGCAATTGGATGATTTGCTGAAAACTTTCAGTGAGTTCTCGTCAGATGTTCATATGAAATTCGGGATTGAAAAATGAAAGACCCTGAACATTCAAAGAGGGAAAGTCATAGATGGTGAAACACAACTTCCAAACGGTGATATTATACAGTGCATGAGGGATGGTGAAACATACAAATATCTGGGATACCAACAAGCCAGATTGCTACACCAAAAACAATCAAAGGAGAAGATTCGTTCAGAATACAGTCAGCATCTGAAGTCTGTGCTGAAATCGATGTTGAACTCGGGGAATCTAGTCAAGGCAATTAACACCTACGCCTTTCCAGTGTTGCTTTACTCATTTGGAATAATCAGATGGACTAAGACAGAACTGGACGATATTCAAAGGCAGACCCGAACGATGCTGACAAAGTACAACAATCATCAACCAAAATCGTCTGTGATACGAACAATTTTGGAGCGGAAAGAAAGAGGACGCGGATTAATAGATGTTGTCAATTTACACACCGAACGGATAAAAAATCTCAGAGAATTCTTCTCTGCAAAAGCTCTCACTTCTGACCTCCATAGAGTGGTATCGTTTGCTGATAGGGAATATGCACCTTTAAATCTTGCTACCAGAGATGACCTGCTGAATCTACCGTTCCTATCAGATACTGAAAAACAAGAGCAATGGTCAAGAAAGGAATTGCATGGACGACATCACCATGAGATTAATCAACCACACATCGACAAAGAAGCCTCCAACAAATGGTTGATGAAAGGAGAATTATTTGCGGAAACAGAGAGATTCCTTATGGCCATCCAAGACCAAGTTATCGCTACAAACAACTACAAAAAATTTATTATGAAGGACGGAACATTACAAACAGAAAAGTGCAGGAAATGCCATATAAGATCCGAGATCATACACCATATTACGTCAGGATGCGAACAACTGGCCAATACGGAGTATCTTCACAGGCATAATCAAGTGTGCAACATTATCCATCAGAAACTTGCACACAAGTACGGACTTCTGAATTCCTTCCAGCCATATTACAAGTATCAACCGGCGCCCGTATTGGAAAATGACTTTGTCAGATTATACTACGATAGGCCTGTTATCACTGACAGAATGGTGACGAATAATAGGCCGGACATAGTGGTGTATGATAAGAGAGCCAGAACAGCAATGCTGGTGGATGTCGCCATACCGTATAATAACAACGTGCTGAACAAGTTCTAGGAGAAAAAGTGCAAATACACAGACCTTGTTATTGAGATCAAGCAGATGTGGCACCTCGAGAAAATAGATATTGTTCCTATCATCGTATCCTCGACTGGGTTAATACCCAAAACTTTGAATGATAGCCTTAAGAAATTAGAATTGCATAAGTATACCTTTATAGAAATGCAAAAAGCTGTAATTCTCAATACATGTAGCATAGTTAGGAAATTTATGTCAAGTATATTGTAATCGAGCCCATTCCCTTTGATTGCTGAATCTGGAAAAGGTAAACTATATCCAGCTTACAGCTGAGAAAGTGCATAAGTCCACAATAATAAATAATAATAACATCTTTTTGTAGTTGTAACACTCTGTAAATTTAACTCGAAATAATTGTCGATTCATATAGATAATCAAAAGACCTTTTTAGCGATGTGCATCCCGATCCATATTCGTTATGATTATTTTGTTGATAGGGGGTTGATCTGACAGGCTCAAAATCAGCATAAAAAATGGTCCTGTCTCAGCGAGGTCTCAAATTTTTGTTGGAACACCCTATGTATTGCAATGTATATAATTATTTTTCTCATTGATTGAAATTTCATAGCGTCTATAAATTTTTCAATTGCTGCAATTTTATTTTTCGTTAAACGAAATAAAAGGCGAGAAATTTCACGACAAATACGGGAATATATTTAATCAAAGTTTGCGTGTTTAACAAAGAACGACACAGTTTCCGGTCAACTAGTTTGTCGTGGCAGACTTGTGGGTGATTTAAGGGAGGTGGGTGAGACAATTAAAAGGGGAAGAAGGGGCAGGACGTAGTACACTGGCCAGGTTCGCTATTACATGCAAATAGAATCAAAGTGCTAAAGGAAGACACACCCGAATGAATAGTTCTTGCTGTGAAATATATCATTAACAGTTATAAGTAAAGTATTTCAATTCTTGTCTTATTTGCAGAAAATTAGGAAGTACCATTAAGAAAAAAAAATTGCACCTTCTCTCTCTATTCTATTCACTATTAACCATTTATACCGAATCAGGAAATATACTGACAATTTTAATATTTCGCAATATTTCAAATATCTTCTATCGGTTCGCAACAAATTATATAATATATACTTTCTTCCATATATCTCGGGATATATATATATACATATAAAATTCAATATATTATATATATATATATATATATATATATATATATATATATATATATATATATATGACTTCATGTGTTTCCTTGCGTACATATTCCTCTCATGAGGAATAAACTGAAAGAAATGAATTGAAATTTTTGCGATAAACCCCCAATTATTTATAAGAGAGTTATTGATCAAGTGTTTATTTCAAGTTAGTTATAATGCTACGCGAATCACGAATATGCCCTCGGCAGAATGAGCTGAAGCAGTGATGTGAAATGTCCAACATTGAATTTCTACAAGAATAAGTCAAGGGATTAGAGTGTCCCATTCAACTCTTTCTAGCATGGTCCGCAGGTACAGGGGAACTGGAACTCGTGAAAGGAGATCTGGGCATGACATCGAAAAACAACAGCGATCTATGACCCTTCTTCAAGAATTTCCTCGTTGAGACACGGTTAGCTACTGCTAAGCAGCTTCAAATGCTTCGACAGCACAGCGGAGTGCAAATTAGCACTGAAACGACAGGACAACATCTCATGGAATTTGATTTGAGACTGCGTGTGGCAGTTCGAAATCCAGCTGTAACCGCAGCACATCAAACAGAACAATTGCAGTTTATGGGGGAACATGTCAATTATTTAGAAGCTGACTGGGAGAGAGCTTTGTGTACTTATGAAATGAGATTTTGTCTTTTTCAATTGCGATCCACTTTCTCCAGTGTACAGACGTCGAAATAGAAGATATGATATTGCAACTTTTCATCTACCTATGGTTTTGGTGGAGGTTCAATAATTGTTGTGGAAGGAATTTCTTCCAACGCCAGTACATATCTGGGCATCAAATATTATGGAACCCTGAATACTCAGCAATTAGTTACGGATATTTTAGAAGAACATAATTCAGCATTTTCGAATAATATGGGTGAAAATTTCTTGTTTATGCATGATAACGCCAGTACTCATGAAGCTAATATCATTAGAACTACCAAGATCACGAAATCACTCTAATACCCTACACGAAGACCGGACCTCAATCCCAAGGAACATGTTTTGGACTTTCTCAAAAGAGGATTGAAGCCAGCAAAACCAGCCAACTACCGTGATTGAGTTTCAGAAAAGACTGACCAAAATTTGAAACGAAATGGATCAAAATGCTATCGAGCCGTTGATTTTTTAGCGAGAATCGTAGATGACATGAAGTAACTGTTGCCAGGGGTGGAAATATCCAATATTAACAGATATTTTGGGACTTTAATTTTTTTCTGAAGTTTTGCAATTTTCATTATCAGTTTTGTTTCAATTTTGATGAGTGCCATTTTCATTTTTCAAGCATTCCTTAGTACTGGTGGATTACTGAAAAAATAATTTTTCGATATTGAAACTTCTTCTGAATAAGTTTGAATTTTCAATTTGGTGCGTTAATTTATTGGCGCTCTATGCATGTATTCAGATATTGCACCCGAACAAAAAATAATATTGTGAAGAGTGGATTGGAAAACGAGCTCCTTCAAGAAAGGATATTTAACATTCTTCGGAAGGTTGAATATTGTTCGTTGAATAAAGCTCATCAATGAGTTTACGCATATAGCGATAAAATTCTCCTATTTATCGGATATTGAGATAAAATATTATCGACAAAATTGCCATTAGAAATGGTTTTATTTTTGTATAACTCGATTTTTAACAGTCTATAGTACTAAAGCTCTTTACAATCATCAGCTTCCTAAGTAAGTTCAAATTTTAATCAAAATACACATTCTGGCGGAATTTCTTGACTTTGATTCTGATTGTATATAGCATCAAACAGTTAATTGTTAATCGAACAATAGTAGTAGAGCTACACCTAGATGTCACCACCAAACGTTATTTCAAAACGAGAACTATACATTTGATTATGCATGTCCTGTAAAAATTTATATAATAACAATAATAATAAATCTTTTTTTAGCAATTTGCTATTGAAAACAACATCATATTGCTGGGTTATAGGTATGTAATGTGTTTCACAATATATCCCAAGCATTCTAAATATTACACCAAAAATTAAATATAATTCTTCAATACAAAATCTCTTAATAGAATTTAGAATTCCTGATAATTTTCGGATTCCTTCATTTAATTGGCAGGCTATTAAATGTTATAACTCCTCTTATTAACGCTGTGTTGTAAGTTTTATGAGTTTTACATCTATCAATATAAAAATCGTTTTTATTTCTTGTATTATAATTAAGTTTATCTTTAATGCATGAGTTTTCATAAATTTAGGAACTAATATATTCTTTATCTTGTAAATAAAATCCAATGTTCTGAAATAAATTCTCTGTTTGACACCCATAAGTATTAATACTTTCAACGTACTCCTTACTACACTTATTATTACACTTTGAAATAACTCTCTAGCCTCTATTCTGAATTTTCTGTAAAGTATCCAAATTATTTTTTGTAAACCAAACACAATGTCGAGCAAAAGCCAATATGAGGAGTCACATAGCTTTAAACAGTCTAGTACCAAAATTCACCTCATCGCCTATTCTTGATATGCAATGTATTTTTGTTGACATCTTTTGTTGAGATATAATCACAGTGTAACTTAAAGTCCAAATTCTGATCAAGAACTACTTCTAAGTACTTCATTTTGGTTACTCTATCAACAATATTGTTATTAATTTGAACACTTGAGTTTACCAAATTCAGATTATTTAATTTTACTTCCCAGTATCATATATTTAGATTAATTAACGTTTATTCCTAGACTATTATTACAGAGCCATTCATTTATAGCAGCAAGGTTTTTAGTTATTAATTCAATCATCATTTTTATATTATCGCCTGTTATATACGGCATCATGTCGTCCGCAAACATAGACACAACACTGAATTTCACAAATTTCACTAGGTCATTTATGTACAACAAAAATAACAAGGGCCTTAAAACTGTCCCTTGATGTATGCCGTTCACAATATTCTCTATGTCTTATAAATGATCATAAAATTTATCCTTTGGGTCGTATGACTTAAATATGAAGAAAACCAATTCGAAACATTACCCTTATTCCTAATTTTCTTGAGTTTTAATAATAATAAACTCCTTGAAATGGTTTTAAACGCTGTTTGAAAATACAGCTATGACATATTACCCTCACATTTATCTTTCATCCATTTATCACATGGTTAAAACTGTACTCTCACATGAATGACCTGGACGAAAACCAGATTGGTTTTCAACTATTATATTGTTTTCATCACAGTATTCTAACAGTTGTTGTTTTACTAAAATTTCTATTACTTTCTCATAAACCGGTACTTTATTAATCCCCTAAACTCCTGACATACGATAGTATTAGTAACTTTTTATCTGGAATAATATTTGTTGTTTTCAATAATTTGGAAACTTTCCATATTGTAATGAAGTACTAATAATATCCAAGAATCCATTACCAATAAGGCTAAAAGCGTCTCTCAAAATACTTGGTATTCCGTCTTCTGTTCCACCTGTATTTTTCAGTGATTTAACTATTTTCTTAATTTCCTGTAGAGTCATTATTTTGAAATCAGAAAACTCATTATGTGTAGCTATCTTATCAGTGTAATATTTCCAGTCCTTAAGTTTATTTATTCTCGATAGAATTTCCTTGACACTATTCGCGAAAATATGATTGAAGTTTTAGCTATTTCATCGTCTTTAATAATCAATTTATCACCACACTTTACTCTACTCGTGAAATTTTCAGACTTACCTGGTAAGACACTTTTGATATTTTTCCAAATATCCTGACTTGGACTGTTCTGAGTGAGATTAAAATAAAATGATTTTCCACTTGATCTTAACCTGATTATATCACCTGATTTTTTAATATTCTATATTCTATCCATTTTTGGTCCGACTTTGTGAATACTACTATCTGGTAACTCCTATCTCTCTTCTTCATTAGATCTTCAATTTCATCATTCAACCATAGTTGCACCGGTCTGATTTCATCTACTGGAACCTTGACAATTGGACAATTGTTTCTCATAAACTCTTTAATGGGCTCCAGGAATTTTGCAGCCAAAAATTCACAACATGGACTATTATTGTCCCAAACAGTTTTCATAAGGGTCTTTGGAAAATCGTCAACATCGTAGTCCTTGTAGGAACGTCTATGCAAGTGTGCTTTTACCTTATTTTCCCGCACTTCTTCATGTTATAATTGAAATGATCCGATATTTTGGGTGTCAGATGCACATATGGTTTTGAATTTTTATTGTTTGTAACAACATAATCTATCAGGGTTGCACTGTCTTTAGTTATCTTTGTATAGTCTTTCACTAATTGGTGTAAACCATTATTGTTTATCAATTTAATACACTTTTTCGCATAATAAGTGTCACTTTTCAAGTGTATATTAAAATCACCAATACAGATAATCTCCTCTTTAAATAACATCATCTCATCTAGAAATCCCTCGATGTCCTTCAGAAATAGCGGTACCTCCAATCCCGGTAGATGGTAAATTACAGTCAATAAATACCTTTGCGTACCTAATTTAAATTCAACTATTATGAACCAAAGGTAATTTCTATCATTATTAATATTTTTCACTCTGAACATTATTTCGAGTTTGAACCACATTATAACTCGTCCTGTAAGTTTGGTATTTGATAAACAGTTTATATATTTGTACCCAGGTATATTAAGTTCACTGACCTGCACATCATCCATAGTAAGTGTTTCAACTGAGCATAAAATCTGTGGACTCCATTTCTTAACCAGCAAATCAATCTGATGTTTATTATTCAAATATCCCTGACAGTTTAAGTACAAGTTTTATAGGAACTAGTTGCTATATCTCACCATAATCAATTTTTTTTGTAATAGCCTCCACAATCCTTTTATAACAAGGGCAATTAATATCAAATGCTGTATTTTCAACATCAAGTTTTATTTTTAGATTTTCTATTTTTCGTGTACAGTTTATGCACTTCAGTTCATCAGATGTACAATCCTTTGATAAGTGGTCGCCTGAACACTTGTAACAGACTTGGCCATTTTTGCAGTCCCCAGAGAAGTGATTGACACCTGCACATTTGAAGCAACGTACAATACTGTAATACTCTTGAATAAAGCACCTTCGCCAACCAACTACAAATATGCAGTCAACCACAATCTCAACATATGGTAAATATGATAAATTATGGAGCATCCCTGAAAATTAATGTTATATTAGGAGTATCCTGCCAGAAAAAAAGACTCCTCATTATGGGACACCCTATATATTATGCTTCAATTTGCTCGAAGCTTATTCAGTACTGAGACCTAATTTTAGCTGTTCTACTCATCAACAATACGTATATTTGATTTATCTTCTTTCTTATGGAATCTTCACTACTGTTCATTGGTAGCAATCTAATACAGGGTGAAAACTGTCCAACCATAAAATCTCGAGGAATAATTGAATATCAAAAAATTACAAAAACATGTGAATTTCAGCATTCAGGTTCATTAGATCTATAGAATTACATGCTATTCTTAAAGCCAGAGATTTTATACATTCTCTCATAAATAATACTTATGAATTGTTCCAAGATTTACTTTCAGATTTCAGAAAAGATGTGATTTTAACATGATGGGACACTTACACGATTGGGCCTTATTCAGTGACGTATGTCTAAAGAAACTTTTTATGCTTTTTCAATTCAAATCCATGTTAATTTCTGCTTTAGGGCAGTACTTTATTTACTACTTGTAGTTCTTCTCAAGTTAATTTCCAATAGCATTTATTGTATGAATCTCATAGTCCCGAGTTTTGTTTGAAAAAACTCAAAACTCAGGATTTCTCAAAGGATTCCGTCTCAGCCCATATTAGCAAATATTGTAGCAATCTTGAAGAATCTATAATGAGTAATAACTTACCACGAAAACATTCCACTTTTTGATACAGACAAGTTGATGATATTCATATAAATTTGGAAGTCTCAAACAGAAAAATAGATAATTTTTTTATTTTTACCTAAAATTCATAATTCACTGGTGGAATTGAACGCAACATATCAATAAATTTCCTAGACATAACCGTCCCTTACCTCAATAATAATCTCAACTACAACAAATATAGAAAAGAAACATTTGAAGAATCAACAACCCCAATGAATTCTTCAACCATATTACACATAGATTAGCCGCTTATAATTCA
The DNA here is from genome assembly GCA_013387265.2 of Cryptolaemus montrouzieri. Taxonomy (NCBI): domain Eukaryota; kingdom Metazoa; phylum Arthropoda; class Insecta; order Coleoptera; family Coccinellidae; genus Cryptolaemus; species Cryptolaemus montrouzieri. Next base: position 42,087,838 of record JABFTP020000001.1, on the reverse strand, counting down.
ATAATTCATAGAACTTTTTCCATTTCCTATCCATAACATACTTCAATACGGAAATCAATATCATTAAGAAAACTGCATCAAATAATAATAATAATAATATTCCAGTCTCCCACCTAAATAGTATTATTGAACGCAAAGTACAAAAACAAATTTCAGAAATAGTATTTTGCATTATTGAAAAACCCGGACACAAATAAATATGTCTAATTTACATTGGTCCTTCTGTAGTGAAATTAGCAATTATCTTTCCAAATTTAATTTAAGAACATTTTTTTCTAGTGGTTCCAATATAAACAAGTTATTATGCAATGCTAAATAAAAACTAATAAATTCAAACAGTCCGCAATACACAGAATTGAATGAAATTAAAAAATAAAATTAAAACAGCTTAGGTAGAATAAACAAGTCGAAATTTTGAATCTCGATTCAGAGAACATCTTTTTCACATAAGAAATCCACAAATTACCTGATTTCGTTAGGTAATTTAAAAATATTTCCACAACTGGATGAAAATGATATTGGAAAGTTTGGAAATTAACGAAATTTTAAAATAGTAATCTGGAGTTAAATTACTCCCCGATAATCATCATTTGAAATAGCTACAGTTCTTTCTAATTACTGTTAGCTCTAGACACTTGCATATGACTTAACCGTCGAAACCGGTCTTGTGTATTGAAAATAATCATTGTGGAGATAAAAAAAGAGTGTTTTATTTTATTCAAAATGTAATGATTCTGCTTATACTGTTTATTCACAACACACTGACGAACCAGATATTGATGTATAAGCGGCGGGAGAGTCAGGATTTTTCCTCAAGTTTTATCTTCCTGTTATCTTGAATCATACAAAATTTTGTTTGCCGTTTCTTCTGATTTTTTCAGCTTGTTTTAAATGTTTATCCCTTGGACATACTGCACTTTTTTTGATACTGTTTTGAATCACATTGAAATTTGACACCATGGCATAATCCATTTTCTCCACTAATTTTTGGTTATATACTTTTTTCATTCGAATAAATAATTAAATAATATTTATATTCAATGATAATAAAAGTTACTATCATCATTCAATTTATGAGTAATAATATCATATTAAATACATCGAAAAATAATTGTTAATTGATTCCGCCATTACTACGTGATAATTAATCATGCTGATTATAAGAAATTAAACTCTTTTCATACTATCACAAGAGTTCATAAAAAATCAGGATTGCAATTCTGGTCTGTCGACCTTCTTCAGCTCACAACAAGTACTAAACTCAAGTTGAAATACATACATTCATAAACATGTTTTTACAAAATTAATAAGGGTGTAAACAAGAATGTTCAAAGTAGGTATTATTTGAAGATATAAAATATGGACGACTAAGCCAGACATACTAGTCGTTCAGAAGATTATCTCTATGACGAATTTGTTGGAGCTTGAAACAACTATGGATTCTAACAAATCTAACTTTCGTCCCTAAGATATTCGGTGAATAATTTGAAGTTCATCTAACGTGGAAAATAATGGCCATTTTCGATATAATGAGGAGCGAATATAGATTCGTCGATTGTCTGGTTATTGTAATTTGATTGAAGCCCTTACAATCTAGTTTTGAATGAACGACCAGTCAGACCTATATCAACACCTTAACAGTTTGTAAACTCCAGTATTGTCAAATCTATCAGTTTCATCTTTACTATTGAGAAATTCTTGGGAGAGCTTCATGTGGATTTTGGAAAGCTACTTCTTTATGCTGTTTTGAAATGACATTTGCAATGTTTTCGCTGATAGGGCCAAAATATATTAATGGAATGTATTTATCTGTTTATCTGTATCAGTTCATTTCATATGTGGGCAAATATTATGATATGCTATTTGCGTTGGTTTCTTTCTGATCATTCCGTTCATTATTTTTGTTCTTAGCTATTCTTTTTTATGCGCGCTTTCCAGGAATAGGCGAACCTTTTACACTACATGAGTGGGCGCCTGGGAAGAAATGAGGTGTCTGTTTACTCGCTTCTTGAAGAGAGCCAAATTGTAGGAGGTTGGGAAGATGTTGTACGGAAGCAATTTCCACAACTCACTGGACCTGTAAACGAAGGTTCTTATAGAGAGAGGTTCGAGGGGTCGTTAAATATACCGCCCTATGATATAACTACTTGACAGACTAGTCTTGTGGAAAAACATGAGTTTTTCCGGAACAAGGCCTTTCAGCTCCTTGAAGCATCTTCCGTGTATCTGTGAAACAGAGAAAGGTCAGCAACTTGTCTTCTGAGAGCCAGCGGTTGGAGATCACGGGTGATATCCGTGTGGTCGATGAGGCACAGCCCGTTTTTGCACACTATTCAACATCCGCAACTAATGTTTGGGCGCAGATCCCCATGCATGGGAACAATATTCCAAAGCAGACCGAATCTGCGCCTTATATAAGAGCAACAGTTGATGCTGACTTAGCTATTGCTGATTCATGTTCATGCCAGCAAAACCCGGAGTTGACCGTTATTCCGAGAAGGTGCATCGAATCTTAGGAAGCAATTTGTTGGCCTTGTATCATTAGATGAGGTTCTCAAGCGGGGACTTTCTAGAAAACGTAGTTGCTTGCGTCTTGCTCCCGTTGAAGCTCACCAGGTTCAACTGACGCCACTCAGATATTCCCTGTAAGTCAGAGTTTAAGTTATCAATTTTTTGACATCTCTGACGCTGAGATTCCGCAGCTGTAATCGACCGCAGACTACTGAAAGACGAAACTAGGTTCTAATCGTCTGTAAAACCGAAGATCTTGTTCTCTGTACATGACAGAAGATCGTTTATCTGCAACAGAAACATGGTTGGCGAAAGAATGGATCCCTGAGGTACTTCTGCTTGCAACCGAAAACAATCAGATGTTATTTCTTAAATAGATGACACTTCTCTGGATATATTTTAGTTGGATAATGGTAAAGTTGGTAAATATTATGATGTATGTATATTTCTTGATCATTCCGTTTATTATGTATGGGGGATAACTATTGTTTTCAGCTATTTCTCCAATAGTTGACACTTTCCTGGACATATTTTTTTCGGCTATTGGCTAAGAGGAAGCCCTATGAATCATTGAATTGAACGTAGCGTATTTATGAGATTTTGGGTATGTTGAGTCATAAGGAATGCAGGTATCAGTAAAGATAAGTTTTCAATATATATCAAAATTTAATGTATTGATTTTATTGGTGATTGTTAGATCTAAAAATAAATCTGATAATCGATTTCTCTTTACATTTTGAATTTAATTTTGGGATGAATACAGTGTGAGATAAAAATTGATCTAGTTGTCTAGCGATTCCAATGAAACATGCTAGTAAATCGTCTAATTTCAGTACCAAAAATGTACTAATTTTAATCTGAAAAAAATGAATATTCAATATATTCGATATTCGCCATGAAAATTTCAGCTAGTAAAGAACTCAATAGATATCCCATCGGCAGACTGTGAGGTTGTTCATAAAATTTGTTGAATTTGAAATAATTCTATTGCAGACACAACAAATTCAATAACGAATTCTATGAACAACCTCCCTTATCCAAAATCTCATAGATAAGCTGTGTTTAATGCACTGACTCGTATGGCTTTCTCTTAACCAGTATCCAAAGAAAAAATGTCCCGAGAAGTGTCATCTATTGAAAGAATAACTGAGAACAAGAATAATAAACGGAATGATCAGTGTTAAATTCCACAATTTAACCCAGCTCTGTGAATTTCTATAAATCAAATATTCTAGGAAAACTTTCATAAAATCCCAGCTTAGGTTCTATGAGTTATAAACACCCAGTGTAGGTATATTTTTTTATTACCAGTTGTTCCGGCCATCTGGGAGATGGTTGGTATACGCCGACATCTACTCTCTCTCTTTCAAGATCTTTTGTACCATTCAATTCAATTTCATCTTCCGAACAGTTAACATACCCGTTTGCTCGCTGTAACCTTAAACTCGTGCACGTTTGTGAATACAATTTCATATAATAAACATATATCGAAGTTAATAAATCAAAGGTTTACTGTATGCATTCATCAATACCCGCAACGGGAAACATAATTAGTTTTGACTAATTCCCAACAAAACAATCAGAAAGAAACAAACGCTAATAGCATAGCATAATATTGGCCCACATATAGAATCAATTTATTCAGATAAATATATTTCTTTAACATACTTTGGCCCTATCAGAGAAAAGATTGCAAATGTCATCTCAAAACAGCATGAAAAAGTTGCTCTCAAAATCGACATGAAACTCTTCCAAAAATGTTTCAATAGTAAAGAAAAAACTGATAGATTTGACAATACTGGAGTTACCAAGTTGTCCTGCATGGATTGTGAAGGAGTTTATATAAACACTTCAAAAAATTAGGAACACTTACCAATATCTTTAAAATATGAATTTGATGATTCGAATATATAGAAATCTTTTGGTTTTTGTTAGGATGTATTGTATATAATGTATTCTCAAGAAAATAAAATAATATTTTACTTCTCCAAAGCAAATTTGATATTTGAAAATGACGAAATTTGGTGAAACACAAAAATCCTGAACTAATATTTTCGAACTTATATTTTTCAGTACCCAGAATATCCACCTCTGTTATTAATGATACTTTGGCATCGTCGCAGCATGCTCAATATTAAATTGTCTATTACATTTTGGCCTAAGTCATTCCAAGCCCCCTGAACTGCTAATCGAAGCTCCTGTTCATGATGGAAGACGTCTTGACGCAGGAGATTTCTTTTTAGGATCTCCCACACATGCTCGATGGGATTCAGATCTGGGGAGCAGGATGGCCAAGGTAGAAGATCGATATCATTCTCTTCAAGAACAACTCTTGCACGATGAGGAGGGCATTATCTTGTTGGAAGAGTGGTTCCAATATAAACAAGTTATTATGCAATGCTAAACAAAAAACTAATAGATTCAAACAGTCTGCAATATACAGAATTGAATGAAATTAATGTACAACCGCTTAGGTAGAACAAACAAGTCGAAAAATTTTGAATCTCGATTCAGAGAACATCTCTTTTCACATAACAAATCCACAAATGTCCTGATTTCGTTAGGTAATTTAAAAATTTTCCACAACTGGATGAAAATGATATTGGAAAGCTTGGAAATTAACGAAATTTTTAAAAAAGTAATCTGGAGTTAAATTACTCCCCGATAATCATCATTTGAGATAGCTACAGTTCTTTCTAATTACTGTTAGCTCTAGACACTTGAATATGACTTAACCGTCGAAACCGGTCTTGTGTATTGAAAATAATCATTGTGGAGATAAAAAAAGAGTGTTTTATTTTATTCAAAATATAATGATTCTGCTTATACTGTTTATTCACAACACACTGACGAACCAGATATTGATGTATAAGCGGCGGGAGAGTCAGGATTTTTCCTCAAGTTTTATCTTCCTGTTATTTTGAATCATAGAAAATTTTGTTTGGTTCAGCCGTTTCTTCTGATTTTTTCAGCTTGTTTTAAATGTTTATCCTTTGGACATACTGCGCTTTTTTGGATACTGTTTTGAATCACATTGAAATTTGACACCATGGCATAATCCATTTTCTCCACTAATTTTTGGTTATATACTTTTTTTTCATTCGAATAAATGAATAAATAATATTTATATTTAATGATAATAAAAGTTATTATCATCATTCAATTTATGAGTAATGATATCATATTAAATACATCGAAAAATAATTGTTAATTGATTCCGAAGGTAGAAGATCGATATCATTCTCTTCAAGAACAACTCTTGCACGATGAGGAGGGGCATTATCTTGTTGGAAGAGTGGATTTTGACCAATTGTTTGGAGATACGGTACCACTACAGGTAAAACTATCTCATTTGCGTAAGAATTTCCCGTGAGTTTGTTCTGCATGAAAACGAGGTCAGTTCTTCCACCAAGGCGTATACCTCCCCAAAACATCACTAATCCGCCTCCCTGTCTAACATTTTCTCGAGCATGCTGGAGACGGTTTTGCTTTTCAGGTTCCCTCCATATTCGAATTCTTCCCGAATCGGGATAATAACTAAATCTAGATTCATCACTGAAGAGAACTGTGGCCCACCTCTCTTGATCCCAGTTAACGTGTTCTTGGCACCAAGCTAAACGAGCAGCGCGATTTCCATGGATCAGTTGTGGAACTCTTAAAGGACGTCTGGAGTGGAGTTGACCTTCGGCAGTCGATTTCTCACAGTGTGGTCGGAAATTTGTACATTATGAACTCGTGATAGCTTTTGAGCTAATTGAGATGCTGTGGTAGTACGATCTCTTTGGTAAAACCAAAAATCGGTCTTGGGCGACTGTAGTAATCCTGAAACGACCTGTATGGCGTTCTTCTACGCTACCTGTTTCATTGAAACGCGACCATAAACGGCTTATGACACTTGGGCTACTTCCCAGAACCCTGGATACTTCCCGTTGTGAGCTCCCAGCTTGGAGCATGCCAACGGCTCGTAACATCTCTTCTCTAGTCAAATGTCATTTTTCCATGGTCGAATCACAAAACTTGAATCTTTTATTTGTGCTCTATAATTTGGTGAGAAATTGATGCATGTGTTCATTTCTTAAAAAAAATCATCCATATTGATCGTTCTGGATACGATATATCGATATTCAGAAGTGTTCCCTTGACTTTTTTGGAGGTGTTTAAGTCTGACTGGTCAGAGCATCAATCAGACTATAATATCCAGAGAACCGACGAATCTACTATCGCTTCACGTATCGAAAATGGCCTTTATTTTCTATATTTATTTTGTACCCATAGATCAACTTCAAATCATTTATTTTATTTTTATTTTCAATCTCCAACAAACTTGTCATAGAGATAATCTTCTGAACGACTAGTATGTCCGGCTTATTCGTCCATATTTGATATCTTTAAAAATACCTGCTTTTAACATAATTCGTTTATCCCTTTACACCCTCATAAGTTTTGTATTTACCTGTTTATGCATGTATGTATTACAACTCTAATTAGCTGAAGATGGTCGCTAGACCGAAAAAGCAATCCCGATTTTCAATAAACTCTTGTCTGTTTGTTTTTCCTTTAACGTGCTCTATTTCTGCCTTTCGGCTTATAACACGTCGAGGAATTCTGTCACCTCACTAACCCGGGAATTTTGCCGAACCCCTCTCGTGTCGAGGGAAGGGATCTTTAATGTCCAACACATCTCTGTTAGACAGGACCGACAGCTTTACATCTCCTCCAAAAGATGGACACTCAAGCGATTCCCAAAATCCGAAAAATCGCACCGGCTTTGTGGGGATTGAACCCAGGTAACTCTGCGTAGGAGACGAGCAGCATATCCCATACGCCACCGAGCCGTCTTATAAACTCTTGTAATAGTATGAAAAGAGTTGAATTTCTTATAACCATCATGATAAAATATCACGTAATAACGGCTTAATCAATTAACAATTATTTCATATTGTAAAACCTTAATCTTCAAGCAGAGCAGGAGGATCAAAATATCTTGAACTGCATTCGCAATATTTTCACCTTGAAATATTGATTGTTTAAGAAAACATATCTTTGCTGCCAACAAACTAATTGCTGGTTTTTAATAAACCAAAACGTTGTTGATTTATATATGACCGCAATATGGTAATTTTGGCATAGTACACTCGAAATCATGCGTGCTCTAATTGAGAATTTTTCTCTTCAGCTAACACGAATCAAGAAATAATATAGCAAAACTTTAATGTTATATTTAGATTAGGTAGTCCAATAATCTATGCCACCCTTATTATATCCATGTAGGATAATGTTTTCTACTTTCCACTTTGTGTTATCAGCACGCAAATCTGTGGAAGAAACTCTCTGGTTGAATGTTTGTTTTGGACTAAACAACTGTCGATGTCGTGTGCATTGTTTCTATGACCTTATGAATAAATCGGGGTTCACCACGTTTAACTCTGAGGATATTTGCTGCAATGGCCGAACAATTAGTGCCAAAGTTATTTACTTAGCTTTTAGATTAATTTCTTATATTCACGTTAAAAATACTCCTAAGTGATTCAATTGTTCTGTTGTTATATGTCACGTTTTTATTATAGAACCTCGTCCTCGATGAAACTTGAGGTGTGTGATTATGTTTCGTCTTGTTTAGTAGACAAATTTTTATGAAGAAGTACCGCAGCTAGATGAAATAGAGGTGTTCAAAATAAAACACTTCTTTTTGATTTCCACAATGTTTCTTTTCAATACACTCGACCAGTTTCGACATTTACATCATTTTCCTATATCTAGAGCTAGCAGTTATGAGTAGAGAGTGGAATTGTAAAAAATTTTGAAGAATATGTGAAGTGTAAATATCATTCGAAGGGCTTTTTAAGCACAATAATAAGAACAAGCTCTCTTAACTAAGAATTCATTCATCAAACTTAAGATTATTTTATTTTTTATTACAAAACGATTTAATTACTAAAGGTTTTCAAAATTTTATGAAGCGAAAGTGTGACGCTCATCGCGTTGTATATCTACTGAGGTGATAGAAGCATGTTTTAATTTTTGAAGCTCGTTTTTGGCGAATCTGGTTTCCAAGTTGAAATCTCCGTGGAAAATTTTCAAAACCTTCATTATTTTCTGAAACCATTTTCAATTTGCCGAACATAATTTCACATCTAATTTTTTCTCATTCATTTTTAAAATTTTCCTACAGAATCGGTGAAAGGTTGGTTTTTTTTTCCAAAAACCAAATTGAATAAACTAATAATTTTGTTTGATGAACACAGGACTTCTTCATTTCCAAACAAAGTTTTCGATTGTACTATAGGGGAGAAAGAATCTGATACTAGGTTGGTGATTTTTTCGATGGCATTGAAATGTTTCAGCGTAAAAAGCCGCACTGAGCCACGTTCTCCATCCATGGTTGTAATGGTAGCAACAAATTAGGCAAACCTTCTTAATTGAACTGTATTCGAAGATGAGCTTCGAGGAACAGTTTTTCTACGTTTCTTATTAAGTAATTCACGAGTAGAAACTTCGGTGGAATAATTTCTGCTACTCTGTTAACACCATGAGCCAAGCATATAATGTGAACTACATTTTCATGAATGATTTTCAAATTTTGTTCGGTCTTTCTCATATAACGTGCAGCATCTGATAAAAAAATTATAAATTTGTTTGATAGAACTGCATTTGATAGCAAAAATTCATCAGTGCATTTTGTATGAATCTTGTAACAGTTACATTATTCGCTTCATTTAGATGCTTAGAGGCTCTAAGGAATGAAAGCCCTGGAATAATATCTTCCAGTGCTTCAATAAGCCGGTAAACTATGTTCCACATACCATCTGTTGTTTCGTTCACAATAACATAAAAGTGATTTTTACCTATAGCTTTTATGATTTCGTTCATTGTTGTGCTGACAAACACTCGTTTTGAACGTAAATGTAAGAATAAATAAAAAAAAACACGTGGTTGGCTAGTATACCACGCGTGCCGCAGCCGATTTACGGAGATAATGTGGACTCGATGAGGTCGGCGGAGGAAAAGAGAGCAAGTCTTAGAAATGCACGGATATTAGATCCTCAGTTGAGGTAGTACCCAGAGTACGTTCTGTGCTCAGCTATGTCGGACGGGCCTACTTGGCCATCTGAGACTGAGAAAGCGTAGTTAACACGGTAACAGGTTTAGTCAGAGGGGCCTAGAGCGATATATGGTCAGATAGCGTAGTGATAGCCTCCTTATTCAGTTTTTATCCAGGTGCGTCGCTTCTGTTGCTGGCGTCGGTCCTACCATGTGCGGAAGTAGCGGAATTCTTCGCTTGGTTTCTCGTTGTCACCATTTATCGGCTTACTCAGTCGGTGATGAGTTTCACAACGAAGAAAGCCATGCCCTAATAGCGCACGTTGGGTACCACTTGCTACCAGGAAGGGTTTACACACACGAAGAAAAAGGTAAATAGTTAACAGAAATACTCGTTGTAAACGTTAATGTAAGATTATATGAAGAAGAAACGTGGTTCGCTGGTAGTCAACGGCGATATGGCAATATGGCTAGAGTCCGTAAAGTTGACTCGTGGCAACGCGTGCTGCAGCCGATTTAGGGAGACAATGTGAACTCGAAGTGGTCGGCCAAGGAAAAGAGAGCTATTTTCAGAAATGCACGGATATTTAGACGTTCGGTACAAGTAGGCCCATAGTACGTTCTGTGCTTGGTCGGAGGGGCCTAGAGCGATCTATGGTTAGATAGCGTAGTGAACATGATAACAGTTATTTAACTTTTTCAATGGAATATTTGAAACGACCCACGCTCTTCACAATTCTTCATTGAACTATTTCTTGTTACTCGTTTATGAGAGGCAAATTGTTTGAAATATTGCTGCCTTTTTCAACGTTCCTTATTCTTGCAATATTCGAAACATGCTTAGCTGTTCTGACAAATTGGTCAACGTAAAATTTAGTATCAACTTCAATCTGAAACAATAAATTAAAATTATTTGAAGGCCTTGTCATCAACCAAAAATCTACGGGATATTACTCTCAATTCTTAAATATTCCAATACACTAGGCAAAAACTAACCGTAGCAATCAAAAGAGCTGTATTCTTCTACCCTACTTATGTAAAGGAAAAAATGAAATATATTTTTATAAGTACGCTGATATTTTCGAACATGCTCTCCATAATAGACTTTCTCCATCCATAGTCATCTCTGGACATGGTTCGATTCATTTCGCGTTAAATTTCACTTTTGGCATTTTCAAACTGTCTTCACCGCACTTGATTTCAACACTGAATGATTCAAAATACTTGTTGTGATAAGGAAAAAGAGAATGAATAACCGCTAATCTATTGCCACAAGTCATTTGAATTAAAGAAAAAGATTTGACAGGTAATTCAAATTATAGTTCACCAATCATTCCCATTTACGACACATATGTTCTTATAGGTTTTATTACTTTTTTGTTTGGCCTTGAATAGTAATTTGTTCATGTTGGAAGCACTGGAAAATGGGGTTGTTGAATTAAATTTGGAAAGATAATTGCTGATGTTAATACAGAGGGGGACAATATAAATTAGGCATGGGTATTTACTTTCTGGTTTTCCTATAAGGGAAGTGTTTTGTGGTCTTGCTGCTCTTTAGAAAACATTTGCGATTTAACACAGATTTGGTTCAATTAGAGATCGTATATTGGTGTATACACACAAGCAATTTCATATGGAATCACTCGGTATTTCACATAATTATTTGTTTTTAACCATGGATCCTTAACAACTTGTGAAGAATGAAGTTTTTGTGATAAAAAAACTGGATAGTATGGTAACAGATGTTGAATTATCACCACATGTTCGGGATATTGTACTCAGTCGTCACTGAGATTTGAAACTGTAAATTTCCAAATTTAAGAAAGCCTATAATTATAATTGAAAATGCCTTATGTTGGATTGTCCGATGTGCAGAGGGGTCAAATTATTGACTCTTTGAAGAAGGGGTGACAAAGAGGGATAAAGAAGCCACAATGGGGTATCATAGAAGGTGATTTCAAAAACCTACGCCCGTTACGTGGAACTACAATCACTGCAAAACAAGCCTGGAGGAAGTCGCAGGAAGATACTTCTGAAGAACAAGACCGCTTTTCGTGCCTAATTGCAAGAAGAAACCCTAGCGCGTCGTACCCCATACTCCAAAGGCAACTTCTGGAAGCATCTGTGTATAAGTCGAAACGATACGTCAAAGACTTCGTTCAAAGGTTTTATAAAGCAGAAGGCCCTTATGAGTTCCAGAGCTAAACAGGAAGCAAAAAATTAACAGAATTAATTGGTGTATCGAGCACCAAAATTGGAATATTGAGAATTGGCGAAATGTTCTTTTTTCGGCTGAGACCAAAATTGGTGTTCGATCAGATGACTGCCGGATTCGGGTTTTAAGGGGTCATGGAAGACAGGCTAGACTCCCAGCAGCAATCCAAATTCCGGAATACCAAGGGGGCAGTGTGATGTTTTGGGGTGGCATTATGCTGAGGGGCAAAACAGATTTGATTTCGTTTCCTTCGAGTGTACCGGCTAGAAATTACGTGGACCTAAAGCAAGAGCATAGTAAGACTCTGGCGCGGTGCCCACAGTGAGAATTTTACTTTTATACAAGACAATGCTCCTCCGTATACCAGCAACCTCGCGCAACATCATCTTGAAACAGAGGGAATCGCTATTTTGGACTGGCCAGCTTGCTGTTCAGACCTCAATCCTATCATACTTTCATGGGATAATCTCAAAAGGATCACGCCAGGATAATCCAAGAACCCCACAACAGCTCATCCAAGCCTCAACAGAAGAGTGGTAGAATATCACCAGAGGAGGTCAGAAACCTAATCCAAAGCGTTCCTAGATGGATTCAGGCCTGTATCAGGGCAAGATGAGGTAATACAAGCTACTGAGGTCGAGAAAAACGCCTGCCAAACTGTTTTCTATACTGAGGCGGAGTTTGAGAGCGATTTGTCATTTACTCCGTTTATAGTGCTCGATTCTGTTAGTTCTCACACTGTGTTTTGCGATTTTCACGATCGATAAAATATCGAACAAATAATTTGTCTCAAATTTTGTATTGCAAATGCAATTTCGTGTCCGAATCGCAGGTACAGAAGGCCTTTGATAATTCGACTTTATCAAAAACAACCATACAAGTGGTATAGTGCATTTAACAGAGGCCAATATGTGGTGAAAGATTTTCCTCGCTCTAGTCGGCCATCAACATCTTCCACTGAAGTTAAAATCGATGAAGTGAATGAACTTCTTGTGTCTCACGTATCAATTCGTACCATTTAAGACGATTGTTCGGGCATGAAACAAATTTCCGGTTGACTAGTTCCAAAAAGACCTGAATTATCTTGAAAAATTGAATCGAGTGAAAGTCTCTGAAGACATGCTAGAACTAGTTTTTGCAATCCAACATTCATGAAACGCATAGTAACTGGTGATGAAAGATGGGTTTATAAGTTTGACATGCAAATCAGTGAACAAGCTCCGGAATTATGCCTTCCAAGTGGAACAAAACCGAAAGAAACACGTAAAAATTGATCAAAAGTCAAGTTAGTGTTGGCTGTTTTCTTTGATTATCGCAGTGTTGTGCACTCGGAACTCTTGTCAGAAGGTCAGACGATAAATAAAGAATATTACGTGAGCGATGTGCAGCGTTTTAGGGCAAATTCGTCGAAAAATGCCAGTTTTGTGGGAAGAAAACTCATGGATTATGCACCATCGCACAAGACTATCATTGTCAATAAATACTATCGCACAAACACCATATTCACCTAATATGTCTCCGCTCGACTATTTTTCTTCAAATCTCGAATTCCACTTCGAGGTACCCGTTTTGAACCACTAGAAGATATAGAAGAGAATTCGAAGGGATAACTGAAGTGAATTTCGTAAATAGCGTTTGAAAAATGTTTTGATGGTTGGATCATTCGTTAGCGTGAATGTATTATTTCGGAGGCGACACAATGAATTGAGATGAAAAATAAATATTTTGTGTTTCATTCGACAATTTGTTGTACTTGTTTGACAGAATGTAGTTCGAAAATCATTCAACAAAAAAAATTGCGTCTTAGCTTTCTACTTAAGAAAGTGTCCTCAATTGTCGGAAAAGGTTTCATCTAACTTCTATAACAGGCTTGATATTGGTATACACCGAAATTTCAAAAAATCGGGACAAAATAAGATAGATGCGATCTGTTTTCACCAATGAGTTTTCCTCCTAAAACGAGGATGGAGAAGGAAAGCTCATTTCACTCTATTTGTAGTATTTTAGTTAACTGCCGTACTGAAACATCGAAAGAATAACACCCTGTACATCACATCATTCTACAATCAAATATTCTCCAAGCTACTGCTTTCCCTTAAATGAAAATAGTTATATTATAATGACTGAAACAATTAATTAACCGATTCAATGCATCATTCTAAGTATTATTATCTCTTTCATATTCGAAGTTGAAACGACAATTAATTCATGTCCTTTTTTCATGCTTTGGAAATGCTCTGGTTTTAAATTTCTCTGCAATTTGAATAATTAAAGTTTCAAGTGGTTGTTTTAGAGCAGATATCAAAATTAGCGTTATTGAAAGAACGCCGGAATGGAATTCTATCAACACAGGGTTAAACAGGTTAGAACCAGCCCAAAGTAAAGGTCTCCATAATACTACTGATAAATACCGAAACTGAATCTCAATCACAAGATGCATTTCCAAATGATGGAAATAATGAGATTCGATTGAACGATCTGCTGTTATTTTTCTGATAAAACAATAGGAAGTTTGTAATTAATACAATGACAAAGGCGAAAGGAATGAACTCAAATTTAACGAAAGTTGGTATATCGATAGTACTAAAATACTTTGCAAGCAATAAAAATTTCTGTGCATTGGAGTTAACTAAAGCGAAGTACAACTATACTTCGATAATTATTTTATTCGCCGGCTCGGTGGCGTAGGGGATACGATTCTCGTCTCCTGCGCAGAGTTACCTGGGTTCATTCCCCACAAAGTCGGTGCGATTTTTCGGAGTATCCATCTTTCGGATGTGAAGTGTCGGTCCTGTCTAACAGAGATGTGTTCAACATTGAAGATCCCGTCCCTCGAAACGAGAGGGGTTCGGCAAAATTCCCGGGTTAGTGAGGTGGCAGAATTCCCCGGCGTGTCATTGGCCGAAAAGCAGAAATAGAACACGTTAAAGGAATAACAAACAAACAAATTGTTTTATTCATGTCCATTTAAGAGCACTATATGTATATTAGTTAACCTAGTAATCTAAAGGAAAGTAAAATACAAAAAAATATTGGTATGTACATATTACCTAAGCTACTGGACACATTATTCTCATTATATCTTTGAAGTGAAAAAGTTTAATGGTGGTCTTTTATAAATTCTTCAATTATTGATCTATACATACTTCAACAAAAATTTTCATTGCCTCTTGCTGTGGATTTACTTATACAGGGTGCTTCAACGAAAACCAAACAGAGGCTATATCTACCAAGATATTCATTTCTGATCAAAACGCAAAAACAGATCAATTTTTGTTTCAAGAGGTACAAAACTTGCCTGAAATATCAGTTCCCTAAGCGGGGGTTGCAATCCTTGAACATTTTGAATAGGGTAGATGGGTCGAGTGATAACCCAAAAGAAAGGTGGTATCTTTGTCTACATCGCCTTGAACGAATTCCCTTTTTCAAATGAAAACTGTAAAATATACAGGGTGAGCAACTGAAAGATAGGGAAGACTATTTCCCTGAGACTATTCAAGTTTCAGTGAAGTAAAATGGAACAGATCCATGCTGATCGATGGCAGTCATCATCAAGTACCATCCTAATCTCGAATTTCAACCCCTGGAGCAGGGCTTACCACCCTTGAAAATTTGGAAGAAGGTAGATGGGTCGAGTGATACCTCGAAAGAAAGGTATTATCTTTGTCTGCATCCCCGTGAACGAATTTTTCATTTCTGATTGAAAACTGTAGAAGATACAGAGTGAGCTACTGAGAAATAGAGGAAACTATCTATTACCCTGAGCTATTCAAGTATTAGTGCAAAAAAACGGAACAGATTCATTCCAGATCAAATGCTGTCATTTTCTGAAACACCATTCACATCTCAAATTTCAACCCCTAGAGTAGGGGTGACCACCTTGTGATATTTTTAAAGCAGAAGATAGATCCAGTTTTAACCTTCTGAGAAAGGATTTTTGTTTGTCTCCACAATGGTGTGCAAGTTTTCGTTCTCCATCAAAATTACTGGGTGAGCATCTGAAACATTGGAATGATTATGAAGGATTATGATTCTTGAAAGAAAACGATAAAACTATCAGTCATAGCAACTCCATTGATCTTTGAACATTCGTTGTACGATATGCGAGCAATGCATCTAGAGTTGGGTTCACATGTACATGCGTTTTTATCAGTTGACTGAAAGTAACCTTTTTTGTTTTCACAAGTGATACTGTATGATCATCGTCTTCATGTGAAATGACTCTTATTTGACGATACGAATCAACATTGTGGATCAGGAACGCCGATGTTACAATGATCAGATTTCTTCAACAAGAAAAAGAAAATTGATTCTCAATGTTTTCGTATTTTTTGTATTCAATTTTATCGTCCTAATTTTATTCCACATTAGTTGTGAAAATTCTGTTGCATTCATCACAATAATTTCTCTTCTATTCAAATATTAGTTTTCATTGAATCGTCATGGTTTACTCGATACCTGAGAGGGTTGAAATGATTGAACTATTTTTCAGTTCTGATAGTTGCGTGAACAGAACAGCCAATATCTTCAAACAACGCCACGAAGGTGCTAAAGTGACTTCGAAGTATGTACTAGAATTAGTTGCCAAATTTCATGCATTTGGATCGGTGCAAAATAAGAAGCGCGTAATTGATCTGGAATGAATCTGTTTCATTCTTTTGCACTAATACTTGAAAAGCTTAGGGCAATAGATAATCTTCTCTATTTTTCAGTAGCTCACTCTGTATCTTCTACAGTTTTCAATCAAAAATGAAAATTCGTTCACAGGGATGCAGACAAAGATAATACCTTTCTTTCGAGGTATCACTCGACCTATCTACCCTCTTCCAAATTTTCAAGGGTTGTCACCCCTCCTCCAACGGTTGAAATTCGAGATGATCAGCATGGATGTGTTCCATTTTACTTCACTGAAACTTGAATAGTCTCAGGGCAATAGTCTTTCCTATCTTTCAGTTGCTCACCCTGTATCTTTTACAGTTTTCAATTAAAAATGGAAATTCGTTCAAGGCGATGTAGACAAAGATACCACCTTTCTTTTGAGTCCCTCGACCCATCTTCCTTATTCAAAATGTTCAAGGATTGCAACCCCTGGCTTAGGGGGTTAATACTTCAGGCAAGTTTTGTACCCCAAAAGATGTCCCCCTTGAAACAAAAATTGACCTGTTTTTGCGTTTTGATCAGAAATGAATATCTTGGTAGATATAGCCTCTGTTTAGTTTTCATTGGAGCACCCTGTATGAGGTGTGAGTTGTCTATCAAGTTTACTGTAGAATGTCATTAGTCAAAAATCTAATTGTTTCCGTATTGGAGACAAAGAAAAGATTGAGTTAACATACATAAATTTTCCATATGATTATTGTCCATAACCTATTATTATGCAGATCAAGTCTGCTATGTATAAAATCATAAGCTGTGATGACGTGAAGTACTGCTTAGTTTTCCCTGAAAAGGAAACTGAGCTTAGAGGAGCAAACTTCGTTGTTGAACGTGATGCCGAGTAGATGAATATTCTTTTCTTTGCATAATTAAATGAGGCTATTCAGTTGAGATTTCTCTGGCGAATATTGTTGATTGCCCCTTTACGCGTTGAAATTGACAAATTCCAACTGGCCACATCTTCTCCAAATCTGATTTCAGAGACATGCTCTGTTGTTTTATTTGTCGGTGTTACTCAGCAGTTATAGAACGCTGACTAACAAATGAGAGTAACAATCGTCCGCAAATCCAAATATTTTGTTTCTGGTGGAGGGGAGCAGATCATTATTCTGCAACAGAAAGAGAATTTGCGAAACTATGGAGCCTTAAGGTGCGTCTGCGTTAACCTGAAATATTCACTCGTTACACTATCAACGACCACCTGAATCAATGTGTTGAAAAGAATATAACTAATCCACGCAGCTTTCCGGGAAGTCCATATGTCCTGTCCTGTCAGCCGTTTTCTACCCTCTGGATACAGCCCTTCCTTTTACTCCTCCACAATTCCCTACTCTCTGCTACCTGGTACCAGTTTAAACCTGCAGTTCTTTTTAGGTCATCACTCTATCTCACTTGAGGTCGTCCTCTTCCTCTTTTCTGATCTCATGGCCTCCATCTTATTATTTTTCCACTCCAGTTTTCCAGGTGTCTAGCCACATTTCCTGCCCATTTCCATTTCAAGTAGGCAGACCTCCTCACCACATCCTCTACACCAGTCATCTCTCTTATGCAATTGTTCATTTTACGATCACTCAATTTGATTCCAAAGATATTTCTCTCTATCGTGCTTTACTCTCAGTTTGTCGAAGATGGGTTTTGTTAATACCCACGTTTCTGCGCCGTATGTTGTTACAGGTAAGAGGCACTGGTTGTAGAGATCAGCTCTCAGACGTAGTGGAATACGCATCTGAATCACATCTTTCATTTTCAGTTCTTGATTTGCTTTTCCAATAGTGATTTTTTGGCCAAGATATTTGAAACACTCTACTTTCCCTATCTCGTTGTTTTTTATTATAAAATGTTGCTCAGGTTCTTCTTGGTTTGACATATATATAGATTTCTCATAGTTGATTTCCAAATCCACCCTTTTTGTTGTTTTACGAATATCATCTATGTGTACTCAGTTCTTCCTTGGTCTGACCAATCACAACAATGTCATCTGCTTACATTAGGTGTGTTAGTTTTTCTCCATTGATGTTCAAATCTCTGTCGCCCCACTCTACTCTCTTCAACTCATCTTCGATAACCTAATGGAAAGTTTAGGTGACAGCGTATCACCCTGCCTCAACCCTCTCTCTATGTTCACTTTATTGGTAGCATCATGAAGTTGTACTTGTGGGGTGGCTCGTTCGTAGATTCTATTGATAAGGCTTGTGTATCAGTGGTCAACTCTTGAGTTTTTCAGATCTTGTTCTGTAGCCCATAATTCAATTGTATCAAATGCTTTCTTATAATCAAGAAAAGCCATCCTGGGAGCGATATTATAATGAGAACATTTTCTCCATGAGACTTCTTTCAGTTTGTAAATGCTCTTTGGTACTAAAATTCTTTCTGAAGTCGACCGATAAACCTCTAATTTTGGTATTAGGCGGTTCACTATGTTTTTTATACATCAAGGCTGCGATCTAAACATTACCGAAGGACTTTGAGATATCAAGAGGAATGGCTTCCGATTCGCCATGCTTTTGGATTGTTAATGTACACACCAGTCACCAGTCACCACTTGATTGTTGCTAAGAATTATCATTCGTTATGTTAGCATTTTGCTGGTACCAATATTGGAAATTTTTTCAATTCAAATGGTGATTGTTATAAAATGTACGCTCATCAGACCAATTGGAAAAAGTAGTCTAAATGTATTCTTGTAGTAAAAAAGAACATGAACTGTTTGGGAACCACTGTATGTTCAGTAGTAGAAAGAAAATCTGCTTTGCACACATGTACCTGCAGGTTCTACAAGTTTAGATGATTATATGATTGATTATGTAATGGATAAATGTCGAATTAAAATTTTCCGCTTCCCCCCTTCCTCAAAAAAAAAACTTTCACGAAGACGTAACGATCATATTTATTTACTCGTTGAACAGTCGTCGCTGACGTCCCGGCTACTGCAGAAACTTGAAAGTTGGCGAAAAGATGCTTCTGAATTCGCATCTACTCTCAACAAGTCATTCAACTCCGTATCTTCTTTGTGTTTTCATTCAGGAATTTTCGGTATTTTGCAGTAACTGTATCTTCGAACATTTTTTGAATCTGGAAACCTTTATGTTTATAACGATATGGCAACCGCCCCCATTAGAGTCCATACTTTTTAATTTTTTCATTGAGATAAATTCAATACAAAATGATAATAATTATTAGCGGGTGGGTACGTAATCAATTATTATTTTCGTTAATTGAAAATGATACTCATTATAAATTTATGAAGGCTACTTCAAGATTTTCAATGATTCTTCTGCAATTTATCACTGTCCTTCGCTGGAAGTGTGAGTTTTCTACAGATATTTTCCAATAATCTTTTTTATTCTAACAGTGTTTTTCCGCAGAAGTTACTCAAAATTGAATGAGTAATCGAACAAACAATAAAAATATGGAAGTACCATTCATTCATTCAAGTCCAAATCGAGGTCAAATTTCGGTATCTAAGGATGTGACAAAACTACAAAAACATTTCAGGAGAATGTTATTTGACATGAAAATCCAATTTCGTTTCATCGCTCAACAGCTGTAGATACAACCTATTGTACTGAATTGAAGATTATAAAAAATTTAGATATTTTTCATTTAGAATTATGATTGGGGTCACTTCCGGATATCATGCCTGAATTGTATCATTAATCAAAATGATGGTTTGCATATACCAATTAACAAACATATTGATTAAAGTTTTGTATTTGCTACATTTCGCATAATTCAATATTATACTTCAGCTGTTATTGCAGATTTAAATAGCACAGCAAAAGTTACTTTGCTCCAAATTGTTGTACGATGACTATATAACCTATACAAATATTTTCTTCATTGATTATTCTGATTAATCATCTATTCTCATGTTCGAATGCAACCCTGACAATTTTCTATAGTCGCTAACTATAGTCAGAGCAGAATTGAGTCATATAAGTAATGCTAATTTCAGGTTTCCCTGACTTAAGTAGGCTGGTATTATAAAACTTCAATATCAATTCCAATTTAGAATTTAATGAATACTATTTCAGATTAATTGAATCTAAAGAATTAATTGAAGCCGAGTTACTCTTGTACATAATTCCAAGAAACTGTACAAAATTGAAATTTCGAAGACATGCTTAGATAAATCAAAGTTCTTTAATATTAACTTTCATTTTATGATCAAATTAAACAAATTTTCCTCATATTCACAAATTTATGAGGTGTTTCACCACACTAAGGCTGCATCCAATAAGTGGTACACTCAAAAGAATTATGTGGCTTATATATTACATTGGTAAATCAGGTACTAAGCTAAATAGGTGGAAAATCAGAACAAGGTTGCTTCTTTTAAGATGTGAAAAGATTTGGTAATGTTACGAGCTTAAGTCTAATTGCCTTTAAACTAAATCTCAGGAATTATTCAATTTATTGATTTCCAATTCTTTCATTAGGTTCAGTTCAAATTATTACCATTATGTGAAATATCAAAATTATTATTGAAAGTATGGTTTTCTTCTCGTTGATGACTTACATTGTGAGAATCTGCTTTGTTTGTCTAAACTAACTTTATGCATGGATAACCTAATATTGGATTTTCTAAGAGTTTTACCTATATAAATGTTGTCACTCATAAACTTCCACAAGAGTGTTTAATAGATCTGCTTTGTTTCCTTTATGAATTTTAGATTTACAGATTCTACTACATCCGCCTAGAGACATATTATTTGTGAAAACTATATTCAAATTATGATATGGGAAGAATGACTTTAAATGTAGAATGGGTTTTCCAATAAGTTCATACATTATATCTTTGCATGGTGTCTGCATTACTAGGAGAAACTTTATGGATTGCCTGTTGAAATTGTTCACAAGAAAGAGTTCTTTCAAGAAATTATTTTCTGATATTGTTAATGTGGTAAGTCTATGTATCATAATGTTAGAAGCAGAATTTAGTTAAATCATACACAAAGAATAACAAAAATGTGGTCTCTGTGCAGTATAACTTATAGGATGGAAATATTGACTATCAGAAAACGGTGGATAAGATGAATGAAATGTTTATTGGACCTCCCCCATCATCTGTTACTGTTACTGGTGGGGAAAATAAACCTGAGAGAAGAAATGGTGGTATGCATGATCTTTGTAATAGTCTGGTGCTGAGGTAGGTTGAGGCAGATGAGGTTGTGATTATCTATAACAGATTTATTGATTTTTTGAAACTTAAAGGGTGCTTGCTGAAACTCGAAATTGTTTCAGAACAGGAAAATCCACACAGAGAGCAATATATCAAGCAATAACTCATATACTGAACAGTTTAAATAAGGGTAAAGTGACAGCACTCATGTGTCTAGACATCAGTAAGGCCTTCGATAGTGTTAGTCATGACCTGCTGCTGGAGAAATTATATTTGCTGGGATTCAGAGGTACTCCTCTCGATCCAATAAAATCTTTTTTGACTGGACGTACTCAGTGTGTTATGGATTACCATCCCAAAGCTGGTGATACTATCACCTCAAAAACACTTCCTATTCATAAGGGAGTGCCACAGGGATCAATCTTGCTAAATATTATCTTCTTCCTGAACTTTTTGCGGTCTCACAGGCGAGAAGAATATCGAGTTCGGGCCATCAACCGTTTTTGCCACTATCTTAGTGTTCTGATCCGATAGAGTATGTATTGAAGCTGAACTCCTCAGAGGTAAGGCTACTACTTTCATTCTTCTCTTTTTTAGATTATGATTCAGAGATCAAATTGCCTTGATTTTGTTTTCAGTCATCGTTGTTTCCCTGTTCTTGCTTCGGATTTGGCTTATGATGGCTTTATGGTATACATCTCTGAGATGTTGATACAATGACTTAGAATTTCCGTCCGCTTTTACCCTAGCTATCGTGTGAGCTTCTTCCATCCGATTTATCAACTGCAAAATTTGGGGATCATTAAATAATTGGTCTTTCTTCCGATTATTCAATTTGACTTTTCTTTCTGGGAAACATTCATAAACGTACTTGTAAGCGAGAGGTGAAAGCGAGTGTATGAATCTCTAGCATTTATTACGGAGACGATATTCCAGTTTATGCAACCGAGTTTATCAATGAATCTAATGGTGTTAGCTTCATTAATTGTTCGAATGTATTTGTACACTATTTCCTCAGTACCATGGTTTCGCCTGATAGCAAGTTTCTGGGCAAGATGATCGGACAAGTGAAGATCCATTGTGCATTTTTTGTAATCTACCGAATCCAAATTTGTAAACATATTATCAATGCAAGTACTAGATCTAGTTATTATGCGAGATGGTTTCGAAGAATACTCTGAATAAGCCAAATGATTCAAACATTTCCTCAAAATGAGTCTTTTCTGGGCTTGACTTCAAAAAATTGAAATTAAAATCTCCCGCAACCACCACAGTGGAAAAAGTTGTACTTTGTAGAGTGTGCAAGGCGGTATTAATCTGTGCAATGAATTGTTGTAACTTGCCCACTGGTGACCTATAGACACAAAGAAAAACAATATTGGTATCCAAGCCATGCATGGCTGATATCAAAAAGATATCCAGAAGAGTTTGTAAACCTACTAGATTATGGAGGATACCAGCCAGAGCAAATATTTTATGCAGAATAAACGACACTTTAGAAGAGAGTGCCAAGCAAACGATTCATTTCCAAGAGAGGAAAGTCTGCCCCTGGTTTTAAGGCAGCAAACGATAGAGTTACACTTTTGCTTTGTTCTAATGGATCTGGAGATTTTGTGATTGAACCACACTGATGCCTTACAGATCGTTGAATATGCGTGCCTTAAAAAACTACAAAAAGAACGACCTTCCAGTATTTTGGCGGGCGGGTGGTAAAGTTTGGCTTATAAGCACTTATTTTCGTAATTGGTTCCGGAATTGTTTTGTTTAGGAAGTTGAAACTTATTTGAAAGAAAAAACAATTTAGATTATAACGTACCAGGTCATCCTTGCTAACTTGAAAATATGCATTCAAATATAAAAGTGACATTTTTACCTCCCAACACGACGTTTTTGCTCAAACTTTTGGATCTAGGAATAATCCAGACCTTTCAGTTCAATTACATAGACGAACCCTCGAAATGATATTAGATAATATGGATTGTAATCCTGAAATAAACGTTATAGAATGTTAAGAGAAATTTGACATAGCAAAATGTGTCTTAAACATAAAAAAAATCATCAGAGCAAGTGAACCAATATACCTATATTCTGACTGCGGAAAATGACGAAGCATGTGAGACAATTCAAACTTTCACTGCAAACATTGCCAAAATTGCGAATGAAATAGTACAAGCTGCGTTTGAACATATAGAATAAAGTGATATTCAGGAGTTGCTTGAATTGCAAGATGAAAATTTGACTGAAACCGACTTGGAGAAAATGTTGAAATCACAACCTAATGAAGACAAGGCTTCAATAAGCACTAGAAAGGTTATATTTAATTTGAAAAATCTTACTGAATGTTTAAATATGACAAAAGAACGTTATTATGTCTTCTTGTTAAGAGACTTATTGCAAATGCCACTGCAAAATATCAATTTGAATTGAAGAAGCTCTTGAGAGCTGCTAAAGAAGATAAAATTACAAAATTCTTTATACCATTGACTAAACCTGAAAGATGAAAATGACCTTAATGAAAGTTAAATGGAATTGTATGGGTTATTTTGTATCTACAACTAGTATGTAACTATTCAGCAATTAATCTTTTCTTAGGTAAAAAAATTTTCCAGAATATTTAGCTTCAGGTACATACTTTTTGAGTGTCCAGCAGTAGTCAGCTAACATGTTCGGACTCCATTTGTTTTGGTACGCTTGTTCCATGTTGGATATGTCCTGAGGGAACCGCTCACCGCGTTCGTCGCTAACGGCTCTAAAGTTTAAGGGAAAAAATCCAAATGCGGGTGTAAAGTGAATTTTGAGCGACATATTGCATCCCATGTCTTTGTAAGACGCAATGAAGTTGTTGACTAACTAGTTTTTGGCATTGTGGTTTGCAAGAAAATTACGAACCATATTTCGCAAACATGTGCATGCGGATTTTTCGATCGGATTAAGTGTTGTTTTGTTCAAACTCTTCATCAGCTAGTAGGTCTCTTGTTTGTGGCCCTACAAATATTTCTTCTTTTATTTTGGTATCACTGGTTTTTGGGAATATTTGTTTCAAGTAACAAAATTTATCTCCATTTTTATCCATAGTTTTGACAAAATTTTTCATTAGTCAGATTGATATACAATGGAGGTAGCAATACATCTTCAGGATTTATTAAAGGAGTGTGAAGAACATTTCGTTTACCTGGTATGAGAGCGTCTCGCTTTGGCCACTCCTTTTCGATATAATGATTTTTTTGTCTCGATTATACCACTCACAGAGGGAACAACCAAACTTCGTATATCCAAGCTGGAGACCTATCAAAATAGCAACTACTTTTAAATCTTCTCATATTTTCCAAGAATATTGGTTATATCAATATGTTCTAGCAGTGATTTCATATTTTCATATGATTCTTTCGTTTCAGTAACATAAGCGACCGGAACGGTAAGGTATTCATCACGATTATGTAACAGTAAAGCTTTAAAACATTGTGGAATCTATAAACAACCGCCAGTCAGATGTTTTATATTCAAACGTCAACTCCGTCATCACTTAGGGAATGTCACTGCAAAACACTATATAGCCATCTTGAGAGAAAACAAAACTTGGGAAGTAAGTATGTCGCGTTTGGTATACGGATATTCTGATATTATTTTCCAGTAAATTCCAGTCATGAAGTCGGGACGCCAACAGTTCTGCTTGTCTTTCACTGAGATCCAAATCACGTACCAAGTCATTGAGATCGTTTTGAGTTTTAAAATGAGGTTCTCTGGTTGAAAAACTGTGATCAAAAGTCGGATAGGAATCTGAACTCTCGAATACATTTTCTTTGATCACCTCATTCATGTTTACTGGACGCTCAGGAACAGCTAAATCATCACTATGTGGGATAGGTCTTTGAGCAGATTGTTGATTTGGATAGTTCAGAGAGTGCCTAGATTTGTGATTAATACTTTTTATAGAAGTTTGACAGAAATAACCATTTGATACATGGTTATTCGCTTCCACCCACATCATTGGAACTGCTATCGGCATATGATGAGATCCTTTAGCCCATGATGTTAATAAAGTGACACACTGTGCACAGTAAACACTAGGGGTCTAGATTTTGTCCAAATTTCGCGCCGGAAAACCAAAATAATTAAAATAACAGTTTTTAACTCCCTGTCCTCAGTCTGTATTCATCCCCTCCTGGATATAGAACTCCTCCAAATTATTCCATCTGTTTCTATTAGCAGCTGTTTGCATCCAGTTTTTCCCCGCCATCATCTGGATGTCATATCTCCATCTGAGCTGTGGTCTTCCTACGGTCTCCATGCGAGCAGTTTTTGGCCCATTCGAAGGATCTTGTCTGGCAACATGGCCAGCCCATCTTCATTTCAATTGTTCCATCCTTCTTAGCACATCAGTCACTCCAGTTCTTTCTCTAATATCCTTATTCCTCACTGTATCTCTCAATGAAATTGCCATCATGGTGCTCTTCATAGCTCGTTGTGAAACTTAATTTAATTAATTGGCTGATCTTCGAGTTAAAGATTTCGTTTCAAGGCCATATGTGAGGACAGGAAGAACACACGAATCGAAGATTTTTCTTTTCAGGTTGAGAGGAATATTTCGGGACTTCAAACCAAATCCCAGTTTTCTGAATGGAGCCCAGCACAAACCTTTTCTGGAAATTTCAAAGGTTTGATTTTCTTTCCCAAGCCTTATTTTATGGCGCAGATATATATATTCGGTCACATTTTCCATAACTTGATTTTCAATCGAAATGTGTATGTTTTCTGCACTCAGGATTTTGGTTTTATTCAGGTTCATTTGAAGACTGACTTCTCTAGATTTTTGGTGCAGTTCTTCCAGCATGGTTTTGAGTTCTTCAGGGTTTGTACTACTACGAACTGTATCGTCTGCAAACCTCAGATGTTTTAAATATACTCCATCGATGTTGATTCCTTTGTTGTTCCATTCTAAACCTTTGAAGACGTCTTCTAGGGCCATCGTAAACAATTTCGGAGAAATAGTGTCGCCTTGACGTACTCCCTCTCTATGCGGATTTTATCTGTTATCTTGTTCCCATCCAAATGAATTGTGATGAAAGCATGATCATAAATGTATTTGCATTATCGAAAGAACTCATCATTGCCCACATCTCTATAAGATCGAAAGCTTTCTGAAAGTCTATCAAAGCCAAGTAGGTGGGAATATTGTATTCGGTACACTTCTCGATAAGAGTACGAATTGCTTGTAAATGATAAATGGTGCTGTAACCTGCTCGGAATCCGACTTGCTGGTTGGTATAGGTCTAATTTGAGGGTGAGTCTATTTGTGATAATTTTTGTGAGCAGCTCGTATAGCTGTGAAAGAAGGCTGATGGGCCGAAAGTTCTCCAGGTTGTTCTTATCACCTTTTTTGTGAAGTAGAATTACTTAAGCATTTTGCAATATTTGTGGAATTCTTCCATCCAAAAGACATTTATTGAAGAGAATTTTCACGGCATCCAATAAATCTCCGCCACCCATTTTCAACATTCCACAACTAAGCCTATCCTCGCCTGGATGTTTGCGGTTTTTCATCTGTTGAAGTGCTAATTTTAGTTCTTCTATTTTAATGTCTGGGATTTCTTCAGAACCAATATTCTTCATCACTGGTCTTTGAGAAGTATTAGGGTCACTTGTCTCCGAAGTATAAAGACATGTGTAAAACTGTGTTAACTGCGTTAATGATGTCTGATCTATTTCCACCAAAATGCCCGCTTTGTTTCTAATGCTGTTCAGTATTGGTCTTCTGTTGGAGCAAGAGAGCCTGGATTTTAGAACTTTCATATTCTTATTGTCTTGAATAGTATCCAGTCTTGTATTGTAGTCCCTTAGATCTTTTCGAATGCTTCGGGATATCTCTGTTCAGTTATTTATATAATTTTCTTCATTCCGGAGCATTATTCTTCTCTGCTGCAATAGCATTTTCGTATGTGCACTGATCTTTGTGTTGGAGTCTTTTTGTCTTGTGCATATTTTCTTCGTTGATGTTTTTAAACTATTTGTTTTCAACTAATGGTATCACACTACGACGTTAACTTTTATCAGTAAGTTGACCGCAAATATAACAAGTTCATCAGGATGGTTCACAAATATACTCGGCATATTAGTATGCTGTATAACACTGATCTAAGGAAAAAACTTTCTTAATTTCAATAATTTTTTGGTAATTTATTAGGAAACACACGTCGGTAGGCAAAATTCTCGTATTCGAGTAAGTCGAAGTTTTATGAAAACTGAGGGTGATTGAACAAAACTAAGTGTAAGGTTTATATGCGGGTAGGTAGTAGTGTTTGAAAAAAATGAATTGATTTCGTTATATAAGGTGCTTCAACGAAAACTAAACAGAGGCTATATCTACCAAAATATTCATTTCTGATCAAAACGCAAAAACAGGTCAATTTTTGTTTCAAAGAGAACATCTTTTGGGGTACAAAACTTGCCTGAAATATCAACCCCCTAAGCGGAGGTTGCAATCATATACAAACATTTTGAATATGGAAGATGGGTCGAGTGATGACTCAAAAGAAAGGTGGTATCTTTGTCTACATCGCCTTGAACGAATTTCCATTTTTAATTGAAAACTGTAAAAGCAACTGAAAGATAGGGAAGACTTTTTCCCTGAGACTATTTAAGTTTTAGTGAAGTAAAATGGAACAGATCCATGCTGACCAATGGCAGTCATCATCAAGTACCATCCTCATCTCGTATTTCAACCCTCAGAGCAGGGGTGACCACCCTTGAAAATTTGGAAGAGGGTAGATGTTTCAAATGATACCTCGAAAAAAAGGTATTATCTTTTTCTGCATCCCCGTGAAAGAGTTTTCATTCTTGATTGAAGACTGTAGAAGATACAGAGTAAGCTACTGAAAAATAGAGGAGACTATCGCCCCGAGCTATTCAAGTATTAGTGCAAAAAAAATGGAACAGATTCATTCCAGATCAAAGACTGTCATCTTTGATCTAAATTAATCTATTCTAGTTTTTCGCAGTGATACTCCAAAAGTCTTGGGGCAATAGTCTTTTCTATTTTTCAGTGGCTCACTCTGTATTTTCTACAGTTTTTTGATCAAAAAAGAAAATTCTTTCAGGGGAGTGCAGACAAAGATAATACCTTTCTTTCGAGTTATCACTCGACCCATCTACCCTCTTCCAAATTTTCAGGGGTTGAAATTCGAGATGAGAATGGTACTTGCAGATGACTGCCATTGATCAGCACGGATCTGTTCCATTTTTCCTCACTGAAACTTGAATAGTCTCAGGGAAATAGTCTTCCCTATCTTACAGTGGCTCACTCTGTATCTTCTACAGTTTTTTGATCAAAAAAGAAAATTCTTTCACGGAAATGCAGACAAAGATAATACCTTTCTTTCGAGTTATCACTCGACCCATCTATCCTCTTCCAAATTTTCAAGGGTTGTCACCCCTGCTCCAAGGGTTGAAATTCGAGATGAGAATGGTACTTGCAGATGACTGCCATTGATCAGCCTGGATCTGTTCCATTTTACCTCACTGAAACTTGAATAGTCTCAGGGAAATAGTCTTTCCTATCTTTCGGTTGCTCACCCTGTATCTTTTACAGTTCAAGGCAATGTAGACAAAGACACCACCTTTCTTTTGAGTCATCACTAGATCCATCTTTCCTATTCAAAATGTTCAAGGATTGCAACCCTCGCTTAAGGGGTTGATATTTCAGGCAAGTATTGTACCCCAAAAGATGTCCCCCTTGAAACAAAAATTGACCTGTATTTGCGTTTTGATTAGAAATGAATATCTTGGTAGATATAGCCTCTGTTTAGTTTTCGTTGAAGCACCCTGTATAAATTTACTGTTTATCAATGTAATTGATCAATATGGTATTTTACAGAACTAATATTCTGCGAATGAAGAGCTTATACTGTAATTAAAATACTCAAGAAAAAATTAAAACACTTAGTAATTGATGAATAAGAATCTGAAGATCAGCAGAGATATAGTAGCTTCACATACGTTTCGAAAGTTAATTAAACATCGAAATCTTTACTGGAAAATTTCAAATTTTACATCTCATATCGAACTAAGAATAATCTTTCTAAACTCAAAACTTAGCTGCGGTAGTTTTCGTTAGATATATGGTGGTAGAACTTACTGAAATATTAGAGTCCGTGACCATTATCGTTGATTCATCAATAAAAAAACTAATTTTAATTACCCGACTCATTTAATTAGAAAATTATAATTTCGACCAAAATTTCAGGATAGGACATTTATGTATTGAAAGACTTGATATCAATTTTGCGAATCCTTGAAATCTATCTGAAATCTAGATGAATTTTCCTAAGGAAGTTTGATTTGAATAATTTGAATCGGTTTTTCCATTGATGAAACTGCGTTTATGTTCAGAGATTCTAACATTAAAATTTCTTCCTGTTCTACATATATAAAAACCATTGCAATCTGTACAATCCAATCTATAAACACCTAATTTATTTTCTTTATTAATTGGAGATTTATAACTCCTGATAAATGAACCTAACTTTGTTGATGTTTTGAACGCTATATTTAAATTTGAATTTTTAAGAAGGAATTTCACATTATTGCTTATATTGCCTATATATGTTAAAGTACTGAATTACTACTCTTGGTGTTCTTCGATAGGATATGTATGTAGTAAAGCTAATTTTGGTTTTTCTTATATAATATGCTGCTAACTAAATTTGCATCATAACCATTATTTATTGCGACCTGTTTTATCAAATTCAATTCTTTGAAATAATTATCATTAGACATCGGTGTGCCCAAAAGTCTATGTATATAGCTATTAAATGCTGCAACTTTATGTTAGTGACGATGTGCCGATGTATAATGAATTGTGATAACTGTATGAGAAGGCTTATGATAAATTGAAAACTGGTGTTTATTATTTGATCTTGTTATTGTTAAGTCTAGGAAATTGATCGAATTGTTTTGTTCTATTTCAGAAGTGAATTTTAATTTTGGGTGCAGGTTGTTGATGAAATTTTCGAATACAGTGAACTGTCCATTTGTCTCTGTGAAACACCCAATGCCATCGACATATCGATACCAATATAGGAAATGTTTACTAAGTGGTTGTTTGGGAATAGTTTTTTCCATATTAATCATGAAAATCTCTGCTAAAAGAGGGTTAAGGGTTTCCCATTATAAGTCCCTCATAATTTTTATAAAAACAATCGTTAAATAAAAAATAATTTTGACATATGCAAAGATCTAATAAAGCCATAATGTCTCATTTCATTAATGGATTCGTCATATTTTATGTTAACAAATTATTGAGTATATTATACGGATCTTTCTTACTTGAAAACAAATTCTGGACATTAAAAGAGACTAACTTTGCATTACTTGGAATGACAATATTTTCTATTTTTCTTATCAAATCATTTGAATTACAAATTGAAAAAGATGGTTTGAAATTACAAAACTTTTTCAGTGCAATTTAACTAAAGAATAAAATTGAGGTGGTAAAGGATTTGGTGAGACAAGTTTAAATTTTTCGCGATCTGTAATGATGGATTTTGAATTCTCAATGACTGAATCAGGATATCACTGAAGTTATATCGCGAGATCCAACAAATAAATTCAATAAGGCAGTGAAGACTGTCATTGAGAATTCAAAATCCATCATTACGTTCGAAAATTTCATCAACAACCTGCACCCAAAAATAAAATTCACTTCTGAAATAGAACAGAACAATTCGATCAATTTCCTAGACCTCACAATTACAAGATCAAATAATAAACACCAGTTTTCAATTCATCATAAGACTTCTCATACAGATTTCACAATTCATTATACATCGGCACATCGTCACTAACATAAAGTTGCAGCATTTAATAGCTATATACATAGACTCTTGAGCACACCGATGTCTAATGATAATTATTTCAAAGAATTGAATTTGATAAAACAGATCGCAATAGATCATGGTTATGATGCAAATTTGGTTAGCAGCATATTATATAAGAAAAACAAAAATTAGCTTTACAACATATAAATCCAATCGGTGAACACCAAGACAAGAAATTCAATACTTTAACAATAGGCAATATTAGCAATAATGTGAAATCCTTCTTAAAACTTCAAATTTAAATATAGCGTTCAAAAGATCAACAAATTTAGGTTCATTTATCCGGAATTATAAATCTCCAATTAATAAAGAAAATAAATCTGGTGTTTATAGATTCGATTTTCCAGATTGCAATTGTTTTATAAAGGTAGAACAGGAAGAACTTTTAATGTTAGAATCTCAGAACATAAACGCAGTTTTATCAATGGAAAACCGATTCAAAATATTCAAATCATCTTAGGGAAAAAGTTACTCTTTCAATTCAGAATTTGAAATCCTACATTCTGAGAATAGAGGTATAATACTCAACTTTTTGGAAGTACTTGAAATTAACAGATTTAGGTATTCACCGGAAGTTCTCAATGATCAGGTAGACATAAATAACTCACCCTTATTAAATTTATTTCGTAAACACTAGATCAAATACAGATAGCTCTGAGTGGATTGCCTCTTTGGTATATATAAGTATAT
The DNA here is from genome assembly GCA_013387265.2 of Cryptolaemus montrouzieri. Lineage (NCBI taxonomy): Eukaryota > Metazoa > Arthropoda > Insecta > Coleoptera > Coccinellidae > Cryptolaemus > Cryptolaemus montrouzieri. The sequence goes on along the minus strand of JABFTP020000001.1, from coordinate 42,055,731 downwards.
GTTAGTAAGATATATTTGTAGTATTCAGTCGCTCTTGACAAAGATACTGTGTATCGAAATGCGTCGAGCATTTAATAATATATTTTAGTAGAAATCATGGTTTACTTGTATTTGTGAAAATGGATTTCCAGCACGTAAAAGCCTCGTCAATTGAATTTTTGTTGATTTTATATAAAATATTGAACCCTAGTTTGGATTTATTATGAATTTGTCTAACAATGGAGCAGCGTCGCGAAAACATCCTACAAATAGAGTATATACGTGTTGATCAGAGTTTATTTTTCAATTGAAAAGGGTTTGCTTCAGGCAATGATCACAAGTGCTCAGTTTTTCAATACAAGATATTCAGGAATACACTGTATCTTTTTTCAACAAATTATAATTATGTTCAAGCAAATGGAAAACTCGTAAATTACCTGCAACAGATTCTTATAACATCATGAATATTTGTAAGTGAATAATGATCGGTTACTTAGATCATCCCTAATCTTCTGTAGCTAATCCAGCCCTGACTCCTGTGCACCTAAAACGGCTGTCTTGCGTTATGCTATGGGGCTTACACTATGCCTGCAATCTCTGACGGCGGAGATTCAAGTGTCTGCTAATTAATGCCACTAATTGGAGGTTCCCCTTGTACATAGTGGCCCAGCAGAATATTTGGCATGATCGAACAGAAGCCCAGAGCAAGACTATCCTTCGACATCTTTTAATTAAAAATATCGTTTCCCTGAAAAATACTTTGATAGTTGGAAGTTTCAGGTTTCCAGGGTGAAAGGATGAAGCTCTTTGCAATTTGTTTACAGTATGTCACCTGATCAGGTCGGGTGGAAAGGATTGGTTGTTCTTCAGAATTAATTAGCTCACTGAAAAATTTCCAGGTAAATTACGGGACTATCAAGAGGAAGATTTACTTCAGTGTCTAGACTATGAAAGATTTTTTGAGTAGATGTGCTGGTGTCACGGAAGAAAACTGCCTTTGATCATTCACTTTGAAAAAACAAACGAAATATTCATTAGCATTTATCTTCATCATCTTCTCTGTAGTAGCTGATTATATTTGGGAAATTATAAGTTTTCATCATCACTTCATAGAAAAAAATTCAAATCCCAACAAAAATTATATGCTGGCTTGAAATAGGATTGCATACTTATCGAAAAAATTGATAAACCAATCTGAAATTGATCGATGAAAATATATACCGCTAATCAGAAGCAACGCATATCTCTCTAAATCATACAAGAAAATTGCACTTTTTGTTTGATAAATGACATACGTCATTCTCATGTCGTTGATTCTAAATATACCCCTATTTATTTTGTGACAGCTCTTGTTTACGATTTATAGCTTTCATTAAAAAAAACCCTTAATTGCCGTTAAAATTTGCTTTTGCTCGAAAAAATGTTGATATAATTTGATATGACATCGTCAAGAGGATTAAAATGATTTTTGTTTCATTTGCGAAGCATTTGGGCATCTGCTGAAAATGCGTGATGAGTTTTGGGTTCCTCGAAAGCTATGTGAAACGTGCGTTGAGATTCTACATTTATGGACAAGAATGAAAAACAACTTTCCAGAACGAATTGATATGATTTGGAAAGAATCGGTTAACCACCATGATGACTGCTATTTTTGTTTGGTGAACGAATCGAGCTAAATGGGAATAATCGGCACATAGACGAATTCTGAGCACTAAAACTTTCCCTGTACCTCAAACTTATGTTAATAGCAGAAGGTAATTGACACAGACAAAAACTGATAGTGGTGATAGTGACTGAATGTGACCTAAAATCGCCGAAAGATTCAATCAAGATGTTTTAAACGACCTAATCAGATATCTGGGTCTGTCGAAGTCTGCTTCAGAAATCCTAGTTTCTACGCTGAATATAGCATATCAGTAACAAAAGGAACGAAAGTTTCTCATAACAGCATCAGAGAACAGAATTTTCTACAATAATTTCATGATGAAGAAGGTTTTGTATTTTATATACAGGGATATCCACCGGGACCGCCCGTTAAAAACTTTTTGAGTTCCAATTACAATATCAAGCTGAAATTTTACACGCGGCCATAACTAGCGATTTTCAATTGGAGTGAAATATTTTCAAAGTGATACAAAAAGTTATATGGTCTGATGAAGCCAAGTTCAATGAAAGTGGAATAACCAACAGGAGAAATCGACATTTTTGGGCCACAGAAAATCCACATTTCATTGAGGTTATTGATTTCCAAAATAAATTCAGCGTGAACGTTCTTGCAATTTTAATGAATGATTTGTTGTCTTATCACATTATGAGGAAGATCTTAATGGACAAAGATACATGAGAAACTAAAATTTGTATAACTTTTTCCTAATTTTTTCTAGTAACTCTTTTCATAAAATTTACAAGGATTGGTTGAAATAGCTTAAGTATAACCTCCCTATTATAAGAGTGCGAGAACCAATCTTTACTATGCCAATTCAGATAAATTATTTGATGTTTTTCATCCAGATACAATTTTCGGATGAATATAGTATTGTTTGTAATAACAAAGCGACCATACCGTATGAGAATTTTGAAAAAAAGCAATCCCTATTTTAAAACAAGAAACTAACTGAATATCCTATTATACGGACTGAAATATAATGGAAATAGTAAAATAAGGTATTCAAATGTATTATCATTATTATGTACGCTTAATTCACAATGCCCTAGGATATTACCACATGCATTGGCAATTTTAATATTTAACAAGCAAAACATAGTTTGAAAGTTTGCTGCAACTCTACAATGTTTCGACTAGCTCTACTAAATAATAGATCCTTTATATATCCCGGAAGGAAAAGTCCAGCGGTAATAAATTCGGTAAACGGGCAAGCCATCTTACAGTTTATATATTTTTCCTTTCACTTCAGATAAACGATATTGCTTCTTACGAACTTTCATGATTTCTGGTAGTCATATATCATATTGCATATATTTCTTTCAGTATAAAGTGGAAGATCCCATATCTCTACACCACGTAACCACGTCGTTCAAAATGAAAACTAAAATGTAGTGCGTTAACTCAACAATGAAGAAATTTTCAGCTAATTATTTCATTGACCTATATAAACACCTCAAAAAGTTTAGGGAACACTTACCAATATCTTTAAAATATGAATTTGATGATTCGAACATATAGAAATCTTTCGGTTTTTGTTAGGATGTATTGTATATAATGTATCCTCAAGAAAACTAGATAATATTTTACTTCTCCAAAGCACCTAGTAAAAAAAAATTGAAATTTGAAAATGACGAAATTTGGTAAAACACAAAAAAAAAATCCTGAACTAATATTTTCGAAACGATATGGAAGCACTCATATTTTCAGTACCCAGAAGGTCCACCTCTGTTATTAATGACACTTTGGCATCGTCGCGGCATGCTCAACATTAAATTGTCTATTACATTTTGGCCTAAGTCATTCCAAGCCCCCTGAACTGCTAATTGAAGCTCCTGTTCATGATGGAAGACGTTTTGACGCAGGAGATTTCTCTTTAGGGTGTCCCACACATGCTCGATGGGATTCAGATCTGGGGAGCAGGATGGCCACGGTAGAAGATCGATATCATTCTCTTCAAGAACGTTCAAGACAACTCTTGCACGATGATGAGGGATATTATCTTGTTGGAAGAGTGGATTTTGACCCATTGTTTGGAGATACGGTACCACTACAGGTAAAACTATCTCATTTGCGTAAGAATTTCCCGTTAGGTTGTTCTGTATGAAAACGAGGTCAGTTATTCCACCAAGGCATATACCTCCCAAAACATCACTGATCCGCCTCCCTGTCTAACAACTTCTCGAGCATGCTGGGGACGGTTTTGCTGTCCAGGTTCCCTCCATATTCGAATTATTCCCGAATCGATATAATAACTAAATCTAGATTCATCACTGAAGAGAACTGTGGCCTCTTGATCCCAGTTTACGTGTTCTTGGCACCAAGCTAAACGAGCAGCGCGTTTTCCATGGGTCGGTTGTGGAACTCTTAAAGGACGTCTGGAGTGGAGTTGACCTTCGTGCAGTCGATTTCTCACAGGTTGGTCGGAAATTTGTACATTATGAACTCGTGATAGCTCTTGAGCTAATTGAGATGCTGTGGTAGTACGATCTCTTCTGGCTTGTAAAACCAAAAATCGGTCTTGGGCGACTGTAGTAATCCTGAAATGACCTGTATGGCGTTCTTCTACGCTACCTGTTTCATTGAAACGCGACCATAAACGGTTTATGACACTTCTCGTTGTGAGCTCCCAGTTTGGAGCATGCCAACGGCTCGTAACATCTCTTCTCTAGCCCAATGTCGTCTTTCCATGGTCGAATCACAAAACTTGAATCTTTTATTTGTGCTTACAACAGAAACAAAGTGCCAACTAACTTATTTCAAACACTGAGTACATGAAATGATTATAAAGCAGCGTCGCATCTGCTGCATTTTTAGCTTTTTATAAAAAAAACTGAAATCTGTTGCGGCACTCTACATAATTTGGTGAGAAATTGATGCAGGTGTTCATTTTTTAAAAAAAATCATACATATTGATCGTTCTGGGTACGATATATCGATATTCAGAAGTGTTCCCTTTTGACTTTTTTGAGGTGTTTAAGTAAGTGAAGTATGAAATAAGATTCTGAGCAGTATTAACTCAAAAGAAAAAATATGGCTTTACATCATTATTATTGTCGGAAAGAAATCGAAGAATACACGATTTGAATACTGCTCTCCTCTCCAACTGTTGAGAAGAATTCTTCTTCAGACCTTAAATCTCAATATTTTGTGAAGGTTTGTGGAAATAACTTCTGTTTTAGAAATAGTATTATAATAATATATTTTCTTCATACAGAATGCTTTAACGAAAACTAAACAGAGTATATATCTACCAAGATATTCTTTTCTGATCTAAACGCAAAAACAGGTCATAATTTTTCTTTCAAGGGGGACATCTTTTGGGGTACAATACTTGCCTGAAATATCAACCCCCTAAGCGGGGGTTGCAATCCTTGAACATTTTGAATATGGAAGGTGGGTCAAGTGATAACACAAAAGGAAGGTGGTATCTTTATCTACATTGCCTTGAACGAATTTCAATTTTTAATTGAAAACTGTAAAAGATACAGGGTGAGCAACTGAAAGATAGGGAAGACTATTTCCCTGAGACTATTCAAGTTTCAGTGAGGTAAAATGGAACGGATCCATGCTGATCAATGGCAGTAATCATCAAGTACCATCCTTATCTCGAATTTCAACCCCTGGAGCAGGGGTGACAACCCTTGAAAATTTGGAAGAGGGTAGATGGGTCGAGTGATAACTTGAAAGAAATGTATTATCTTTGTCTGCATTGCTGTGAAAGAATTTTCATTTTAGACTGAAAACTATAGAAGATACAAAATGCACCACTGAAAAATAGAGAATACTATCGGAGTAATAGTGCGAAAAACTGGAATAAATTCATTTAGATCAAAGATGACAGCCTTTGATCTGGAATGAATCTATTCGACTTTTTTGCACTAATACTTGAATAGCTCAGGCCGATAGATAGTCCCCTCTATTTTTCAGCAGCTCACTCTGTATCTTCTACAGTTTTCAATCAAAAATGAAAATTCTTTCACGGGGATGCAGACAAAGATAATATCTCTCTCTCTTTAGCGTATTCTTTCTGGGAGGTAACTCTTATGGAATAACATAATGGTGTTATTTGATGTCTTTCTTTGAGTTGGATAATTTTGTCTATAAAACCAAGGGAATTTTGTTTTTTGAGGCCATTTTCCTGATTGCATTTATTCTAATTCTGTCGGTGACAGTGGAATTGAAAAGCTAGGATCTTTTCCATTTTACTGTCTGAAAAATTTATTAGTTTATTAGATTCTATATCTGCTGTAAGGTTGAAGTTGGCATGAACTTCATTCAGAATTTGCAGTTTATCAGAAAGCCTGTTTGATCCCTGAAATTATATCAAAATATCATCCACAGATCGGCACCAGAACACCATATGTTTTTTTCACCAAATAGCTATTTAATATTAGATTAGATTAGATGTTAAATAAGTGAGGGCTGCCTAGCAGCCCGGCCACCGCGACCCAGTGATCTATTGTGGCACACTCTGTCCTAAATTTCATCCACGAGTTCCATCCTTCTCGTGAAGGTTACGAGTTTCGTGAGTGAGAGCTAAATATTCTCAGTATGCTTAAGTTTGCAAGATCCAAGTTCTTCCATCCTGACTCTGTCCACAGCTGAGCACTCAAACATAAAATGTCCCATTGATTCTATATCTTCTTGACATAGACTACATGAAGGATCCTTAATCAATCCTAACTTATTTAGGTGTTTCTTGAGGCGATAGAGCTTCGTTAGTTTGGCAGTTGAAACGCTCAGTTCCAACCTAGAGAGTTTGAGCCAGGCTTTGGCACGTCGAGAGTATCTGAAACCTCCGAGACTCATCCAATGCTCACGTACCCTAAGGTCCAGCCATTGGATGTCTGCCATCCTTGCAGTGTCCAGGGGGATTTCGAGCTTAGGATTCAGTCCTATGAACTCAAGGCTTGTTCCTCGAGCGACGAATAAGTCCGCCTACTCATTTCCCTCAATGCCCGAGTGACCGGGAACCCATATTAGACAGAGCCTGCTCCGCTCTCCTAGTTTGACAAGGGTGGTGCGACATTCCTGCACCATAAGTGATGTACTGGTATCGGATGCCAATGCCTACAGTGCAATTTGGCTATAGGTGAGGATTTTCATTGACCTATTTGTTAATCCCCCTGCAAGCAAGAGTTTAGCACAATGGTCAATAGCGAATATCTCCGCTTGAAAAACAGACGCATGCCCACCAAGACAGATCGACTGTTCCTTGGCGGCACTTCGACCATAGACACCAGCTTCAACACCTTTTTTAGTTTTTGAGACATCCGTGTAACAACAGGGACCCTCAAGTAGACGGTACATTCCTGTCTATCGGCAATGATGATCTGGAATGGCCTCTCCATGTTGGTTTTAGATGTTGCTATGTCAGACCTCATACTCAGAACTTCACTGTCCTTGATTTCAGATTATAAGGCGCCGCGCTCAAAGCCGAAGTTACCCGTTTCATTACGGGAAAGATGATAGAATCTGTAGAAAACCATTGTAGCCACTCCTCGTATTATCAGATGAAGATGGGCCCAATATCAGTTCCATAGCCTCAGTGGGTGTAGAGCGAAAGGCACCAGTGGTCATTATGCAGGCCGTTCTTTGCCATTTAGAGAGCTTGAGTTAGGACTGCCCATAGGGAATATTTAGCCTTGTGTATTGTGTGTTTCCAGGTAAGAATTCCACGTGATCTTGCTATCCACAGTAATCCCCAGATATTTTGCTTCTTCCACAACCATGATAAACACCTCGCCCAGGGTCGGCTGGAAACAAATATCCTCACTTTCCTGGTAAATGGTACCATATGGGTTTTGTAGGGGTTTATGCTAAGTTTCTTTCCCTCACACCATCCCTGAATTGCTGACATAGCCTCCTGAAGTCTATTGGAAACATCGCTGTCATCTCCGACAGCCAGAATGATTATATGACTATATATTTGATATTACTCTTCTTTCTAAGTTATCCATGAATATATCGGCAGAAAGAGGGTGAAGAAGCGAAATTATGGGAAGTTTATTGGTAAAATTTTGATTGAAATTGAAAATAATTTCGAGGTAAACAGGTTTTTAGAAGGTTGCAAAACTGATTGCAATGAAGGCTTAAATGAATCAATTATTCCCATGTTCTCATTCAATCGCTTACACACAAACAAATTTATATGGAATCACTCGGTATTTCACATTATTGATTTTTCTTAACCATGGACCTTTGACTACTTATGAAGAATGAAGTTGTAAAAAAACTGGATAGTACAATAGGAAATGTTGAATTATCATCACATGTTCAGGATATTGTACTCAGTCGTCACTGAGATTGCAAACTGTGAAAATCAAAATTTAAAAAAGCCTTATCATAATTAAAAATGCCTTACCTTGGATTGTCCGATGTGCAGATGTGTCGAATTATTGCTCACGTGAAAAAGCGGTGACACAGGGGGATATGAGGCAACAATGGCCAAATTGCAAGAAGAGACCCTAGTGCGTCGCACCCTATACTCAAAAGACAATTTCTGGAAGCAACAGGAATCAGTGTATCAGTCGAAATGATACGTGAAAGACTTTGTTCAAGGGGTTTTTACAGCAGAAGGTTCTTAGGAGAGAGCTAACCAGAAAACAGAAAATTAACTGCTTTAATTGGTGTATCGAGCACCAAAATTGGAACATTGAGATTTGGCGAAATGTTCTTTTTTCGGATGAAACCAGAATTGGTGTTCGATCAGATTACCGCCAGAATCGTATTTTAAGGGGTCGTGGAAGAAAAGCTAGACTCCGAGAAGCAAGACAAATTCTGAAGTACCAAGGAGGCTGTGTGATATTTTGGGGTGGTATTATGCTGAGAGGCAAAACCGATTTGATTTCGTTTCCTGCGAATGTACCGGCTAAAAAATTACGTGGAACTCGTGCCAGAGCATATAATGAGACATTGGCGAGGTGCCCACGGTGACAACTTCACTTTTATGCAAGATAGTGCTCCTCTGCATACCAGCAACCTCGCGCGACATTATCTTGAAACAAAGAGAATCGCTATTTTGGACTAGCCAACTTGCTCTCCTAATCTAAATCCTAATTCAAAAACCCCACAACAGATCATCCAAGTCGCCTCGAGTGGGAGAATGTCACCCCAAAGGAGATTAGATTAGAAAACCTAATCCGAAGCAGGCCTAGACGGATTCAGGTTTGTATCAGGGCAAGAGGAGGTAATACAAGCTACTGAGGTCAAGAAAATAATACCAATTCCGTGAGAAAATAATTTTCAATTTTTTTACTACATGCGGAAAGTCTCTTATTTTCGTTTATTTGTTTCTTTCTTGAAATAAACTTCAATCCATTTCTTTTTTCAATTAAAATATCTCAGAAAGGATGAGTTCTGACAATCCTTCGAAATTTCCAAAATCCCTGGGGTAATATTCAAAATATCGGATGATTCCGTATGAATTTGGTTGTGTATAAATCACAAACTTGCAGCTTGTAATTCAATTACTCATAAGGGCTTTTCCATTCCACTGTCACCGATAGACTTCAAAATTGAAATAAATACTATCAGAAAAATTGCATTAAATAACAAATTTTTCTTGGTTTCTATAGACAAAATTATCCAAGTGAAGAGAAACAGCAAATAACACATCCATGAAAAATAGCTAGTTTTAATTGCGCTGGTCCCCCCACCAATAATTTGGGCAACCATTTTTCTAAATTTAAAATAACCACCTCTTCCTCAAGTGGTCAGAACTTGAGCAAAGTATTATTTGAAGCAAAACAAAAATTAAAAAAAACCAGGAATTCACAAAATTTGCTTCCAATGAGTGTACAGTAGCATACATTGGGCTAACAGGTAGGAATTTCGAAACCAGATTCAAAGAACATTTATCCTCTGACATTAGTTCTGAAACATATGAACATATAAAACCACAAAGCACTCAATAGCATCAGATAATATTGAAATTCTTCATAATTAAGGCAGAGAAAAGGCAACGAATCTGTTGGCATCTTTGTAAAATAAATAAACTTTGTGAGAACCCAACTGAGATCACCCTTCATAACCAGCTAGACAATAATACCTCACCATTACTAAATATCAATTTGAGTATTTATATGAGCAAGTTCATTTGCTGTATTTGAAAATACCTGACAGTCAAAACCGGTCGTGTTTGTAAAAATAAAATTGTGGAAAGTATATAATATATTGATTCTCATATTTGTTCTTTGAGATGTTTGAAATGCAACCAATTAAATCTTTTCTCAGCGTTCCTCGTACATAGCAGTGTACGGAAGTTGCCATGCATAAAAGAAAAAAAATACCCCAATAATTTCGAATAAAACATTCCGAAAAGTTTTGATTAGTTTTTAATTATAAGACTGATTTATTCAAGCTTAGCGTATATTTTTAAACTCAACTGGCGGATTTAATAGGATTTTTAGTGTCTAGGCTTCTCAGAAAGGATAATTAATTACATCCATTTGCAGTTCGAGTCCCCCGATGTGCCGGAAAAATGCAAATATGGATTTAGGAAAACAAAACGAATGGCTGCATTGCATAAGTACTTCATTTTTGTTTCCTTCATTTGGATGTAATTCCGAGCATTATATTTGAATAAATGGGGGAAGTTCGGGGTTAATTATTAGGAAGCTCTTTATTTTTATAAGAGATGTTTCATCTTGGAGACAAATATATCTTTAACAAAAAAACGACTTCAAATGTAATAGATTTCGAGGCGGTAAAATGAATAAAAATTATGAGTGGCGCCAAAACTAAATGAAGTAAGGATACTAATATACAAGTTATAACATTCTTGGATAATATAATGCCATAAAAAGCAAACATACATACATACATACATACAATTTCATAGAGATATCTTAATCAGTATTGATTCAACAGCTAATCACACAAATCGATCTAGTTCTTCTGTGTTAAAATAGAATAATACTAGAATACTAGAACCAATGATAATAATAATATATCTTTATTGCATACAATTATGAACATATTACCATCATTTTTGTTTATTTACACTTTTTCGTCTAATTCTACTATTTCGCTATATTATAATGAATTTTTCTTCACTTCCTTTTCCTTTTTTTATTTTGTTCACCACAAAGATCTGAGACCTAATTGAATTCTATACTTAAATAAATTCTATTCCTAATGTGTCTTGCATTTAGATATACATGTATTAACATATATGCTCTCGTGAATTCAGTTGAAAAATGAAAACCTAATGGCTTGTACACAGGGACAAAAATATCAGATCTAGAGTCAACTTTTGTTTCTTTATATCTATCTAATTTTATTTTTGCAATTTGTTTAATTATTGTTATTTAAGCATTGTTTTTCAAATCTAATAAACTAGTAATACAACCTTTATGGTATTATTGATCCATTTCTTCATGTTAGTTTTGAATTGATTTAAATTATACATATTTTTCAAATTCAAAGGTAGTTTATTGAATAATCTGGGTCCAAGGAAGAAATGACTTCTCGAACTTATTGTCTTAACTATTTTTGGGACAACTAATGAAAATTTACTCTATCTAGTATTAGAACCATGTGTGATTAGGACTTGATACCCCATATTTTCTCGTAAATGATTTGAAATCCACTTTGTTTGTTGTTTGTTTTTCCTTTAACGTGCTCTATTTCCGCCTTTAGGTCAATGACACGCCGCGATTCACATAATCCGAAAAATCGCACCGACTTTGTGGGGATTGAACACAGGTTACTCTGCGCAGGAGACGAGCATCATATCCTTTTCACCACCGAGCCGGTTAAAATCCACTTTTGCCGTATATTAAATTCCTTCAAGACATTATTATAAGCATCACCCCAGGCAATAATTCTCTGACGCATCATTACTTTTACGAATAGAATACCACTGATGCGAATCCATTTCAAATGATTAATAAAAGATATGTTTTCATCAGACAAATAAAAAATAAAAACTTAACTGAGGTACAATTTACACAGGATGTATCGCCCAAAATGGTTCATTAGAAGTATTCGAGGAACGAGTTTATCGATCACTTTCATTTGATCGATCATTTCATTTGAGAATAGAGATACATGTGGTTTGGTGAAATTCCACCACATCCTACTGAATGCTCCGTGAATTGATAATTTGTGACTAACTTAAGGATTCTTGGCATATGGTCCGGTGTCTAGAGTGGAAAAGATTTTTCAGATAAAACATGATAAGCTCTCTAGGGACAAAATTATCCGGAGGTAAACTTGTTCCCAATTCGGATCTCCGGGAAGAACTGACTCGGGGGTTCATGATGGTAATGTGACTAACAACGGTCTCCTCGCGCAAGCATGGAGTCCGATAGAATGTGATTGGAGAAGCCAATTCGTTATTGAGTTTTGCAATATAGGAGGTCTAGGACACACCATCAAGTACAGTACACCAAGTACTTACAAGACGAGCAATCTCATGTCCTAGCTCTAACAAAAACTGAAATCATGCCAACAACAGACACCTCTGTTTTAATGGCTATAAGTTGAACAACAGACTAGCGATTTTATCTAGTTTCTAGAATATTATTGAGTCAATAAACCAATGAGGCGACGTTGTGTTCAAATTTTCTCTTACTAGCTAAATAAGGTGGAACGCCACCGAGCATAAAACACATCAACCGCAGAGTTGTCTAAGAATTTTTCTGAGGTTCTGGCAAGATATTTTGCAGAAAATCTGAATATTCCCTAGCATTCAATCTAGGTGGCATCAGAAATAGCCAAAAGAAAGTATGCCAAATATTCGTAAGGCTATCTCCCAGTGAGCCATCACAAAAAAAGGCGTATGTCACAAAGGCAGCATTCTGTTTAAGCTGATCGAAGAATGTGTTCAAAATACGCGTCCTTGCTTATAGTTCTCTAGGAAACGTGCTTGAACTCTACAAAGTGGTGTAACTGAAGAAGTTGCTCCCTTAATGCCATGAATGGAACCTGTCAGTGTCCTATAACTGCTGACGAGCCACACTCACAAAGACGTAAAAGAGAATCTCATTGAATTAAGACTTGGATAAGATATCAGAGTGGTTGAACTTGATCAAGTTTCTCCAGAAAATTCACTGGGGGAGAACCTCATTTGATTATGAAAGGCCATCAAATTGCCTCAGAAATGAACATGCATTTACTCAGCATCACAGTTAACACTGAAGTTTGCTGGCATGACCATGTATCAGCCATTGCCACATCGGCAGTTTCAATGAATAAATTAATCGACTGGATTAGTAGCTTTGTCTTCAGTAGAATGATTCGGGTGGTAGTTGATGGTGTAACGAGTGAATCTTTTCAAGTTACTGCAAGAGTACCCCAGGGGTCCATACGCTCGCCAACTCTTTCATCTCCTCCACTCCACAACGAAAACAGAATATTTGGGTTTGCGGACGACTGTACTCTAGTGTCCTCATTTTATACTCAGCGTCCTATAACTACTAAGTAGTCACACCAACGAAGATACCAACAGAGCATATCACTGAATTCAGACTTGAAGAAGATACCAGAGATATCAGAGTTGAAACCTCAAATTCAACACGATAAAGAAGCAATCAACAATGTTCTCCAGAAGAATCACTGCTAGACAACACCAGACTTTACTGGCAGGACCATGCCAAAACTGCTTCTGCAAAATCACAGTTGATGATTTTATACAAATCACAGATGTAACCTGATCTGGAATACTGTTCCATGTGTGGGACTCCGAAACTAAACATTCATTACATCTATTGGATAGTGTTCAGAAAAAAGCAGTGTTTCATTAACCACCTGGAGATCACGCATGATCTCCTGCCTCTCGCTCGAAAGCGGCAGGTTGCTGATCTTTTCTACATGTACTTCCATCGTGAATGCTGAAGAGAACTGAAAGGCTTGCTTTCAGAAAGAATCCAGTTCCAAGGAAAAGCCAGGCTCGCGCAATACTCTCATCAGGAAACAGTACAAATAGCTACCTATATAAAAACTCTTTTGTTTTCAGGGTTAATAATCTGTGGAGCTAGCTTCCATCGAACATCTTTCCAATATACAGTTTGCAATTTCCGGTTATACCGGATGTCCACTGCAACTTAGTTATTTCAAACGGTATGTGTACTTTTCACTAAAGGCCATCCTTTTTCAAACACCTTTGTTAGGATTTGTCTCATCCAAAATTAACCACCATTAAGGTATGTTTTTTTCATCCTAATTTTCGGAATAATTATGTCATTTTCTTTGCCCAACAAAATTGACTCAGATTTAAGTGAGGTTATATCTTTTCTTAATTCGTCGAGAAAACTTTTTAGGGCAACGTACTTTCATATGCTTTTTCATAAGATGATTTTATATAAATCACAGATGAGGAGGAGCAGCTGAGGAACCTCCTGAACATAGTGACATCATTCACAAAGACCATACGAATGGAAATGGGGTTGGACAAATCTGCCGTACTACACGTCCAGAGGAGGAAATTAACACAGGAGGAGAAATGCTTACTCAAAATGAGCTAGCTATAGAAGAATTAGATCCAGAAGCAACATATAAGTACTTGGGTATGCAACAATCACTGGAGATAAGAACATTCGATCAAAAAGAAGCATTCAAGAACAAATTCTTCGATAGAAAAAAAAGTCCTCCGCAGTAAACTTATTTCAAAGGCAATGTTCACTGCAATAAACACATGGGCGATACCAAGCATAGCCTACTCCTTTGGCGTGATCAAATGGTCAAACACGGATTTAAAGGCGATTGACACACGAGTGCGAGTTCTAATTTCCAAATATGATATTCACCACCCCCATGCATCGGTAGTAAGACTTTATTTACCGAGGCACCAGGGAGGTAGAGGTTTGCAGAATGTGGAGATGGCCCACAATAAGGCGGTTACAGACCTAAGAAAGTATTTTCATTCGAAAAACTTACCGTTTCTCCAATCCATATGCCAAGAAGACCAAAACATCACGGCTCTTAATCTAGCATGCAGAAGCGACCCACCGCAGACGCCATCACCTGAACAGATGCTGGAGGAATGGCACAGCAAACCCTTACATGGCAGGTATCCGGAGGCACTGAAAGACAAAAGAGTGAACAAAGATCAATCACTAAATCCAGATATTTGTTCTCGGCGACCGAGGGGCGTCTCACTGCTATCCAGGATTTGGTGGTACCAACTGATAGATGCCGAGAATGCCTCCAAGGTCTGGAAACCATTCAGCATGTAACATCCTCATGCTCCATCCTGGCACCAAGAGAGTGCACCCAGCGGCACAGTGCTATGGCAGAAAATTTATCACCAAGCGATTGCCATAAAAGTAGGACTTATACTTACCTCTCGAAGGGTGCACGAATACTTTCCCAAGCCTATATTAGAAAATAGTGAGTTCAAGCTTTACTGGGACAGCACTATAATAACAGAACGATGCCGCACAACAGACCTGACATCATTATATTCGATAAGGAAAACCGCCGAGCTACCATCATTGATATAACCGTCCCGGCGGATGATAACATCAGCAAGGCGTATACGGAGAAACTAACGAAGTACCATGATCTAGGTTTTGAAATAAAAGAAATGTACCAGCTTAGATCAGAAAATACTGAGTTCCTAGAACTTGATAGAGAACTAGTAAGTAGAGCACAGAGGGAGGTGATACTCTGGACCACAAAAATCGTCCGAATGTTCCTAACTGCTGCCTAGAAAGTCCTTGGTCAGTAGACCCTGTTTTTCTAGAGGAAACCCCAGAATGGTGATATAAAAATATATATATATATATATATATATATATATATATATATATATATATATATATATATATATATATATATATATATATATATATATATATATATATATTGCAAATATTACTAGGTAAAATGTATCACTGCATAAGGTGGAAAAGTTTATTCAACGTTATAGCTTTTTCGATTTTTCGCTCATTACACTGATAAACAGTAAATTTCTTAAACGAAATCAAGTCATATTTCCAAACTCTACTACCTACCCGCATATAAATCCCATACTTAGTTTTGTTCAATCACCATCAGTTTTCATAAAACATCGACTTACTCGATTACGCGAATTTTGCTTACCAACGTGTATTTCCGAATAAATCAACGGAAAAATATTGAAATTAGAACAGTCTTTTTTCTAAATTTAGTGTTCTATCATACTGAGATGCCAAGAGTGTGTGTCAACCATCCTGATAACTTCTGTTATATTAACGGTCAACTTACTGTTAAAAGTCAACGTCATAGTTTGACACCTTTAGTTAGAAACTGTTATTTTAATTGGTTTGGTTTTCCGGCGCAAAATTTGGACAAAACCTGGACTCCTAGTGTTTGCTGTGCACAGTGTGCCACTTTATTAACATCGTGGGCTAAATGATCTCGTCATATGCCGTTATCAGTTTCAATGATATGGGTCAAACCGAAAGACCATGTATCAGATTGTTATTTCTGTCAAACTTCTATAAAAGGTATTAATCACAAATCTAGGAACTCTGTCAAATATCCAAATCTACAATCAGCTGAAAGACCTATCCCACACAGTAATGATTTACCTGCTCCTGAGCCTCCAGTAAACATGGATGACGTGACCGAAGAAAATGTATCCTAGAGTTCAGATTCCGATCCGAACTTTGAGCCCAGTACTTCAAACAGAGAACCACATTTTATAACTCAAAACGATCTCAATGACTTGGTACGTGATCTGGATCTCAGTAAAAGACAGGCCGAACTGTTGGCGTCCCGACTTCATGACTGGAATTTACTGAAAAAAGTACCAGAATATCCGTGTACAGAACTCGACATACGCACTTCTCAAGTTTTTTCTCTAAAGATGGCAATACAGTGGTTTGCAGTGATATTCTCTCAGTGATGACGGAGTTGACCTTTGAATGTTAAGAATCTGACTGGCAGTTGTTTATAGATTCCTCAAAGGCTAGTTTAAAAGCTGTACTGTTACATAATGGTAATAAATACCCTTCAGTGCCACTCGCTTATGCTACTGATAAAAAGAATCATATGAAAATATGAAATCACTGCTAGAACATATGAAATATAACCAATATTCCTGGAAAATATGAGGATATTTGAAAGTAATTGCTATTTTGCTAGGTCTACAGCTTGGATATACGAAGATTTGTTGTTTCCTCTGTGAGTGGAATAGTCGAGAAAACAAATCATATAGCTCTTATAACAGGTAAATGAAATGTTCCTCACACTCCTTTAGTAAATCCTGAAGATTTATTGCTACCTTCATTGCATATCAAACTCGGACTGATGAAAAATTTTATCAAAGCTATGGATAAAAATGGAGTTGCTTTGTGTAACTTGGAACCAAAATTCCTAAAAATCAGTGATGCCAAAATAAAGGAAGGAATATTTGTAGGGCCACAAAAAAGAGACCTACTGGCTGATGAAGAGTTTGAACGAAAACTTAATCCGATCAAAAAATCCGCATGTACATGTTTTCGAAATATTGATCGTAATTTTCTTGGAATCTACAGGGCCGAAAATTATGAAGAATTTGTCAACAACATTTTAGCGGCTTCACTTTTCGTACTCGCATTTGGATCTTTTTCCCCACAATTTGGGAGCCATTATCGACGAACACGGTGAGCGGTTCCATTATTACATATGCAACATGAAAGAAAAAAGTATCAAGGCATCCGAACATGTAAACTGACTAATGCTGGATACTCAAAAGGGATGTACCTGACGCTAAATATTCTCAAAAATCCTGATAAAAATAAATATAAGTATTATTTTTTTTCATTTGAAACATTTTTCTACCATTATCATTTAAAAAAACATTAGGTTGGTTACAGACTAGTTGTAGTTACAAAATAATCCATTCAATTTCATTTAACTTACATCAAGGTCATTTTGTCTATCAATGTTATCAGACAAGTATGAGTGGAAACTAAAATACAAG
The DNA here is from genome assembly GCA_013387265.2 of Cryptolaemus montrouzieri. NCBI lineage: Eukaryota > Metazoa > Arthropoda > Insecta > Coleoptera > Coccinellidae > Cryptolaemus > Cryptolaemus montrouzieri. The sequence goes on along the minus strand of JABFTP020000001.1, from coordinate 42,038,191 downwards.
TTCAGCAAATTTTTTATATGAAGGTACAAAGAAATGGGCTAGGTTAGGTTAGGTTTACAAAGAAATGGGTTGACAGAGAAGGTAAAATACATATTAGAGATTAACATTGAGTACTAATACATAATTGAAAATTATTTGAAAATCCCAAATTTGGAGAATAACATAAACCAGTCAGGTCGTTAAATATTATGATTATTGTATTGTGTTTGTTTGTGAATATTTCTAAGTTCATAGTTATTGGGTTTTATATTTTTGGGCTTGGTATAAGATCTGTAGGATGTCTATTGATATAAATATGTGGTGGTTTTCTATGCAATGGTGTGCCAGAGTGGTATCTGATTTGTTCTTACAAAAATGTGAATGATGTTCTTCATAACTAATTCCAACTGACCTGCTCTTTGACCATAATGAATTCCGTTATAATTGGGACATATTAGTTTTTGCACTACTGAACTATCTAATTTTTCAGTTTTATTTCTGGCATTGAAATATATATTTAATAGTTTGGTTGTTGATTTGTAAGCTAATTTTACATAGGGGATTTTGATGTTATTTGCGATTTTTTAAGAATTTGGGTGTGTGAGGCTGTAAGAACTATTTTGAGGATAAATACTGAGACAATCTTCTTGCAAACGTTTTTCAGACACAGGTTCGTTTATCATTGATGAAGAATAGCTGTTAGTTTTTGCGATAGTTATAACTAATAAACTTTCTTGATTGAGATTTGTAACGAAGAGAGCTGAATTATGTATTTATGTTGACTAGGATGACAAGAATAAGAAGAAATGCAAATGTCTCTGTAGGTATGTTTACTAATAGTACTTCAAAACAATTAGACATTTTCCTAAACTTTCTTGATAATATTCATCCAAAAACCATATCCGAACTAGGAAAAGAAATCAACAATCAAATTAATTCCTTAGATTTAACTATTTGTAGACTAAACAATCTTTTTACCTTCGGTATATATCATAAACCTATCTATACAGACATTTGCATTCTTCTGATTCCTCTCATCCTATTCAACATAAATTAACTGTTTTCAATTCCATGATTCACAGAGTTTTGTTTATTACTTCTCACCATCACAAATCTCGATAAAGAAATTTCATTAGTTGAAACTTTCGCAAATGATAACATCTATTCTCCTTAAATAATAGACAAACTTTGATCTGAGAAAACTTGCAGAAAGCCTATAGCATTATTTATCCTTAATATATGATATATATCCTAAAAGTTCTGCCAGTCATACAAATCAATATTCCTCATTAACTTATTTCAGCCCAATTTCTTAAAAATCGCAAATAATTTCCAAATCCCCAATGTTAAATTAGCCTACAAATATACAACCAAACAATCGAATATATTTATAAATGTCAAAGATGAAACTCAAAATTAGATAATTCAGGACCGTATAAACTAACATTTCCCAATTGTAATGGATTTCATATTGGTCAAACAGGCAGGTCTTTTAATAAGAAAAATTATTCATATTTTTGTTAAAACAAAACAGATTCCCTTCTGACACAGCATGGCATAGAAACAACCATATTTTTCCATCAATGAACAATCTGCGGATCCCAACCATGCACAAAAAGGTAAAAGACTAAATTTTCTTGAAAATATTCAAAGCCAAACACAAAACAGACATTAATCAAATAATACTTAACAACCTGACTGATTTATGTTATTCCCCAATATTTGTGATTGTTAAGTAATTTTCAATTATCTATTATCTATGTTAATCTCTAATATGCATTTTACCTGTTCTGTTTACCCATTTCTTTGTACCTATATAAAAGAAATATGCCAACTTTGTATTTTAGTTTCAAACTCATACTAGTCTGATAATGAGCAATAGCTCGAAATATCTATAACGTTGAATAAACTTTTCCATCTTAAACAGAGATACTTTTTACGTAGTTATATTTGCAATCCTCATAATGTCAATTATATCACATAGTAAAGACCGAATCTTTCATCATTTTCGTATACACCAGGTTTCTTTCCTTCATATATTAGCCAATTCTCGCCATTCCTCGCCTCGCCTCTAACCTCGTGAAATGCTATATTCTTTATATTTGGTTTCAAATAGAGAGCATCTAAAACCTCCAGCATCGTTCAAAGTCCAGAATGAAGATTATAATGAAAAATAAATGACACATAGTAAGAAGTAGTGAATTCTTGATTCATTTTTATCTTACTTATCAATTTAACCTTATATTTCTCCAAGGAATACCATCTATAGAAAGTAGTTACAAGTCGCAATTCAATTAATTTGATTTTTCTACAGTTCCGTTACTTCTTACATTTTGCTTTCCTAAACGACCTAGTATTGAGGAAAATACAATAAACAAAAATTATTCAAAATGTTAATACATCTGCATCAATTGTTTGACTGAAAAGTAATACTACCTCGTGAAAACCGCATCCTCATACCTCTATTAGTTTAAAAACTACCATTCAAGGACAACGAATTTGGGACAGCCTGTACTTGATATGAAAATGATTTCACAGATTTTCTTAAGAACTTACAAGTTTCAATTGTTGCAAACCAATATAAAAAATACAAAGCTTAATTGCCTGGATTCTATTATATTCTTCAAAATTAGATAATCCCTTTATTTTGAACCAATCCCTAGTGTTCGATATTTGTTTATTTTACCTCATTTATTTCATTTTTAACATGATTCCTTACTGTGTCAAATTTTTCACACCCTTCATTCCAACAGTCACCGAATTTTTTCAAAATAGAAACAACCAGTATTAACTTTGATACAAATTTATTTTACTAATCAATGTATTCGCCTTCTGCATTGATACACAAATTTGTATGTGCCAAGATTGTCAAACGACTTTTCTATCTTCCTTCTTGAAATGGTCTTTAGCGCATCGATCACCGCACTTTCAATGGCGTCAATCTAATAGTGCCGCTTTCCTTTCATCATCAAATGCAGCTTAGGGATCAGATAATGGTCGCACGCAGCCAGATCTGGTGGATAAGGCGAATATTGCAAGTTAATAATGTGATCAGATATACAGTTACAAGTGACCGAGTCCAATTGACATTTTCTCGATAATCTGGCCAAATACGACGAATTCTTGCCTGCAATCGCTTCACGAAGCCCAAATAAGTCTCCTGTGCCTATCTGGCAGCGTTGGACAAATTCTTTATGAATAATTCCTTCACAATCGTAAAAACAAATCAGCATAACCTTCATTCTTGACTCGGCAATTTGCCGCTTTGTTTTGGGGCTCATACTGAAAACACCCTGTCTCGTTACCAGTCACAATCGTCTTCAATTCAATTGAATTTTTGATCGTCGTTGATTTTGTGTGATACAAACCTCGTATTGACCTTCGTAAGGCCCAACACTTCTGTCAAAATGCGGTATGCAGTTGTTTGAGAAATGCCTTATTCTATTTTGATGAATTTCACCGATGATTTTTTATTATAATTGATTAATTTACGCACTTCTATGATGTTTTCTTCCGATAATCCAGTTCTGGGACGGCCTGATTCTTCGTCATCATTCATGGTCTTTCGTTCTTTCGTACAGGCTAGACAATCATTGCCATATGTAGTTTGTTGAATTTGGTACGTTTCGGGAGAAGATTTACCAAGTTTAAACCAAACCTCAATTGCAGCTGTTTGTGTGAAACTCATTTTCCCGCAGATGTACAGGGTTGGCAAATTTCGAAAATATTTTAATGGGTATCCTGAAAGGTACCAACGCAATAAATCTAGTTTTCGAAGAATTAAAGAGACTCTTACCAATAGTGGCTCATTCACAGAATCAATAAATGAAAAATATCATGCAAGTGATAGAGAGGAAACAACAATTGAAGTGATAGGTGCTGTAACGGCCAAACCTTCGATTTTGAGTAAACAAATAGAAGCAGAAACAGGAATTTCGATATGTCGGGCGCTCGGCAATCTGAAGGAGAACCAGTTGAAACCCTACAAAACGCGAGTCTCCCAATGTTTGCAGAAAGGGGATCCTTCTCGCCGACTAAATTTCTGCAATCGGTATTTAGAAAATATCCAAGAACACCTAGACTTTTGTAGAGAATTCGTATGAACAGATGAAGTCCGCATCACTAGCGATGGGATATTTGATAGCTTCAATGAACATTTGTGGTCCGATGTAAATCCTCAACGCCATATTTATGTGAAGTATCAAGGAAGATATGGTTTCAATGTGTGGTGTGCACTGAAAGATAGTCGCGTTTTGGCATTTGAAATTTTTGATGAAAATAAATAGAGTACGTTATGAAGAAATCATCAACAATAATATTATTGAAGGATTTCTCGATCAACTTCCGTTAGCACAAAGATCAAATTATTTCTTCAACACGATGGTTCCCCTTCCCACCACATAAGGGCCATCACTGATCTGTTGAATTTGAATTTTGGACATAATTGGATAGGCAATAATGATCCTGTGAGATTGCCTCCTCGTTCCCCTGATTTGACGCAACTAGATTCCTTTCTTTGGCGTCATTTTGAGGATTCACTCTACAAGAGGAACAGAAACAATTTAGAAGAGTTTGAACAGAATTTAAGGCAATGCCTTGCTTCTGCTAGCAATATTTATATTCACTATGCCTGCCGTAGTGTTTTTCGGCGATGTCATTTATGCTTTCAAAACAATGGCAAAAATTTTGAATATTTGCGATAAAGTAGTATCCCACATTTAAATCGTTAGGACTCTTTGTTTCTGTTGAAGATTTTCGTATGTCTTTTTGGTTTTCGTTTGAGAAAAGTTTAATGTCATAAGTCTTGTTCTTCAAAATAATATATTTTTTACTCGCACATCTTTCTAACCATTCTAATAAATGAGCAACATGCACGAACTCATATGTAACGTAGATTCCTCGTTGGCAAGTTTCGAATTGCAAACAAATTAATATTCATTTGTAATTCGATTTATGAAGAGTAGAAGTGATTGTAGAACTCTAAGACCACAATTAATTACTATGGTCTAGGTTGAATCAAACCATGAAAATAACCATGATCTTAAAAAGGATTTTCAAAATCTGTGGTTCTCAGTGATAGAACAATATGAATCGTTGATGGGCATGCACCTTATGAATGAAATTGTGGAAATTTCAGGTTTTTCTCTGAAAAAAGGTATCGAATGCAATAATTGTCTACAAGTTTTACATATTCATGAAAGAGAAATGAATTGGTGCATCCCATAGAGGTAAAATTTCCTATAGTTTGTATTAAAAAAAGCATATTTGCATTTAAACTCGAAAACCGCTGAGCTAATAAAATTTTCACACGGCACTATATTCTACATAAAAAAGTGCCTGTAGAATGTCAAACTTATTTTTATGTAACTTTGATGAAGATCGAGATATCCGCGATGGACGATTTTTCGAAATTCGGGAAATTTTAAATAAGTCCATAACGGAAAGAAATATCAGAAAAATTTTGGCACCACTAAACTAGTCCCTTAAAATAAGATCGTGAGAGGGGGGGTTAATTTTTCTGTATATGCAATATTTCACATAGTTGCCGTACAAATACATCGAAAGTTGCCTAGCCTGTACAAAACGCACTAACATTTCAAAAAATTTCATTGTCAATGAAGTACCAAGCTATCGACGGGTACCATATTACATCAGATGGCACTGTGGTACTGTTTTTTCAAAACAGTTCGGTCACTTTCGAAACGGAGGGTGAGAATATCTCGGTACTCTCCATGTAAATTTATCTGTCTGACCATGTAAGTTTGAAACTGGCGTCACAGTGAAAAAATTTGATAATTTATGGTAGTAAAACATTGAAAATCCAATATTTATGTATTCAACAATGTCACATACATTACAAAGCCAGTTTGATAAAATTTCGATAGCGTTGATGAAAATAAATGAATCGCAAGGTGGAAGATGAAAGAATTACTTTTTCAAGTGTTTTTTATAACACCTGAAGACAACCTCATTGCATAATGATAAACCATACTCTTTTTGTACACTGTATAACTTGAAATGAAATTAATTTTGTTTTTAGAAAACTGGCATTTCCGAGATTCTCGTTCCATTTATGGAAATGAGATTTTAATATTCGAATACGCGATAGCAACTGGACACCACACCAGTTTTGGCCATGCCAGTTCGGAAACCTAAATTCAAAGTCGGAACTGACGTAGGGGACGAAATGTGGTGGATGAATGGGGACCGAAAGGGGATGGGCTGTGGATTTGGAAACGGCTGACGGTTATCAGCATCGTGCACGCCGACTAGCCGTCTGTTGCGTGTAATTGGGACTAAACAAGTTCACTGCTGCGTACTAATTGATGTCTATTGCTACATTGTTTCTAAATAACGCTACCATCTCTCCCCGTCCCCAGTTTAAAATTAATTAAATAGTATTGTCAATCCAGTCATTGTGAGCGCTTTGTTTAATGAACTCATTCTGCAATAATTCCTACCAATAATACACTTGGAAATTGCAAAGCAATAATCCTTTCATAGAAGTTATTTAAATTAATCAATTCAATTACGTGCTCTTCTGTCATTTACACGATTCGACTCCAAGATGTTCCTTCAATAGAATGTTTCAGAGTCGAGGAGATTCAATTAATATCACTGTATATTTCAACGAATCTTTAGCATCTACATAAATCACGATAAACCATTATTTATTTATTCGAATGGAAAAAGGGAGAATCACAAATAAAAAATTGTATATTGTTCAGAGTCAAATTTTGATGTGACAAATCTGCTTCTGCTCTACACAGTTTTCTTTTCTGGGCTGGAATACTGTTCCCAGGTTTGGGGCTTCGCACCCAAACATTCATTGCATCTATGGGATAGTCCCCAGAAGGCGTCTGGTTGATGGTCGTTCTCTTTTTTACAGATACTTCTATGGTAAATGCCCTGAAGATCTGAGGGTTTTGGTTCCAGAAAGAATCCAATTCCGAAGAATTCTAGGCTTGCGGAAAACACTCATCAGCAGACGGTCCAACTAGCACAGCTTTGTACCTCTGTCTTTAAAAAGTCTTTTATTTATTGGGCTACTGTGCTGTGGTGCTCTCTTGCATCGAACATCTTTCCGATAACTTATAATTTGACCTCTTCAAAAAGCGAGAATTATTTGAAAATCCGTAGATCAATGCATATTCCTCGTCCGTTAAAAACTTTTTCAGTTCCAATTACAATATCAAGCTGAAATTTTATACGCGGCCATAACTAGCGATTTCCAATTGGAGTGAAATATTTTCGATGCGATACCATTTCCGGTCATACCGGAAGTGGGTCATCACTTTGTTATTTCAAATAACAATCTACCTTTTTTATTATACATCAAGAACCGACATTTGAGCAAGGCATAAAATACCCTACTTGTTGGCGCTTATCTGTCAAAACTTTTGCAGATTCAATTATTTTTGTTATAAATTCGATTTTTGAGGAACATTTAAAAAAATTGTAGCTCGTAGATCTTTTGCACTAGAGACACAATTTTTGCTTGGGTAGTTAGAAGAAGGATCAAGGAATTTTTTGAGCAGTCTGCACATGTCAAATGTTCATTGCGTTGTTTCTTATGATTTTTTCAATTTGGCCTTTTTCGAACATCAATAACTCAATTTTTTCAAAAGGCACGTGCCAATTTTTATATCGCCATCAGATGAAGCGTCAAATGTCAGATGGAATACTATACCCATCTCTTATAGTTCCGAAATTATTTGAGAATATATTGAATTTTGATGATTTTGCAAGAACTAACAGAGAATGTTTTGAAATATTTGAATCAAGTAGCTGAACTGGCTACGCTCACCTGACAAATGCCTTAAATTAATGTACTTGTGACTTCGTTCATTCGAATTTGATATTTCAACAAGAATTGTTGGTAATTTGAAGTGAAAATTTTCGAAAAACACCAGATTGATAATAAAATGGCTGATTATTCAAACGAGGATATGTTTAGTCTTTTTTTCAATTCATGGCGAATGTCAAAGAGTGGTGAATAGACTTGCAGGCAATTCAATAACCAATTTCCAAATTTGGCGCCTATGAGTAAAACAAAATTTCGAAGGATTAGAAGCAATTTTCTGCAATTTGGAGGAACAAAATACATAGAAACTAGAAGAAAACCAATTCTCGAGGACGACGACAATCAAATTATAGCTATGTAGTTATACTTCTATTCAAAGGATCCTTAAGAAACATAACATGCACCCGTATTCTTTTATCAGACTACAGAAATTGAAACCAACTGACTTCCCAAGCGGCTAAATTTCTGTGAAAATTTATTGATTGATCTTCAAGAAGATGAGACAATTCTATAAAAATTATATTATCTGATGAAGCCAAGTTCAATGAAAGTGGAATAACCAACAGGAAAAATTGACATTTTTGGGCCACAGAAAATCCACATTTCGTTGAGGTTATTGATTTCCAAAATAAATTCAGAGTGAACGTTTTTGCAATTTCAATGAATGATCTGTTGGCTTATCACATTTATGAGGAAAATCTTAATGGACAAATATACCTGGTAATTTTGAGAGGAACATTTCCAAATTTTTTAGATGGATTACCCCTCAGCATTCTGAAGGATTGCTATTACCAAATGGATGGTGCACCAGCACATAAAACACGAGCTGTAGATTGGCATTTAACAGAAATGTTCGAGGATAGATGGTGGGGTAATCAAGGACGAAATTTACGGCCTTCGCGTTCTCCGGCCCTGACGCCCCTTGATTTTTATTTATGGAGAAAATCAAGAGTGAAGTGTATCTTATTCCTGTAAGAAGTAAATACGAGTTACTAGAGCGCATTCATAACAATTTTCGTAATATTGATCCAAAGGAAACTAGGAGGGCAACTCATCATGTTCGTATACTAGCTGTCAAGTGTATCGAGAAAAATGGGGCCCGTATTGAACATTTATTCAGATCGTAAATTAGTTTTCTCCTATGAAGTTTGCTATCATTTATTCGTATTAATGTAATTATCTTCGATGATTGGTTTTCGCTTAGTTCCTACAATTTTCATTCATCCGAATTGTTGAAAATTGCTTCTAATGCTTGGAAATTTTATTTTCTCATAGACGGTAAATTTGGAAATTGGTTATTGAATTGGCTGCAATTTCTACCCACTACTTTTTGACATTCTAAAATGAATTAAAAAAAGATTAAATATATTTTCGTTTGAATAACCAGTGCTTTCATTCTAAATGTGTTGTATTTTTTGGATATTTTCAATCTGAAATAATTACAATTCTTGTTGAAATATCAAATTCTAATGAACGAAGTGACAAGTATATTGATTTAAGGCACCTGTCAGGTGAGCGTAGCCAGTTCGTTCAGCTACTTGATTCAAATATTTCAAAGCATTCTCTGTTAGTTCTTGCAAAATCATCAAAATTCAATATATTTCCAAAAAATTTCGGAACTATAAGAGATGGGTATAGTATATGCTTATACAATTCCATCTGAAATTTGACGCTTCATCCGATGGCGATATAAAAATTGGCACGTGCAATTTGAAAAAATTGAGTTATCGCTGTTTGAAAAAGGCCAAATTGAAAAAATCATACAAAACAACGCAATAAACATTTGACATGTGTAGATTGCTTAAAAGATTCCTTGATCCTTGTTCTATCCACCCAAGCAAAAATTGTGTCTGTAGTGCAAAAGATCTACGAGCTACAATTTTTTAAATGTTCCTCAAAAATCGAGTTTATAACAAAAATAGTTAAAACTGTCAAAAGTTTTGACAGATTAGTGCCAACAACTTGGGTATTGTATGCCTTGCTCAAATGTCGGTTCTAGATGTATAATAAAAATGGTAGATTGCCATTTAAAGTAACAAAGTGATGAACCACTTCCGGTTTAACCAGAAATGGTATCACTTCGAAAATATTTCACTCCAATTGAAAATCACTAGTTATGGCCACGTATGAAATTTCAGCCTGATATTGTAATTGGAACTTAAAAGTTTTTAACGGACGGTCCTGTGGATATCCCTGTATATATATATATATATATATATATATATATATATATATATATATATATATATATATATATATATATATATATATATATATATATATCATTGTAATAATAATATTGTATGTTATTCGCTAAATGACTTAACTTTTACTTATTCAATATCAAACTAAAAAAAAGAAAAATTAAAATATATATATATATATATATATATATATATATATATATATATATATATATATATATATATATATATATATATATATATATATATATATATATATATATATATATATATATATATATATATATATAATAATAATTTCGAGAACTGCTATATGACTTAACTTTTACAATAATCAATATCAAACTGAAAAAAAAGAATATTTAAAATATATTCGCATATCCGCATAAGCAATAGTCTAAACTAGTTAAGTCTGGGGACCTAGGGGTCCATGGTTCAGGCCCACCGCTACCTATCAATCACTTGTTGAATATATTATTCAAGAATTTCCTAGCTTCTCCACTGAAATGTGCTGGTGCCCTGTCATGAACGAACCACATTATGTTTCTCAACAAAAGTGGCACATCCTTGGGCAATGAAGGTAACTCTTCCTCAAGAAATTGTCGATAAGCAGGACCGTTTAATCTGTTAGGCAAGAATTGCTCTTGATGATGAGATTCTTCAATGAGATGGGGGTTTTCCTCAGCCCAATAATGATTATTGTGAAAATTTGTTATAGCAGTTCTCGAAAAGTAAGCTTCGTCTGTGAACATTATTTCACTATCAAAATGAGCATTTTTGCTTATTTCATCTAAGAACCATCGGCAGGAATTCAGTCGTGAAGGAAAATCTCGAGGAAGTGGAGTTTGGACGCGTTGAATATGAAACGGGTACAACAAAAAGCGTTGAGAATCCTAGAAACTAGAACATGTGAAATATTCAAGTGATTTCCAATTTTGCTTGTACTCACATAAGGATTCAAATCAATACAATTCAAAACTGCTTCCTCAATATCTGGAGTTCTCATGGTTTGAGTTGCACTTTTTAATTGATTATTTGCAGTAAAAGTACCAGTTCCTCTCAAACTTCTGTGGATATTTGGAAATGTTCGCCTGTCTGGTAATACACGATTTGGAAAGTGCACGTTATATAATCGCCTAGCTTCTGTTGTGTTTCCATCAGCCAGACATGTAATGGATAACAGCTAATTCGGCGTTAGTAGAATCAGCCATTTTTTCTTACAGCAATAACTTCAAGTCTTGAAACTAATCGTTAATTCAATGAACAACTCGAGCAGACACTGGTCCAACGTTAGCAACTGTCAAAATCAAATAAATAAATGAAAAGAATCAAAGCCTACTTGTCATTTTTTCAATTAGAAGTGCTTTCAATTCAGCGAATGCATACAGTCGTTTAATAATTTTTTGCTCGAGAACGGTTGGACATACGAAAAAATTACAGGTATCAAAAAAGTTTGTAAATTGAACGGAGATGACGAAAATTAATTGAACGCTGATCAGTAGTGGCGTACTGCAAAAAAGTTTGAGAGGGCAAAAGATGACGGTTCCGGAAAAGACAACACCTTGTAGATTGTTGTTAAAATTCAGGACGTGTAATGATGAAGGCTGTAAAAAATAGCTTGCCTTCCAAATTTGGGCTGAATATCTCAAAAACTGAAGGAGTTTTGAAGAAAAAACCAATATTTTCCGGAAATTTCAACACCCTGTAGCTCCGTAACGAAGCTTTTGCGGACCTATGTTAATATGAACATTTTTTCTTATAATTGCACGTAGATTTACCACCTCAAGTTGTGACATACTCTTATGTAACACCCTGTATAGTTGTACTATACCATTTCCCAGAATCAAGCATAGCTTTCGTCACTCCTCTTCGATAAATGAAAAGTCCTGGAATCCTCGTAAATCATTGAGATTTAGCTTCGATTCCAAAATCCGGCAGTAAGCGACACGCGCTTTTGATACGCCGCGAACCAGAAAGATTTAAACGTTATAAATGAGCCAGGTAAAAATCCCACAATTGATAGTCGAAGGGGATTAAAAAGGCGCGACGGAGTCGTCCCCAAATGGTGGGCGAAGAGGTGGGGAAAAGCGTGTTTATCCGTCGCGCGAATGTGATCCTGCCTATAAATAACGAGACTAGGATAATCCTGGCAGGGAGAAACGGGGTAAATGTTGAGATAAATTCGGCGCTGTTGTCACGATGTTTTATTAATAAGTCATGATAAGTTCAAAATTTATAGAAGAATAAACAAAATAATTCAATATCAGAGTATTTTAATTAGAATAGAATAGGATAGAAATATATTGAAGAATTTTATTCAGGGAACAATGTTCATCCTTCGGTAGGATGTTAAATGTCTTTCTCTTTCTCTGAAGGAGCTGGTTTTCCAAAACCATGAAAACAAATACCTAACCTTACCCCAGTAGCTTGTATTCTCTTTTCTTGCTATGATACAAGCCTGGGGTGATATTCTGCCACTCTTGTGTGGCGACTTAGATGAGCTGTTGTGTAGTTCTTGAATTATCCAGGCGTAATCTAATGTCCCTGTTGAGATTATCTCATAAATGTTCAATAGGATGTCGGTCTGGAGAGCAAGCTGTCAAGTCCAAAATAGCGGTTCCCCATATTTCAAGATAATATCGCGTGAGGTTGCTGGTATGCGGACTAGCGTTATCTTGCATAAAACTGAAATTCTCACGTTGCGCACCTCGCCAGAGTCCCACTATGGACTCCAGCACTAGGTCCACGTAATTTCCAGCGCAGGAAACGAAATCAAATCTGTTTTGCCTCCCAGCATAATGACACCTCAAAATATCACACTGCCCCCCTAGTATTTCGGAATTTGTCTTACTACTCGGAGTCTAGCTTGTCTTCCACGACCCTTGAAATGCGAATCCGGCGGTCATCTGATCGAACACCAATTCTGGTCTCATCCGAGAAAAGAACATTTCGCCAATTCTCAATACTCTAATTCTGGTGCTCCATATACCAATTATCTTCATGGTTTCCCGGTGGCCAAGGTAAGTAACCTCAGTATTAGTTCATTTTGGGGCTCCAATGCATATACATGTCTCGATGCGCTCCAGCAGATTGAGATGAGTAGGTGGCAGTCTGGTCTGGTGTTGTGAATGTATGTAAAAAATTAACGAGGTGTAAACGAAGCCAAAACTGCAGTCTGTTGCTCCCTTTCATGACATAGGAGCTGATTGTAGGACTACTGTGTGGCCACGGTTGACGATGAAGAAAGGGAGATCGGAAAACCAGCTACAAGGATGGATATATAACATTCAACGTAAAATTGAATATTGTTGCCTGAATAAAATTCTTCAATTTGTTTACTTATACCGATAAATTTCGCATGTCATCGTTGTTGAAGTATGATGGTTGACAGCCCTACAAGTATAAGGAGCGTTAGCTTTACGACAAATCGATACTAGCAGACACAGTGTGTAGCGTTGCGATAAATACAGTATAAACTATTTATTCGCGAGGTATATTTTCCGTATATACGCCGCGAATACAGAAACCGTGAATTAAATGTCACTAATCCAGTGCTTGTTGAAGCCCCGTCTTCAATAGGCTGGGAACTTAACATTTCCCCCAAGTCAGTCAAATCTTTATCTTGTGATTGAAGCAACTCCTGAATGTCACTTGATTCTAGCTGTTTAGTCTTGTCCTATTATAAATTTCGGCAATGTATGCAGTTAAAAATTTAATATCCACAGATTCTTCGTCATTTTCCACTGTCACAACAGGCCACAGTTTTCTCCTGCATGGTTTCAATGAATGGGTTCAGTTCTTCCACTCTTCCTTTATGTTTAAGATACATTTTGCTTCGTCAAATTTCATATCAGGACACATTCCATATTATCCAATATGTATAATAGGGTGGAGCGAAAATATATGAAATTTTCAAAAAACACTTTTTTTTCAACGGCATAACGATGAAAAGTTGACTTGTTATATACAAAACAAACATAGAAAATATCACACAATCATCTTAACGTTCTGAGGTGCCCCAGCAGGGATGAAAAACGAACGAAAAACATTTTTTCATGTTTTAATTATTTATTACAAGAAATTTCCAGAAACATTAAAAATACAGTTTTAATATTAAACTGATTTTTTGTGTTAAAACTAGGCATACGTTGACGAGATAGTAATCTTGCTCTAATAAAACCATCTCGTTTGTTTTCCCCACAAACTGCACGCGATGCTTCTGTCACCAACTTAATGAAGCGCTCCATGGCTTGGGTGTGGCATGGAAAATCTTTAATATCCTGACATGTGCCGAGACCATTTTTTACAATTTCCTTCTGGTTTCATCAAACAAATTTGAAGTTAGAGGTGGCTCAGTTATGTCACAGTCAGTATACTTTTTAGCATCGAAATTGAACACCGGCACCTTGAATTTTCGAAGTCTTCTGTGACCTTGCTTTTATAATTCTTCGATATGCCAGATCTCGGATAACCTCTCTGTCATCGCCAAGCATGGCAATGATGAAATTTTCTGGATGACCGAAATATCCATTTCGTTGGATTACTTTGTCAATGATAGCCTTCATATCGGAGTTCGAATAGCAACTAAGATTAATAGTTTGCCAAAGGTGCTTAGCCCCGTCGATGCACGGGGAATTACATTTTATTGTAAACCACATCGGTCCATAAACTTTCATTACGTACGTGGCTAATACCACTAATTTTTCTTCAGGGTCAGTTTTTGTGGCATACAACCTTAGAATTCGATTAGCTGTTGTTAGCCATCTAGAATGGTTAAGGAGTCCAGGTTCTAGATTACCTAAATCAGAACTAAATATACCAGTACTGATAGCGGTCATAATATCGTATAGATACTTTTGGTCGGTACTCAGTTCGGTCTTAGTAATTTCGGGTAATATTGTGGGTATAACGGAGGATGCGACTATCGGCATTGTTTGAAAATTTTGTAATTGAGATCCAATGGCACCTGAAAAGCATTTCGGCCTTTAGTTTTTCCATCTAACTGTAATAACAAATGTCTCAGTGGTAATTCATTAGAATGTAACTGGCAGATGAACCACTGTAATTGGTCTGTTTAGCTCTTCTTCCATCAGACGAATTACGCCACCTTTAAAACCTGAATTGACTACTGTTCCATCGCAGCCAACATCAGCTATTTCACTCAGTTTTACTGACTAAGATTTCAAGTGAGATATTAAGGTGTCTTTAATACCTTCAGCAGTCCCTGACTCACAAGTGACATACCCGAAATAGTTGCTTCCTGGTTCTGATACGAACCAGTCTTATCCTTCCTGCCATCAAAATATAAACCCAGAAGCATTCTATTGCAGTCCGTTTCTTGTAAGGTAATCTGACCTTAGTTCTTTCACGGCTCAACTTTGAACGATCAATGACACGACTTGGATCGTTTGGGGAAATAATTTCAACATCTCTTAAGACAGAAGAAGCTATAATAGCAGTGGCTCTATCGGATACTCCAGTACGGTCACAGGCAAGGGCTAATGGTGTTTAACCTCTTTTTTTTTCTGAGGTGGTGAACCTTTTAGTTTGATCTGTTCTGAGTTTTCATGGTAAGGACTAGAAAATAATACGGGTGAGCTAGCTCATGAACTGCTGCTTTCGATTGAAGAATCATCCGTCAAAGAACGGGAACAACAAGGTTTGTCAAAATAGTTTACCTCTCTGTTCCGCGATCAACTTTCTTCTTTTCTTTCTTGTTTCTTCTTGTTTTTCACAGTTGCAATCACATCGATACCGCCTATCATCATTTTTCTGTCTGTTCTTTGGATAGCTAAGAAACTTGCTTCCTTGTTGGGAACACGACTACCTTTTAAACAGTTACAATCACACATAACACTGCATTTGCAACTGCTAATATCAAACAGTCTATGGGACTCTGATATAAATGTATTAATCTTTTCTTGGTATTCAACATTAGTATGACGGCCAAGATATGCTTTCATTAAGCTTCTATATTTGTCGTGGTAGGCACGAATCAGTTGTAAAACTCTTTTTACACTCACAGTAGGCAGCGACGATTTTTGCCATTTTATAACTTCGTGAGCCAATCTTTCAGATATTACATGAACTGTTAGCTCTTTTGTTGTATCATCAGGCTTCAACTCATGTTTTATGAACAGATAATTCTTCATAACATCGTTATAAGTTGGTAATTGCGATGCTGGTAACTTTTGCGGCAAACCAAAGACAGGACAGCTCGTTGTTTTTCCTGTTTAAACTTGAGATATATTTCTGCAAACAATACAAATAATGAATTCTCTAATATTACAGTCAAGAATTAAACTACAAGCATAAAATATGAAAATCACTACTTACAATATACGTCACAATCCCAGTTAAAGATAAACTAATACAATTTGATGCCTCAAATAAATGAACGGCAAACAGATGAACTGTTGTAAGCGCGCGAAATTACTGAATATCACTCAATCGGTGTTTGGGAGGGGTATTTCGCAGAAATACCCTTCCCCCTTGTCCCGCCACCTTAGAGTCTCAACAGGCTTGTTTCTACCGGTAATAACTGTCGCTCAGGAGTTTTATAAAATGTTTGCGATGTTTTGAAAAATTTTGGCCAAACTCATAATTTGCCTAAATCTTTCAGAACTTTATGACGATGGGGGCACCTTGAAACATAGCATAAGCCAACTGATTTTTTTTGTGCTTATTGTTGACCTAAAATAGCAACTTTTTACAGGTATACCTAAGCGATGAAACATAAAAAATGAAATCGCTCCACCCTAATGTATAAGTTTGAAGGTTCATCTTATATAATAGAGCTTGAAAGTCTGGATTATTCCTTGGTTCGTAGGTTGAAATAAAGACGTCGTGTTAAGAGGTGAAAAAGTCACTTTCCATCCATATCTGGATACATAGTTTCAAATTCGCGAGGATAACCTGTAGCATTGTCCTAAACTAGAACAGCTTTAAGGTATAAATTCTTTTTGTTTCAAATAAGTTTCACTTCAGGAACCAGTCGCAAAAAATAGCACTTGTAACCCACGTTTTCTTATTAACACACCCAAACAATGGCAAGACGTTCTTGTTTGGATTTTGTGAAGCACGAGGATTTGACGATCTGTGAAGCATCAGTGGTTGAATGATACAATCTCCTTATTCATTATTACATAGCCCCAGTGAAACTACTTAGCTGTCTTGAATCCAGGGAAGACTTTTCGCTTTAGTAAATTGTTTTATTGAGCATTCTCTTCAAAACAGTGCAGTTTCTTCTGCATTAAATACTTGCTCAGGTTTTTATCCTTCATCAGCTATTATATTCGAATATTCTAGATATTTTTCTGATGTAGCAGTGTCTGCAGATGCAGCTTCTTCAATGGTTTTAATGCTTCGCACTAATTCTCACATCTCAAATTGATTGAACCAACCTTCCGATACTTAAAATCCTCCTTTACCATAACTACCTCCAAAATCTTTGAACTATGCTTAAAGAAGCTCTACCTTACCTCCCGAATAATTGAACCATTCAAGGGCAGAGTGCCCTTTTTTTTGGTTGCGGTCTTTGACCTATAGTGACAACTTCACTTCCATTTTTTTCTATTGCTGGATCACGAAAAATTCTCGCTAACTGAGAAATTGAAGGTGCAGATGATGTTATTTCATCTTCAGATTTCTCTATCGATTGTACAGTTTATTCATTAACATTGAATAAGCGTGATATGAATGCAAACGACTCTCTAAGTCTTAAACGATTGAGCATTTCTCTTTTCACTTTAAGCGGTAACACTGATATTTTTTCGTATCGAAACTCGTTTTCCAATTTTTTTTCAGGCGACATTATAAATTAGGAAGGCAAATATAGAGATGTATTACTCGATCACAATTTTTCTAACGAATGAAAGAGTGAAAAAATAAAAAATGCAATGCATATAATAAGTGATAATATACGTTATGCACTGATTAAGAAGGTGACTTAACAAAAACATTTTGTTTGTTTCCATTCTCAAAAACACCGACAGCGGCAAAACAGGCTTATGTCAAAGGAAAAGCCGAACCAATGCAGCAGCGATATAATTTAAAAACATACCTCAGGCGTAGTAGTAATAAGGTCTATTTCACTATTTTAGTAGGCCATTTGACGACACGTTTACAAAGAATACAGAATCCTATTCATTAATACATATAAGTACCGATTAGATCTGCAAATGAAGAAATCTTTTGCTGCAAATATGAGAATTAGGACACATTTCTTTATCCGCGAATAGTGAAAATGAAATTAAAAAACGAGAAAAGGGAAAACCATAGAATATCGATTCTAGATTCATCAATTTCCTACTCAAATAGCAAAATTAAGTACAACTTCTTTAGAAAACCTATTCGCACAAATATATGTTTTCCTAGGGAATCCAACCACCTATATTCTCGCATAATGATTCACAATTGTCGTTATGATTGAAACATCTTGAAGAAGAATTCAACTTAATTGACAAAAGGTGGAATGAAACAATAACATATAGCTATTTACCGGATATGTACCATTATACTGGTACCGAAAATACGAAAAATTCATCTGTTCAACATGTTTTCGAAAGCTAAGTGAAAAAATTAACCTTTCCTAATTGAAAATTGAAATCGCATTCATACCTCAAATAAATTGTCATCGCTCTTTTTTATAAGTCGAAATTCTATAGAGAATTTAAATGAATCAAGAGTTTATAAGTTATCTTGTTCAGGCTGCACTCATTTCTACATAGGTCAGACTGGTCCTTCCTTTAAAGATGATGAAGTCAAACTTCATTCCTTAAAAATAAATCCGAAATGTCTACTCAAGTCCTAGTACTGATAAATTAAAAGTTCTACACATTATCTCAAAATGTAAAAACGCAATTACCTTAAATCCGTGGAGATTTTTAAAATCACTCTCTAATGACAACTATCAGATGATGAACGAGCAGACTGGTGTATGTAAATCCTAAATTTTTGAAGTATTCAAATGATAACTTCCCTTCTATAGTTTGTGAACTGCATAGTTAAAACCTGGTTTTTCCAAATCCTAATGAAGGGCTATTCATAAATATTTCATGGTCGATTTCGAGGAATTTCATTTTTGACTATCGTGTGATTTCGTCATGCCAATTTCGAGAAAATGATCACAATGAAAAAAACCATACAATTTCGAACAGAAGTGAAATAGGTGAATATATACATGATGCAAATTATAAAAAGCACAACTTCGAAATGAATCACCCTGTATATGAGCGTATAATGCAATTAGTCTATTTTGATAAATTAAACATTTGAAGAAAAAGCATGAGGCTTCATTTTCACAAAATATAAAATGTTTTTTCTTCAACTGCTTAAATATTTAGTGAACATTTTTTACAAAGTGATTAGCGAGACATCTATATCTATTATCAAGAAACTATTTTGTAATTGTTGACGTCATTCATAAATAACCGAAATTGCAAGAAAAATTTAGAAATACCTCACAGCAGATGCACAATCTTTCTTCCCGAAACGATTGGCCCACCCAACTTCATTAAAGCTCAAGCAAATGAACATTTTGTCTGTTTCGATTTATTCGACAATGATCACCACTTGTCAAAGAAATAAACCATAAAGACTAATTTCCCTATTAAAAATTAGCTATAGAAATGAATATACTGGTTTATACAGGTATACATCCTCATGTTTCAGTGCGAAAATGGCAGAAGGATAAGGAACGAGTATTTTCAGTGATTGAAAAAATATGAAATCAAAATTCAAAAGCCAACTCTCAAGTGAACCCTGAACTACAAACTTCGAGCGAAGATTATAATTCATTGCTTTTAATTATTACATAATTTGAATAATAGGAAGAAATATTTCGAACTCTAATATGAGTAGAGCTTCAGTGAGTGAAAATTTTGAAAATTAAATGAACCTCCTGAAAAACTAATAATAGAAAAGAAAGAGCTTATAGAATTATGTTTTGATTATTTCTATATTTTGGAAAACTGATACTTCTGTCTCATCTCAATTTGTTGATAACTTTTACAATTTCTTATATGCTATTGAGATATTTCGATACATTTTGATCCTTCATTCGAAATACAATGATTATTTCGAAAGAATACATTCATATCAAATTTAATGCAATATACAGTAACGCACTATTCCACTATGATGCTGTATACCAATTTAATTACTTCGACAACACTGGTGCTTCCATCTCGATATACATTTAATCCTTTTAGTGTGATGTTATAGAATATTGGATACATCTATTAACAAGCTTACACTTCTGAATTAAATGATACTTTTGACAGTAATTCTACCAGAATCGCCTTAATTGCAGTGGATTAGATATATTTGGTATTATCTCTTAGTAATTATGGATTAAACCTGTATCTCTATTATTGGTTAATATTATACTCTGTCTTAATAACGTTTCATTATTTCATTCGACTAAATGAAGGAAATATTTGAAATACTGATATAACGAAGTTAATCTTGCGAAATTATTCTTGAAAGCATGTACCTTTACATTTCACACTCCATGAAAAAACAACTGCACCAAAGATTTGGTACAATAAAAACTGAAAGCTACCGCAGTTAAAAACAGAGGAATGGAAGAAGAATCCAACAGATCATACTAAGGCTGAATAGTCTGTGACAAAAAGTATCCGGAAATTTGAAATAAAATTCGATAATCTTAATCTACTTCAAAAGTCATTGAATCTCTTTCAAAATATGCTCCATTTGAAGCGATACACCTGTGCCAACTTTTTTCCAATCATCGAAACATTTTTTATAGGCGCTTTCAGGGATGGCCTTCAGCTCCTTCTGCGAATTTTCTTTTCTGATGTATATGGAATCAAATCTGGTTCCCTGGAGCAGCAATTTCAGTCTGGAGAAAAGAATCACACAGAGCTAAATCAGGCGAATGAGGTGGCTTCTCAATGCTATTTATCGAGTGTTCCATCTCAAAGTCGTTAATAACCGTGGTTCGATGAGATGGTGCGTTATCGTCATGCAGAATCCACAAATTGTTTTCGGTTGCAGAATGAATTTATGATGAACCACACCACGAATATCGATGAAAACAATCAGCATCTTCTTGATTTTAGAACCACTTGGGCGAGGTTTTTTCGGTTCTGGTTCATTTTTTCCCACCCATTCTGATGATTGTTGGCTCGTTAGTGTATCGTATTCATAGACCCTTGTCTCATCACCAGTTATTATCAGTCCCATGAACGTGGGATCCAGCATGTATGTTGCAACCTGCATCCGGTACGTTTTTGAAGAAAATTGAGCTCTATCGGAACGAGCCTAGCGCGACGCGCCCCAGGCCGAATTGGTTCACCAAAATCAAACGAGCGGTTTCACGAGAGATGTTGAGATCACGAGCTATCTCTCCAACACTGGCATGACGATTTTCGAGCACCATTTTCTTGATTTTTTCGACGTTAGCGTCGGTTGAAAGTCGCCCGGAATGAGGCAAATCTTCAAAGATCTCCCGACCATCTTTAAAGGCTTCATACCACTCTCAGGTTTTCGGTAAAGTAGAGTCTCCATAAGCTTCTCACAGCACTCGCAATGATTCAAAATTCGATTTCGTTCAAAACACGAAATTTGGGACAAACACTCTGTTCAATATTTCTTTCCATTGTGAAATTTGCAGAGTAACACTGCACTGAGGTTGACTGGTTTCAACAGCTGTCGTACACAAACTCACGTTTAGAAATAGAAACAACTAGAAACTTATAGAAACTTAAAATACTTAAAAATACTCCCCGCAGGCAATTTAAATGAATATTTCCGGATACTCTTTTGTCACACAGTATGTGCGTTTCAGGTACATTTGTAACTCAACAATTAATAAACCGAAAACTTACTTCAATGAAAGAATTAAGAATAGACTCTTGAAGCAAACCTGCGGAACTCGTCAGTCCTGGTCTATGGCGAAAGTAGTCAGCAACAGGTCACCCTTACCGCCTTCGGTTAGATATTCTAACGCATCCTCACCGGAAGTAGAGGCGGTTTTCTTGGAAAAAATTGTTTCGCAAGATTCAGTTTTAGATATATCAGAGGCAGTGCCACCAAGCATCGCACATGATGAATTGACTAAATCGGAAGTGAAATTCAGACTTCTCTCTGACAACTGTACTGAAACAAAGCAGTGGGTCTTGATGAGATACCACCAACTGTTTTAAGAAATGTTCTCTGCTGTGAGTAGCGACAGCTCTTAACCGACTGTTCCAGATTTTGTATGAGGGCCAGACGTTTGCGGAGTATTGGAAAGTACAACCGATTTCAAAGGAAAGGATAGAAATTACTACACCTTAATTATCGTCCAATAGCATTATTGCCCATTATGTCCAAAGTCTTGAAAAAAGTGATAAAGGATAAACTCATAAATAATAGTTATAGGTTATAATCAGTGATCGGCAATACGGTTTCCGTAGACAACGATCAACTGGTGACCTTCAAGCATACGCATTTGTAGACATCAACAATCGAAAGCATGGCGAATCAAGACCCACTGCTCTTGATGTTTCAAAGTGCTGTGGCAGAGTTTGGCTCGCAGCCTTGATAAATAAACTGATCGCATATGGAGTTCCTAAAAAATTACGTGGTTGTTTTAGTTGTTTTTTCTTCATTAGATCTATTGAGGTGGTAATGGTAGTGATTCATTTTTATACAAATTATACAAAAGAAGTCAAATTACCATGATTCAATTATTAAACATACAAAGAATAACATATAATACAACAGAAATATTGAAACCATGAACAGGTATGTACATAAATTGTTTGGTGGCAAAATACAGTTTCAAATATACACGCATATAAAAGACAGTCTAACAATTAATGAATTTGCATATTATAATATTCTTCAAGAGAATAAATAGCCTTTTCCTTCAATTTTGTCCTGATAGTTGATTAAAAATGTTTCGGGCTGTTTATTCTCTTAATTAATGAGGTACCTGATTGTACATCTGCTTTCCTTGGTAGACGTAAGTTCTACGAGTATTGGTTTGCCATGCTCTCTGTGGAATCTAGTTTCCCTATTTCTAGTGCTATGTACATGTAGCATAGACCATTTGAAATTTAGGTCGCTGGTATGGTCATTTCCTCGAAGTGTTGGAAAAGGTCTCAGCAACTCCGTGTTTAATGCGCACCCATAATAACTCTTGTCGCCCTTTTTTGTTTTCAATGCGCCTCGAATCCAATGCCCACGCCATAACAATATTCCATAAGCTACAATATGAAAATATGCAAAGTGATAACGTCAGCTGCTCCCCAATTTATAGAATGACTTATACGACGAATAGAGTTTATAGCTGTTGAAAGTCTTTTGACATGCGATTTATACAGGCTGTCCGTGAATTTCGTGTACAACGTTATACTACAGATCCCTCAGCTCGAAATAAGTCTTATCTATATGAAACGCTTCTTTGGCCGCTAGAGGTCACCAAATTCAAAGATTCTTTTTTATTTTTCAAATAATTCGAGAACGACTCGATTGATAACAACCATATTTGGTATGCGTAATCGGGTGCGTTATTCACATTTTTCAGTGATCCACTCAATAACCTTGAAGCTTTACAAATGTCCCTGAAAACTCGAACGTAATCAACTATAATTTTTCAACTGTCTGCGTTTGAGCAAAACTGTTTTGAACATTGAGTAGATTGGCTAATTACCATACTTTTTTGTCTCTTGAAAAATTTTGATGTGATGAGCGGTTCAATTACTAAATACACTTTTTTATTTTCATGATTTCATTTCTTCAACCACCTAGTAAGTCAAAAATATCACATTTGACCATGTTGGCTCTGGATTTATTCCTGTGGTCTGGCGGATTGTCATTTTATTAGGCTTGACAACCGATTGCTGACACGACGCTGTTCCTCAAGTTCTTAACTAGGTATTTTGGTGATTTTTTCATCACTATTAGGCACGGAGATGTATAGCAACTCTGAAATGGTTGATATGGTTATGGTGTACAGATTTTGTCGAGGCAATGGACCTGAAAGCGCGAGATTTTATGCTTAAAGATTTCCAGATCGCATAGTGCCGAACCACCAAACGTTTGAAAATCTGGAGAGGCGCCTCAGCGAGAATGGTTGTTTCAAGCCCAGGAATTTGGATCGAGGACGATAACGAACAATAAGGACGGTAGAACGCAAAGAACAAATTTGGGACATGGTTGAGGAAAACCCACAATTAAGCACGCGGCGTTTAGGTTTACAGTTGGTCGTTCCTAAAACAATGATTCATGATGTCTTGTAGAAACAATTATTTCATCCTTATCACATTCACAAAGTTCAGGAAGAACTTCCCTACGATCCTGAGAATCGCCTAACTTTCTGCCGATTTATCCAAGAGAAGAGAACTAAGGATCTCCACTTCAGTAGGAAAATTCTATTTACTGACCAATGCACTTTTACTAGGTCTGCCATCACTAACTTTCACAATGAACACGTGTACAGTGTCGAAAATCCACATACTTTTACAAGTACACATCATCAGAATCAATTCAAAATAAACATATGGATTTCCGTAATCGACAGTTTCATTATTGGTACGGTAATGATTCCAGATCGATTAAACAGAGAGGCATATCTTCATTTTCTGCAACAAACTTTGCCGGATTTGTTGGACGAAATTCCAGTATTACTGCGTGCATAAAGGTGGTTTATGCACGACGGTGCACCTCCTCAGTTCACTTTAGTGGTTCGCGAGTTCTTACATGCACAGTATGCGAATCATTGGATCGGAAGGGGAGCTGATGCTCCTGCAAGTTGGCCAGCACGATCTCTCGACTTAACACCGTGCGACTCATTTCTTTGGGGTGCTTTAAAATCTAGAGTTTACTCCTGTCCAATTGACACCCAAGAAGAGTTACATATGATTATTTTAAATGAAGCCAACTCCTTATGACGCTGAAGTAATGCCAAGGGTCCAATTTAATTTCTCAAAGAGGATTAACTCCTGTATTCCGCAAAATGGGGGAATTTTTGAGCATTTTTGAGCATTTGGTTGAATGAAATTTTGGGTGTAAACTAATCAATCATTATTCTGAAGTGACTTGTTTTTTCTTATTTAGTTTCCAATTGGCCAACCTGTTTTAATATTTTCGAATAGTCATTGTGAAAAACCTATTGAATTTTTTCTTCGAATTTTTCGATTTTTGTGCTACTGAACATTGAATTTCCTATTTGCTTGATCCGATTTCGCAACCTAGAAAACATCATTTTGTCAACAAGAGGTTTTCAAGCATAATAAGATGACAATCTGCACTACAAAAACAAATCCAAAGGCAACGTGGTCAATACGTGATATTTTCGCATTTCTAGGTGTTGAAGAAATGAAATCATGAAATTGAAAAACTGTTTTTTTGTGATTGAACCGATCATCATATCAAAATTTCTCAAGAGAGAAAAAAGTTTGATATTTAGCCTAGCTTCTGAATGCCTCAAACAGTTTTGGTCAAATGCAGAGAGTTGAAAAATTAAAGTTGATTGAAAACACGTTCGAGTTTTTAGGGACACTTGTAAAACGTCAAGGTCATTGAGTGGATCACTTAAAAACGCACTCAAGCGATTACCAGAATCCGAAAAATCGCACCGACTTTGTGGGGATTGAACCCAGGTAACTCTGCGTAGGAGACGAGCATCATATCCCATACGCCACCGAGCCGGCTTTACCAAATATGGTTTCTATTGATCGAGTCGTTCTCGAATTATTTGAAAAATAAGAAAAAAAATCATAGGATTTGGCGAATTCTAGCGGCCAAACGAAGAAATTTTTCATAAAAGGTAAGTTGGCCCAAATCGACTTATTTCGAGCAGAAGAATCTGTGGTATAACGTTCTACACACAATTGACGCGCATCCTGTATATTGAGTCTAGCGCAAAAATTCGCCGACGATGAAACCCGACAATCTTATTGCTTCAGCAGTTGCGGCTACCTTTGTTGTGAGCACCAATGACTGGGTTTTATTTACATTCACTTCGAGACCATTTGCATCAAGCCAATCTGCTGCTCTTTTTAGCGCCAACTTTGTGATTTGTTGATGATTTTGATGTTTCGTCGACCTGGTAATCCATGGTATAACTTCTCGTTAATTCAGGAGTACAACTTTAGCCTGGTGTTCTAATTGTCTAATCAGCGTACTAAAACTGCTGAGGAATCACACCGAGAAAGATACCACTGAATTAAGACTTGATGTAGATATCAGAGTTCAGCTAGTTCAACTTGGTCAATTTCAGCGCAAACAAAAGGCAATCAACAACATTTTCCAAACAACTCCCTGATGAAGAACTTCATCTGGTCATGCAAGGACATCGAATATCCTCAAAAGAAACAAGAATTCTTTTTTTTTCTATCTTTTGAGGGCTTAGCAGTAGTTCACACTGGCACAGCTGATGCTTTTATACAAGGCATAAGTGCGAGCTGGTCTGGAATACTTTTTCTATGTATGAAGCTCCATACCTAAATAATCATTACATCTATTGGATAATATCCAGAAAAGAGTAATGCACCTCAACGAACACCCGGAGATCATACGTGATCAGCAACCTCTTGCTCAAAGACGGCAGGTTGCTGATCTTTCCTATTTTTACAGTTATTTCCATGGGAAATACTCTGAAGAACTGAAAGGCTTGGTCCAGGAAAGAATCCAGTTGAAAAGAAAAACTCTCATCAGCGTTACAAAGCTAGTAAAGACACATATTGAATTATCTTGGACGGCCACAGCTGTGGCATGATAGGCATCGCCTCTCCCCATGAGTTGAGAATGGACAAAAGGCGGAACTCCTCATTGAGAAGAAAACAGTTAAACTTCTACAGGTAATGAGGAGGACGACCGGCTTGCAGTGATCTCAGTGATAAATTGCCACAAACAACAAACGGCTAACCAAAAATCAAATACGAGAAAAATGGCAATTTATTTGGAACGCCACAAACACCCAGCTCAACACTGTAGTACCTACTTTATCAACCAAACTTCATCAAGCGACCAACTGTAATAGAAGATACCAAGTAAAAATAAATCTCTCAATGATAAGCAACGCAGAATTAACACATAGCCATAACCTTATAAAGCGTGAGCCACCTGATATTTGCCAAACTTGTGGTGTCTAAATAAATATAGCCCATATCTGCGAGTGTACTGAATACATCTTTAATGCAGTAGATGATATTAACCTCGAAACTTCGCATCAATCAACATAAACCAAACGCTAAACTTCTTTGAGAAAAATTTTCTGTACTAAAAAATTTAAAACACCACTTATTTTGTCTTGAATTTTGAATGCACTGTATTCTCCACTAATAAACCTTAGTGGTTGATGCTGCTAATATGAAAAAAAAATTGAAAAAATGGTGGACTGTATTGTATCGAAAAATATTATGTTGGGAACTGCAAAGCTCTTCATCGAAAAATATATAATTCATTCTAAAGTACTGACTTATTGAAGCCTCGTTATTAACCAACAATTCTTGCGAGCCAAAGTAACATTTTCAGTAAGGTAAAACATCTTAAAACCATAGAAGACACATTTAAATATCTCCTTATTACTTCACAACTCAGTACACAGCCACAATTTCATTAACTGATCAAAACATGTCTCTAATGAATTTTCCACGTGTCCAATTTCACATGACATTCAATTCCAGCTTCATTCGTATCGATCTTATATCAATCCTTTCATCATGTTGAATACAATCTGCACTAGCAATTACCAACAGCGCCCAGCAAAAGGACTCTCGGTTGATTCATATTAATAAAATACGCCTTGTTACACAACATAATTAAAACAGGGTCCGTTCTAGTTGGCTCTGCTTCAGACAGATTGCTGTCATGTAAATATGCCTGTCGACAAGATTTAATTAACAATCTGCATATCGAAAATAACGTGAGATGATGGACGGCAGAGGCGTAACGAGAATTTGGGAACCTAAGCGACTATTCTTGTACTAAAATTTATTCTATGATTCTTTTAGTGCTCAATAACGAATAAGTATACTTCTATTTATTTATTCATTTATTTATCATAGGGAATATAGACAGATGAGTTAATATCCAGTATTAGCGTAAAGAATCATATATACCAATTGTTCTATAAGCTCATATAAGTGACCATTTTCAACCATGCTCACTAAATGCATTGCAAAAGAAACATATGAAATAAAAAGTTGTGGGGATCTCAAAGGCATTGATTATGTGAATCTTGAATCATTGTTTCAGATAGTTGACTGGAGAAATTTCGATAATATTTCAAACATCAATAGAGTAACTGAGACATTTATTGAAATTATTCAGCAACAGATCATTAAATGTCAATATACTAAACGAAACAAAATCGCAAAAAAAATCACGACTACGGCCACTCTATTGAAAAATATTGATAATCCAAATTAATTTTGGGAAAGATATAGAAACGCTACCACCTGGAATATTTTTTAGGCTTTCAAATAATCGAAATAAACTCAACTATTTAATGAAATATACTTAGAGTGATTATTATATGAGAAGAGTGCATACAGGGAAAAACGTGCGGATTAAATGGGCTCTGTGGTAATGGAGCTGTGTCCAAAAGGTATTTCAGAAAAACATATAAAAGAATTAGAGGCTGATGGACAGTTTAATGAAGAGTACAGAGAAATAGATCAGGCACTGAATGAATTTCAATTTCACAACTGTCGAGAAAAAATTAGCACAAAAAATTAAAGAGGCAACAAGAAATAAGAACAATAAGAACAATATGATGAAGAACAGGCTTAACATATACTAAAATGAAAATATACTGTCAAAGAGAGAGTAAGGTTTTAAGGACAAAAGGTCTACGAAGGATGTCATTGCTTTAATGAAATTTATGAATCGTTGGATGAGAGGAAACTATCTTCCTGATTTAGTTGACTTAACCAAAGCATTTGAGATGGTGCAGCATGGCGTTCTTTTAAGTATTTTGGAGAGATTTTGGAATTGGGGACCGGCCAATAAAATTGATACGTAGCTGTCTTACAAATAGAAAACAAATAGTAAAAATGAGTGGTAATATGTATGCAATTGAATATTGAGTGTTTCAAGGCACCGTCCTGGGTGCCATTCTTCTTACATTATATTTCAATAATTAATTTTTGGTGCCTACTAGAGGTGATATTGTTAAATTGATATACCTTTCCTTATAGACAGCCGTAATTTACCTGACGGTCAACCCATTTTAATCCGTGTAGATAATTAAATTTTCGAAATACCTTATACATACCAGAGTGATTATTAAAGAAAATGGAAGAGCCGGTACCGGTCTGTAACCTATTGGGTACTAGAGGTTAATATTATTCAGGTATTGTGCCAAAGATTTCGACTAAGATATCTGTCTGTTTTCTTGGTCCGAGAGTTTTTAATAAATTAACAACTGAGTTGAGAAGACCAATCAATATGAAAATATCATGTCTGTTATTAGAGAACTTCAGTTATCTCGTCGGACTGTCAGAAGGCACAAGAAGTTATGAGTCAGGACATGGCAGATAAACTTAAACATGATCTCATGAAATGTATATACTTTTCTTTACAGTTCGACGAATCCACTGATATGACATACACTGCCCAGCTGTGTAGTTCTATTCGGATGGTATTCAATGACCTGTTGGCTGAGGAAGAATTTCTGACAATCATTCCATTGAGGGGAAAGGCCTGTGGCGAAGATATATATGAAGTTTTCTTCAATTTTGTAAAAACCTACAAGCTACCAATAAATAAATCAGTATGCATTGAAACCGATGGAGCACCAATGACTGGCAACTAAAACCATTTTGTGGCATTGTGAGCAGCTAATGAAGATTTCCCTTCATTTTTCTCATTCCATTGCATTATACTTCAACAAGTTTTGTGTTCGAAGGTTTTAAACACTGAGGAAATTATGGTCATTGCAACAAGAATTGTGAATTCCATCCGTGCTCGTAGCTTGCCACGGCGGCTCTTTAAGTTGAGGTTGGAGAAAAGGGAGTCAGCTGAACACAATGAATTAGTTCTTCACACGGACGTCAGGTGGTTGAGTCGCGGAAAATTCATAGAAAAGTTTCAAGAATTATTGCCCGAAATAACAGCTTTTCAAGACGAAAGAGTTGTTGACACTCAGATGTTGAAAAACGAAAAATAGCTGACTGATTTGGCATTTTTGACTGACATCACATTGCACTTAAACACCATTAACTTCAAGGTGAAGGAAAAACTATTATTGAGATGATTAGCGCAGTAAACGCCTTCAAGAGTAAATTGCAACTTAGGATAGATCAACTGAAGAGAAAGTATCTGAAACATTTTCCATCTTTGAAAGCAAGGATTCATCAGTTGAATTATGATACGTATGAGGCAGAATTATCAAATATTTTGGACAAATTTTATGATTGCAGTTAATTGGCAAATAAAACATACTTTATGGGTTATCCTTCTTCATGTAAAAACATTGAGGAATTCGCTACTGAAATAGCAAGTCAGTTTGATATGAACTCATGTTCTCAAAATGAGTTGGTGCAGATTATATCAGATATACATCTCAAAGCTACAGCATCTGAGACAAATTTCTGATGTTTTATATCTGAAGATAAATATCCGAATCTAGCGCAAATCGCCCTTCAACTGACGGCAATGTTTGGGTCCACTTACTTGTGCGAGTCTGCATTCTCTGAAATGAAGATAATTAAGTCAAAATATCGCAAACGATTAAGTGACGATCATATATCATCATGCTTGCGATTAGCACTCAGTGATTACATACCATCTTATGAAAAGTATGCTGAGGACATGCAGTGCCACACTTCAACATCCAAAGTCACTCCTTAGTTAAGTTTAACCCAATATGTAACTCTTCTGTTTCGTTACAACCAATAAACTCGCAATTTTGAATAACTGTGAGTTTTTTCATTGATATTATACAGAAGAACCTAACTAAACCTAACTCAAACCTTGACTAAAATAATGTATATTGTGCGGAAAGCTAATATCTATATATGCTACGGTAGACCCTATCTGGTTAGATAGGGTGTATCGTGTATGTACGACAACCCCGCATTAAACATACTTGCAGCCTCTCAGAGTCGATCGTAAGTAGTCTAAAAATATTGGGATAGATCGCCAGTAGTTCAAGTTTGAGCAACTCTGGTTTACAGTGACCGATTTTATCAGATCTCACAAGCGTGTTTCGCGATTTTCATAATGGATAACATATCGAACAAGGAAGTCATCTCAAATTTTGTATTGCAAATGGAGTTTCGTGTGCAGAATCGCTGAAGATAATACAGAAGGCTTGAATGTTACAGAAGGCTTAGGGTAAATCAACTTTATCAAAATTAAGAGCATATGATTGGTACAGTACACTCAACATCGGGTCGGCCATCAACATGTTCAACTGAAGTCAGCATCGATAAAGTGGAATAAATGGTAATTGGAAATCGTCATCTAACTTGAAAGGAGATAGGCAATGAATTTTTCGGTTTCATGAATCAAGTCGTACTATTTCAAACGATTGTTTGAGCATGAACCGCGTTGCCGCTCGACTAGTTCAAAAAAAAATGAGTTTTCTTCTGAAATTAAATCGCGTAAAGCGAGTCAATTTCGACCCCACATTTTCAAAACGCATTTTATGATTTCTTGCCAGAAGATCATACGGTTAATGACAAATATTACCTGTGTGTTATGTGGTGTTTGAGAGAGCAAATTTATAGAAAAAGATTAAATACACCATCTCACAAGGCTATCATTGTGAATGAATTTCTGACCAAGAATTCAACAACTACCATCGAACAACCACCGTATTCAGCTGACATAGCTCCGGCCGACTTTTTTCTTTTTCCGAAACTCAAATTTCCACTTCGAGATACCCGTTTAGAATCGACATAAAAGATCATTCGCAGCGGAAACTGAAGTTGATTCCGACAAAATTGTTTCAAAATGTTTTGATCATTGGATTATTCGTTGTCGTAAAAGTATCATTTCGGGACCTATTTTGAAAGCGAAACAATAAATTTGGACGAAAAATATATATTTTGTGTTTCATTGACCCATTTGCGGTACGTTTAGTTTTTAGTTATTAAAATGTCTGATTAGGTAACCTAACATTCGTCTACTATAATGACGACATGATCACTAAACAGGTGTTTTGAATCGAATTCCAGATCATTAATAGTGTCGATTCTAGATGATAAAGAGTAATTGAAGGTGTAAGGACATCTCAAGACATATCTTGTACGGGTAAAGGACATTCCTTGACTTTTTGTTAAATTCGAATTAAGGCTGTTATTCTCAGAAAAAAAGGGTAACATTGACACACTCCAGCAATAGAGTTAGACAGCCCGGAGGGTGATTAATGTTCATGAAAATCTTGGGATCATCGGCAAATAATAATATTTCGCATTTATTGAAAGATCGCGATATATAGTACAGAGACAAACTGTCTTCTGACAGTGTGCCCGAACCAGCACAACATTGAGCCACACATGCCGAGCTCTGCAAGAGACATTCAAAACATTTAGCTTATTTGTGGGGCGAAAGTTCGAAACCTGATTTTTGTTACCACCCTTGAATATAGGGACGAGGTATGACAGCATTCAACAGTCTGGAAATAGACCATATTCCAGCGATTTATTATAAAGATAGTAAGTGGTAAACTGGAACAAAATAAACTAGAATTAAGGAAGAAACAGGGAATTAGTTAGTTTGAAGAGGTATTTTTACATTCACACAGTCCTTCCAAGTGGAATTTGAGTGATAAACAACAACCAGGTGTTCTGTACAAGTTTAGAAGAATAATAAAAACAAGTAATGTTTTTTGAGGAATTTTACTGAATAATTATGATCAGCAACGCGTTTCGCTACACCGTAGCTTCTTCAGACGAATGAATGTACAGAAATTATGACAACTATATGGATAAAAATGACAATATAAATACAAATGTTCTTGAGCAATTGAAAGCTTATAGAGTTTCTTCTTCCTAAGTGGTTATTGATGAGATGTATATCCAATAAAATTAAGGAATAGATTCAATAGAGGTGAAGGGCTCAGATCGACTTGTTCGTTATTAAGTCTACATAAATGTTTGTGTTTGTTGATTTCTAAAGTTTCCCAAAGATCTACTTTCCAATATTTTCATGTGTATGTAAAATTTCAAACTGTGGGTCGAACGAGTGATTATTTTCTAGGAGATGATTCGCCTAACTTGAATCTGATTTCTTATTTGAAAAACTGCGTTTTGTTCCGATATTCTAATATTGAAATTTCTATGTGTTCTAACAATGTAAAAATTATTGCAATTCAATTTATAAACACCTGATTTTTTATTTTTATCGGATTTGGTTTTATTGTTTTTCAAATATTTGCCTAAGCTATTATTAATTTGGAAAGCTATGTTGAAATGATTTCTAGAATGATTTCAGTTTCTCACTTGCAATACCAACATAGGTTGAGGTGTTGAATTTTTGTTTCAATTTATCGACATGCTCAACTTCATTCAATGCGATTCTACTTTGTTTTTATTCAAAATATACTTTATTACTTTGGGATTATAACCATTATTTTTAGCTATTTGTTTAATTAAATTCAATTCTTTGTTGAAATTTTCTAGTAATAACAGGAAGTTAATCCATCTATGAATAAAACTGTTGAATGCTGACATTTTATGTTAATACGGATGACACGACGAGTTATGTATTATAATATCTATATGCTTATGGTAGATTACGATAACCTGTTTTCCATTTTCATTTGAAATGGTTACGTCTAGGAAATTTGTTGAATTATTGCTTTCTACGAGTTTTGAATTCAATTTTTGTATGAAATGAGTTTATTTAATTTCCGAAAATTTTCAACTGTCTATCTGTTCCTGTGAAGCAAATAATGATATCGTCCACATAACGATACCAGTATAAACAAACCTGAACCTACGTTGGTATTACAAGTGAGAAACTGAAATCATTCTTGAGTAGAAATAATTTCAACATAGCTTTCCAAACTAATAATATCATATATATAAAAACAATAAAACTAAATCAATAAAAATAATAAATCAGGTGTTTATTGATTGAATTGCAATGACTAATAATGTCTTTATTGGTAAAACACACAAAAATTTCAATATTAGAATATCGGAACATAAACTCAGTTTTTCAAAAAAAATCATATTCAAATTACGCCAATAATCTCCTAGAAAATAATCTTTTTCTCTCTTTCTACCCACAGTTTATAGAAATTTAGCATACAGATAAGACATCTTTTGGGGTACAAAACTTGCCCTGAAACATCAACCCCCTAAGCGAGGGTTGCAATCCTTGAACATTTTGAATAGGGAAGATGGGTCGAGTGATGACTCAAAAGGAAGGTCCTATGTTTGTCTACATTGCCTTGAACGAATTTCCATTTTCAGTTGAAAACTGTAAAAGATACAGGGTGAGCAACTGATAGACAGAGTAGACTGTCTACTGTCCCTGAGACTATTCAAGTTTCAGTGAAGTAAAATGGAACAGATCCATGCTGAGCCATGGCAGTCATAATCAAGTACCATCCTCATCTCCAATTTCAACCCCTAGAGCAGGGGTGACCACCCTTGGAAATTTGGAAGTGGGTTGATGGGTCGAGTGATACCTTAAAAGAAAGGTATTATCTTTGTCTGCATCCCCGTGAACGAATTTTCATTTTTGATTGAAAACTGTGGAAGATATAGAGTGAGCTACTGAAAAATAGAGGGGACTATCTATCGCCCTGAGCTATTCAAGTATTAGTGCAAAAAAATGAAACAGATTCATTCCAGATCATAAAGGCTTTGATCCAAATGAATCTATTCCAGTTTTTCGCACTAATACTCCAATAGTCTTGGGGCGATCGTCTTCTCTATTTTTCAGTGGCACACTCAGTATCTTTTACAGTTTTCGATCAAAAATGAAATTTCTTTCACGGGAATGCAGACAGAGATAATACCTTTCTTTCGAGTTATCACTAGACCCAACTACCCTCTACCTAATTTTCAAGGGTTGTCACCCCTGCTCCAGGGGTTTAATTTCGAGTTGAGGATTGTACTCGATGATGACTGCCATTGATCAGCATGAAACTGTTCCATTTTACCTCACTGAAACTTGAATAGTCTCAGGGAAATTGTCTTTAATATCTTTCAGTTGCTCACCCTGCATCTTTTACAGTTTTCAATTAAAAATGAAAATTCGTTCAAGGTAATTTAGACAAAAATACCACCTTTTTCTTGAGTTATCACTCGACCCATCTCCCCTATTCAAAATGTTCAAGGATTGCAACCCCCGCTTAGGGGGTTGATATTTCAGGCAAGTGTTGTACCCCAAAAGATGTCCCCCTTGAAACAAAAATCGCTTTGTTTTTGCGTTTCGATCAGATATTGATATCTTGACAGATATAGCTTCTGTTTAGTTTTCGTTGAAGCACCCTTTATAGTTAGAATGAAATAATTGTGAGCTTTACTGTTTTTCGAAGTATTCTCTACGAAGATTAATATACTTCCACATTTGATCGAAATCAATTCTTGAAGCTGTTATCACAGTTATTTTCTATTACATTCAAAACTGCCTTTTGAATGGGAAAATTGAAAAAATCATTGGGACTTAGGTATGGACTGTACGCAGGATGATGTAACTTTGGGATATTTTCTTGGGTTGAATATTCAAATGTTTTCCGGGCTGTGAGTGAATTTGTATTGTCTTGGTGAAGGATGATTCTCCGTTCGGGGTTAGTTACTCGAAGTTCATTAACGACTTGCATTAAGCATATGGATATTTACCAATCGTTAGTAACTGTTTCTGAATCTTGTAAAGGAAGTGTTGCTACATGATCCGTTTCTGAAACGAACGTTCTGATCATGTTATTGGAGACACTTCGTCTAAAGATGTTTTTTGTCGGTTTTTCTTCCTATTGGAACATCCAAACAGATAATTCTAGCTAGCATGAATTGATCCACAATTCGTCACCAATTTAGTCTTGCGGCTTTCTATTTTTGATGCGCTATCCAACGGAAAACTAATTTTTCAGACGCCTTTCTTTGTGCAAAATTTTTTGTATTGAGGTGTTTCAAATCCGCAATTATCGCTCAATCTCTCGATATGTTGTATGCCGAGCTGCTTGGATAATCTTATACACAACATCCACATTCTCTTGAGTGGCCGTTGTTTTTGGTGAACCTGCCTTGGATCGTCGCTAAGCCTAATCATTTTGCGTTCAAATTCTCCATACCAACTGGAAACTGTTGACTGGTCTGTTGCCAAAAACAGAAATCAACTCGCCGAGAACTCTTGTTGAGATAATTATCTCTGAAAATGGCTCGAAAATTCTCACGGTTTGATGTCATCTTTGCCAGTTCTTGTGGCTGAAACACAGGACCCATAAAACTAAAATTTTGATTCTGTATTAACTTAACTTGGAGGTTCATTTTTAATACTAAAAACTTGATTATTAGAGTTCTCTAATTCCCAGCTTGCAGAAAAGAATAGACCTTGTATATCCACAGAAGACTTCAACGATTTATTGAAAGAAAAAAAAATTGCTAAATTGAAGCACAGCTTTTGGGATCCCAATAAGAACAGTGGAATTAGCTTAATGATGTGAATATCATGGATCAGCTAATACGGCATGAAACATTTTCAAAATTTTTCACAAGAGAAGGTGCTCTTTGTTCTAGTTCAGTTAGTTAGTTAAGGACTTAGAAGGTGTATTTGAGGAAATTGTAATAACCTGTATTCCTATTCATTGGAGTTTATTCATTGAAAGCTCTAGAGAAAGTCTAAAATCTATTTAATTACATAACAGAAATATATTTCCATCTCTTCGGATCATTCACTCAGTACATCTGAAAAAAATCTCACTTAAATTCACTATAATCTATAAAATGTCACGAATATAACTGGCAGATAATTGAAAATTTCTAAATGGTGGGATTTGTGATGGGACTATAGTATGGATATACAAAATATTTGTGTTTTCTCTGTATATCGAAGAGTAGAATAGATACTCAGTATTACAGGGTTTTCTGTATATCGAAGAGTAGAATAAATACTCAGCATTACAGGGTTGTTGAAACAATTTGTGAAAAACCGGATGAAATTAAAAAGCTTCAAAAGTTTCAAAAAGTTTTCTCCCGAAATTGCCAGAAGCCATGGTTATAGGTGGAGTTTCTGTTGGTCCACGAACTAATCAAGTTTTTGCTGACGAAAAATCTCCAAATTTCGTTAATAGATCTCAAATAGCAAGTTCAAACCACTTTAAATCAGAATCATCAGGATCTCTTGTGGATGCGTTGCATTTCCATTTAGATAAATTTTAAAATAGGGAGCGTATTCGAGAGAACAAGAATAATTCCATCAAGATATTATGAAATTCGAGCAATTTTATCAAGGCCAACACAATGAAAATAAGATGGGATACTATCTTGGAAATTTATTGAGAAGAAGTACTCATGAACTTGAAAGGAAACTAAAACCGTATACTTCCAAGTTATTTTCCACATTTTGTGAACTTTTTTATGGTTAAAATTAATATAAAATTAAAAATTTTCATAATATCTTTCAAATGTTGCCCTGGATGAAAAGTAATCATTTTTCTTTCTTTTCAATGACAAAATCATATTCTGTGTGGACCCGTTCTATGTCTTTGAATGATTAATTGACGAGCTCTATCTACACTGCGCAAAGGAATGAATGCACAAAAGCGAAAATTCAAATTTATTCAGGAGAAGCTTAATTATGTTGAACAATTATTACTTAGTAATCCTCCAGCATTTAGAATTCTTGAGAACAATCGAAATGAAAATGGCACTCGTAGAAAGTGAAATGCAACTAATAATGAAAACTGTTGAAGTTTTGAAAAATTACACCAATTTTCGGGATAACCCATTTTCCATAAACTACATTAGTCCAGCATGTATTGATAGTATGGGCAATACATTTCACATTCTCGAAACCCCTGATTTTTTCTACACTTTTGGCAACATCTTTGGCTCAGGACAAGATATTATCGTCGAGCCCTAGTACTTCTACCAGTTTGTAACTATGAAAACGTATTTGTTCATAAATGATGTTTACAAGAATATTTCAACTTAAGAATCAAATGAAGCAATCACTAATTTGAGGATTCCTCTGAAAACTAAATGAAGTGACGCGTTTCACTACATATTTGCTCCTACACTTATAAGAATAGACTCCTCCTTCAGACATCTTTTATTCAAATACTATTATCTATATGATTTTCAAATTTGGTTAGAGTTCGAGATTATACGGGGACGGTCCAATAAATATCTGCCTTAACCTAGAGATGGCATTACCAGTTTGAAAAATATTACAGTATCAGATGGTACACAATCTCTAAAGCGTATATTTCACCTTCAATTACTCCACATGTTCAGTATTGGGTTGACAACCATCAGTAGTAAACTTTCCCAATAAATTTGTTAAAACTGAAAAATTGGTCATCGTTATGTTATACTTTTATTTGAAAGGTATTAGCACATTATATTCAAAATTTGAACAAGATTATATTCCCGGTCTGTGTCTCCGTTTGCTATCTTGAAATATTGGTTGTAGAGTTCAAAGGGTACCATAAGAGTTGGCAGTAGCCAACTAAAATGGTATTTGATTGAACACTGAAGGGTGCACATCGCATAATGCATGAAAATTCTAAGATGAGAAAGCTGTATATAAGATGGCAGCCACGTTCGCTGACTCTTCACCCAAAACAGAGTTTTGCAAATGTTTAAATCGAGTATTTAGTGCTTTTTCATAATAATGAAGCCAGCTTTTTGAGCAGTTGCATAAATATGTTGCAAAGATAAGAAATAGGTACATTACTCTACATATGAGTCGAAAAAACAGTGAAAACGATGACCTAAAAGAGAAGAAACGGCACCAAAAAAGGCGAAGACCATATGCAAGAAAAGTGATAACGTCGATTTTTTGGTATGGGTGAAGGTCAAGACTACTACATTTGTATTAAGAAATCAGGAAGTGCGGAAGCATTTCGCTAAGAATAAAGTGATATTTCATCAAGGCTCTGTACCAACTCACTGGCCTCAAGGACAAAATTCATGAGTAAAAATCTTAATTGTTTTCTCATGCACCATTTACCTAATTTAGCCGCTTCGGATCCTTGTTCTTTTTTAAACTTTAAAAAGTAGCTCGGTGGTCAAATTTCCTCCCTTTCTGTTTGTTTTTTCCCTGTTTGCACAGGCATTTGGAGCAACAAATTTCGTTTGAGATTTTTTAAATCCAATAGTGATTTTTATAGTTCCTACCAGTTTTGACAAAAGTGAATACTATTAAATTTCACATAAACTGCACATTGAATGCTGGGAATAACATTGACAGATGTTGCAAGCAGTACCAAATTTGTGCTAGATGGATGGTAAATCCTGTAAAATTTGTATTTGGTCAAACATTTAGCGAACCATGGTGAATACCAATTCCAAAATCAATCACTAATTCTGCTGTATATAAGACATTATTTAAACTCATCGAATAATTTTTGGCTTTCGATAAGCACAATTCATATGTGTTAGTTGATTTGTCTTCAAAGAAAACTCAAGGAATCTATTGACCCTTGAAATATTTATCGATATTGAACAATTGTTTCAAAAATTGATGCAGTATGAATATGTGCTATTCACATAAATAGTTTTGAAATCGTATGAAAACTTTAGGTTCTGATCACACGAAAAAACCACCAAATTTTTGAAATAACATTGATCATTAAAATTTCGTCATTTTTGTTAGTTTTCA
This sequence comes from Cryptolaemus montrouzieri, assembly GCA_013387265.2. Classification (NCBI taxonomy): domain Eukaryota; kingdom Metazoa; phylum Arthropoda; class Insecta; order Coleoptera; family Coccinellidae; genus Cryptolaemus; species Cryptolaemus montrouzieri. The sequence continues at coordinate 41,998,459 of JABFTP020000001.1, read as the reverse complement.
GGTTAAGTTCATCAAAGTCTTCATGAATTTCTAGGATACATTTTGGTAATGCTGGTAATAGTTGACGGCGTATATAATAAATATTTTTTCATACGCAGATTTATTGTCTGATGTTTTTTGGCTCCCAGAATCAACAACTGTTCGAAGCAATGCTGGAAATTTATCTCAAACACACCTCCATTTAGCTTCCATTGATGCTAATGAACATTATTATCCATGATTATGTTATTTATATTTGAAACCCAAGAATAGATTATTTCCTCTTTGTCGGAGGATGTCACTCAAACACTTTTCACATTATATATTATTCTCCAGCATTGCAAATTTTCACGTACCACTTCATTAGTTTCGTTTTCACTTTCTATTATACTAGTGAGCCCATTGAGATCACCTTTTATATCTTAGTAGCTAATATACTAAACGCCCAATATACTAAACGCCTTATATACTAAACGCTCAATATACTTAACCCCAAATAAACTGAACGCCTTTTCATAACCAACTCTATCTATACTGCACGCCTTATAATATTTACTGACATTTATACTCAATTGTTCTTTATGTTACATGGAACTCGCTCATATATTGCCTCAGTCAACCTTAGGGTAACGCAGCTTCCACTATTGTTTTATGGATATTGACTCATCAACCACACAGATTTCAACAAAATTCACTACTTTCCCAATTCAAAGAGATACATTCAATTTGAAAATCTCAACTTTCTCCAATTGAGCTAGCATAAGATGAAATTAAAAATATTCCAACATTGATTCAAAAACAAATTTTTCACCCTTTAGGAATAGAAATTTAATCATCAACAACTCTTTTGTTAATTCACAATATTCAAAAGTATTAAATATATACTTCAGAAAGATCGTTATATGCAGATCTATAGTTTCAAATTTTTAATTCTTAGTCAACAGTTCTGATTCGAATCAGATCAGATAAGAATCGAATACGATTCATGAATTATAATAAACAACAAATATGAACTTGAAACAGCAAGATAAAAGAATTACTTCCCAAGTATATTAATGAAATAGAAAATAAAAGTTCGTCTCAAATTAAAATTTCTTGAGAGTATCCAAAAGGCAAAAGCAAGAAATTAGTAATAAAGAAACACTACTGAATACATACAAATTTCACCTCATGTGATTGCCCTATACGTAACTATTTTGTATAAATTCAAATTGACCATAATTAACACAATTTGCTTACCAGAAAGAACAAACATCTTCTGAATTGTGGTTCTTGTTGTTCTTGTGGAATGCAGAAATGAGATCCACAGATTTCTAAATTACATTATGGACCCTCATATACAATACAATTATGTTCACTTTATATCAGTTTCAGTGAAACTGTCTCTTGTAACTGTTAATTTCCTAGATCCTTAACTGTCGAGTTGGCAGTTGGTTTCGAGCAGTCAGCTTCTTATAAACTTGCTCTCATAATTGAAATTTCTATTCATCAATTTTGCTTCTCTTCAATATATTTTCTTGTGAAACTTTCTTATACAATATAAAATGAAAATGAAAAGAAGAAATTGCATTAAAAAACTTCATATTTCCATATTACGTGATGAACGTACTCGTTTTACACAATTCCTCTAACCAAAATTGTCAAAATTGCGTAGCATTCTCCAAGTAGTAGTTGAATTTTTTCCAAAATATGATCTACCTAAACAGCAACATGTTTCCTGTGACTTTCATAAATCTTGATTGAAAATTCTAGGTTATACAAAATTAAACTTAGTATTCAACTTCTACATATTTGAGCATAATGTTTCCCACTATCAGACACCTATAACAGAGAAACTTCAGATCAATGGGGAGTTCCTGTCATTTATTCAACAACCTTGATAAAATTTCCTGAGAAACAGTAACTATGATTTATGAATAGAAACAACTCAACAATAATTACGTTTTGTGCAAATTTGAAATCTTATTTTCTTTGGTTCAAACTTGAACATGCTCAATCACATTGAATCTCATTTACTTTTACATTTGGATGATTGTAGAATAGAAACTATTTCCTTTCAAATAAACTGAAACGAAAATTCAATTTGAAATGGCACGTCTTTGACATCCAGTTTGAAATATTTTAATACAGATATAGTCTTTGAGCTTTCAATATTCATATGATACATACTCTAAATGACCTAACAAAAGTTTAGCGAGTTCCTTTCAGGAAAAATAGTATTATACAAAAGAGCTCAATACCTGTTAATAGCAACTCAAAGAATATCTCATCATTGTGTAAGATAGTCCCAATTGATTCGTTGAAAAATCATAGTACTTCCAGGACATTCTTCAATGCATAGAGGTTAAAATAACCATGAAAAAAAATGAAATATGAGAATTCTGAGTACATTTCTTGAGCTGCTGAAAAATTATATACTAAAATACTTAAATAAACCTCAAGTTACATTCACTTACCTTTCAAACATTATTGTAAGTCTCCTTAACTCATTCTCATTATAACATTCCAATTGAATCACATTATTTAGGTTAGAATCACCACAAAATGTTAAATTTATGAATTGTGAAAGTTTGTCGTTTCTTTCCTCAAACAAAATATACATAATAATGGATAAAATAAACATCAAATTACATTCCTTTACCTCTAAGAGTTTATTTCAAGTTTCGTCAAGCCTTTCATTGAAATAAAATTCGGAATTTCTTATTTTACAAATCGAATATAAGACTAATTGGAATAAGGTTAGATTCGATTAGATGTAATGGATATCTCATTCCGTCTCATATTGTCTCTCAGAAGAGAGAAAGCACTATATTCTAGATGTTGGTTCGAAATTATGTTGGTGAAAGTAAAAGTTACTAACTATTTCCATCCCAGTATTTTCATTCAAAAGAGAGGGAGCATTAGATTTTACAAGTTGGTAAAGCTCACCTCCGACATTGAATAGCGATCTACGGGGCGGTAGGAGAGTGACTGGTTCCGCCTTCATGTTTCCGTTCATTTCTCGAATGTCTCAAAAATTGTCCCAAATTCGAAAATTAAGAAGTAGAGTAACGATTTCTCTTTGCGGATCCGACCTCGAGATATGTAGGAATCGTTCGACACCCGAATCCATTCTCCCGGTAACCCCGTATAGGTAAGTAGGACGGATGAAGGAAAACCACTCATTTTAACAACTCGACGTTAATTAATTTCTTGCCGTCAGATATACTGGGAAAAAGGAAAATGGAGCGATTTTTGCAGAAGTCTTCCGATAGCCTTTCGTTGAAGCGAAGATTTACCAGTTTTCCATCGTTCAACGAGAATTAAACTACTGTGGCGCAACATGCGAAACTCAAGGCTTGCTCTTTGTCCAGGTTTTGAAACGAGCTCTCGGCGGCGTTTCGTCGAAAATTTCCGGAAAATCCTCAGGGCTCCGTCGTTCGAGCTAGGGCTCCAAATTATGCACGGACAGTCCTCAGATCGCCCCGAAAAATATATATATATATATATATATATATATATATATATATATATATATATATATATATATATATATATATATATATATATATATATATATATATATATATATATATATATATATATATATATATATATATATATATATATATATATATATATATATATATATATATATTTATATATATAGTAAACGTTCGCCTCGGAAAAATAATCTTCACCTATGAAGTACCAATATTATTAGATTTTGCAAACTTTCATCTGCCTTAGTAAAACGAAATCGGAAATGTCGATCTTAGTTCAATATTGTTCTTCGAAAATATCGAATCCACAAACCTGACTAAATATAAGATTTTCGAGATTCTACTATATTTGCCTTGACACTTTCTCTAATAAATCTCAGATCAAAAATGTCCATTTTCTCTGGAAAAAGAATCTCGCGTTCCCTCCTCATCGTTGCGTGCGAAACCAGTCCGGACTAAATAATATAAGATGTGTAGAATGCAGGTATTCAAATACGCACAATAATTTTATCATATGCGATTTACATGAACGATAAAATTCAGTTTTCTCTATTGGTAGGTATGGTATACTCCACGCACCAGATCTAGAGGCATACAAACTGCCCTATCATAAGAAAATAGGAACAATTGACGCATTCATAAATATCAGAATATTATGTAGAAATCTGAAACGATTATTTGATCGTTTCAAAATTATGAGAGAATCATGATTAGGGTCAGGGGAGGTTATCCATTATTTTTTACCTGTGGAACTCTGGGCTAAGATGAGTATTTTCCAAGAGTCATTATAAAGGGTTATACTCTGAGATGGTCGATTTGCGCTAAAAATTGGCACCGCCGTTCAATTTACAAACATCTTACTTTCGATGCCTTTGATTTTCTCCCTCGAATTTTGTTGGTCCGGATAGCTGTAATAAGTTTTTTAGAAAAGACTTATGTATTTTCTACGATTCCCCTATGCGATTTTCCAGAAATACCACTTGGTAGTGTGAAACGGTTAGGATTCAATTTATTTTTACTTGAAATTCTTAAACTAATTGTTTTATTTCACAATATATAATTATTCCCATTTCTTTCAAAGTATGTAACATAAATAACCTTATTACTGGTTACTATTCTGATACGCTACTGTGGCAGAGTTGGCTTTCACATGCGGTGCGACTCTGTGTGGTCCTCCCTTTCCCTCTAATTTCCGGACTGCCATCAACGAATTAATTCCGATTTGTTTTGAGCCATTACCCCGTTAATATCTCCGATATTGGCTTAATTAAAAGGAGTAATTGGATATTTGAAACCCTCCAGACCGTCACCAACATGTTCAGAACTCTTTCGTATATTGGAAATTTTTTTCTGTGATGAAACTGTAAACGAAATGAAGGCTTATTGAGAATATTGATGTAGCAATTTTAATTCATCGAATTTAAGCTTTTAATCTTCAATCGATTATTGACAAATTTGACTCGAAATTAGCTTCAAGAAATTAATAGGATTTTGGATTCCCTTTTCATGAAAAAACTTCGAAAAAGACATAAGAATTTTGAAAACATTTGTGTCAAGCGGAAACGACAAATTATTATAATCCTCAATTTGCCCCACCTTTCAAGTTCAAGAATCAATCATATATCACAGCATCAATTATGTCCCACTTGTAGGTTATAAATTATGCCATATATTAAAAAGAATAAAATCCACACGGTATGAGAAGGAGTATGTATTTACATCAGACACGACATAAACACCTCAAAAAAGTCTAGGAAACACTTCTGAATATCGATATATCGTATCCGGAACGATCAATATGGATGATTTTTTTCAAGAAATGAACACCTGCATCAATTTTTCACCAAATTATGTAGAGTGCCTCAACAGGTTTCAGTTTTTTTTTATAAAAAACTAAAAATGCAGCAGATGCGACGCTGCTTTATAATCATTTCATGTATTTAGTGTTTGAAATCAGTTAGTTGGCACTTTGTTTCTGTTGTAAGTACAAATAAAAGATTCAAGTTTTGTGATGGATTTTGACCATGGAAAGACGACATTTGACTAGAGAAAAGATGTTACGAGCCGTTGGCATGCTCCAAGCTGGGAGCTCACAACGGGAAGTATCCAGGGTTCTGGAAAGTAACCCAAGTGTCATAAACCGTTTATGGTTGCGTTTCAATGAAACAGGTAGCGTAAAAGAACGCCATACAGGTCGTTTCAGAAGAACGCCATACAGGTCGTTTCAGGTTTACTACAGTCGCCCAAGACCGATTTTCGTTTAGCTTGGTGCCAAGAACACGTTTCACAAGCCAGAAGAGATCGTACTACTACAGCATCTCAATTAGCTCAAGAGCTATCACGAGTTCATAATGTACAAATTTCCGACCAAACTGTGACTCTTCCAATAAGATAATGCCCATCCTCATCGTGCAAGAGTTGTCTTGAAAGTTCTTGAAGAGAATGATATCGATCTTCTACCGTGGCCATCCTGCTCCCCAGATCTGAATCCCATCGAGCATGTGTGGGACACCCTAAAAAGAAATCTCCTGCGTCAAAACATCTTCCATCATGAACAGGAGCTTCGATTAGCAGTTCAGGGGGCTTGGAATGACTTAGGCCAAAATGTAATAGACAATTTAATATTGAGCATGCCGCGACGATGCCAAAGTGTCATTAATAACAGAGGTGGACCTTCTGGGTACTGAAAAATATAAGTGGTTCCATATCGTTTCGAAAATATTAGTTCAGGATTTTTTGTGTTTTACCAAATTTCGTCATTTTCAAATTTCAAATTATTTTTTATAATAGGTGCTTTGGAGAAGTCAAATATTATTTTGTTTTCTTGAGAATACATTATATACAATACATCCTAACAAAAACCGAAAGATTTTTATAAATTCGAATCATCAAATTTATATTTTAAAGATATTGGTAAGTGTTCCTAGACTTTTTTGAGGTGTTTAATTGTGTTATCGAAAATATTCCTCTCTCGGTTAGTCACTCCAGGTATAGACAACATATTTATAGACATTGAAATCAAACGATTTAACTTAAACGTTGGGTGTGTTCAACGCTCCCGAGCATGTCGGTTTAATCAAAGACTCTTCGATCATCTTGGTTGTCTTTCAAATTCGAAAGAAAAACTTCTAGTCCTAGGCGGCTTCTATCATCCCGACCTCACTAGGCCACTGATTTTGCGCCCTTCAGGTATCTCCCCATCTGCGTGCTTCTTCGACATGATGCAGTAGTCAAGACTAACTCAGATAACAGAAGAACCCTGTCCTTTTCAGGCGAATCGGATTCCATCTTTGATCGATTAAACATTGGTCAACGATCGGGAACTATATACAATTGAATATCAACCACACTTTGGAAAGTCTGATCACGTTACGTTTTCTACAAAATACAGATTCACCACATTTAGGGTAATATAGGAAATTTCTGTGATTAATTGGTCAAGCTGGGCATGATCACCCAGGTATCGTGCAGCTTCTGAAACGTCCAGTTGATTCAGTTTAACCCCGACGTGAAAGAGAGTGAATGTAAAAGAAAATAGGAACCTGTAAAGCAAAATCGTCTCCAGCATTCTCGAGAAGTTGTTAGACAGGGACGCGGATCAGTGATGTTTTGGGGACAAATTGTGATTGTCAACGTCATAAACATTCAATCATTCCGAAACAACCTCTCACCATCACTACTTCAGCCAGATCGCCATTTTCAAAATTATTTCTAGATCTAGTTTGACTATTAGAGGTCGATCAAGAGGTAATGGATATATTTTGTCACTTCAATGTGAGCTGACCGAATTTGTTGAAGCCTATCCCATAGCAAATAAAGAAGCTGAAACTATGGCAAAATCTTTCGTAGAAAATTTCATTTTACGATACGGAATACCGAAAGATGTTGTGACAGATCAGGTTACGGAATTTTTAGCATGTTTAAGGAAACTTGTAAAATGTTAGATATCTAACAATGGAACTCAACAGTATACCATCACGAATACTTGCGAATACAAATTTCTAACCATCTAAATTTGAGCAGAAGGATTCCAATTGTAACTATGGTACTATCGAGACGTCTTGTAATAAACCGTAAATTATGAGTGACGTAATTCATTAGTTGGCTTGCCAACACATTATGCTCCAACCTTAAACCCAGGACATTACAGACTCCAACGATGATAATATTGAAAACTTCTATAGCTCTCGTCTCTTTGTCTACCAGCAATAATACTTTCTATAGGACTGTTCGCAATAACCCTTCGAAGCAATTTCAAACATACATTCATAGTGGCCAACTAGAGAACTACAAAATTCATAGAAATCTAACATGTTAGCTTGCTCGATTATTGAAGCAAAAAATCGCTATGAGGCTGAGATGATAGCATCCAAGAGTAGGAGAAAGTTTTATAAATATTTGCGTTCGTTTCTGAAGGTTACTGCTCCACTAGTCAGAGATCCTACAAATTGTGTTGCACAAAATTCTATAGAAACCTTCAATTTTTCAGCTGAATATTTTTCTTCTTCCTTCACCGATGACCTTAAAGGACCAGTGGTTATTATGATCCATTTCATTCCTACTGTTTACCTACACCATAATTGAAGGCCTCTGGCACACGAATTTTCCAGAGTGACGACAAAACATTTTCAAACAACTACTGTCCCATTAGTTTGACTTCAGTTGCATCCAGAATCCTTGAAAAAATTGTCGTTGAAAAGATGCTCGTTGTTTTGCTAGAATACAAGATAATGCCTTCAGGCCAGCATGGTTTTGTTCCCAGAAGATCTCTCCTTGAGTGTGTTACATCTTGGACTAGATCTATGAATGCGGATGAGCCCGTCGATATAATTTACCTTGACTTCTCTAAGGCATTCAACAGGGTTTCTCACCGTCGTCTTCTGGTAAAATTTTGGGATTCGGGGAAACTTACTTTTGTGGGTTGGGGGTTTTCTTGTGTAGTAGAGAGTTATACGTCAAAATCTCGAACTAGTCATATTATATTCTTATAGAAAGTGGCGTGCCGCAAGGATCGGTTCTCGGTCCTGTGTTGTTTCTACTATATACAGTCGATCTGCCAATGATACTCAATTCTAACTGCCCACAATTGCAAAGTTGTTGAGGGAAAGTGGTGTCATCATTAGCTGCTACCTCTGAATATACAAAAGCGTATTGAACTCCATGTTGGGAAAACCACTCCTACTATCTATACATGATCAACGGGCACCAGATCACTAAAAAAGTCATACCGAAGATATAAGTATTATTGTGTCTGATGATCTAAGTTGAGCAGACACATTCAGCAAGTCACCTCTAAATCCAAAAAAAGATCCATCTCATGTCATTTTACCACAGTGATCCACTTGTGGCAGCAAAATTTTATACTACCTACTTGCATCTCATCCTTGAATTTGAAGGACCAGCATTGTGCCCGAATCTAAGAGCTAACGCGGAACTTTTTGTGGGTAGAAACAGGCCAAACTATGAAGACCTTCTAAAGATTATGAGGTAAGAGCCATTTGCGGATAGATGCACCAGAGGCCACCTTATTCTGACGTACAAAGCAGTTCATGACACTTTTGGATACGACTTAACCCATCTGCTTCCACAAAATCTCGATTATTCAAGACGTCGTAATTTCAAACTCCTCATAGAAAAGTTCAAAACCACCTGCCAGCGGAATTTTTGGTACAATATAGTGTTCACCGCACGGAATGCCTTACCTCTGGAAGTTATAACTTTTATCTCCGTATAATGATATTAATAATAATAAGGAAGAATAAGAAGAATCTTCATTCACTTTTGTCGGTAACAAAGATCGACTTGATACTTTTGATTGTTAAAAGCGGTATGTAAATATTATATTGTAATGATTGTCCTACTCTCTATATAAATCATACTGGTCGTTCAAAGAATATTGAAGTAGACGAGCATAACATATTATTAACTCATAATGAATTAACAACTAATTTTTCAGAAAACTGAATAAATTAATCTCATTTCTTAAATTTCATAGAAGCCCAAAATTTAAATTCAGGTAGCGAAAACAAGAGATTAGATTCATGAGAATGCGCCAGCGCATAAGCATACTCAACCGATAACTAACCACTAGCTCGTTTACAGTTTGTTCCCTCATCTGTTTCTTGAGTACAAATGACATTATAATATTTCCTTTCCTTTTAGTATTTGGAAATTGGATAAAACCCGAAACATATGTCAGAAATATTTTCATTCGTATCATTTTGTGAACTAAATATTATTTTTCATTCTCCAATTGTCTTATTATTACAGAAAAATTTGATTAACTCATTTTATAGCTTCAAAAAGAGGTAGAGAACAAGATAAAATGGTTTTCAACATAAATGCATCCTACATAAAGCCTGGAGTGATGGGAACAAAACTTAATTAAACACGATGCCAAATTTCCCAAAATCCATTGAAACCCATTGATAGCAAATCTCATATAAAAATAATTTCAAGATTGAGGGAAAACTTCATTTAAGTATAAATAGCTTCAGTATCACAATTTGTTGTTTCAACCCTAATTGAAATTGATATCCAACAGCTTCCAAAACTTTGGCGAAGACATTGCTGCAATAGAAATGGGAGTGATTGCTTTTCAAAGTGACATATCATATTGGAACTGCTAAGTCGAGGCTCCTGGTTCGAATCCGGGGTCAGGTTATGGATGTTGTCCTTGAACAAAAAGTGCTGAATTTGAAAGAGTCGCCTAGGGAGGGCATAAACTTCCGACGACCAGATAACTTGTAATCCTTGTGGTGGCAGTTATTATTGCACGGCCTAGGAGAGTGGTTCGGAATCCACTATAAACTGTAGGTCCAGCTGTGTAAATGGGCTAAGTTCCCGAGCACATTGTTAAAAGATGCAAGCAAGCAAGCAAGCAAAGTGACATAGCCTCGAATTCGTAAGTCGTATGTCATATTACCTTGAAAGTGAAAGACTTAAAACTTTAACTCATTTTACTAATCTTTTTCCTCCAATATGAAGTTCGTTGAGAAGAAATACCGCAATTGACTTACTGATGAAAATGAATAATTTTACTCGAATTGCTGCATCGAAATGTACATTATGAAAAATGAAAATTATCGATTAGTCAAACTTTTAGCGTTTTCATTGAACTTAGGTTCTATACCAGCAAATGCATTAATTAAAATAGTGCGTCCCTTTGTCGCAAGTTTGTTCACTTTCATCAAATCGCACGTGACTTGCTATTATGATGATAATAAGAAATTAAACTATGCATTATACTATCAGAAGTGTTAATTGAAATTCAGGTTTGCAATTTTGGTATCTCGACCATCTTCAGCTGACAACAAGTACTGAACTAAACTCGAAATATATACATACATAAACAGGTAGTTACAAAAATAATAAGAATGTAAACAAGAGGCAATAAACCAATCATTTTGAAATCAGACATTTTTCAAAGATATCAAATATGGACGAATGAGCCGAGTCTTTCTGGTTGTTCAGAAGATTATCTCTATGGAAAGTTTGCAAATTTGTAAAGATTCTATGATATATAACTTTTGTTCTTCAGGTATACTGTGAATGATCTAAAGTTATTCTGTGGGTGGAAAATGGTGTCTATTTTCGATACACTGTTAAACGAAGGTAGATTCGTCGATTCTCTGGTTTCATCAATCTGATTGATGCTCCTTGTAACTAGTTTTGAATGAACGACCAGTCTCACATATATTAACGCCTTCACAATCCATACCAGACAACTTGCGAATTCCATTATCAATTCTATCAGTTTCATCTTCACTGCTGAAAAATTCCTTCGAGAGCTTCATGTGAATTTCGAATTCTACTTGTTCATGCTGTTTTATCTGTAATAGTTGATTCCCTACGTGGGTGAATATTATGACATGCTATTTGCCATTGCTTATTTTTGTTTATTATATTTGAGCGATAACCATTGTTCTTAGCTATTTCGTTAATAGTTGATATTTCGCTGGACATATTTTCTTCAGGTAATGGCAGAGAGGAAGCCCTACGAATTATTGAATTAAAAGCAGTATTTATGAATTTTGGGATGCAGATATTAGTAAACGTGGGTTTTCGATATATATCAAAAGTTGGTGTGTTATTTTTATGAGTGGTCTTAGGTCTAAATAGTATGTCTGATTATCGACTTCTCTCTCTATCTTGAATTTAATTCTGGGATAAATGCTATTGATGTGAGTGAAAAATTGAACTAGTTGCCTAGCGGTTCCTAAAAAACATGCCATCTACATATCTTTACCAAAAATGTACTAATTTTGATTTGAAGGTACTGAATAAGATATCTTCGATATACGCCATGAAAATGTCAGCTAGTTGAGGGCTCAATGGAAATCCCATCGGTAGACCGTGAGGTTGTTCATAAAATTTGGTATTGCATTGAATAATTCTGTTATAGGCTCTATTTGAGCAAAACCATGAAATCATTTTGTACAACTGGATTAACGTGTGATTTGTTTAAGACGTCTGAGACCAATGGAAGGCATTTGTCTTCTGGAATGTTGGAAAATATGTTATGTATGTCCAAACTAATTGAATAGAATTGAGGTGCAAAATTTGTTGAATTTCTTAGTCCAAGAGTTACCAATTTCTACCAATTTAAATATCGGGCTGTTCATGAACGAATGTCAAGAAACTCTTATCATCATGATTAACTGTCTCGTAGTAACGGAAGGAACCAATTAACTATTTGCTAGTGTGTCTGCAAACACTAGATTTATTTTCAAAAACCTAGGATTCGTGAATACAGATTCAGTTATGTTATATGTAATAGTAACATTGGCTATATGTCATGGTGGCTCGAAATTTCTCAAAATTGTAAACAAAGGCTGCATGATGGCCACAGGAGCATTTCCCTCTGCACTACTGCGACCATGGAAGTATTATTGAGTCCTGCACCTCTTCAGCTAATAATTAGGAGATCAGTTGGAATATCTACCTATAAATTTCAACCATTTTTCCGAAAAATGGCAGATATATTCAGCTTTGTGCCCGGCGTTTTACAGTCTGAAATTGAGGACAACGAGATGCTGAGTATGAAGTCCGACATAGCAATGCCTAAAACCTACATAGAGCTGCCATTACCGATCATCATCTCTTTCAGACAGGAATGTGTCATGTCCAAGGACCGTCTACATGAAGATATACGTTGGATCACAAGCACCTCCAAAACTATCCAAGTGGTTGGAGCTGCTGTATATGGTCAAGGTGTTGCTATCTGTCTATCTGTCTTGGCAGGATTGAGACTATCTTTAAAGCAGAAATATTCGCCATTGACCTGTGTCAACATCCTGGTCGAGGAGAGATTAATAAGTAGATCATTAACAATAATCAGTGCAGTCCAGCTGCACTGAAGGTCTTTACATCCGATAAGAGCACGTAACTTAGTGTGCAGGAATGTCATTCAACTCTCTCAAAACTGAAATATAGAAATAGGCTCCCTCTGATGTGGGCCCCGAGTCATTCAGGCATTTGGGGCAATTAGAACTAGTACTCATTGGTCATTGTTCGCTCGAGGACCAGCCTTGTGATTCACTGGACCGAAGTCTATGCTTAGAATTCCCCTGAAGACTGCAAGGATGGAAAATTACTGGTAGTTGGACTGGTTTAAACTCTCCAGGCTAGACCTGAGAGTTTTGGTTGCTATTTCAAAGGTGCACTGTGGCCTCCTAAATTACTTAAATAACTTAAGATTGATCTAGAACCCTTCATGCAGACTATGTGAGGAGGAGATAGATTTAATAAAACACTACTTGGGCGAATGCCTAGCTGGGGACAAAATTAGAGGAATTTGGATCTAAAAAACTGGAGCTGACTGAACTTATAGAGCTCTCACACATGAAGCTTTAGCTTTTACAAGAGGGGTAGAGATTATAGGTGAAATATAGACCACGGGGTCGCAGTGTCAATTGTCAATCAGCTAACACAATACTTTAATAGATTATGCTATTTTTATTTATGTTTCAGTATTAGTTTTCTGTTAGTAGAATATTATTAGCACGTATTATTAGGAAATTAATGAAATAAATACATGTTTTTGTCGAAATCAATTGTGTCATTTAAGTTCGCTTACGCTGCTTACGACTGAGTAGCTCATCATTTGTTTCAAATTTGTAAAAGTAGCTCAACACTTTGAAAAGTTTGGCGACTACTGTCACAAATTACCATTTCGTACTTATTTAGAGCGATCAATTATGCGAGAACTCAATCTTTTGGAAGGTTTATATTTAAATAAGTGTAGACAACATATTGATTTGTATTTCGGCACACATCATCTTCCAGTTGATAATTCTTGTATTTGAATAACAAATTTCGTATCAGGAAAGTTTTCTAATGACCAACACCCACCAAAACAAACACGCAAGCAGGGCAAATCTCTTCACTCCACTCGAGCTCCCAAACAACCCTCCGTTCCCGTTGATATATTAGCGAGATGTGCCCCAAAGGACGGGTTTTATGAAATCAATCAATGCACCATATTGGCCTACTAGGCCCTAATTGCCTTAATTTCGAAGCGCAACTGATGCGCTCATGTTTATTTTTAAATTTGGAAATCACGGACGGCGGTGGTCCAACATTCAATCGAAATTAGCCGTGTCAGGCCAATTTAAATCGATGCGGGAAATTGATTGAATCTTGATTCTGGGCGGGAAAGGTAGGATGATCTCATTAAGGTGAATTCGGATATGAATCAGGTTAGTTTATCGAATTTTGTATATCAATATTCAAGAGAACCAGTTTGTTTGAATTTAAACATCTTAATTTTGCTTTCCTGCTCTTTTTTGTTTCAGCAGGAAAGAAGATGTGATTATGGTTTTATAATCAAGAACTAATTCTGAAAAAGAATACAACAAAACCATGAAATCTGAATGTTATGATTCAATATTTAAATACACTCCCCACAAAAATTGTCACCCTAATTTTACGACAATACTATATAAACTTCTAGGTTGGACATTCAAGATCGCTTGGTAACTTTCAGAAGTGTGAAATAAGAAGATATCATTCAAAAGGGATAAGTTTACGATGGAAAATATCAACAATTTTCGAGTTAATGAAAATTTAAAAAATTCTACCATCTTCAAACATTCGCGAAGAGACCAATCAACTAGCATCGAATGGTTACTAATCATTTTCAGAATCGAGTGTTTCCTCCCTGAACCCTAATTACTGCCAGTATACGTCTCGGAAGCCCCTCAAACAAATTTTGGCTCTACTCTTGAGTCACTGAGTTCTAAATTTTAGGAAGCAGATTTTCTAGTTGTTGCAGTGTTCTATAAGGATCCTACCTTGCTGAATTTTCCACCCCATGTTGTCACAAACATGTCCTATGGGATTCAAGTCGGGACTTCTGGCTAACCATCTTGAAAAATCATTTTCGGCAATTTGCAGAAATTCTGTAACTACTCTAGCTGCATGCATTATCATGCATATAAATGAAGTTTTCGCCAATCAATGGTCCAAAGGGTACAACATGGGGTTCAAGGATATCTGCGATGTATCTGGCCACTATCATTCTTCCATTATTCACCAGGACTAATTCAGTTCGACCATGGAGAGAAATACCTCCCCACACCATTACTGAGCCCCTTCCGAAGTTTTCAGTCAGCCGGATATTGCATTGCTGATACCGTTCCCCAGGTCGTCTGTATACAGGCATGCGTCTATCATTTGATACTAGACAGAACCTGGCCTCTTCGGAAAGAAAACATTCGACCATTCTGGAATACCCCAATGCATGTGGCCTCGCAAACTGAAGTCTTGCAACTCGATGCTCTCTGGTGAGACGCGGGCCGGTAGCAGCCACCCTTGGTCTGATATCGTCTTCTCTGAGCCTATTCCTGACAGTTTGCAATGAAATATGCACATTTCTGGAAAGTGCAAGTTTATTTTGTAGAATTCTAGCTGTACAGTGCCGAACTCTTAGTGCAGTTGAACGAAGCCAATGATCATCAACTGGTGTTGTTATCCGATATCTTCCCTGTCCAGCCCTTCTTCCATATTTCCCTGTTTCGTGGTACCGATTAATTTCTCTTGAAATAGTGCTTTGGTTGACATTCAACAAGTTAGCCACGTAAAGTTGGCTTCTCCCTCCTCTAGAAATGTAACAATTCTTACCACTTCATGATCCCTCAAATAGCGTCCAGGACGTTCGGCAACCATTACAATAAATTCAAAGATTCGAAAATCAACAAGAAACACAGAAAACTTGCATTAATTTAGCGTGAAAACTGAAGATAAATGAAATGAATACTGATAGTCAAATGAACTCATTCTTGTTTCAGACATGTTTGAGATCAGATGGAAACAAATGTTACTACATAGATAGGATTTTTTCCCCTCATATGCCCCAAAAAAATGTTGACAACGAAACTGCGATCGAGCTGCTTAATCGATTGTGGAATTCCGAATACCAGGTGACGACAATTTTTGTGGTGTGTGTATATTTGGACAAACGGTTATGTTAAAAAAACAGCCTCATACAAGAATTTAATCAGGATGCTCTCGAACGAAAATTTCAATGGGTATTCTCCTGATAAGGTAGTCGAAAGATCTTTACTCTCGGAATCCTTTTTTTGCTTGTTTACATGAGTGGTGCGATCAAAATAAAGTCGTTCATCGTAATTTCAGACTCTCTATCATCTCCCCCTTCTCCCGACATTAAAAAACGAATTTTTACACATTTCATTTTTCCTCGAATTCCTCTGATAAATCTGACGAAATTTATGACCACTTTTAACCATCTCACAAAACAGAACACAGAATTTTTTTGTAGCCTCGAAAATTTTTTTTTTCTTCAAAAATTTTTTTCCTACGCTCGATGGATGTCTGGGTAGGCCCAGCTTCTATGGTGATTGGTATCTGTTGTTAAAAATACTCCTCTGAATATTGTCTGGATTTTCTTGAAGGTGCAGAAACTCTTCGAACGCGAAAAACTGGTTTTTCGCCTTTAAGCGCAGAAAATTTAATTTTCTACTTGTCTCTGCTTGCGAAAATTAATGAAAATAGTTCAATATTATAATTTTCTACGAATCGATTATCCAATTTTTCGTTTGGAAAAAATTTTTAGGGATAATTTCATTCACTTTCAGTATGAAAAATAAAGTTTCCCGCTTTAGAGCTTAGAGGAAGTCATGGAAATAGTATAATACAGGGTGGGGCGTAATGAAAGGGCGTTTTTGAAAAGAGAAAAACTCAGCTGTTTTACAGCGTTGAACATTTTTAATTACGTAGAATGAAAGTTTAAAAGTTACCATTTAGTGTAGGAAAGGTGAAACAATAGTTCTAAAAATGACATCGGGCAGATAACGTCCGTGTTCCGCAATGCACTGTTGTAGTCGATTCTCAAAGTTCTGCATCACCTGATCTAACAAATCGGTGTCGATCGCCCTAACTTCTCTTGTGGTGGCTTCTTTCAACTCTTGCATATTTCGAGGTTTATCGACGTAGACCTTAGCCTTAAGGTTTCCTCACAAGCAGTTAGATCCGGAAAACGAGGGGACCATGGCACATCACCAAAACGAGAGAATTCATGACCAGGAAAAATGCGAGGCCCAATTTCCATTGAGGCTCTGGCTGTATGTGCCGTAGCACCATCCTGTTCTTCTGTTCTTCTTTCGCAATTCTGGGATAAAAAAATTCTCCAGCATGAAAACATATCACTCAAAGTTGACAATTACGGTTAGGTTAGGTTAGGTTAGGTTAACCTTGTTTCATCCTCGAAAAACTACTGTCCAATCACCACAAAACTGCACATAGCGCACCAAACGGTGACTTTCTTACTGTGAAGTGGAGATTGATGCAGTTCGCGGGAGTTTTCAGCTGCTCAATTTCGGCAGTTCTGTTCATTAACCAAACTGCCCAAATGAAAATGAGCCTCATCACTTATCATTATCACAGGTTCATTTTCATCAGCGATAATAATTTGCATTCTCTCGGCAAACTGCTGGCGTTGTGCAAAATCTCCTTCATTCAGGTGCAGGACAACCATGAGCTCATAGAGGTGAAAGCGAAAGTCTTGGTGTAGAATTCTGCGAACAGTTCGACTACTCATCTGGAGTGCTGCCACTCATTTTCGGACGGAGCACCCTGGGCTTTGAATTACAGCTTGTCTCACTCTTTTTACAGATGATGGTGTCCTTACACTTCAGGGACGATCTTGAGGTTTCATATTCATTGTTACTGCAGTCATTTTGAGATTCTGTACCCAGCGGATGATTGTGCCACATTTTGAAACTGAAGCGTTACGACCAATGTTGAAGCGCTGGCGAAAGCGCCGTTGCGCTGACAGACTCTCTTGATTTTGAATACTCTTCAACTGCGAACGCACTCATGTCCAGATAACCTTTGTGAACTAAATGGTAACTCCCCCTGAGTCGAATGGCCTCAGCCAATCCCCTCAACTCACTCACCGTTACGTGTACTACCCGATCCAAAAACGCTCTTCTATTACGCCCCACCCTGAACCATGTTTTACTACACACAAAAGAGCCAACTGCAGATTATTTAACTGAAAAACGTATGTTTAGTGGTGTTTTCTAATTATTTTTGCCATTAATCTTACTTTTCGTCCCTTTTAGTGGTAAAACTTAATTATTATACAAAATGAACCGAACAAATTTAAATTTTTTGTTTAATTCATGATATTACGGCATTGGCACTGCAACATTAGGGGCATTGTAGAACTGGTACTATACTCAGCGAAAAAAAATGATGCCGACGGTTAAGGAATGACCGTATTTCCCAATGTCGAATACAAAATATTTCAAAAAAGTTCAGGAAAAATGAAAGGTTAGTTGAAATTTCTATTTGAAAGCCTTACATGAAAAACTAAAAATTACTAAAAGCCTAGGTTTCTTGCACAATCCGATATTAATTGCCTTGGTGAATGTTCCATTCTGCAATTGTGGTTTCAGAAATAATTGAATTCCAATGGAAGTACGTTTTATCAACTATAATCCCAACTTCAGGAAGCAAAGAATTGGGGAAATTGAAGAAAATACCAAAAATATTTAAAAATTGTTACGTAAACATTTCTTCGAGTTGAATGATCTTCAGTGGACTTTCATTTTCGTAGGATAACATGGTATTAGACGATTTTCGTTGTTTCTCGTAAACGCAGAAGAGGGAAAATAAAGTTTTTTCCGGTGAAAGAGGCTGAAATGAAAGATGAATGGCAAAAATATCTCAAAATCATTACTGAAAACCTCGAATTGGATATTACGTTTATGGATAATTATAATATTAGGCTGTTTTCATTATTTCCCATATGCTCAGAAATTTGGAAAATTGAATTTTCTGGACTTGAACGCAAAAAAATGGATTTTGGCATTTTTGAAGGTGAGGCATCATCAGTAAAAAACAATAATAACGAAAAAATACTGCGTGTATGTGAGGTTGTTGATAGTGTTCGTGCATTTTTTCAGATTTTTCAGGCGATCATTATCGGAGGAAAGAAATGAAATCCGAAAAAACGCGTTTTTATATTTTGGGGAAGGAAGGAGGGCAAAAGGGGCTGAAATTACGTATTAAGCATTCTTTTGATCATCCCAATGATGTAATCAAGGAAAAAATATTTCAATTATCATAACGGGGAGTACCCTATGCGAGATCATGCAACCAAAGTGGGATGAGCAGGAGTTCGTCTCGAATATGTTATTCATAGATGAAAAAGCTTTTTCTCTCAACTATGTGAACAGATAAAACTGACGATATTGGCCCAAAGAAAATCCGCATTGGAAACAAAAAGCTCATAGTCAATCTCCTCAAAAAATTGAAACGAGGTGCCAACAAGGTGCCAAAGAGGGACTACCGGGGTCACCTAATTTGACTCCTCTGAATTTTTTCTTGTGGGGATTTTTAAAACCAACTAAAACATTGAACGAGTCCTGTCAATTCGGATATACGAAGGTATAAAAATTCGCACACATCTCACAATCGATATGATTCTTCAAGACATCATAACTGAAATCTGAAAAGTTTTCATCAATCCCATAGCTTTACTCGGTGACAAAGGTCACAAAAATGGGTTTTTGACAACTTCAGCAAAATGATGAGTTTTATTAAGAAATTAGTAGGCCTTATAATTATCTTATAAAGTATCTCATACTATTTTCCTAAGAGACTTTGAGACTTTTCGATTCAAAACGTAGGAAAAGTCTTAATCATCACAATATAATATGCACATGTTTCAACGCAACTTTTGAGGTAGTATACAGGGTCTCCCAAATTTGTTATCCTTGAATGGTACGTTCTGATTCAATAGAGATAAAAGGATACGGTTTCCACGGTTCAAATTTTCGATGAAATAATAGATGCAATCAATCTTCAATTTTCAAGTACTCGCTTATCCTTCAACATGACGAACTGGTAAAAAAATAATCTAACAGAATTTTTTGCAGGGATCTAGTGATATAACCAAATTTTTTCAAGAGACATACTTTCCCAGTTTGATACTAGACTTGTAGTTCTTCACACCCTGTATATGAGGTTAACGAATTTTATTCGTTTGAACCATCATAAATATATGGTGTATTCCAACGAGAACTTGCCACCCCCTCTATCTCAAGATGGACTGATTTTGGCGGAAAAAGCTCAGACATGTCAATTTTTGATTGGAGGGGGACCAAATTTTAAGTTCAACCTCTAATAAGCTGACATTTTCATGAATAATTTAGAGAAAAACTCAATATTAAACACAGATTTCGCTAAAAAACGCATTACTTTCTGGTACAGATATGTAGATGACATTTTAGTTGGTTTTCGTGGTTCAAACAGACGAATTCAGCAATTTTTGAATTTCCTGAATAAAATACATTGTCGCATCAGCTTCACTTCTGAATTAGGAAATAATAACTCAATTAATTTCCTCGACTTAACCATTACAAATTCAAATAACCAACTCACTATTAAAATTTACAGAAAGGAAACATTCACAGACGCATCGATTCCAATGGACTCGTTCAGTCATTTAAGTCACAATCTATCTGCATATAACTCCATGATTCATAGAGCTTACTCTGTTGCCCTTTCGAAAGAAAATTTTCAAACTGAACTTAATATCATCGGAAAAATTGCCTCAAATAACAACATACCACGACATTTTCTAAATACAATCATTAAACGCAAAGAACAACGTATTACCTGCCAATTACTATATAGCATCGTAGAAATCCCAGAAAGAAGATGCACTAGTCTAAGATACACCGGCGAACTCTCTAACAAAATCAGTAACTACTTTTCTAAATTGAACATAACTACTTCATTCTCAAGCGGCCCCAACTTAAGCAGATTATTATTCAATGCCAAACAAATGAACAATAAATTCAAGCAATCAGGAATTTATCAAATCAAATGCAATGAATGTCAGGTAGCCTATGTCGGACAAACAGGCAGAAGTTTTGAAGCTAGATTCAAGGAACATATTTCCTCAGATAAAAATTCGGCATTATTTGAACACATAAAATCAACTAACCACTCGATATCATTGAACAATCTTAAAATCCTTCATAAATGTAACAAAGAGAGAGAGATGAATTTGTTGGAAAGTTTGGAGATTAACAAACTATGTAAAAACCCACAATTCACTACCCTCAACAGCCAACTAGAGCATAATGGATCCCCACTACTCAATATTTAGGATAAATTTCATTCTGTACTTGTACTTCCCTACTCATGTATAATATGTATATGTTATTCACTTGAAAATGACCGTAGGGTCGAAACCGGTCGTGATTATTGAATAAATTGTGGAAAAGTGACAAAAGTGTCTCATTTCGTTTTACTTTTATATGTTATCCTGTCAAGACTGCAATAATTTCTTCACAGATCAAACTGGACGTTCCTTTGATATTAGATATGAAGAATTTCAATCCATAAAAATAAACAAGAATCAACAGCTACCCACTGCATCAAAGTGGGTACTCATTCCCTAGTATTCAAGATTAAAAGTTCTACACATTAGCCCAGAAAGTAGAAAACTATTACCTAAAATCAATTGAAATTTTCAAATCACTTTTTAATAACAGCTTTCATATAACGAACGACTAGACTGATCGATGTAAAGCCAAATTTTCGATGTATTCAAATAATAATTCCCTTTCAATAGTTTGTGAACTGCATACCTAATACTTGGTTTTTCCAAACCGAAATAACGACCTATTTATTTATTATTCATGTCAATTTGTACATGGTTTTTATACTATCCGATGTTGAACGAGAGTTCAGAATTGCAGTAACAGTAATCTATTAATTCAATTGATTAATTTGTTTACAGCAAAAATTCCATGTTTGATTTAACCATGCTAACCACTAAACGGTAACTCCATACACTGTTTCAGATGTAGAAGATATTAATTCTAAGGCAGCGATCCATCTTTAAATCTCTTTTTTGCAGTTCATAAAATAATTGTTAGTCAATTTGCTTGAACCTACGCCCCCATTCAACGTATGCATTTCCTGAGCCATCACCAAACCAATGTTGAAGAAAAATTCTTCACGGATAATGTCTTAGACTGCCTTCGATATGTTTCAAGCCTGTTTGATAGAGTCTTTGTTGTTCTTTCTCTTGATTTGGTTAATTTAAAAAATGTATTGATGTTTATGTCGTTCATATGCCTCATCTGATAGCTCTGACTTTCGAACTAAAACAACAAGAGATAGGTGAATTTATATAATAATAATAATATTGTTTACGACATTTTCCTATACAATTTTGTGAGTACATAAGTTGTAAAAACCAGTTTGTTGACAATAAACTCAGAAAATAAACATAAAACTGCAAAGTCATATGACTGTCTGCAGTGTACTAATCTAACTTTTTCCTTAAGTAAACCTAACACACCGACACTGATCCGCTGAACAAAGAAAAAGACTGAAAACAAAACTCAAGCAGAAACACTCAGATTCAACAAAAAATATATTAATTTCTCAACTCTATGAAGTCATGAACTTTATCCCTACCATAATAAAGGATAATTTTCTTCAGCTCAAATTTAAACTTCCTCATGTCAGTGACGTTTCTTATTGACAATGCCAAAGCATCAAACAGTCTAGGCCCCAAGAAAGAAAAATTTAACTGGCCAATGGTATTATCTGCACGAGGTGTCACATAAAATTTATGTTCCCGTCTGGTATTATAGGTATGATGAAACTCCGTATGTATGCATTTCGATACAAATGTATTATACATGAGAATGCAAACATTTGACGAATATCCAAAATCGGAGCTTCATCATACAGACGTGAAAAGGGGTAAGTATTTTCCTTATTGAAGATGATTTTTAAAAACTTTTTTGGTAGAACCTCGATACAAGCTATCTGCTCAGCCCTTGCAGCTCCCTAGTTCAGAATACCATAGCATAATCTAGAGTGTACAAGTCTGTAGTAAATCTTTATCAAAGCTTTTTGATCGAGAACATTTTTGAGGTATTTGAATCTGTACAGCACACCGCGAAGAGTTGCAACTACGGTACAAATATGATGGTCCCAACGTAGATGGCTATCAAAAACAATTCCCAAACACTTATAAGTGACAGCTTGGCCTACTTTCCTTTTTTCAGAAAAATCCAAAGTTCTGAAAGATGGCATATTGCGGTTGTAGCATGAAAAAGGTATGAATTTAGTCTTATCAAAATTGATTGTAAGCAGCTTTGCATTCATCCATCTTTTTATAACTTTCATATCCTTTTCCGCCTTTTCGTTTGTTTCATTCCAGCTATCACCCTCAACTATTAGAGTGGAATCGTCTGCAAAACTGACTATAGTCCCATTCAGATTCAGCTGAAGCAAGCTATTAATATATATCAAAAAAGAACTGGGCCTAGCACGCTGCCCCATGGTACACCAAATCTGATAATTTTTTCATCACTCATTTCTCCGTTCAAACTAACAATCTACTCTCTCTCATTCAAGTAACTCTCAAAAAGGCTTAGAACATTCTCCCTTATTCCAATCTCATCCAAGGCTTCCAATAATTTTTTGTGGTAGACGGTGTCAAAGGCCTTAGCGAGATCCAAAGAAACACACATAATGTTTCTACTATTATCCATACCCTTATATATTTTTGAAATTATACTTGAAAGTGCATCTTGTGTGGGTTTATTTTCTCGAAAGCCATACTGATTTGAAGATATGATGTTAAATTTGTCAAGAGATTCACCTAATCGTTTTTTATAACCTTATCAAAAATTTTTGCCAAATTAGAAATTAGACATAACCGAGATTAGTCTTTAGTTAGAAAATTCAGTTCGCACTCCATAATAATAATAATAATAATAATTTATTGATCCCTTAAGACATCACAAGTATGTATAGGATAGGTCAATAGAAAAGACATTTAGACATTATCTAAATCAACACATAGAAACTCATTCACAGTATAAAACATTTTGCTAAAAGTAAATTCTTAACTGCTACCTTAAATCTATTTACACTTAGACCCTGTATATGCCGTGGAAGATGATTGAACAATCTGATACCCTGGTACAGGGACGACATTTCAAATCTTGAAGTTCTGTATTTAGGGATACATAATGTTTCCTTATTTCTAGTATTGTGGGAATGAAAGTTAGAAAGTTTAGTCATGTTACTTTCATTCTCTTTAATATAAACGAGGCATCTCAAAATGAAAATAGACACCAATGTGAGGATACCATTCTTCAGGAACAACGGTCTTCATGAAGATTGTGGAGCTGTATCGAACATCATTCGCAGAATTCTTTTCTGGATGATGAAAACTCTACCTACGTCTGAGGAATTTCCCCACAGTAAGATATTATAGGACAGGTGACTATATACCAAACTGTAATAAACGTTCACAAGGGAACTTAGAGGTAGTGAACTCTTGATTCTATTTAGGGCATAATAGGAACTATTCAGGCTCTTACAAATCGCATCGATATGTGCACTCCACTTCAGATTCCTATCAATGTGAACGCCGAGGAATTTAGTGGTGTCCTTCGAAGAGATGAATGTATCTAAATACCTTATTGTTATGCTACCCTGATCACAAGACGACAGAGTGAAGTGAATGCATTCCGTCTTGTTGACATTGATCATAATAGCATTAAAATGGCACCATTCTACGAAACTCTCCACCAGCAGCTCGCATAACTTTTGAAGCTCCTCAAGAGTCTCAGCAGTAATAGCTATGGAAGAGTCATCAGCGAACAGTATCAACCAGATTATTTTTGATAATAAATTGCGAATATTAGATTTTCTGTAGAATATTTTTTTCAAATTTGGTGGCAGATCGTTGATGAATAACAGAAATAAAATTGGCCCCAAGACAGAACCCTGGGGTACTCCTAATTTACAGTACTGTTCATTTGAGAACGAGTCGTGAACCCTGATTGAGGCAGTTCTGTCCTCCAGATAACTACGAATCCAGTTCACGAACACGCCTCTGAATCCAAGATTATAACATTTATCCAATATAAACTGGATAGTAAGACTAACAAACGCTTTAGACAGGTCAAAGAACAATCCAGCAACATATTGACCATTATCAAGGCAACGATAGACGAACTCCACGAACTGCAATGCTCCAGTTTGAGTCGAGTGGCCGGTTCTGAAACCATGTTGTGCAGTATCAAGTATTTGAAATTTATCTAGGTACTTCATAATTCTATCAAACACTATTCTTTCAAAAACCTTGGAAAAGACACTTAAGATAGATATAAGTCTATAGTTCATGATATCGTGTACATCATCCTTTTTATGAATAGGAATGACGAATGCTTTTTTCAGAATACGAGGAAATACGCCTGTGCTAATTGACAGGTTAATAACATGAGCGAAATGTCGGCTGATATCGGTACCTGTCATCTTCAGAATTCGTGCTGAGATGAAATCAACACTAGAACCTTTGTTGTTTTTGAGTGATCTTATAACATCATGGATTTCATGCTCCAGGACTGGGTGGAAGAAAAAGGTTGTGTCTAACATACGTGACGTCGTACATGAGGATGACATTGAGTCTTTATAATAACTGTTGAGGGAAGATTCGGCAACTGTAGTGAAATGATTAGCGAAAATCTCAGCCAAATCCTTGGGATCGTTATGCGTATGCATATAACTAGAGTCTTCTGAACAACATAAACGTACAAATATATTCTGTCAAAAAAGAACCGGAATTAGTTAATGTTACACAAAGTAATCATTTTTCATGCAATTTCATTCTATCGCCTTCAAAGTAGGCCCCTTCCGAAATAATACATTTACACCTACGAATAATCCAATGAGCATATCGCTCAGGTAATATTCTTCATTTACCGTAAGACCTTCTGGCGAGAACTCCGAGTGCACAACACCGCGGTAATCAAAGAAAACAGTCAACATTACCTTGACTTTTGATCAACTTCGATGTGGTTTTTTCGGTTTCGGTTCAGTTGGAAGGCTCCATTCCGAAGCTTCTTTTCAGGTTTGCATGTCAAACTCATAAACCCATATCTCATCACCAGTTACAAAGCGTTTTATGAATGTGGAGTCGGAATTGATTCGTTCAGCAATATTTTCGCCATTCAAGTTTTGTGTGTCTTGTCTTCTGAAACTAGTCGAGTGGCAACACGTTTCATGCCCAAACAATAGTCTAAAATGGTACGAATTTATTCATGAGACAAAAAAAGTTCATTGCATATCTCTCCCAAACTTGATGATGATTTTCAATTACCATTTCCGTCAATTAATCGAAAATAACTTCAGTTGAATCTTTCACCACATCTCGTCCGCTGTTGAATGCTCTGTACCACTCTTACGTAAGTGATTTCGATAGAATAGATCTACCATAAGCACGCGAAATTCCATTTGAAATGAAAAATTTTAGACAAATTCCTTGTTCGATATATTTAGCCATTATAAAAAGCGCAAAACTGACTTCTGTGAACTCAAAAAATTGAACACTGTAAACATGCCAAATGACAGACCGCGTTCAAACTCCGCATCAGCATAGAAAACTTAGCAACAACAGTTTTGAGCAGACTTATCAATTAATCAACTTCTGTTTTTTTTTTCTCGACAGAATGTGGCAAAAACAACTTTTTCTGTCTGTTTTTTTCTAACTTTGTTATTTTCCTCAAAGAATTATGCTTAGTAGCAAATTGTAACTCACCCAGTGAAGGTGGAGCCTCAAGATAAGTTCAATACAGTCAGAAATGTTTATAATGAATAAAAAATAAAACAAGTTACTATGTTTTAACTATCAGTAATTTATTGATGTAAAGAATGACAAAATTTCACATTGGTTGGACCGGTTTCGGACATATGTCCATTAGCAACAACAAGCTAATGAAAACTGAATACTCATGTACAATACAGGAATTACCATCAATAAAATGCTAGTAAAGGTCACAGTAACTTGAATAATGGTGATTGGTAGGTAATTAATTCTACCTGGTCGTTAAGGAGTTTAACCCTAGATGCCTTGAAAATTTCCATCGATTCAAAGAAATTGAGTTTATAAGATTTATCACAGGAATGAAGAATTTTTAGCTGTTGAACTTCTGGAAAAGGATGACATTCATTCAGACAATGTGCAGCTAAAGCTGAATTATATTTCTGATGTAGGAATGGCTGTAAATGTTCTTTGTATCTAGCTTTGAAAGAGCGTCCTGTTTGACAGATATAAAAGGAATGGCACTCAGAACATGTTAATTGGTATACTCCTGAATTTTCGAATTTATCGAGCATAAGCAGCCTGTTCTGACGTCTTCCCAAAATATGTTAGACATAAATTTTTCGGGCTTTTCTCTCTTGGATTGGGGATATATCATGTTGAATGTGTTGTTGGGTATTTTTCGATTAATTAAACTCTCTATTGCTTTTACATCAAAGCCGTTGTTCTCCGCTATTAACATAATGGTGTTAAAATCTGATTCTCGGTCCATGTCCGATAAAGGCAAAGAAATCGCTCTGTGAATCATGGATTTGAAGGCTGCCATTTTTTGAGAAAACGGGTGAAATAAATCTATGGGTATGACATTATCCTAGAGGCAAGAAATCTCAACGTGGTCTGTAAGGATGAGTTAATTTCTCTGTTTGATTTATGCTTGACCAAAAATTATTTTCAGTTCAATAATAAGATATATTCACAAAATATTGGTTTAGCTATGGTTTCACCCCTCAGTCCCTTCTATCTGAAATTTTCATGTCTAATTTTGAAAACACTAGAATTATGACGTCACCTTTGACGAAAAGGCAAATTCTTTTTTGGTACCGATATGTTGATGACATTTTAGCCTGTTTCATTGGAACGAATAGACAACTAGAAATCTTTCTGAATTTCATTAATAACATTCACCCTAAAATTAAGTTCAAAGTAGAAACAGCAGTCGATAGTAAAATCAATTTCTTAGATCTAACAATTACCCGGGAAAATAATAACCGTTTATCAATTAATATCTTCAGGAAACCATCGTACATGGATGATCTCATACCCATAGATAGAAAAACGGATTCGATATAAAATCACTAGAGAAATTAATTAATCGAAAAAATACGCAATAACACAACCACCATGATATATTCCCAATCCAAGAGAGAAATGCCCGAAAAATTTTGTCTCTAACATATTTTGGGAAGACGTCAGAACAGGTTGCTAGAGTTTTGCCTGATAGTAGAAAAGTTAATATTGCATTCAAACCAGTTAGCAAATTGTCACGACTGCTTTTCAACACAAAAGATAAAACCGATAAATTCGAAAAATCAGGAGTATACAAATCAACATGTTCTGAGTGCAATTCCTTTTATATAGGTCAAACATGCACATTGTCTGAATGAATGTCATCCTTTTCCAGAAATTCAACAGCTAAAATTTCTTCATTCCTGTGATAAATCTTATAAGTTCAGTTTCTTTGTATCGATAGAAGATTTCAAGGCATCTAGGGTAGAAAGGGTTAAACTCCTTAACGACCAGGTAGACTTAATTACCTACCAATCACCATAATTCAAATTACTGTGATCTCTACTAGCATTTTATTGGTGGTAATTCCTGTATTGTACATGAGTATTCAGTTTTCATTAGCTTATTGTTGATAATGGACGTATGTCCGAAACCGGTCCAACCAATGTAAAGTTTTGTCATTCTTTACATCAATAAATTAGTGTAGTTAAAACATAGTAACTTGTTTTATTTTATTATTAATTATGAATATCAACTATAACGTAGTTCAGGCTTCATCGATCAATTATCAGAAATGTTTGTGTTAAAGGAGGTAATACTGAGGAATTTTTACTTTAAGAGCTCTGCAAAGTGTTCGACCCATCTTTCAAGTATTGTTGATTTTTCTCCTAGAATTTCATCTTGTTTATTTCTTTTTTCTTATTTTAAGGAAGGAGAATGACGTGGGTATGCTTTACCACGCCCGTCCCTCCAGCAGAGTAATTTATCTGTATACAATCAAGGGACAAACACAACATCCAGGCCTTTGCAGGAATCGAACCAGCGACCTGCCTTGTCAAAGCAGGGATCTCTCACCACTGTGCCACGGCAGCGACCAATTAGTGAAATTATTAGCTTTGACTTCACCATTTCGACATTAGCTAATTGTTCTTAAAATACAAAACCAATCAGGTTTGACAGAGTTTCGAACTAAAACAACAAGAGATACTCGATAGGTGAAATTATATAACTGAAGTCTTCTGAACTGCAAAAACACATTGCGATGAATAACATAAATGGAAAACAATTACACCACCATGAAGCATATACAGTTGTACCCTCGTTACCTCATAAAAGCAAACCGAATATGAGTAAACTTCTGCTCAAAACGAGAACTATGATATCATATCAAACGAAAATATGTATTCATAAAGTTATATAAACAGAAAGGGTTCGGATTATTCAAAGACTGCATAAAACTGTAGTTAGGTGCTCGAATTCCTGAGCTCTGCGCCTAGATCGTTTGAGGAACGCTCTCGCATGCTCGGTTAAGTATTTGTCATGCTATGTTTTAATTAAGCGCATATTTCGCGAAAAGGAGCTAATTTAAAGCAGGCGCACGCCAAGGCAAGGGTCGCTCTACGATGCTAACATCAAACGGTTGCAAAAACGAAGGAATTCTCGACGTGTTCATCTAGGCGTTTACCTGTTTGTATTCGGGATTTGTCAAGTTGTCCCACTTTGTTTCACAGGAATAGAAGAAGAATTAATGTATGGAGCTAATTTTGAACTATGGGACATAATGGTGGCTGCGATCTAAATTGTTCATTTAATAATTAGGTAAATAAAATAAGTTTGTGAAACGTTTTCATGATAAGGAATGCTTATTATTGAAAAGTTTGAACGGAAATTGTTCAGAAGAAATATAACAATCATAGGATTTCAAATTCTAATTTTCAGTATACTACTGTTTTTCAAAAAGTAGGATGACTCAGCATTCATTTTGAAAAAATAATCAATTTCATCATCTTCAAAATTCTTTCCAGATACAATGCACTTACGCCAACGGATTTTCCAATCTTCAAAACAGTTCCTGAATGGCTTTTAGTTATTTCTTCGATGCGGTTTGTATCTCTCATCTTAACTCAAAACGGTGTCCCTGGAGCGGGTTTGTGAGTTTCCTGAAGAACCAGAAGTCATAAGGTGCAAAATCAGGTGAATATGGCGGTTGTGAAATAATATGTTGAGGTTTTGTTGAAATGGTCACGAATGGATTCTTTTGAAATGCCAACATGATCAGCAAGATCTCAACGATTTACAAACACTCAATCTTTCATTTTAGGGACATGAACTTCGTCGGTCGAGGTTAACGGTCGACCTAGACTTTCTTCGTCTTCTACACGTTCTCGACCTTTTTGGAATTCTTTATACCAATTGTTAACATATTTTCTCGACATAGACTTATCACCAAAGGCTTCTTCAATGAATGAGCTACAGGAAATTAATTCGGAAAACAAAATTTAATGCAAATTCTTTGCACCACAAATGCATACATTATAAAAATCGAAAAATTCACTTCTAGGAGCTTGCAAATCGAAGCGTTTCTCAAAGACTAATGAATATTTTGATGTGAACCTTGGCACACATATCAAAGACAGTCCTACCACCCTAACAATAAGAGCACGAAGTTAAAATTCAAATGCCACTTTACTTTTTGGACACAATAGTAAAACAGGATGTTTCCGCAACCCGTTTCCGCGTTTTCATTGAAATTTTCTGAAAATTTGATTGAACCTTGAACCGCTCGAAAGAAAACTTCTGTCTTTTGTGTTTTCTCAAAAGATTTATTTATGTTTATAGAAAAACACTATGCAAGCTTCCGCATTGAAAAATTTCAAAAAAATCCGAATCGGGAAAATTCAAGTAGGCATCGTAATTTTTTCTATACTCAGCACTCGGGAGGTGGCGATTTCTATCATGCCACGGCTGTGGGAACCCAAGATGATTCAAGGGTGTGTGTTCACTTCCTTCTTGAAGAGGGGCGAATTGTTAGTTATCGGAAAGATGTGTCACGGAAGCGAGTTCCACAGGACACTAGTACTGTAAGCAAAAGAATTTTTAAAGAGAGAGGTACGCGGTGTTTCTAGATGAACCTCCACTGATGAGACCATTTCGCGAGCCTGGTTTTTTTCTGGAACTGGATTCTTTCCAGGACCTAGGTTTTTTAGTTCTTCAGAACATTTACAATGGAAGTACCTATGAGAAAGTGAAAGATCAAATAGGCGAACCTGTTACCATGTGGTGGGCGCCTGGGAAGAATTCAGGTTTACTCGCTTCTTGAAGAGGGGCCAAATTGTAGGATGTTGGGAAGATGTTGGACGAAAGCGAGTTCCTTAGCTCACCGGCCCTGTAAACGAAGAAATTCTTATAGAGAGCGGTTCCAGGGGTCGTTAAATAAACCGGTCTTTCAGCTCCTTAGAGCTTCTTTAGTGGAAGTATCTGTAAGACAGAGAAAATTCAGCAATTTGTCTTTTGAGAGCCAGCGGTTGGAGATCGCGGGTGATCTACGGGTGGTCGATGAGGTGCAGAGCCCGTTTTTGCACGCTATTCAACATATGTTTGGGCGCAGATTCCCATACATGGGAACAATATTCCAAAGCAGGTCGAATCTGCGCCTTATATTGAAGTAACAGCTGAGATGACGTGAAGTATCGCTTGGCTCTGAAAAGAAGACTTAGCTATTGCTGATACATGTCAGCATGCCAGCAAAACCCGGAGTTGACCGTTATTCCAAGAACGTGCATCGAATCTTTTGATGCAATTTGTTGGCCTTGCATCATTAGAGGAGGTTCTCCAGCAACGTAGTTGCTTAAGTCTTGCTCGCGTTAAAGCTTACTAGGTTCAACTGACCCCACTCAGATATCCTTTGTAAGTCAGAGTTTAAGTTATCAATTTGTTGACATCTCTGACGCTGAGATTCCGCAGCTGTAATCGGCCGCAGACTACTGAAAGACGAAACCAGGGTACAATCGTTTGCATAACCGAAGATCGTTTATCTGCAACAGAAACAAGGTTGGCGGAAGAATGGACTCCTGATGTACTCCTGCTTGCGACCGGAAACCGTCGACCACAACTTGAATTGATCTATTCGAAAGAAAGCTACTTATTCAACCCCGCAATTTCTTCGAAAGCCTATAGGCAGCAAGTTTATTCAACAAGGCTGCATTATTACTTGCAAGTTTCATTATTTTCGTCTGGTATTTATGGTTTCTTTTCTGGTTTTCTTTCAATTGAATAAGTATTTTCTTGGCGGAATTGAGATTTTGCGAGAAACCACCATATTCTGATAATAGCCGTTGTTGATATATTTTTGCGAATACCGTTTGTTCTTCATGGAAATTTTAATTTCTCTTCAATTTGACACCGGCAAATTGTGCTGAAGAAGTCATGTTAGATGATCTAGGAAGGCTTGGGGTGTTCCATTGAACTGTTTCCAGAATGATCTGCAGGTACAGGGAGACTGGTAGTCATAGAAGGAGATATGTGCAAGGCCGACCACTTACAATAAGGGCCATTCATGTCCGTTATTTGAGAATTTCCTAGTTGAACCAAGGGTTCAACTAGGCAACATCTAATGCAGCTTATATAGAAGATTGAACAAACAAGCATAGAAAAGATACAACAACTCCGCAGGAAATTTGGTTTGAGGCCTCGAGTCGCAACTTGAGGCCCAGCTCTAATTGCAGCACATCGAAGAGCCTGTTTGAATTTTCCAGGTAACATCAATTATTTTGAAGCTGACTGGGAAAGTGTTTTATTCACAGATAAATCGAGATTTTTGTCTTCTTCATTGCGATCGACGTTCTCTAGTGTACCATCGTCGAAATAAGATATATGCTTGGTGCATCATTTTACTTACCCTGTTTTGGTGGAGGTTTGATAATGGTGCGGAAAGAAATGTCTTTGAACGCCCACACTTATCTGGTCATCGCAAATAAAGGAACTCTGAATGCTCAGAGGTACATTAAAGCTATTTTCGAAAGACTATTTGATGAATTTGCGGCAAACATGAGTGAAAACAGTTTGTTTATGCAGAATAACGCCAGTCCTCACCGTATCGTTAGAAAGTACATCCAAAATCACATAATTACTTCCATGCGGTGGCCCACACGACATCCAGACCTCCATCCTATCGAACACTTTTGGAGCGAAAATCTCAATAGAGGAATAAGAATCCTGCCAGAAAAACTGATAGCTGTAGAGAGCTATTCAAGAGAGAAGACATACTCACTCTGCCATCCTTATTTATACTTGCCAGCATACTTTTCATCAAAGATTCTGAAGCGACATTAAAGAGAAATCATACCTGCCTCACTAGAAATGCAGAGCAATACCAAATACCCTACCACAGAGTGAATGCATCTCAACTAAGCGTAAATTATACTGCGATCAAAATATTTAGTAAGCTTCCTAACAAATATGAAAAAGAACACTCTCAAGAAAGAAGTAAAGAATATCCTTATGATAAAAGCCTATTACTCCCTCACGGAATATTTTAATGATTATTAAATTATAAGATTGTTTTTAGCGAAATTTGTGTGATGTAAAT
Organism: Cryptolaemus montrouzieri; assembly: GCA_013387265.2. NCBI lineage: Eukaryota > Metazoa > Arthropoda > Insecta > Coleoptera > Coccinellidae > Cryptolaemus > Cryptolaemus montrouzieri. The sequence continues at coordinate 41,965,008 of JABFTP020000001.1, read as the reverse complement.
ATTTTTTGAGACTTTTATATTATATTTTCCATTTTATGGATCCTCATGTATTGTTGATAGGTCAAATTTATTGTTCTCACTTCTCACTGAGTAATTTGTGAATGAATGAAAAAAAATGAATTGAATTTAATATAACTTTACCTTATCATTAATTAGTAGACGACTTCCAAGATATCTTGGTAGTGTAAATTTCTGAATTGCTGACTTTGTGTTGCTTATGTTGTTTACATACATATACAGCATTTTCCTTTTCTATCTTGTAATTCATTAAGATCTGTCTCAGATTACTTCACGATGCCAAAAGAGGAAGCTATAATAGGATCCTTACAGGAATTGATAGCTCTGAAAGGGTTTTTTCTAGATTAAATAATTCTCAGACTAATATAATATACACATCTTTTTCTTTAATGATGCTATTGATTATTGTCCATTCTCACATAAATCTAAGATATTTATATGTATCTCCTAGATACATAATTTCGATATTGAAAAACTTTAAATAATCGAAGGTGACCTTTTCCTTTTCAATATATGACCAAATTTCAGAGTATCTTTGGAGAAGTTCAAAGTTATCTCAAGTAGATTTTGAATGACACCTAGTTCTAACATATAATTGAATTTCGTCAAAATAAATTAAATGAGTTAAACTCAGCTGATAAACTCTTCAATTCGAAGCCGAAATTGATAGCATTTTATTTATGGGATAATGGATTGAGGCAAAAATGAAAACTGAGAATTGCATTAACTCTTCAGATATAACTTCAACCAAAATTGACCACAATCATAATTTTTCTATTTTCATTAATCCATCCCATCCCATACCATATTACTATTCACATTTTTTCGCAAAATATAATAGCTTATTAGTACAGTACGATAGATAGAGGAACCATGTTACTAATGTTAGATATTAATTTCATGAAAGAGCCTAATACACACTACCAAATTTACATGGAATCACTCGGTATTTCACATTATTGATTGTTTTCAACCATGTTGATCTTTGACTACTCGTCAAGAATGAAGTTTTTTGTCGTAAAAAAACTGGATAGTATTGTAAGAAGTGTTGAATTATCACCACATGTTTGGGGTATTGTGCTCAGTCGTCACTGAGATTTGAAACTGTGAATTTCAAAATCTAAAAAAAGCTTATAATCATAAATGAAATAGCTTACGTTGGATTGTTCGATGTGCAGAGGGGTCGAATGATTGCTCTTACTGAAGAAGGGGTGACACCGAGGGATATAGCGGCCACAATGGGGATATCACAGGGGGTGATTTCAAAAACCTACGCCCGATACGTGGAGCTACAATATCTGCAAAATAGACCTAGAACAAGTCGTAGGAAGCATACTCCTGAAGAACAAACCCACTTTTTATGCCAAATTGCAAGAAGAGACCCTAGTGGGTCGAATCCCATACCCCAAAGGCAATTTCTGGAAGCAACAGGCATCAGTATACCAGTCGAAACGATACATCAAATACTTCGTTCCAAGGGTTTATACTGCAGAAGGTCCTTAAGAGTTCCAGAGCTAACCAGAAAGCAAAAAATTAACTGACTTAATTGGTGTATCGAGCACCAAAATTGGAATATTGAGAATTGGCGAAATGTTCTTTTTTCGCATAAGACCAGAATTGGTGTTCGATCAGATGACCACCGGATTCCGGTTTTAGGGGTCGTGGAAGACGAGCAGCAAGACAAAGTCCGAAATACCAAGGGGGCAGTGTGATGTTTTGGGGTGGCATTATGCTGGGAGGCAAAAGAGATTTGATTTCGCTTCCTGCGAGTGTAACGGCTAGAAATTACGTGGACCTAGTACTGGAGCCCATAGTGAGACTCTGGCGAATAGCCCACGGTGAAAATTTCACATTTATGCAAGATAATGCTCCTCCGCATACCAGCAACCTCGCGCGAGATTACCTTGAAAAGGTAGGAATCTCTATTTTAGACTAGCCAGCTTGATCTCCAGACCTAAATCCTATAGAAAATTTTTGGGATAATCTGAAAAGGAAAATTAGATCGCACCTGGATAATCCAAGAACCCCACAACAGCTCATCCAACTCGCCACAGAAGACTGGCAGAATATCACCCAAGAGGAGTTCGAAAACCTAATCCAAAGCATGCCTAGACGGATTCAGGCTTGTATCAGGGCAAGAGGAGGTAATACCAGCTACTGAGGTCGAGAAAAAACAAATACTGTGAGAAAACATTTTCCAATTCTCTTATTTTCTTTTATTTGTTTCTTAAAATAAACCTTAATTTATTCCTTTTTTCAATTGAAATCTCTCAAAAAGGATCAGTTTTAACAATCCTTCGAAATTTCCAAAATCCCTGAGGAAATATTCAAAATATCGGATGATTTCACATAAGTTAGGTTGTGTGTATTTCAAAACGAATAGAGGTCATTAACCGTTCTAATCTAATCTAATCCATGAGGTTTCACCTTGTGTTGAAAAAAGCTTATCAAAAATATAATATAGTAACTTATATTGGTGAATATAATCTGAATTCAAAGTCATTCTTTTCATGTCATAATTTGAATATAGTTTTCAGAACGGATAACTCTCTAGGCAGATATATCATGAGGGGAAACCAGTTTAGACCGATCAAAATGTCGACTTTTTTTATTGCATAAACTGTTAGTAGAACTCGTCAAGAATATGCAAGAATATTTGATCAAGGTTTGAAAGCAAAATTCGCATTATTATTGTCAATGCTATGAGGGCTTAAGTGACCGTCCGTCGGTCTGGAGTCAAAGCGCGCTGTAGTTAATTTTAAGTCGGTTTTCAGTTAGTTAGGAACCTCGTATAGCTCGTCAAGAGGAGATGCCAGCTCAAAAAAAAACGCGTATGAATAAAAAGAGGGATTGCTAATCTGTGCTGGAATAACTGATTGACTGGTGATCATCTATATATATGGAAATCAATGCCACTTTTGAGTGTAATTTCATAATTCAAGAAAAGTAGGATTAAAAAACAAGTACTGTGTTTTAAGGAATTTTACTTAATAATTGCGATTCGTAACGCGTTTCACTACACCGTAGCTTCTTCAGACGAATGAATATACAGAAAAATATAAATGAGAATATAACTATAAATGTTCTTGAGTAATTAAAAGCTTATTGGGTTGCTTCTTCTTAAGTGGCTATTCATGACAGGTAAATCCAATAAAATTAAGGAATAGATTGCTCCCCGAAAAGATTCAATAGAGGTGAAGGGCTTAAATCGACTTGTTCATTGATGAGTCTACCTGAGTGTTTGTATTTATTGATTTCTAAAGTTTCCCAAAGATCTACCTTCCAATATTTATTATCTGTATGCAAAATTTCAAACTGTGGGTCGAAAGAATGATTATTTTCTAAGAGATGATTCGCGTAATTTGAATCTGATTTTTTATTTGAAAAACTGCGTTTATGTTCCGATATTCTAATATTAAAATTTCTATGTGTTCTACCAATGTAGAAATTATCACAGTCATTGCAATTCAATCGATAAACACCTGATTTATTGTTTTTACCTGGTTTGGTTTTATTATTTTTTATATATTTGCCTAAATTATTGTTAGTTTGGAAAGCTATGTTGAAATTATTGCTACTTAAGAATGATTTCAGTTTCTCACTTGTAATGCCAACGTAGGTTAAGGTGTTGAATTTTTGTTTCAATTTATCGACAGGGTAAACTTCATTCAATGCGATTCTACTTTGTTTTTTATTTAAAATATTATTTATTAGTTTGGGATTGTAACCATTATTTTTGGCTATTTGTTTAATCAAATTTAGTTCTTTGTTGAAATTTTCTGGTGATAACGGGATGTTAATCAATCTATGAATAAAACTATTAAATGCTGACATTTTATGTTGATATGGATGACATGACGAGTTATGTATTTTAATATCTGTATGTGACGGCTTATGGTAAATTGCGAAAACATGTTTTCCATTTTCATTCGAAATTGTAACGTCTAAGAAATTTATCGAATTATTGCTTTCTATTTCGGTTGTGAATGCAATATTTGGATGTAATGAATTTATATGATTTTCGAAAATTTTCAACTGTCTATCTGTTCCTGTGAAGCAAATAATGATATCGTCTACATAGCGATACCAGTATAAACAATATTTACTGAGTGGATGATTATGAATTAATTTCTCTAAGTTATTCATGAATATTTCTGCTAACAAAGGACTTAACGGATTGCCCATAATCAGGCCGTCTTCAATAGTATAATATTTGTTATTGAAATGGAAATAATTTTGATCTAAACAAATTTGTAATAATGAAAGAATATCTGATTTAATGATAGTATTGACATGATTCTTTTCTGATAATTCTTCAACTAAGTAATACGTATCTTTCGGAGGAATGTTGGGAAATAGATTCTTAACATCGAAAGAAATGAGTTTGGAATTAGGTGGTATAGTGGTATCTTTGATATTGGCAATAAGGTCGTATGAATTTTTGACCGAAAATTTAGATTTAAAATTGCAATGTTTTATTAGCAAGTCGTTGAGGAATTTTGAAAGTTTGAACGAAGGTGCCGTTACATAAGAAACAACAGGTCTAAGTCGATTTAAGCCCTTCACCTCTATTGAATCTTTTCGGGGAGCATTCTATTCTTTAATTTTATTGGATTTACCTGTCATAAATAACCACTTAAGAAGAAGCAACCCAATAAGCTTTTAATTACTCAAGAACATTTATAGTTATATTCTCATTTATATCTTTCTGTATATTCATTCGTCTGAAGAAGCTACGGTGTAGTGAAACGCGTTACGAATCGCAATTATTAAGTAAAATTCCTTAAAACACAGTACTTGTTTTTTATTATTGATAATGGAATTTTACCAAGTAAAAGCCTCCCAAATTCAAACGTTAGGATTATTTGGTAGATAGTTTATGTGAAGTTTGCACAAAATCGATCGAGCGGTTCTTCATTTATCACATTTTTTGTAAGAAATGAATCAAATAAATAGCGGATCATTTTGTTGATAGGGATTTTGCTGTCAAATTGAAACTATTTTCAGATTGAGATTATGCTGTTAAATTGAAACCTTTTTCAGTATTGACAGTACGAGCATGTTGTTATGTCATTCATGCGGTCATTTCATTCTGGACGTGCTTCGATTGCAAATTGTCAGCGATAGTTATTACTTTGTGTTTATATTTTTAAACATATTCTTGAGCGGATTCATACAAACGGCGAGTCTTGAATTGCTCAAATATGCTACATAAATGTGTGCGTGAATTTTTTTCAGTTTTTCAGCTAGCCGTCGGTATTTCATATCGTTTAAAGGCTTCATTTGAATTAAATTGTCAAACGCATTTACACAAACGGTAAGTTTTGAACTGTTGAATTGAATTACATGTAGGTAAACATATTGTGTGCATACGGGTCTTTTATTCTTTTGTAACAGATGGAAGCACATTTAAAATGAATTATTTAATGACATTTTATGTACATTGACGTATGCAGTCATATATATATATATATATATATATATATATATATATATATATATATATATATATATATATATATATATATATATATATATATATATATATATCCCTACACATATATTCACATGTATAAATACTGATACACCAGTATTAATTTAGCAATTTGTTTTTAATTTGATTTATTCTCGTTTACATAAAGGAAAAATGCCACGAACCTGACGAGCGAATATGGTTGGCGAACGCGTGATGCAAATGATGTACATTACTAAGACGTTCACAGACTGCAGATTAACGCGCACAAGCTAATGTATCGCAGCGTGAACGTAATGCACGAAATAGATCTGTTGACCCTGTACCTGTACTGAATCTTGTACGGCGATCACGAATACATTGTGCTGTTTTGGTTGAAACTATTCGTGCTACTTCTAATTACAACAGTCAGATTGATTGCAATACGGATACATTGGAATGATGGACGCAATATGTCCACATTGTGATGCAGCTAACTTTCCAGGTAAAACGCCCGGCGTGTGTTGTGCTTATAGCAAAGTGAGATTGCCAGCATTAGAAACTTCACCCGAACCATTTATTTTTGGGACATCTCAAACGTCGAAGCACTTATTCAGTCTTATTCAACAATACAATTCGGCATTTCAAATGACTTCTTTAGGTTCCACTTGAATTATTAGAGATAATTTTGTGTCGACGTTTGAGGTAAATACTTCAACAGGATTGTCCCATGTTTATATCAATCTGAATCACAAAATCGTAATAATGTCTGACAGAAAACATTTTGGAGAGCATGCAAGGCGATTCAATGCACCGACAATTGATGAGGTTGCAATTGTTATTATTGGTGATCAGTTTCAATCCCGTGATATTGTACTTCATCGCAGAAATGAGCAATTTCAACGTGTTCCGGAACTTCATTGTAGTTCTGACTCATTACAATACCCAATATTGCATTGGAAAGGTGACGATGGCTACCATTGAAGTATTCGGTAGTTTTTTTTTTTGAAAATGCTTTATTAAATATATATAAACAGATTAAAAATCATATTTCATTACAAGTTACAAGTACTGATATCGACAGTTTACATTATTTTTACATCGAAGGATTACTAATATATAACAAAATACTCATTCAAATTCGAACGTAAACTCGAATTCCCACCCAAAACAAAATTAGATCAAAATGACACTTCAAAATTACATGTCCAATTAAACCCTAACATTCTTCAAAAATATTGAGAATTTTTCTTCCCTCTTTAAACTTTCTGGCAATCTATTAAACGCTTGTGAAGCTTGAAATACTGGATCAAACAAGCCCTTGGACGTTCTTACATTCTCGAGGTATAAGCTGTATTGTACTCTGGTGTAAAACGTAATTTTTGTGTTACATTTTTGGTTTTCATTCTGGATTTTGTGCATTAGTTTACACTGCTGAAGTCCAATAAGTTTATTCAATTTGCTACCTTTTCATTCTCTATATAAGTGGTCTGATGACGTAAGTCGATCATACTTTAATGAGATTTTCAAAATTTTGTTTTGTACTGTTTGCATATTTTTAAAAATTGAATTGCTACATATTCCCCAAATCGGAATAAGGTATCTGAAATAAGATACAAAATAGGATTGATATACGTCCATTTTGATTTTTTTGAAAGATAACTTTTATTCGTATTTATGGCACTTAACATTAGCACAATTTTGGAATGCATAGATGTCCTGTGGTCTTTCCAATTTAAGTTTTCATCTTAAATTATGCCAATATATTTTATTGTACTAACTTTCTCAATCTCAATGTTATTAATTGTTATTACTGGAGGATCCATTTCTTTATTTTTTGCTTGTAAAACATATATCTGGTCTTGTCTATAATAGTTCTTAACTTATTTTGGTTTAGCCAAGCTACATGGGTTTTTTTGATTGAGGAGGTCGTTACTTGATGAAAATCGATATACATATTTTCAATGAAATAAAACTAAAGTATTTAGATTTTCACTATATTAACAAAACTATGACCGGTTTCACCACACTGTGGTTTCATCAGATAGATACAAACTAATGAATAGAGTTATTCCTTATATATTAGTCTTATTTCCTACTTAATATCACAATAGGTACAAGAGGTATGTTGGAGAACCCATTTGAGTTGCTTACTTTATGAATTGAAAAGATTGAGTAAAGGAGAAGGATTTAGATCTAATTGACTAATAAGTAACCTACCTGAATTCTTTTCTTTGTCGATCTCTAAAATTTCCAATAGATTGAGTTTTTGTCTGTTATTTTCATTGTGTAAAATTTTGAAATTATCATTAAAGTTATGGTTTTCTTCCAGTATGTGATAAGAATAATGGGAATCTGATTTATGATAATTAAAACTACGTTTGTGCTCGGATAATCTAACTTTGAAATTTCTGAAAGTTCCACTAAAATAAATTTTATTACAATCCCCGCAAGAAAATTTATAAACACCGGATTTATTACTTTTATTAATTTTAGATTAGCAGTTTTTGATATGTCGGCCTAAAGAATTATCAGTTCGGAATGCTATATTGAAATTATAATGCGAGAGGAATGATTTTAATTTTAGACTAGGATTACCAATATAAGTTAAGCTGTTGTATTTTGTGTTAGAACTTTTTATACTTGGAAATACTTCCTGGATTGCTTTTTGAAATTTTCTGCGTGAAATCATGTTCTCAATCATAGTTGGACTGTAACCGTTATTGACTGATATTTGTTTAATTATATTTAGCTCTTTTATGAAATTATTTTGTGAAATTGGGATATTAATGAGTCTATGTACCATACTATTGTAAGCTGCTAATTCATGTGGATAAGGATGTGTAGATAAGCTGTGAATAGTAATATCTGTATGCGATGGCTTATGAAAAATAAGAAAATCATGTTTGTCGTTAATTTTAGTAATAGTAAAATCCAGAAATTTAATGGAGTTTTCTGTTTCTATCTATCTATTCTATCATCATATAACAGACAAAAACTCAATCTATTGAAAATCTTAGAGATCAACAAAGAAAAGAATTCAAGTAGATTACTTAATAGTCAATTAGATCTAAATCCTTCTCCTTTACTCAATCTTTTCAATTCATAAAGTAAACAACTCCGATGGGTTTTCCAACATACCTCTTGTACCTATTGTAATATTAAGTAGGAAATAAGACTAATATATAAGGAATAACTCTGTTCATTAGTTTGTATCTATCTGATGAAACCACAGTGTGGTGAAACCGGTCATAGTTTTGTTAATATAGTGAAAATCTAAATACTTTAGTTGTATTTCATTGAAAATACATAGGTTTTAATGTCAGAGTTTGTTATTGATTCGAGTTTCTCAGTAGTATCCCCACTGTAAAATAAGGCTCTATCGTCAGCAAAGGTATAATATCTGGCTCTAAGTCCAGCGAGTTTAAGGCTAAGAACATACAATAAATACAAAAGAGGTCCGAGCACAGAACCTTGTGGTACGTCATATTCATTTGTATACGAGTTACTAACATTGTCACCCAGTTCAACATATTGCGTTCTACCCTGTTGATATGATTTCAAAAGGTTATACATTTTACCGCGAAATCCCATTGACCAACATTTTGTTTAATAATTTGTCAACAACATCAAAGCTCTTCTGTAAATCTATGAATATAACGACTACAATTTTTTTATTATCAAGCTCTTTGCTTATTTTATTGATCAAATCAGCTACTATACTAAGCGTATTGCTATCTTCAATAAAATCGTATTGAAACCTATCAAGGCTAACATATTTATCTATAAATACTATCATTTTTTTCAAGAAATATCTCGATTATTTTGGAGAAACAGCTTATTACAGCAATTGGTCTATAATTACCAATATGATCTTTTCTACCGGATTTGTAGATTGGACTAATCTTGCTTACTTCAAGTTCTTGGGGAAATATACCAGAGATTGACACTTCATTTACTAACTTGGTCAAATTAGGCACAATGCTCTCCTTTATGTTTTTAATATCCCTTACAGTGATCTGATCATTCTCCTTTAATTCTGATAAAACACCTCAATCTCTTGATCATCAGTAGACTTCATAGTATGATATTGCTTTGTTATTTCTGAGACGACTTCTTTTCCAATCGTGCTGAAGTATTTATTCAATTCATCGACGATAGTTTTAGGTTATCCACAGAATTATTTTATATTGTAAGGTTTTTTATATTAGTGGATTATTTTTTTCCTACAGTTATGCTATTAATATATCTCCATTGACGTTTTACATCTTTTCCAGTCTCATTCCATTTATCTTTAAAATATTTATTTTTTTGTGTCTTAACCTTATTATTTATTTTATTTTAATCTTTTTAAATTCAGTGTTTTCATGTTGCCTAGTACCCTGATTCATTGTTCTGTAGAGTTTGTCACGCTCCCTGATTAAACTAAGTAATTCACTTGTAATCCAGTTATCATTCCTGTAACATTTTAAGTTTCTGGTATATTCTGATTATCTATTGCATTGCTTTATGAGTTCTATTAAGTGTTGGAAAGATTCTATATTACTATTGAATGATTTAATACTAAATAACTTTCTAAATTTATTATGGTTTACGAATATAATTTTGTTATTAGTTTTGTGCGACTTAATATTTTTGCAATCGAGATTAAGAGCCTATTATGGTCCATAATAAATTTTCCTCTATTTGTAGTTTGTAAACCAAATTTTATTCGCTATTTATTAATAAACGATTTATCAAACTTATAGATGTTGGTGTCTTACGTGTGGCATTAGAAGCATTTAGATCACCTTTAATAACAAAACTGTTTAAGAGTACTGTATTTTTATAGTTAACTACTTGTGTTGTATTTTCTTCTAATAAATTAATACTAATACTAAATTGTCTCCAACAATCATGTGATTTTTTTTGGTAGTGACCCATAATGTAGTGTAAGTTATTAAGTAACTGTGTATTCCTGTAAGATGGGGGCCTATAAACTACACTAACCTTGAAATTTTCATCTCCTATTTGGACACATAACCAATTGAACAGATCCCCACCTTATGACCTTTCTACTTCCTTATATTCCATAAATTTTCTCAAATATATCGATACTTCTCCTCCCCTCTTCTTGCGACACAAGTGAACTGCGTTATACTCATTCAATTCATAAAAGCCAATTTCAATCTCTGACAGCCATGTTTCTGTCAGCAATAGTATATCACATTTACTTTCTCTAACCAAACACTTCACTTCATCCAGTTTATTTCTAACACTACGAATATTCATATAAATCACACTTAGTTTTTTGGTACAATCTGACCATTATTCACCCAGAGAAACTCAAATCCATTATTATTTTTGAAGACTTGGGCTGCCCTGTATAATTCCAAGTTTCTTTTTGTTGGATATTGGTTCATAAAGATCTTGTTGTTTATTTTGTATCCAAGTTTTTGTGGAAAGCTGTTTTTTTCTCGGAGTAGCTATGAAGCTCTTTTTAATTTCTTCATTCTTGAAGATAACTTTAATTGGCGTTGCTTCCTTATCCTGCTTACCCAAACGAACTGCTGTAAACTGATGGTCCTCGAGAGGGATTTTCAATTGGTTTCAATTTTCTTTTACCTTATCCTTTACTGTCTCGTTGACTTCGTACGGAATTCCATGGAGTATAATATTGCCAGTCAATTCGTTTTGCTCAGTTATGTTTAGTTGGTTCTTTATAATATATAATTTCTTCTTTAAGCTCTTCATTTATTTTTAGTTTGTTGTTGTATCGTTCAAATAGGATACTATACTTCCTATCCATATCGTTTTAAGAATTCTTATCCAACTTCTGCCTAAAATAGCATACCAGTTACAGATTCAGGGCCAGATTTATCATCAAGCTGAGTCGTTATTGGCATACCCCGACACTGATCATCAATTTTATTTTATTGGTGATGAAAATCGTGAATTTTATCAAAGTTGTGCAATTGTTACGAATACAAGATTGCTGCTACATTATTAGATTTCACTTTACACGTAGCGAAGCACGTACCGGGCCGCTATTTTTATATAATTAATTACTGCCTCGATCCCGTTTTCGCTATATTCTATTTCAAACGCGCTTTTCTCGAAACGAATTTTTTCAACTTGTGGGCATTCTAGCTTAAAAAGTTATTGACTAATCGTTCTGAAACTTGGTGTGAACGTTCTTTATTCAATTCAAATCTAGATGAACCTTATTCTAGGATTATATGATTATTGAAAATATGTTTCTCATGCCAAAAATGTGAAAACATTTGGTATAAAAACATAACATTGTCTTCAAACACCTCTAAAAAATGCAAGTTTCAATCTTCTTTTACACACTCAGATTCATATTCTTAGGAAATGTGTTGGTAATGAAAAAAGTGATGAATATGACAATGACAATTGTTGCCACAGGAATGTTTACCAGCAAATTACTCCGATGGCAATTTTTCATGAACAGCATGATCGAACGATACTATTTCCGATGGAAATTATTAGATGCGCAACTGAGGTCTCGCTGTTTGTCAATAGATGGGTCCAGAAGTAAGTGCTGGTCTATTTTTACATATCAAGAAAGACTTGAACGAAACTTAGACATATGGTGAACAAACCACTGTGACACATTAGTGAATTTGTTTTTGCGTCATTTACTTTTAGTTGTGGGAAAATGTCTGATTTTGTCCAAATAATCGTCATTTGCGAGAAGTGTTGATTTTCTTCTTTCATTCGAAGAACACGGCGGTAGAAGCTCATATAGAGCTCCAAAAGGTTTACGGAGATTGAGCTCTAAGTGAAACAACGTGCCAAGATTGGTTCCGTCGCTTCAAAAACGATGTGGACGTTCGTCCCCGCGAAGAAAGGCCAAAATTCTTCGAAGACGCTGTATTGCAGGCATTGCTCTATGAGGATACGTTCTCAACACGAGAAGAGTTTGCTTCAGCCTTAGGAGTTACCCGCCAGGCCATTTCCAAGCGATTGCATGCGTTGGGAATGATTCAAAAGCAAGAAACTTGGGTTCCTTATAAATTGAAGCCAAGAAACGTTGAGCTTCGTTTTTTCGCCTGTGAACAACTGCTCCAGCGGCAAAAAAGAAAGAGTTTTCTTCATCGCGTTGAAGCGGGTGATGAAAAATGGATTCATTACAGCAATCCAAAGACAAAAAAAACATGGGGACTGCCCGGTCATACTTCTACGTCATCGCCTAAGCCGAATGTTCACGCTGCGAAAGTTATATTATGTATTTGGTGGTACCAAGTCGGTGTTATTTATTATGAGCTGTTGAAACCGAACGAAACCATCACTGGGGACCGGTATTGAACTCAATTGATGAGATTTGGTAAAGTACTGCGCGAATAACGGCCACAATACGAGCAAAGATACGAAAAAGTAATTCTACAGCATGACAACGTTACCAAATCCGTTAAAACCTACTTGAAAACGCCCGAATGGGAAGTCCTACAACATCCGCCATATTCCTCAGATATTGCACCATCCGATTATTACTTGTTCCGTTCGATGGCACATGGTCTGGCTGATCAACAGTTCCGCTCATATGAAGAGCTCGAAAAATTTCTTGATTCATGGATAGCCCCAAAAGACGAGCACTTCTACCATTGCGGTATTCGAGCTCTGCCAAAAAGATTGGAAAAAGTTGTAGCTGGGCAATATTTGTAATCATTTTTCACAATAAAGTTGTATTTTCATGATAAAAACAGCGAGAATTTAGTTGCGGATCAAATACTTGAAAAAATTCTTAAGTCTACTTCATAACATGAATAGAATAGTTCCAAATCTAGTAAAATTTACGAAAAAATGAAACAAAATCCTGGCCTCCTGAACATGTGTTCTGGAGAATTTAAAATTCGTAATGGAAACAAATTAGGTGTTTATAAGATCATTTGTGGAAGTTGTGATGAAATTTATATCGGTAGAACTTTTCAATATCAGGTAATCAAAGCATAAACACAGTTTTGACAAATACAAATCAGATTCTCACTATGCAAATAATCTGCTAGAAGAAAACCATACTTCAACAGTAATTTTGATATATAATATAATGAAAATAATGCATTGAAACTAAATCTGGGAAGCATTGTAAATCAATGAACAAAACATTCTGGAAATTTACTCAACATTGATTAGACCTAAATTCGTCAGCATTACTTAATCTCCTTTATTCTTAAAAGAAACAACCTTTTCGAATTTTCTCCTATTAAGCTGAGTACCTGATATTGTCAATATAATATACAAGGCACAATGTCTTTTTTAATTTACTACTTATCTGAAGAAGCACAGTGTAACGTGTCACAAGTTTGTCAGAATATTGAAAATTAGAACATCAATGTTATATTATTATTTAAATGAAAGCAAAATCAGATAGGTGTTTAAACCAACGATCTTCCCTAAAAAATTGAGGACGGAGATGGGAAAGGTCATTTTTCTCTATTTGGACTGATTCAAAAGCTGCTGTACCAAAACATTATCAGAAAAATTAATGAGTTCATTATACCCAAACATCAAATTTAACATTGAAATGAATAATAATAATTCATTGAACATCTCAGATATAACAATTTCGAACTGTAAACATTTTTCTTCTTTTCCTCATAAACCATCACATATAGAGAAAATCATACATAAATCGTCACTTCATCTATATCGAAATTAAATTTCAGTGTTTAAGAACCTTATCCATAGAAAAGTTAAGATATTTTTATCGAAGATAACTATAAAAGAATTCAAGAATAATAATGCAGAGCTGAGGCGTTGTAATATCGTTTCAGTGTCAATTTGCATTCCTCTGATCTATCGCAGCTGAATTTGAAGGTTACTTGCAGTAGCGAACCGTTGTCTCAACGAGTAGATTCTCAAATAACGATCATGAATCGCCGTTGTTGCTCGATGTTGTCCTTTCCGAGGCCTCCTTTCATGACTATATGTCAACACCCCAAGCCTTTGGCCTATGCTAGTGAAGTTCAAATTTCGTGATTTGCTTTCTATTACCGAAAATTGAAATTCTCAACAAGAAAAAACGTTACTCACAAAAATTGATGGGCAGTTGCTGTTATCGATATGTGCTGGTTATCTTACAAAATCTCAATTCATTTCTTTCATTTCATTTCTCATCAGAGCAACATGTGCGCTAAAATTAAATATGGAATTTTATTGGTTCTAATTTGGGAGCCCTTCACTTGGTAAAATTCCATTATCAATAACAAGAACAAATAATTTTGTTTTGAGAAATTTTACTGAATAATTGTGTTTGTAACGCGGTTCACTACACAGTAGCTTCTTCAGACGAATGAATGTACAGAAATTATTACAACTATATATAGATACAATTGAGAATATAAATACAAATGTTCTCAAGTAATTAAAAGTTCATTGAGTTGCTTCTTCTTAAGTGGTTATTGATGACAGGTATATACAATAAAATTAGGGAAAAGATTGCTCCGTAAAGAGATTTAATAGAGGTGAAGGGCTTGAATCGACTTGTTCATTAATGAGCCCAGCTGAGTGTTTGTGCTTGTTGATTTCTAAGGTTTCCCAAAGATCTACTTTCCAGAAATTATTATCTGTATGCAAAATTTAAACCTGTGGGTCAAAGGAGTGATTATTATCTAGGAGATGATTCGCGTAATTTGAATGTGATTTTTCATTTGAAAAACTGAGTTTATGTTTCGATATTCTAATATTGAAATTTCTGTGTTCTACCAATGTGTCATTGCAATCAAATATCATATCATTTTTTTTATATATATATATAAAAAACAATAAAACTAAATCAGATAAAATAATAAATCAGGTGTTTATATATAATATATAAAAAACAATAAAACTAAATCAGATAAAAATAATAAATCAGGTGTTCATAGATTGAATTGCAACGACTGTGATAATTTCTACATTGGTAGAATATATAGAAATTTCAATATTAGAATTTCGGAACATAAACGCAGTTTTTCAATTAAAAATCACATTCAAATTACGCGAATCATCTCCTAGATAATAATCACTCTTTTGACTCACAGGTTTGAATTTTGCATACAGATAATAAATTTTGGAAAGTAGATCTTTGGGAAACTTTGGATATCAACAAACACAAACACTCATGTAGACTCATTAATGAACAAGTCGATTTAAGCCCTTCACCTCTATTGAATCTCTTCAGGGAGCAATCTATTCCTTAATTTTATTGGATATACCTATCATCAATAACCATTTAAGAAGAAGCAACTCAATGAGCTTTTAATTACTTAAGAACATTTGTATTTATATTCTCGATTGTATCTATATATAGGTGTCATAATTTCTGTACATTCATTCGTCTGAAGAAGCTACGGTGTAGTGAAACACGTTACGAACACAATTATTCAGTAAAATTCCTCACAAAAAAAATTACTTATTTTTGTTTTTGAATTTTATCGGGATATGTCCGGACATTTCCGGAAACAAGCATGTGTTACGTAAGTACTCTTTTAAACTCTGCTGGCACATTAACTGCTCACAGCTTCCATCCGATAACTGCGTCGTGTATTCTTACAATTAAGCCATTATTTTCTCTCAGTTACTTGTTTTTTTCATCAGGGCAAAATTTAAAAGGCATGCTAAGACTAATTAGTTGCTTACCAAACAAGAAACCAGAAATAGTGAAATGGCGCAGTGTAACTGTTTCTGCGAAATAGTTGACCAACACCACTTTAGATCGTTACCTGTTTTGTTCTTCCCAACGATGAGTTCAATTAATAATTCATAATAGCTACAAAAATCAAATAGTAATCATGAAATTTTGTGATACTGAATGAAAATTCTGGGAGAAAACTTAGTTTCATTTTCAATGGATATCTAATGCTGTCCATAACCTAAGAAATTCTTAAAATTGAAAAAGTTATTTTTTTTTCGATAAACTCTCTAGAGTATCAAATTTGGGCTCATTATTTCCTTGAAGTACTATCACGGCATTGTAGAAATTTTATTAATTTCAAGTGGTGGTAAGTAAATTTGAAATAATCCAGTTTTTTAACGGTCAAGTTTTCCTATAATATTTCCTCTGATATTCGATAATGGCTTCCCCAAAACTCAATTGCCCTTCTACACAAATTTGAAAATATATATTTATCTTCGCCATTTCAAAGATCGTCGAAAATATATTCTTCTTCAAAATCGTATAAGAAAGCCAGAAATCGATTTCAATGTCAAGAAAGAAATATTCAAGGAAACAGTGACCTAAAAAATTTGATTGAATTTCAACTGTGGTAGTAGAATTCCACAGAAAAAAAAGTTAGATTAGATTACATAAAATCAACTAAAGGTAAATGAAATTCAATCTGCGGTAAAATCAAGAGTTAGGTGTTTATAAGTTGAACTTCAGCTGAAGCAATAAATTTCACATTGGTAAGTCCATAGAAATTTCTATATTAGCCTGCAATTATACACTCCGGTACCCACGGGTGATTTTGCACCACTGGAAAAGTAGTGTAGATGAACCGCAACCAATGTTAATTTATGGGAGCAACCACATATCAACCGTTGCGTTGAAATCAAATTCCTTTAGAAAAAATTAATGGCTTAGGCGACACCGATATGTGTGGCCGCTGGGTTAGAGTAATTGAACGCCAATGCGAATCATCTCTTAAAATATTATCACTCTTTCGATTGATAAACACAAATACTTATCTCTTATAAACAAATAGACTACATGTTTTCAGGGACCAATCTTCACAATCGTAGTGGTAACATCATTTGGGAATTTCTAACTATATAACTTATACTTTATTTACTTATAAATAATTATCGAAATTCTTGAAATTATAAATTGTTTGATTGTATTATAGCAGCGAAAATGATTTTGATTGCTATTCTAATACTCTTTCAAATATATTTCTAAGTTTATATTGATTCAGCAATTTTTCTATGGAAACATTCACATGGCGAACGTCTTCTGTAAAACTCATATATTATCAGAAATTTCCTATTAAATAAAAGATTTCACCGTACACCACCAATCTTTCCTTTTCATCTCGAACATCAACTCCCAACCACCCTTTATTCCCCCTTCTTCAAAGTAGGAGAAGACAACCTCCCACATACATGACCTCTGTCCAACCTCCTCGATAATAATCACCCTGTATAAACCTCGGAAATGACTCTTTGGATGCTCCTTTCTGGCTGTCGTCTCCAAAACACCGCCTAGGAGGAATGGCCTCCTCGCCAAAATACCCGCCTCTGCCAATCCAAACATAGACGTCGTCTGCGTCGAGGCGCCAAAAGCACGTGGTGCGTGACATGTTTTCGGTCGCCGCTTCTCAGGCTTTCACCGTGCTCTGCTCCTCAGTCTGGAGATGGTAACGACACGGAACGGGGGATGCACGCTTTTGACAAGAGTTTAGTAGACGCCCGATGAAAATTTCGACAAGGAAGGAATTTCTATAAGGGATCATAAAAAATTTAAAACTATATTCTACTACATTTATATATAACATTAGATAACAACTTTTCGTCTGAAGAATGACCTTTGTCACTAGATGTTACTTATTTGACGTCGCAGATTCTGAATATACCCTAATTTCAAATAATTGATCGATGAAACCTGAACTACGTGATAGTTGATATTTATAATGAATATTGAATAAAACAAGTTACTATGTTCTAACTATCACTAATTTGTTGATGTAAAGAATGAAAAAATTCACATTGGCTGGACCGGTGTCGGACATACGTCCATTATCAACAACGTGCTAATGAAAACTGAAAACTCATGTACATTACAGAAATTAACATCAATAAAATCCTAGTAGAGGTCACAGTAACTTGAATAATGATGATTGGTAGGTAATTGAGTCTACCTGGTCGTTAAGGAGCATAACCCTTTCTACCCTAGATGCCTTGAAAATTTCCAACGATTCAAAGAAATTGCGTTTATAAGATTTATCACAGGAATGAAGAATTTTTAGTTGTTGAAGTTCTGGAAAAGGACGACTTTCATTCAGACAATGTGCAGCTAAAGCTGAATCATATTTCTGATGTAGGAATGACCAGAAATGTTCTTTGTATCTAGCCTTGACAGAGCGTTTGACCTATATAAAAGGAATTGCACTCAGAATATGTTAATTGATTTTCGAATGTATCGGTTTTATCTTTTGTGTTGAAAAGCAGGCCTGATAATTTGCTGACTGGTTTGAGTGCAATATGAACTTTTTTACTATCAGACAAAACTCTAGCAACCTGTTCAGACGTCTCGCCAAATATATGTTAGAGACATAAATTTTTCGGGCTTTTCTCTCTTGTATTGGGGATATATCATGTTGTATGTGTTGTTGCGTATTTTTCGAATCATTAAACTCTCTATTGCTTTTATACCAAAGCCGTTGTTCTCTGCCATTAACATAATGGTGTTAAATTCTGATTTTCGAACCATGTCCGATAAAGGCAAAGAAATCGCTCTGTGAGTCATGGATTTGAAGGCTGCTATTTTTTGAGAAGACGTCAGAACAGGTTGCTAGAGCTTCGTCTGATAGTAAAAAAGTTCATATTGCATTCAAACCAGTCAGCCAATTGTCAGGCCTGCTTTTCAACACAAAAGATAAAACCGATAAATTCGAAAATCAATTAACATGTTCTGAGTGCAATTCCTTTTATATAGGTCAAACAGGACGCTCTTTCAACGCTAGATACAAAGAACATTCCTGTTTATTCCTACATCAGAAATATGATTCAGCTTTAGCTGCACATTGTTTGTTTGTTTGTTTTTCCTTTAACGTGCTCTATTTCTGCCTTTCGGCTAATGACACGCCGGGGAATTCTGTCACCTCACTAACCCGGGAATTTTGCCGAACCCCTCTCGTGTCGAGGGAAGGGATCTTTAATGTCCAACACATCTCTGTTAGACAGGACCGACAGCTTTACATCTCCTCCGAAAGATGGACACTCAAGCGATTCCCAGAATCCGAAAAATCGCACCGACTTTGTGGGGATTGAACCCAGGTAACTCTGCGTAGGAGACGAGCATCATATCCCATACGCCACCGAGCCGGCTTTAGCTGCACATTGTCTGAATGAAAGTCATCCTTTTCCAGAACTTCAACAACTAAAAATTCTTCATTCCTGTGATAAATCTTATAAACTCAATTTCTTTGAATCGATGGAAATTTTCGAGGCATCTAGGGTAGAAGGGTTAAGCTTCTTAACGACCAGGTAGACTTAATTACCTACCAATCACCATTATTCAAGTTACTGTGACCTCTACTAGGATTTTATTGATTGTAGTTCCTGTATTGTACATGAGTTTTCAGTTTTCATTAGCTTGTTGTTGATAATGGACGTATGTCTGAAACCGGTCTAACCAACTTGTTTTATTTTATTATTCATTATGAATACCCTAATTTGTTATCTAGTAGCTATTGTTTACGACATATAGGATTTATTCAATACCGTTGATTACCGTTACAATTTGCTGTTAATTCAAAAAATATTGCTTCAACTTGCTATAATTTGATATGGCATCGTTAAAAAGAGTTTCTGTGGATGATTCAAATCATTTCTTTTCATTTGCGGAAAGTATAGAGAATACCGTTCAAATATGACAAAGTGCGTGAGAGAAGCTTACCAAAATTTCTTCAGAGATCTGCTGGAAATGCGTTAAAAGCCTCGGGACCAAGTAAGAATAGAAAACTTTCCGGTTCAAAACTGCTATAATCTGGAGAGAAGCCGTTAACCACCATGATGATTGCAGTTTTTGTTTGATGAACATGGCGGGCATTAACCGGCAAAATCGAACCAAATGGGTATATCCTTGCATACAATCGGCACATAGACGAATTGGGAGCCCTAGTATCTCAAGCTTATGTTTCACACCAGAAGATAATTGACATTGAGACGAAAGCTGATATAGTGAGAGTGACTTCGAAAGTGACTTAAAATTCAAAAATGATATTGAGTCGGGCGTTACTAAGTAATATTTGATTATCATTCAGTAAATGTATTTTACTCTGCAAAGAATATCACAAAATTGGGTGGAAAATATTTAATTAACAAACATAATCGATATTCCTATCATGTTCAGACGTTTACAAGTTGTGAGTTAAAACTGAGATCCAGTTGTAAAATAGAATGTATTGAATATAGAAAAACAGGTATGAGTTATAAAGAGGAGAAAAACAAGTTATCTACTATTGGAATATAGATAGTTATTTAAGTTATGAAGTTACATTCATAATTACTTGAAAATCCTGAATATTGGGGAATAACATAGGTCTATGTTGTCGTTTAGCTTTGAAATTTTCTAGAGATTCTAGGTAACCAAGTTCATTGCTTTTCGGGGCACGCTAAATATTGTCAAGATTATCTATATAAGAAAAGCTGTGGTTGTTATCTAGACAATATTCTTTGTATCTAATGCGAAAATATCTTCCTGTCTGGCCTATGTATACACCATTAAAATTAGGGCAACACAGTCCATATAGTCCTGAATTGTCCAATATATGAGTTTTGTCTTTGACTTTAAAAGATAATTGTGATTTGGTTGGGGAGGTCGCTACTTGATGAAAATTGATATACATATTTTCAATCGAATAAAACTATGGTATCTAGATTTCCACTATATTAACAAAACTATGACCGGTTTCACCACATTGTGGCTTCATCAGATAGATACAGTATCTTTCTATTCATAGTTTTGTTGATATAGTGAGAATCTTGATACCATAGTTTTATTTCATTGAAAATAAATAATTGTGAAGATTTACATGTAGGTTTGACATTTGATTTGCAACTTTCTTTGAACTTGTTTCAAAATAAGTTAAGGGAGAGACTTTTTGAATGTCGGTATTTTGTGGGGGTATATACTTTTGTAAGCAAACAGAGTTTGTTTAAAAAAAAATACTATGGGCTCTGCCTTAAGTCTTAAGTTTTTCAAAATCCCAGACCTTCACGAATAATTTTTTGCTATCGTTATGTTGATGATGCACTAGCGTGCTTACTTGTCGTACTTGTCAACCAATAATGGATTTCAAGTTACAAATAGAACCAAACAATCGAATAAATTTATTTGACCTAACCATTTTCGGAAAACATAACTCTTTTGCATTTGATATATTTCGGATACCTACTTTCACACATATTTGCATTGCTCATGACTCTTCTGACACCTTACAACATAAACAAGCCGTTTTCAACGCAAAGGTTCATAGAGCATTTCCTTTGCCACTTTCTATTGGAAGTCTTAACAAGGAAATTCACGTCATAAAAATTATCGCCAGTAATAACGGTTACCATAGTAGACCAAATAGTTCTTGAAATACAAACACATTTAGCTTACAATAGTATATACCCCCTGTCGAACAAAATACCGATATTCAAAAATGTTATCCCCTTACTTATTTTAGTCCAATTTCACAGCAAGGTGCAAATCAAATGTCAAGTTTTATCAGAAAAATTGTCTTCAAACCTACATGTAAACTATCACAATTATTTTTAATGCTTAAGACAAAACTCACAAAGTAGACAATTCCGAAGTATACGGACTGTGTTGCCCTGATTGTAATGGTGTATACATAGGCCAGACAGGAAGATAACTTCGCATTAGATACAAAGAACATCACTCTAGCTTTTGTAAAAATCAAAAGGGACTCGACCATCGCACAACATTGCCTGAATAACAACTACATCTTTTCTATATATATATATATATATATATATATATATATATATATATATATAACATTATTCATTCTGCCACAAGAAACAATAAACTCAATTACCTAGAATATCTGGGAAATTTCAAAGCTGAACATAATAGGAACAATCTAACTCTTTTTAACGACAACACAGACCTATGTTATTCCCCAATATTTGGGATTTTCAAGTAAATTTGAATATATCATTGAATATCACCAATAGTAGAAAACTTGTTGTTCTTTTCTCTCTTTATAATTCATACCAGTTTCTGCATATTAAGACGAATTGTACAACTGTACCTTAGTTTTAACTCACAATTTGTAAACTTCTGATGATGATAGAAATATCTAAATAGCTATTACGTTTTTTAGTCAAATATTTTCCACCTAATTTTGTGATATTCTTCACAAAGTAAAGCAAAATCACCGTATGAAGAATTGAAATTACCGAAATAATTCAATCAAGATGATTTGAACGACCTAAAAAGAGATCTGCGACTGGCAAAGTCTGCTTCAGAAATCCTGACTTATAGGCCAAAAGAAAGGAACCTAATAACAAAAGGAATTGAAGTTTCTTATTACCGTACCTGAGAACATAATTTCCTGAATTATTTTGAGGAAGAAGATGATTTTGTATTTTGTAAAATGTATCTGGTTTAATAACAGCAAAGGAATTACGAAATTACGTTCGTGATGAATGGCGTTGGTCCATACATTCATTAAAACTGAGTCTCAAAAGTGTTCTCTCACACAACGGGAATAAATTAGGGTCATTGTCGATTGCACATTCTATTGAAGTAAAAGAAGAATATATATCTATTGCTTTGTTTTTAGACAAAATTAAGTATGCAGAAAACAAGTGACTCATATGTGTTGATTTGAAAATGGTCAACATTCATTTAGGCCAACAAACTGGTTACACAGATTATCCCTGGTTTTCCCTGCTTTGGGGTATAGTAGAGATAATAATCAATAAATGGTTTAGAAGGACTGACGTACTCGGGAAGCACTTATTCCTAATGAAGCGTGATAAATCCAACTTTAGTATCAAGGAATCGTAAAGTATTGCCTCCATTGCACCTAAAATTAGGGTTCATAAAACAAGTTGTTGAAGCTCTTGAGGAAAATTAAAACAGCATTCTTTTCTTGTCCCAAAATATTCCAAAACTGAATGCAGAAAATGCAAAAGCGGACATCTTTGATAGACCACAGATTACATTATCAAAAAAAGTCACACATTTTAGAGGAACTATGACAGAGACTGAGAAAATGCATGGAATGAAATTGTTTGGGTTCTATGTTGCATCTAGAGTTGAAGCTCATGAAACAATTTCTTAATCCTGCCCCAAAAGTTCCCAAAACAGAATGCAGAAAAGATAAAAGCAGGCACCTTTGAAGGGCCACATACTAGATTATTAAAAAAGAAACAACTTTTACGGGAATTGTGAAAAATATTGAGAAAATTGCACGGAATGACATTGTTTGGCTTGTTTAGAATTTATCTGAAAATTAAGAAAATCTGACTATCCTCACAATATTGAACAACTAATGGGTCGATTTCAAATGCTAGGATGTAACATAAGCATCCAGTTACTTCTACTTTTACACATTTGCATACTCACCATCACTTGAAAGATAGATCCTGGTCAGTGAGACTTTCCTCAACAAAGAGAGAAGACGATTGAAGATATTTGGAAGAACAAATAGGAAAATGTATCTAATTAGGCAAAAATTCATTGGGGGAAGAAGAACCCCGGGAAGGTCTTCACAATGGCACAATTTCATCATTTGGTTTTTCATTTATTTCCAATACTGTTAGATACTTCTATTCATTTTTTCTTTAATCTGGACGGAACATTTTCCAAATTTTCATCACTAAATATTTTGAAGTTGGCTTAGTTGAAAAGTTTTATCGACAATTCATGAAATCATTAATTAAATTCAAAGCAAAAGATGAACTTACAAAATAAGTAAAAATAAAAACTATTTCATATCTGAATAGAAATATATATTGCATTATACATCGTTATGTGTATTAACATGGATGTTAAATATCGCTGAGAGCGATGGTTCTCCGTCTTCTATTGGAAGATTGCAGCAGAATTTCTTATAAATTTTTCTTCAGGCACAAATTCCACAATTTTTCAGAAGATTTCTAGGATATCCAAATTAGTTTCATTTTCCATATTTCTTTGATTTGATCTGCTGTGATCTATTAACTTTGTTCCACTTCCGCTGTTTTAGTAGGGCAACTATATAACTGAAAAATGACGTTCCCATCCCCGTCCTCGATTTCCGAGGAGAATTCATTGGTCGAAACAGATCGCAGCAATCTTTTGTTTTCGAGTTATTCCAGATTTCTCGATTTTCCAGGATTTCGGCCACTACCTCAAAGTTAGACGAGAACGATTTGGTTATTGATGATTTATTAATTTTATGGAAATTAATTTTCAACGAATATGAAGGAAAATATATTTTATACTTTCCATAATGTTATTTTTATGAACACGAACGGTTTTGCCTGTCATGTCATTTTCAAGTGTTCAACTACAGGAAATGAACTTACTTCTACAAGTAGCCTATATACTAACATGAACAATAAAACTAAAAAATACAGTTTTGCAATACTATACGTTGGTTCAATACAAGCAGTCTCTGCTTAATTTCGAAACAAGAAGCTTTCTAAGAAAATATCGAGATCAATTTTTTTTATATAGATTCTAGCCTAATTAGATATTGAATAGTGGAAAGGTATTTATGTCTAGCTGACTATTAAGGGTCTCTACAAAGTTTATTGATTTCCGAACATTCCAGCAGATTAATTTTATTCCCTTTGTCGCAATTTGATATTATCTAATGTTATTGAATGTTTTGTGTTTTTAATATGCTCATATATTGAAGAATTATAGTCAGAGGTTAAATGTCCTTTGAATCTGGTCTCGAAATTCCTACCTCCCTGCTCAACATGAGCTACCGTACACTCATTGCAAGCAATTTTGTGAAATCCTAATTTATTGAATTTGTCTGTTTTCTGTTTGTTATTGAATATTAATTTGCTCAAGTTGAGACCACTTGAGGAAGAGTGGTTTTTCTATATTCAGAAAAGTAGTTTCTGAAGTTATTGGAGAGGAGACCTGCGAAGTTGAAACTTGCGTATTTTCTCGAGGAAGTATCTTTTATACAGGGGGTTACATAACAGTTTGTCACAACTTGAGGGGGTAAATCTACGTGCAATTACAAGAAAAGAAGTTCATATAAACGTAGGTCCGCGAAAGCTTCGTTACGGAGCTATAGGGTGTTGAAATTTCAGAAAAAAATTGGTTTTTTCTTCAAAACTCCTGCAGTTTTTGCAATATCAAGCCCAAATTAGGAATTCAAACTATTTTTTACAGTCTCCATCAATACATATCCTTGATTTTAACTGAAATTCACAAAGTGTTCTCTTTTCCGGTGCCATGTTTTCTTTTGCCCTTCCAAAGTTTTTTTCAGTACGCCACTGATCAGCGCACTATCAATTTTCGTCATCTCCGTTCAATTTAGAACCTTTTTTGACACTTGTAATTTTTCGTATCTCCAACCGTTTCGAGTGAGAATTTATTGAATTTGAATAATTTGAATTGTATGTTATTCGCTAAATGAAAAAAAAATAATATAAATACTCGATAGGTATGCCCAAAATTTGCTATTTTGATAGCTCCTCTTCTGAGACTCAACCTATACTTATTCAATATCAAACTAAAAAAAAAGAACAATGAAAACCTAAATAAATTGCTGGAAGTGTCCTCCACCTGCAAGAATACAGGCCTCTGTCCTTCTTCGCATATTATCACGCATTCTTTGAAATATTCCTGGCGTATTTCTCATCGTGTCAGAAGAGGTTATTATTCCATTTATCAATTATTCTACAGTGTTCACTGGAGTGGTATAAACTAAACTTTTGAGATATCCACATAAGAAAAAGTCTAAATTATTTAAGTCTGGGGACCTAGGAGGCTATGGTTCTGGCCCACCCCGACCTAATCATCGGTTGTAGAATGTATTATTCAAGAATTCCCTAGCTTCTCCAGTAAAGTGTGCTAGTGCCTCGTCATGCATGAACAACAATATGTTTCTCACCAAAAAAGGTACATCCTCGAGCAATAAAGGTAACTCCTCCTCAAGAAATTGCCAATAAGCGGGAGTGTTTAGTCTGTTAGGCAAAAAAATTGGCCCAATCAAATAATTTCCAATCATTCCGACCCAGACATTTAGTGAGAATGGTTCTTTATGATGAGATTCTTCAATCAAACGGGGGTTTTCCTCAGCCCAATAATGATTATTGTGAAAATTTGTGATAGCAGTTCAAGAAAAGTTAGCTTCGTCTGTGATCATCATTTCAATATCGAAATGGGCATTTTCTCTAATTTTATCTAAGAACCGTTGGCAGAAATTCAGTCTTGAAGGAAAGGAAGTAGAGTTTGGACGCGTTGAATATGAAACGGTACAAGAGAAAGTCGTGGAGAATCCTCCAAACTAGAACATGTGAAATATTCAACTAATTTCCAATTTTTCTTGTACTCACATGAGAATTCAAATCAATACATTTCAAAATTGCTTCATCAATATCTGTAGTTCTCATAGTTTGAGTTGCACCTTTCAAATGCTTATTTGCAGTAAAAGTACCACTTCCCCTCAACCTACTGTGGTTATTTGAAAATGTTCGCCTGCTTGGTGTTACTCGATTTGGAAAGCGCACCTGATATAATCGCCTAGCTTCTGTTGTGATTCCGTCAGCCAGACCGTGCATGTAATGGATATCAGCCAATTCGGCGTTAGTAAAATTAGCCATTTTTTCTTACAGCCATAACTTAAAATGTCTTAAAACTACTCGTTAATTTGATAAACAATTCAAGCAGACACTGGTTCAACTTTATCAACTGTCAAAATAAATGAAAAAATGAAAAAAATCAAAGCCTACTAGTCATTTTTAATTAGAAGTTCTTTCAATTCAGCGAATGCATACAATCGTTTAATAATTTTTTGCTCGAGAAAACTCGGAGATACAAGAAAATTACGATTGTCAAAAAAGTTTTTAAATTAAATGAAAATGACGAAAATTGATTTTATTCTTATCAGTGGCGTACTGCTAAAAATTGAAAGGGCAAAAGAAGACATGGCACCGAAAAAAAAACACCTTGTAGATTCTAGTCAAAATTCTGGACGTGTAATGATGGAGGCTGAAAAAAATAGCTAGCATTCCAAATTTGGGTCTGAATATCTCTAAAGCTGCAGGAGTTTTTGAAGAGAAAAACAATTTTTTCCGAACATTTCAACACCCTATAGCTCCGTAACGAAGCTTTTGCGGACTTATGTTTATATGAGTTTTTTTCTTAAAATTGCACGTAGATTTACTCTCAAGTTGTGGACATACTATTATGTAACACCCTGTAGAATATAATATTTGTGTTATTTGATATTTTTCTTCAATTTGGATTATTTTGTAGGTTTCTAGATCTCAAACAGGCAAATTGATGAATTTCTGCAAATTTTGAATCAAGTTTATACCAACAATGAAAATTATTAACTCAATAAATTTCTTAGACCTGGCAATAACAAAATCGACTAACAATTTCATTCAAATATTCAAAGAACATTCAACCTCTGACAAGAGTTCTGCAAAATGTGAATATAACCACAAAACATTCAATAACATTAGAGAATATCAGAATTCTTCATGATTGCAACAATGGAAACAAAATTAATCTGTTGGAATGTTTGGAAATCTAAAAATTTTGTAAAAATCCATAATATCTAGCTAAACATTAATACCTTTTAATGAGTAAATTCATTTCCAGTAGTTGACCACTCGAAAATGAGCTGATGGTCGAAACAGGTCGAGTTCGTAAAAATAAAACTGTGTAAAGTTTAAAATATATTTTACTTCATCTTCGTTATCTAGTTATTCTTCGGGTTCTTTATTGAGTAAACTGCAGGAGCTTGTTCTAAAATATTTTTTTTAATTATAATATAAATGCGTTTTTTTTCCAGAAATTAGAATTGTGGTTGCACCATGTAGGTGGAAATGTACCTAAAACCTTCCAAATATTATAATAAGAACGAACGAAAGTTATTTGTCGAAGATTTTCGTCAATACAAGGTGGTCATTAACGCGCAGCAAATATTAAAACCGAATGAATTTTCATTCGGCATGGTCGTTTCGTTATTGCAAACGGTATTATAATCACAAAAAATTGTAACTCCATGAAAAATCATTAGATGATTTATGAAAATTGTCGTTGCAAGAATTGGTTTTCTAACAATCATCATGAGAGAACAGAACATACTTACGGTATTTCAATAATTCCGTGTAATTTCTGTGAATGGACATTCAGTTACGAGATAAAAATAGGGAAATGCTATACAATTTACGATTTTGTATGAAAACACGTCTTGAATGAAAAATTGAGTGCAATTGTGATATGTTTTCGAGATAAATAAAATCCTATTCCACCAAGTCAATACTTTTTATTGTTGATATTTAAAGAATGCAAGTTTGCATTATAACTAGAAAACAGTAAGGCAAAAAAGTATTTCGGTTTTACGAAAAACAATGCCATTTTCACATAAATTCAAAAACCACAGTGATATTGGCCGTTGACAGATTTCGTAAGTTTGCTTAAATCTATTCGAGAACAGAGAAACGGTCTTTTTCTTTCATTCACCATATTTCTCATAGCAGCAATAGTAAAACGTCTAAATCTGTCCACCCTGTATGTTATACTTATATAGAATATATCTGATTTAGTTACAAACAATTGTTCAATCAAAAATTTGTTTTATATCGTTTTCACAAACTTTAGCAGTTTCATTTAAATGAAAGTATAAATATCTCTGTTCAAATTATTCTAGAATAAGATATATAAAATCCTCAAGTTAAACGTAAATTCCCCTGTCTAGATCCCTCGAAGCGTAGTGAAGCCCTATCATTCTTTTTCTGGCAATATTTCACAACTTACTCGGTTCTTTAGATTTATTTCCGATGTTTTTGTCGCTGACCACCCCGTATGAGCATTCCATTAGGGGCTGATCCAGGCATGAATCAAGTTCTCTCTTGGCCACTGTTTGGTGACCGTTGGATAGCCAGGTATCGCCTGGGGGGCAGTTAAAATAACTCCCTTATAAATCCAGAGTGTCCAGAGGCTTTCTCTTGCCCCGATGCGATGGCGTAATGTTCCTGTTACGTCCAAACCTGAGTCTGATCGAATGTTATTCAAAGGTCGGCGGTGGGACATCTAAGTCTCAGGAATACGCTTAATTTTGAATTAAAGTTAATGATTAAATAAACTGTATTCGATGATGTTATCGGATACTACATAGGACGGGATATCGTGTTCGGAGATACCAGTAACTCGATTAGGATTTATTATCAAATATTTTTTATTTTTTTGTCAATATGTAGCACTAAGTGAACATTATGTTTTTTATTCATTGATAATTTCATTTTAGCGTTATACTCTTCTTGAAGAATAGGAATAACAGAATAACACCAATCTTCGTTATTGAGAACCAGTTAGATATCACATTCAGGATCAATTTTTTAATTTTCCGAACATTATCAAAATATCCCCAGGATATCAATCGAAATTCATTCTTTTCTTATATTCACAACCGCAAAATTTATAACATTAGATGCATATGACATATATACGGTGTCACATTTTGGATATTTAGTAAGACAACTACTTCAAATGAAGAAAAGTGACCCTACTTCGCTGTCCTCGATTTTCAAGGAAAATACATAGGTGAAAATAGATCGCAGCTATCTTTTGTTTTCAAGTTATTTCGGATCTCCTGATTTTCCAGGATTACGGCATGCGCCAATATCTCGACTTCTAACAACGTTAGGTGAAAACTATTATGACATTTTAGGAGTAATTTTTTGTAAAGAGAGAATCTACACAAAGCATCTGAAATATTTTCAATTCTATTAGGTCTGCAAGTAAGTTCTCGCTGCTTTTTTAATGAAAATACAACTCTATTGTGAAAATTGATTACAAATGAATCATTCATCGATAGCTACACGAATACCATGACGGTAGAAGTGTTCGTCTTTGGAGACTATCCTCGAATCAAGCCATTTTTCGAGTTCTTCATATTAGCTGATCAGCCAGACCATGTGCCATCGAACGGAACAAGTTATAATCGGATGGCGCAATATCTGGAGAATATGGCGGGTGGGGTAGGACTTCCCATTTGAGCGTTTCCAAGTAGGTTTTAATGGGTTTAACAACGTGAGGCCAAGCGTTATTATGCTGTAGAATTACTTTTTCGTGTCTGCCCGTATTGTGACCGTTTTTCGCGCAGTGCTTTACTCATTCATGTCAGTTGAGTTCGGTACCGTTCCCCAGTGATGGTTTTGTTTGGTTTCAATAGGTCATAATAAATAACACTGACTTGGTCCCAGCAAATACACAGCATAACTTTCGCAGCGTGAATATTCGGCCGAGACGATGACGTAGAAGCATGACCGGGCAGTCCCCATGATTTTTTTTCTTTGGATTGTTGTAATGAATCTATGTGTCATTACCCGTTACGATGAGATGAAAAAAACCCTTTCTTTTTTGCCGCTGGAGCAGTTGTTCACATGCGAAAAAACGACGCTCAACGTCTCTTGGCTTAAAATCATAAGGAACCCAAATTCCTTGCTTTTGAATCATTCCCAACGCATGCAATCGCTTGGAAATGGCCTGGCGGGTAACTCCTAGGGCCGAAGCAACTCTTCTTCGTTTGGCACGAATTCTCATCGAGCATTGCCTCCAATTCAGCGTCTACGAAGATTTTTGACCTTCCTTCACGGGGACGGTGGTCCACATCGAAATCACCGTTTTTGAAGCGACGGAACTAATCCCGGCACGTTGTTCCACTTAGAGCAGCATCTCCGTAAACTTTTAGGAGTTCTCTATGAGCTTCAGTCGCCGTTCTCTTCGAATGGAAGAAGAAAATCAACACTTCCCGCAAATGACGATTATTTGGCACAGAAACAGACATTTTCCCACAACTAAAATTATAAGACGCGAAAACAAAATCACTAATGTGTCACAATGGTTTGTTTACCATCTGTCTAAGCTTTGTTCAAGACATTCTGATTATGTTAATATCGACCAGCACTTACTGCTGGAGCCATCTATTGACAAACGCACATAATATGTTCACAACAGTGAAGCCACTCATAATAAGAACAAACGTAAGTTTTTCAATACTCATATATAAGGCTGACCAAGACGAGTTGAGTGCGGCATTGAAGAAGATGAAAAACAATAAAGCGCCTGGAAAAGACTGCATCACAAGCGAGATGTTAAAGCTAGAAGAAATTGAGCTGGCAAAATCCCCCTTAAAAGTGCAGTCGAGAAGGAGAAATACCTGATGCTTGGCAGAATGCAGAGCTGAGGATCATGTATAAAAAAGTAGACTGCACGAGCTTGGAGAACCATAGACCAATAAGTCTACTTTCAAATTCATACAAATGTTTAACCAGTATCATCACAAGTCGACTCAGCAATAAGCTAGACTTCTACCAATCTGTGGAACAGGGAGGATTCAGAAAAGAATATGGCACGCCTGATTGCTTTCAACCTATGCATCATCTCAGTGAAAAATGTACTGAGTATAATGTCCCACAGTACTTGGCATTTGTAGATTATGGGAAGCCGTTTGATTTCATTGAAACCTGGGCATTCCTCGACTCACTTGATAATGCAAGAGTAGACCACAGATACTCAACACTTTTCAAGGATATTCACCTGAAAGCCACATTGCATGTTAAGATCGATAAAGATCCAATTACCGAAAAATTACCTATTCACACAGGGCTAAGACAAGGTAACACAATTTCTCCAAAGCTTTTCACCCTGGCCTTAGAGGACGTATTCAAAAAGCTCAACTGGGACGAAGTGGGCATAAACATCAACTGCCAATACTTAAACCACCTCCGCTTTGCTGACGACATGGTGCTGATCGGATAAAGCGCAAGTGAATTAGTAAAAATGCTTAAAGAGTGACCTGACGGATCTCTCAAGGTCAGTCTTGAAGTTTACTCCAAGAAGACGAAAGCTATGAGCCAAGAAACAAAAAACATCGAACTTCAGGGACAATTGCTCGAAAATAAAAATGAATATGTCTACTTAGGGCACAAAGTAAAGCTTGGAACAGCAAATCAAGGAGCAGAAATAGACGCGTGGGACTCAGCTGGGCCGCATTTGGAAAGTAAGGATATGTGTTCAAACACCGAAAACTACCTATAAACCTAAAGAAGAAAGTTTTCGACACTAGCGTCCTTCCTGTCATGACGTACGGTCTCGAAACTGTGTGCCTAACAAAAGCGTCAGCTAACCGACTCACCGTCACCCAAAGAGCCATGGAAAGATGTATGCTAGGAATCTCGCTCCTTGACACAGTTCGAAATACCACTATAAGGTCACTGCCGTCATGAAGAAAATTGCAACACTTAAATGGAGATGGGCTTGCCACCTGGCGAGACAGGACGAGAAGAGATGGTCAAAGAAAATCCTGAAATGGAGACCTCGCTCAACAACCCGTATCCAAGGAAGACCGCAAAAACGTTGGGCGGACGACATCAGAACCGTAGGCGGCAGCGACTGGGTGATCCTGGCGTAAGATAGACGAGCATGGAAAGATTTGGAGGAGTATATCCAGGAGTGAATGACAACAGACTGAGAGGGGAGGAGGATATAAGGAAATATCGAATTAATTAGTAACAAAGAAAGAAATCAAAATCATCTTGAATAATCAAAGTACTTCCATTACTCGAAACGCAAAAATCGCATCATCCACAAACAATTTTTAGCACTGAATAACGTTAAAAGATATTTGTTGTTAGATGTGGGGGCCCACCATGATACTTGAAATATACTGACCTTCTTTGAGCCAAGGAAATTCATTTAAAGTTCCCTCGACTATGTTCTCATTAATAATATTAAAATGAAGGTCCCCATGAAGATATTTGTTAAATCTGATGTACGCTAAAACAGGATGGTTCAATAACCCTCACCAAACATCAAATCCGAATCTTCTTTGGTGTCGAACATTCACTTTCCGAACTGAATTGACATCGGACCAGTGATAACTATTGCAATTGAATAATCCGTCACTGGTCACCTCCAATTCAGTCCATATGGTATACTGGTGGAATTCGGGATTTTCTCTTGACGTTTCCTGTTACCATCAGCGAAATTCTAGCTTTCGAACCCATACTACCCATCTTATATAAAAATACTCACCATTTCGGGTAGTATACATTCTCAAATAGTTGAAATTCGTTCATTAATATCAGAATAAATTTGAAATATCTCATAAAATCAACACAAGAAATTGAAGCAACTATCAAATCACATTTCACAAAACGAAAAGGACACTTCTTGTTATTCGGGTGCCATCTTTGAGATCAGAGGTTAACGATCATTTGCCGGGACTTTTCTCGATTTTGGGTTAGATAACATAGTTGTTTGTTATTCCTTTAACGTGCTCTATTTCCGCCTTTCGGTCAATGACGCGCCGGGGAATTCTGTTATCTCACTATCCCGGGAATTTTGCTGAACCCCTCTAGTGTCGAGGGAAGGGATCTTTAATGTCCAACACATCTCTGTTAGACAGGACCGACGGCTTTACATCTCCTCCAAAAGATGGATACTCAAGCGATTCCCAGAATCCGAAAAATTGCACCGACTTTGTGGTGATTGAACCCAGGTAACTCTGCGCAGGAGACGAGCATCGTATCCCCTACGCCACCGAGCCGGCAGAGATAACATAGTTGTTTGAATGTAAGGCTTATCCATGCTTTGATGTTGCGGTGCCAGGACATCTTTTTTCTTTCGATGCCTCGTTTACCTTCAATTCTCCATTCAATTATTAGTTAAAGAAGAAATTATTTATCTCCGCGAAGAATATGCCCCATATATTTAATTTTACTCTCTTCAATTATTTTAAGGAGTTTGTGGTCTGTCTTCATCAGCTTCAGAATCTCTTCGTCAGCTTTTCTGCTTGTCGAAGATATTCGAAACATACGTCTGAAGCACCAACTTTAAAAATCCTCTAATCGATTGATGATGTTCACCTAAGTCCACGTTTCTACGTCATATAAAAGGGTGCACCACACACAGCAATTCAGACATCTGAATCCTGTTTCAATAATTAGATTTTTATCGTAGAGGAGTGTAATGAATTTGATAAAAGCTGTCCTAGCAGTCGTGATTCTCGTTTTAACCTCGACATCTGGTTTTTTATTCACGCTGATGAGGCTACCAAGATATTGAAGCTGTTGACTCTGAATATTTTTCCCTTCACGATTTGATGTTGCGTCAGCTTGTTTCAAATTGACTTACTATGTAAAAATTTTGATGTACAAATAAAACACAACTGTAATTTTAACTATACAGTTGAAATTTTTCTTTCTGAGGATACGAGAAACCTCAGATTTTAGTATCGCACTCTCTGCTTCATGTTCCTAAGTGATATTGAAGGATTTGCTATAACAGCTAGCAAAACTTCCGTTATTACCTCGTAATTAATTTTTTTATTGCAAAATTTTCCTCTGAATGGTTTAAAGAACCAGTATTTAAGAGATTCTGTTTCAATCTTTGAAATATAAACTTGTGAGGTTACCTCCTGTAAGGTATACACAAAGTAATTTTCTGAAGCTGCATCACAATGATATCCATTCGGAAGTTTTCAATATTCACATTTTTCAATAAAAGAGTTTTCAGCTAATTGTTCGTTGATCAATATGAACTGAATAATGACTCAATTTTGACATTTACTGTTGTCAGCATACAACTGAAAACATTTGCGATGTTACTAAATGAAACCACATGATGTTCTAAGAATTAACTTTTCTGGAAAACTTAACATTTTTGAAGAAATTTGTTATATATATTTGAAACAGAAGAAAAATACTCTTTCTATTTTATCTAAATTTATATCTAGTTTACTTCAAAAAGCACAAATTTTTCTTCAAATTTAAATTAAAATTGATAATCCAGTATACAAGAAACATTTTCGAATAGGTTCATGCATTCTTATTATAAAAGTACCCATGGAATATCAAAATAGTTTTTCACGTAGCTACCATACTAAATTATTGAAACACTTCGTCATTATGGATTAAAAGACGAGTCTCATTCACAATTACTGATATAGATTTTGCAGATTAATCGAAATTCTCCGATAGAATTCCCTGATGGCCTTGTGAAGTTTGAAGCAAATCATCGTAAACGATCATCATTGGAACGAACGAAAGCCTATTCAGATAGCTATGAGAAAATATATTATCAGAAAGTAGTAAAAATATTTGAAAAGTGCTAGAATAAATGTGTTGCTTTAGGAGGAATAAAAAAATATCCTTCATTGATATAATCTCTGAACCCCCTCGTATAGAGGGATGTCGACAGCGAAATGTCAAAGTTGACATTAAATTATTCTTCTGTGAGCATTTTTGCGTAATAATTGTCTACATTATTCAATCTTCAAAGATAATCGTCTCAACAAGAATGTCTCCGTACGGGTCGACAAGAACATCTGTGCAGGTAAACTAGCCCCTCCCCTTGTTGCGCGTTAACTTTGCCGGTCACGTGGCCAAGAACTCAGTTCTCAAAGAACCTTTGAAGCTTCAAGAAGAGCCAAGCGAACAGGACCGAATCATTCAAATATCATTTCAATTCGTTTTGGTGAGGATAAAGTTCGTTTCAATTTCGAAACGCAATCCAGGTAAATAATTAAGAATGTAATTCATTTCATGAAACGAGAGGGGATGCAGAATGAACCTGTAATTTCTTTGGAAAATGTTCAAGAACGTGTAGCTGTCGCAACAGGAGTAGGTTTATTTGCAACTGTGCAAAAAATTTCGAGAGAAATGAAAAAGATTGAAGATGGCGAAAATAACAGTTTTTCAACTCCCGATAAAAAGAGAAGAAAACAGATCTCGATGACTTCGATAGAGCTCTGCTTCGTGGATTCTTCGTATATTCGTACGTCGTCGATAAAATCGTACCCACATTAAAGCGAATCCATGAAAAGTTCGTCGATGAGAATGAATATGCAGGATCACGAGAGAGCATTCGAAAAGATTTGGGAGGAATGGAGTTCCTTTGGATTAAACCGAAAAAGAAAGGAAAGCTACTTATGGAAAAACTTGAAATACAGCAACTACGTTTGAATTATTTAAGAAGCATCAGACGATACCGTCAAGAAATGAGACCAATAATTTACTAATGAACATGGACGAAACATATATTCGTTCATTTCATGTATACAAGAAGGCTTGGAGTGACGAGACAAACGACGGCCTACGTCAGCCTGTTTCAAAAGGACCAAGATTGATAATTTTGTACGAGGGTAGTGAATGAGGATTCGTACTAAACGCATATCTGGCCTTGAGTCCTATTATAAAACTATGTGATTATCACGATGATATGAATTTCGCAAACTACGAAAAATGGTTGAGAGAAACATATTCCAAATTTACCACCAGAGTGTGTAAGTGATCGATAACGCTTCAAATCACAATATACAAACAGAGAAACACACGAACATGGCTTCCCGAAAAGAAGAAGTGAAAAATGGCTGCCACGTCGAAATATGGCCTTCGCAGATGGGATGCTCAAAGCAGAACTTCATAACCTAATTAAATTGCACAAACCCAGATATAAAACGTACGCTATTGACAAATTCCTGAATTATCAGAGCCATGATGTTCTTGGACTTCCCCTATATCATCCTGACTCAAGCCCGATTGAATAAGTTTGGGCAGCCATGAAAGTTTATGTAGCAAACAGGAATGTTGATTTCTCAATGAAAAATGTGGAAGAACTGTGAGGTGAGTTTTTCTCTTCGTTTTGTCCAGATAAGTGGGAATCTTTATGCGACAATACGTAGAAAATTGAATATTTTATGGAGCAAGAACCTATGCTGGATGACGTTATCGACAATTTCATTATTACTTTGCAAGCAGACGATAGTGACTGCAACAGCGAGTCTTCTAGTTCAGATGAAGAACTATCTGACATAGAAAATTTCTAATTTTTCTTTATTCAACTCATTTTGTGTTTCATATTTGAATTGTTTGCAAAACTCATCGATATAAATAGAGTTTTCACAATTCTTAATGAATTTGTATTATTAAACAGACAACTAGGTGAATCCGAATCATTCGTCCTCACGTTAGCGCAATACGGTTGTACCTTTTAAAATTTCCGTTTTCCTTGTTATGTCGTTAATCCTATATAAACCCATCGAAGAATCATAAAGATACTCGGTACTTAGGAAAACATAGTTACTAATCCTTTGTCTCAAGTCTCTATTAATATCAACCTTCAATTACTATATTTCATCCTATTGTACAGATTCCAGGTATTCTTGAAAATTTGAATTATATGGAGGAATCAATAGTACTTGTTATGAAGGTTCTGTTAGAAAAACTCTTGCCACGATAATTTTCTGTAGTCTAACTGATAATGAGCCTGTGACTCACTTATTTGTAATAGAAATTAAAATGATAGAGTACCTTGAAATGCTATATGCCTAAGAGGGATAAGTTCCTCAAAAAGCTCTTACGCCGACCCTGATAGCTATTTGACCATACATTACAGAACGTATTACTCATCTTACTTCCTCCGCTTGCTATGTCTTTTGTTCTTCGCGCATCTTATAAGAATCTCAACCGCACAGATATTCTTGTCGACTCGTAAGTTGGTTTCAAACGCAAAACGGTTAGGCTTCGCAACGATTCAATCGCAGGTGCACCAAAAATATTGGTCACCCAAGAAAATGTGAATGCTGTGCATAAGATTATTCAGGAAGACTGTCGAACAACATATCGAGAGATTGAGACATTGCTGATGTCAAAGACCTCAATACAATTTGGACAAACCATTGCGTGTGAGGAAACTAATAAGCATCTGTTGACCTTAGAACACATCGATGCAAGAGTGAATTGGTGTTAAAGAATGCTGGACTATTTTAGCCTAGGAATGACTTAAAACGTTTACAACATTGTCAGTGGCAGTAAATCTTGAATTTATTCATACGAGCCAGAAAATAAGCTCCAATCTTGTGTTTGTGTATTTTAAGGGAATTAAAGGGAATCTAACCTAACCAAAGTGTCCCCAAATAGATGATCGCAACGTTCGTTTCAAAAACAGGTCATGCAGAAACAATTTCCCCACAATATCAAAGAACATACCGATTGGTACACAACCATTTGCTTAACGCAAGTAGTTGATAAGCTTCAAGAAACCAACCCCGAACGGTGAATCATCCAAGTCAACATAAATTCGAATACAGGCCGGAAAAAATTGAGTACTTAACGCAAGACATATCAAATTATTACATCATCCTGAGTACAGTCCGGACCTAAGTCCGCCTTAAGAAGAAGGGGTTGAAGCCCTTCAAAAAGCCATTTTGAATGTAACAGTAAACGATTGAAATAACGGCTTTCAGAATTGGTTCCAACGAATGTGGAAGTGTATTAATCTTCGCGTAGAATATTTATATAAAGTCTTTGAAAGCTCTCAATTGATTTATTCCTGTTCTATGTACAAAACTTACAAAACATCCCTCGTAAATGTAAGAATGTCTTTTTTTATTTCACTAGTGATATCTGAAAAGGCCATTGCATGTGTTTCGTCCTTAATTATTGTGAAATCAACCATTGATTTCATTTGTCTTTGAACAGATTGGGGATCATCCTTTTTTTGTGTGAGGTTTCTGCAAGTGCATTTTATGGGGGTAGTCTTTGTGGGCAGGCACGAGAAAAAGGCAGAATTCGGGGATTGAATAATTACAGTTATCTTAGAGAATCGAGATTACAAATATCCTAAAGCGCATCGTATTTGGGGATTTCCCCGAATTCGTGCAAAAACAAGCGTCAAATCGGCCGTAACAAATGCGCATCGAAGCCACGGCCCAGTTGATCCTGGGGCTTAAATCTGAATAAAGAACGATAGTCCCTGGCCCAAAAAGCTCGTTAGTAGCCATAATTACAGCAGCTAATTAATGATTTTTATCAGCGCACGTGCTTCGAAACCATGGTACAGTATTTCAGTATTTTTGCCCTTGGCGAGACCGTGCCGGGACGTAATTATGAATCAGCGAGTGGCATGTTTAACCCTTTTATTGACTGTCATATATCACTGCACGTCAAAAATATGGATCTCATCGGAATTATTCTGGATCAATTTAAATTTTAATCATTCTAAGCTTAATGCTAGGAATTAACTTCAGTATGTCACGCAATGTATTGAACGAGAATATTTATTGCGCGGTCATTTTTGTGGAAATATCAACGGCTATCTGGGAGAGAATTTGAAAAATTAACCTTATACTCACGAAATATATTATGTGTATTATACCATCGGGGCAACTAAAACGAAAAGGACTCAATAACTGCTGAACTATTTGTTTCTGGACAAAACGCAGGAACAGGTCAATTCTTGTGTGAAGGGGGACATCTTTTACCATACGGTGATTTTATTTTACATCAATCCCCTAAGCAGGGGTGCACAAAACTAAACTTTTTGAATAGGGCAGATCGGTCGAGTGATAGCTCATTGGAAAGCTTTTTTGAAATACAATATTTTTTGAACCGGTCACGACGCAGGACATACTTTCAATTGTCAGAAATCTGAAGAACAAGCAGAGCTGCGGTTACGACGGTCTCACAACAAAAATCATCAAGGAATGTATTCATTTGATAGTTGTACCATTATGTTCACTCGTGAACTCATCTCTGGTAAGTGGATTCTTTCCAAGTGACCTCAAAATAGCTGTTGTGAAACCCTTTTATAAAAAGGGAGACAAAAATGATTTCAACAACTATCGACCCATAAGTTTGATCACAATTTTTTCGAAGATTTTTGGATCAGTGGTTTCTGATAGAATAATCAAATTCTTCAACAAAAATAAGATTTTCAGCAAACATCAGCACGGGTTTCTTAAAAGCAAAGGGACTGATACGGCACTATTTGACTTCGTTCAGGCAGTAATATCAGCCATAGAGGAAGAATTTAGAGCGTGTGAGATATTTTTGGACTTGTCAAAGGCATTTGAAACTCTGAGTCATAAGCTTGAGAGGCACGGGGTTTCTTTCGGCTGTGTAAAGTCTTATTTATCGTAAAGAAAGCAGAAGGTATCAGTGATGCTCGGCTCGGAATCTTTAAACTCAGGCTATGTTGAACTCAGGGCTGGTGTCCCACAGGGCAGCATATTGGGGCCACTTCTGTTCTTAATTTTTTTAAATGATATTTTCGAGTGCTCATTGCCAGATGCCACTCTCGTTACGTATGCAGATGACACCACTGCAATTATTCCGATTGGGATGGGCTCCGATGGCTCCACTGGCTCAGACAAGGTCAATGCTCAGCTAGAATTTCTACAGGAGTGGCTTAACACAAATATATTAATATTAAATACGAAAAAAACTAATCTTGTGATTTTTCAACCTTCACAGGCTAGCGATGATCAACAAATGCAAATTCGTCTTCGGGGAGAACCCATAAGCACAGAGAATTGTTCTAAGTTGCTCGGCATTCATATTGACGGTAGTCTCAGTTTCGTTGTTCAGGTGGAGGTCACTAGTAAAAAGTTGTCTCAGGCATGTTATTTAGTTAGAGTTATTCAGAGACAATTATCTCACTATGCCGCAAAAACGGTCTACTTTGGATAAGTCTATCCCATATTGAAGTACGGTGTAATCATTTGGGGGAGTAGTGTGCATTGCAAGCGTATTTTTATAATTCAAAAAAAGATCATATGGATTATGTTCAACATGGCATTTACTCAGACCTGTGGAAATGTTTTCAGATCAAATAACTTGCTAACTTTTCCGGGTATCTACATATATGAGACACTTTTATTCATGTTTAAAAACAAAGCAGAATTTTCCAATTATTTGATAAATCACGACATTGCCACTAGAAACAATAATATCAACTACAATACACCGATTCATAGACTCAACATGACTGAAAGATCACCTCACTATACGGGAATATTGTTTTATAACAAGTTGCCGTCTGAAATCAAGCGTACAGAAATCTTTAACATTTTCAAATCACAAATATTCAAATATATCCGTGATATCGAGCCCTACACCATAAATGAGTTCCTAAATGCTCAATGAGAAAATTTCAATTATATGTGATGTGTGCTGTTATTTCAATGTTATTCTGTTAGATGTTTCATTTTCGTTTTTGTTTTTTTATTCTCTGCTATTGACGAATTGTACAACCATATCTGTTAGACAATTATTGGAAATAAATATTCAAATATTCTCGACACAAATGTGTTATGATTTTCGAGTTTTGACATATTCGAAAGAAGATACATGCTGGTACGTCAAAAGACGATTTATTTTCAGTGATTGCAAAATCTGTCGATTTCAAATGAACATTCACAGAAAGACTGTTGTATTTTAGAGAAAGATATCTTTAAACAGTAGTTCTTCCACTACACCCCCTCAGATGAGAGTGTTAACCTCTCAATTCTTCGAATTGATCAGTTAGTCCGAGTTAAAGCTCATTGGATAGGTATTTATAATTATCTGATTACAGTGAACAAATTTTTAAATCCAATTACATTTTGATGAGGATACTGGGTGGATCATGGAGAAATTCATACTCAGTATAAGAGCCTCTTCACAGAAAAGCGATGATCGCTCCGTGTCATCGGTTGAATCGCAAAAAATGTTCCCCATCAGTGAACTGATGGAACGCAGACATGTAAAGACAACCACTGGGGTAATTGCCAGCACGCCCCACGACTGTATACGCAACCGATCGTCGTATGTGAAAAGCCTCTAAAAGTATGGTATCCAAGGCTGAAATGAAACGAACTCAAGTAAAGTTATCATTACAGAAACATATTCATCTGAAATAAAACCGGTGTAATGCAGATTTCTCAACAACGAATGCGGCATTTTTTGTTTTTTTGCAGGTTGCTTGAATCTGATGACTTAAATTCAAATTAGTTTGTTTGTTTATCTATCTGCTTTTCACACTCACGGGTTGCATCCATACCAGTATCATGGTTTTTTCAATAGCTGAAAGAGTAGAAACTATTGAAATCGTTTTCAGAAATAATACTTGTGGAAATAGGGCAGCTGCTATTCTCAACGCCATGACGAAAGACATGTAAGTGCCAAGTACATTTTGGAGTTGGTGGAAAGATTTAGACAAACTGGCTCTGTTCAGAATAGTAAAAGGGAGCATGTCCAAACACCCATACGAAATGAGGAAATGGAAACTATGTTGCTTGGGAAAGTAGTGATTGATCCCACTCTGAGTACAAGAAAATTGGAAAGTTGAATTGGTGCGAGTCGAAGAACTATTGGACGAGTTTCCAAACAATACAAATTCCACCCGTATAAAATGAGGATGGTCCAGGAATTGAATGAGGATAACTTTGACCGCAAAGTGAAATTCTGTGAAATAATAAGTAAGCGAATCGCAAACAATCCCCACTTTCTTTACAATATTTGCTTCTCGAATTAATAAAATTCTCTTTTCAATGGCACTATAAATCGTTATAACTGCTGGATCTGGTCGGACTCTCATCCCAGAATCTTTCGTATAGTACATTACATAACATTACATTACATTTGTAATGGTCGATTGGCTTTGCATGCCTTTCCGAACTGCGACCAAATTGATCTTTTGTTCGTAACCCTTCTTATTCATTTCCCTGTAGCTCTAGATCCCTTACAAAATTAAAAATCTCCCTGGGAGCTTTCGCTTTTACTCCGTGCGGCTCTAGTTTGTCGCTACCGAAGTGTATATGTCTTTGACGGACAGTTGAGATGCAACTGCAAAGAATATGTTCGGCAGTTTCATCGCCCTCTTTACACATTCTGCATGTTTCCGTTTCCTATTTGCCCATTTTATTGAGATGGTATCTCAGTGGGCAGTGTCCAGTAAGGAGGCCTGTAATGATCCTCAACTCATCCCTAGAGAGATCGAGAAGCTGTTTTGTCTTCTTTGGCGAATAGTCAATGAACTTTTTCGCTTGCCTTTGGCCTGGAGTTTTCCTCCAGTATTTTTTTTGCTAGATTCTTCCCATCGTTCCAGTTCCTGTCGTCTGTCTTAGACCGCAGAACGGTTCAGGTCCGGTGGGTGGGATTCCAGCAGCTGATTTGGCCAGTTCGTCAGCGGCTTCTTTTCCTTGTATTCCTTCGTGGCCAGGCACCCACCACAGGAAAAGTTTGTTCCCCTCAGCAAGTTGCTTCAAGGATTGACGGCATTCCCAGACAGAGATGCTTCGATAACTGTAACAGTTTAGAGCTTTTATCACTGCCTGACTGTCCGTTAAAATGTGAATCTTTGCCCCGTTGAGTTTCCTTCGTAGTCCCTCCTGGCAGCAAAGGTTTACAGCAAGTGTTTCTGCTTGCATGATTGATTGTGGGAGTAGAGCCCAGAGCCACTGATGAAGAGTACTTGGGTCCATATATGCCTGTTCCTGTTCCTTCTATCGCTTTTGATCCGTCCGTGTACCAAATGGAGGATTTTTAGTCTAATTGATTTATTTTTCCCTTTACGATAGTACGCTCTTCTATGACCACTTCGAAGGGTGTGTGAAAATCAAAGTTAAGCGGCATTATATCCGATGGTTGTGATAAGATCTCTGGCGCTATGTAACCCAGAATCCCCAGGTGTCCCTTCAGATCACCAGGTAATATTTTTTTTGTGTCTTGGAGCCGTAATGCCGCCATCAACGCCTCCCTTTTCAATTTTATATGAAGAGGAGGGAGATTTAGGATTACCTCCAGGGCAATAGTGGGGGTGCTTCTCATAGCACCTGTTATCCCCAAGCACGCAAGCCGCTGTAGTTTTTGCAGCTTGTTTTGCGTAGTTATTTCTGATGTTTCCATCCACCTTACTAACGATGCATATGTGACAATGGGTCTTATAACCTTTGTGTATTACCAGTAGGTTATTTTTGGCTGTACTGCCCAGATCACGATGTAGCCCTGTAAAGAGTTTTGTTAATGTGTAAATTCCAGTTGAGTCTCTGATCTAGGGTTAACCCTAGATACTTAGCCTGTTCCGAAAATTTCAGAGTATGTCCATTCAGAAAGGGAGGCTTTAAGTTCAACCTTATACGTCTTCTGAATGGAATTAGAATTGTTTTGTC
Source organism: Cryptolaemus montrouzieri (assembly GCA_013387265.2). NCBI lineage: Eukaryota > Metazoa > Arthropoda > Insecta > Coleoptera > Coccinellidae > Cryptolaemus > Cryptolaemus montrouzieri. Next base: position 41,920,698 of record JABFTP020000001.1, on the reverse strand, counting down.
TGGATGGATGCTGAGTCCCTCTTCAGCACACCATTCATTTACGATGTTAAGGGCTTTTTGCATTAGGTTCGATAAGATTCCATCTCGGTTTCCCCTAATGATGATAACTAGATCATCAGCATAGCCTTGTGCGTTGAAGCCAGCGTTGCTCAGTGTTTCTAAGAGGCCATCAACAACTACTGACCATAGTAGCGGCGATAGAACATCTCCTTGAGGGCATCCTTCTACTGCTGACACCGATATTTCGGTGTCTCCAAAAGTGGCCGTTATGATCCGGCCTTTGAGCATTTCTTTGATCCATTTGATGGTGGATGTTTTGACACCCTCATTGTTTGCACCATTGCTAAACGATGTATAGGAGGTATTATCAGAGGTTCCTTCAATGTCTCCAAATAGAACTTAGGCTATTTCTTTAGCCTCTAGTGCTCCTTTCACTTCTTTGACTAGATGTGTAGGGCATCAATTGTGGACTTGCCCGGTTGGTAGGCAAATTGTTTTTTATGAAATTTTATGAAACTTGTCATATGGTTGTCGAGAATTTTCTCCATTGATTTTAGGAGAAAGGAGGTTAAGCTTATCGGGCGATATGATGTAGGCTCATCTGGAGATCTCTTGCCCATTTCCAGTATAAATAATACTTTGACTCTTTCCTCCATGACTGGGGTATGTAGCCCAGTGAGTAGTTTTGTATATAGCTCTCAGACACGGGGCTGTATATGTGTTGCCTTTTCGCAACATGACCGGACAGATTCCGTCTGCCCCTGGTGATTTGTAGGGTTTGAAGCTTTAGGTGGCCCACTTTACCCTATCTAGGGTGAAGATTTGGCCCGCTAGATTTCTGCTTTCCCTTTTGTGGAGTACATACCCAATATCCTGAAAAATTGAATGTTTGGGTTAGCACATATGGGAATCGTCTGAATGGGTCATTTTTCTTACCAGGAAATCTGACGGGAGAAATGTATTTCCAACTACTTGAAGAACTAATAAATCCGACCATAACTGAAATTTCTGAAAATGATCCTAGCTATTGAGAATAGGATGAAGTGTTTCAGCAGGATGGTGCCCCCCGCATTTTGCACTTCCTGTTCGACAATATCTAGATCGGGAATTTCCTGATCGATGGTTCGGAAGAAGAGGCCCTACAGAATGGCCCCCATGTTCTCCCGACTTGTCACCATTGGATTTTTTATAGGGCTACTTAGAGAGTCAAATTTATAAAACTTATCCAGCAGATTTGGTGGATTTACGACAACGGGTTGATATCGAGTGTAATCGTTTAACCCCGTAATGTCCGGAAACGTTTCAAGCAAAATCTGTATTTTTGTTTGGAAGTTGGCGGCGAACACCTCAAACATTTGTTCGATTGATACCGAGTTGACCTATAAAATGTATCAAGTATAATAAAATCAATGGTTTTTTCAATTTTTCAAATTTCAATTTATCCCTACTCACCAACATGTAGGTAATTCTATGAATAAGCTCTATTATTTGAAAACCAAACAAACGTGTTCTGAATCTCCATTCAAAATCAGCAGACCTCGCAAACATTGTGTCGCTGTCTATTAATTCAGTCTGTATCTTCATCACAATGCAGATTACGCAAAAATTTTGTCTACAATATTCTAGAAATTCTGAAACTTTTAAAATGATATTACTCAAACTAACTGATCAATTCGAAGATTTGAGGGTTGACCCCCTCATCTAAGGGGGTGTCTGAGGGGGTGTAGTGGAAGCACCACTGCTTAAAGATATTTTCCCCCAAAATACAAGAGTATTTCAGTGAATGTTCATTCGAAATAGACAGATTTTGCAATCACTGAAAATAACTCATCTTCTGACGTACCAGCCTGTATCTTCTTCCGAATGTGTCAAAACTCAAAAATTATAACACGTTTGTGTTGAGAACCAAACGAGATTTCCAATAAGGTATTACTCGACCTTTCTTTTCTATTCAAAAAATTGAGTTTTATGCACCTCTGCTTAGGGGGTTGATGTAACATAAAAACTAATAGTTTAGCAGTTAATAAGTCTTTTTACTTTTAGTTGCCTTACCTGGTATAGGGACTTTTTAATAGAAATATCCCAGACATGGATTAAATATATTAAATAAATTAAATATCAAAATTTATCTAGTTAAGTTTTTCGGGATTTTATCGTCCAAATCGAAAAAAAGACAATTTTAAATATAAAAGAAATATTTTATTTATAATTATGGTTCTTTTTATGGATTTCAGAATGGTTTTAAGGTATACAAAAAAAATTTTCGGCTCTTCTAGCTTTTTTTCACCACTGCAGAGGTCATATTCCAAAGGATGCATTTCAATTTGCGGGAAACTTTTCTTCTTTCCTGTAACAAATTGATTCAAATTCCAACGCGATTCAATTCACGAGACTTAAAAACTAATAAATAAACCTTCAAAAAGTAATGTATTTCATATTTTATGGCCTTCACAAGCGACTTAATCAAAAGTTCGAAAAAATGCCTGTTCTTGAGATGAATTCGCCCTTGTACCAAAAAAAGTGATGTGGTTTTCTTAACTTCTCATAGATTCATTTAATAGTCGTATCACTCGTACCTACATTGGTTAAGTAGTTTTTGAGGAAAACGTCTCCCAGATTTGGAGAAAAAACGCGTTTAAAGTATTTTTACTTTTACTGCAAATTGTCGGCCAAACCGTTTTTTTTATAATACGGTCCTCTTTTGTAGTCTCGCTGCTCCTTGTATTGGCTTGAGCAATACAAGTTTCATCAACATTTTCTGACCAACTCGTGCAAGCTCGCCAACTTTTATTTCCATAAGGTCCATTACTGTGAGGTAGATTCTAGATCCTTTGTCAAAGGTACAGACTCTTATCCAGGAGGCTATGTCTGCCACAAATTTGCCGTAAATTTTATTTTTTGGAACTATGTGCCAAATCGAATCATTATAACTTTCATTGCAGTTTTGTGTATTGCTGCCAATACATGTCTTTAATAAATCGTCCTGGCTAAGTAAAATATAGCATATCCGAAAAAAGTCATGTATTATTAATTAGTTGACTGCCAAACACAAAATCTGAAATAATGAATTTACGCTATAACTTCTGATAAGAGAAGTATATACTTTGAAACTTTCAAATAACCCGAATTTCAAAACAAGCTAATTCAAGCCCAACGTAATTTGAAATACTCTAATCGATATGTTTACAAAAACACTAGAAAGGCAAGAGCCATGTGCGCTGCACAAAAATGTGCGCATATTACATATGCCAACTGTTGCCATGAATTGGCTAAGACGTCTAAAAATTAATATAATTTGCTCTAATTACTATGGATTCGAGAAACGAAGTGTTCAGTCAACTGCGTTGAATACTTACCGTAATTAGAAAGTTCGCAAATTTGGTGGAAACTTTATGAAACATCCCTATCGTTTATTCAACATGAAGCTCAAGCTCTTTTAAGTTTAATATAATTCCACTACATATTGCTTCCACTTCATTTTAGTCACCTGAGCGACAGAAGGTAGGTTTCAATTTCCTGAACACTCCATTTGAGTTCAAAGGATCTTCAAGTTTCACTTCCATGACCAAATATTTTCATAATAGGATAACTTTGATTCAGTGCCACAGGACAAAGGATTGTACGCTTCTCTGGCCATAATCAATGAACCCTTCCTCATACATGGATTATAACTCAATTAGTTGTCCAAGTATGAACACGGTGAATTTCTTTTCTCAACACAACGTCGTCTTTGAGACTGCTTAATTTCGATTGAGGTTGGTCTCGAAATATAACGCAACAGCGTACTCGACGGTGTTTCTATACAGTGCGTTCTAATGAAAACAAATCAACTTGAATAACTGGGCTAATATTGTTGTAAATTGCCTAAAACAAGTCTATTTTTTGTAGGGGGACATTTTTGTTACATGTTTTGTTCTCTCTATCAACCCCATACTCCTGGTTGCTTCCATCTAACCTAAACTTTTGCATAGGGAAAAAGTTCATCTAATGTACTAGAGTTAAAAGGCCTAGATTATTGTTTGGTTCATAGGTTGAAACAAAGACGTCGTGTTGGGACTTAAAAATGGCATAGTTTCAAGTTCACGAGGATGACCTGGTATATTGTCCGATAGAAGAACAGTTTTAAAGTGTAAATTCTTATTTTTATAAAGTTCCAATTCCTGAAATAAAACCATTCCGTTACCAGTCACAAAAAATAGCGCTTGTTACCCACGCCTTCTTATTAGCATGCCAATACGCTGACAGGTTGTTCTTCTTTTGATTTTTCAAAGCACGAGGATTTAACGATCTATTGAGCATCGGTAGTTTAATGACACAATCTTCAGATGCATTAGAAGATAGCAGAAGTGTACCTCTATCCTTTGCTGCCTTGAATCCAGGTGAAGACTTTTAGCTCTAGGAAATGAATTCAGTGCTTGACATTATCTTCCAAAATAGTGCAGTTTTATCTGCACTGAATACTTGATCAGGTTTGTATCCTCCGTCAGCTACTAGGTGTACAAATTCATTTGGATATCTTTCTTCTGCAGCAGTATCTGTAGATATTACTTCTACAATTATTTTAATACTATGCAATGATTGTCGAACCAATCTTCCGATGCTTGAAATCCTCTACTACCACCAAGTTGTTCAAAATGTGCGTAAAGGTATACAGTATTTGTTCTGGTCTCGTGCCGACAAAATCGATCCTTGTTTACATCTCTTTGATAAGTTTTCTGTCCGATAAATAAATAGTTCCGTCTGATTCAAATTTGTCCTGCTTGTGACAGAGTTGTGTCCAGAAGAGCCCCCGAATTTCAGTATACAGGTATTTGTGCAAATTGTTTTCATTTCTTTACGTGTTGTGATTTAATCAAACAACAATCAAACACACTTTCAAGTCTAGCTGGAGTTCATTGGAAATGCGTAAACTGTCGCGATAACGCATCTGGTGTATTCGCGACCGGTTCATCGGCCGCTCGAAAAAGTCAGGGAGCGGTCGCTGACGGTTTCTCAAGCATTCAGGTTGAGTTGCGGGATCTGAAAAAAGCAGTCGAATTCAGCAGCAACCAAATTTCTGATTTCGAGGCTAAACTAGCACCACTGAATAACTTGCTAGTAATTTAGACGCTTTAAGACAGTAAAACGTGGCTCTAAAAAAAGAAATCTCCATTATGCAGTCGAAAATTACTAATTTCGACCCATTTAGCTGGTAGAAGAATTTAGAAATACAGGACATCCCTGAAATAAATAAAGAAAATTTGACTGATATAGTCAAAAATATTGGTGAACACCTGAATTGTCCAATTGATATAGCGGACTTAGATTATGTCGTTAGAGTAGAGGTTACTAACAAACCGAAGAACATCATTGTGGGATTTATCTCGAAGATGAAACGAGACAAGTTTCTGAGCGCTGCTAAAGCCAACGCCTCATTAATGGAGGTCCAAGTCTGAGAATCGGTGGTATCTCTGAGAAGTTCTACATCAACGAACACTTGAGTTCCAGTATAAAATTTCTCTATAAAAATGTACGAACCTGCAGGCAAAGAAAAACAGTACAAATATGTTTGGGTATAGGGAGGGAATATACTGGTTCGAAAAAACGATACCCCAGTAAAATACTGCAAGTCTCTTCCGAAGATGACTTGTCCAAACTCATCTGAAGGACTCACATCCTAGATCGAATACGCTTGTAGCATTACTTTTCATATCGTCATAATGGCTTTACACTGTTTATACCAGAACGTACGTGGACTGAGTACGAATTGCTCGATCAAGCTGAGTTCGATGTCCGACTTTACGATGTTGTTTGTGTCTCAGAATCATAGCTAAACGCGTCAATATCTGACGATGAACTATTCGATCTCCACGAATACTCTGTTTTTCGTCGTGATAAGGAATCCTCATCCCCTCAACAACTAAACGAGTTCTGCAGTGAAGCACAGGACATCTGGGTGTCGATTGGTGGAATGGGACAAGATTATTTTTTTGTTGTGTTGAATCGCTCCTGGTGATTCAACAGCCTGTACTTCATTTGCTAGCAAGTTGACGGTCAACGAGAGTAAAATTTGTGACAGTGCCTTTTTCGTGTGTAGTGACTTCAATTGCCAACTGTATCTTGGGTTGATAACGGTAGTTTTCTAGCATCTACTAACGTTGAATTTAAGTTCTCATCTATGATTAATACTTTGTCCTTTGTAGAGTTGAACATTAGAAGCTAACTTGTTATGCTTTTCAGAGTACCTCCACGAAGGGTTAGATACCCAAATACAGACTGACTGTGGATGCACTTATTTTCTCGAAAGCGTTCGATGAAATTTGTACATCTGATTTGATATATAAACTTGTAGAATCTGGAGTTGGTGGAGTATTTCTTAGTTAGATACAATCATACCTCGTTGATAGAAGTTAGTACGTTACTATCGGTGCATTCAGATCTTACCTAATTGAATCAACATCAGGTGTTCCACAAGGAACACATTTCGGGCCTTTATTATTCATCCTCTACATAAATGATATTGCATCCTACTTTCAAAACTCAAAGTTTCTCCCTCATGCTGACGATTTAAAAATTTTCAGACGAGTAGAGTCTCTCAATGACTGCATCGAAACGCAGAATGACATCACAAACCTCTCTCACTATTTTACTCGAAATTATTTCTTTTTAAATCTCAAAAAATGTTCTACAATAACTTTCACCAGAATCTCGAAAGAACTAAAATTCAATTATGATATCGATAGAATTCCTTTGAATCGGGTTTTCTGCATTAAGGACCTTGGTGTCACTTTCTATTCCAAATTGCTATTTGCTCTGCATGTTGACCGCATTGTCTCTGTTGCACATAGGATGCTGGGGTGCATATTTCGGAAGGGTCGCGAATTAAGAAGTGTTAAATCTTTTCTAATTCTCTACCATGCATATGTTACTTTTCGCTTGTATAATATGGAACCCGCAATATCATTGTTATATTCAGCGTATTGAGGTTATTCAGAACCGGTTTCTCAGATTTATATGTGGAAAAATTAATATATAAATTGTGAACCACGATTATATTCCTGCTAGAATACACCTGAATTTAATTCTTTCAAAAATCGTCGTACAATGGCAGATATCATGTTTCTTTTCGAAATACTCAATAACTATCTACAAGTACCTGATGCTTTTTTCATGATTAATTTTAATATTCGTACCAGATCTCTCCGTAAATTCGATCTATTTCAATAAGTTTCGGAAGAACAAATTGTTCACAGAACTCTCCTGTGTTGAGGATGTGTCGTGCTTGCAACGGGCATCCAGAGGTAGATGTTTTCTCAGTGACGTCTGTGACTTTGATGAATAGGAAATTACGTCAGATATTCTCTTTAACTTTCATGTCTGCTAGTTTCTAGGTTTCCTTTTGTGATTCTATTTTCCTATTATAATCCTATTTGCAAATGTTTATTTCTTTTTTAACATAGGTTGTAACATTTAATTTAGTGGATGCAATTTGAGGAAACTTGTAGGCACTCCATATTTATGAATAAATAAATAAATATTGAAATTGATTTACGACAAATAATGAGTTCTTCAGTTGAATGAATGAGTGGATACCAATTCGAATGACTAAAACCAGATCAGTTAATCGCCGACATTTCGATTTATTCAAAATCTTCTTCGAGGCTATAACAAGTTGGTTTTATGATACAGACATGCTGTGTTTGGTTCGTTCGTTTTTTTATTATTAATGGTGACTCATAAAACCAACTTGTTTTAGCCTTGAAGAAGATTTTAAATAAATCGAAACGTCGAGGATTAACTGATATGATTTTAGTCATTCGACCTGATATCCACTCATTCAACTGAAGAGTTAATAAATAAATGAATGAATAATTAAATGAAAGACGCTTTTTTTTCTCAGGGGGATTGGACCAAATCAGAGCCTTCGATCCATATAGACAACACCAATTCAGATTCCGTTTTTTCTATTGCTAGGTCAGGAACAATTTTCGCAGACAGTGAAGTTGAAGCTACAGATGACCTTATTTTATCTCCGAATTTTTTCATCGAGCGTTCAATTGATACTTTTAACATTGAATGAGCGCGATATAGATGCAAACTACCATCTGAGGCGTAATGTTTTTCGGCGACATTATAAATTAGGAAGACTACGGTTGAGATATATTACTCGGTCACAATTTTTCTTAACGAATCAAAAAACGGCTTTTACGAAAGGACGGCACATTCAATAAGTGACATTTAACAACATACTTTATGCGTTGAGTAATTACATCACTTTACTTCAACATTGTGTTTACTTACAGTCTCAGAAACACCCATCGCGGCGAAGGCGGCTTATGTCAAAGGAAAACCCGAACGAATGCAGATGCGATATCATTTGAACTCATGCTATGAGCGTAGTAGCAAGAAGCTTTGTTTCCTTTTTATTAATCCATTTAACGACGCGTTTACAAAGATTACCGAAACATATTTCCCAATATATATGTAGGTACCGATATACCGATTATATCCGCGAATAAAAATCTGCGAATATAGGAATTGTGTCGCATTTTCTTATCCGTGTATAGTGAAAACGGTAATGTAGAAAGCTCGAATATGGGGCCTTTATTCTATAAGATAATTTTAAGCAACGATTCTTCATGAAGATCTAAATTGCAAAAGATATTTTGTATATAATCCTCCAAACTGTATACTGGATAGCGCTCTTAACCAACGCTTTCTTATTAGCACGCCAAAACATTGGCAAGTCGTTAAGATTCTTCAAAGCACGAAGATTTGAGAGCATTGGTAGTTTAATAACACGATCTTCAGATGCATTAGATTATAGCAGCTAAGTAACCCTATCCTTTGCTGCTTTAACACCAAGGACAGAGTTTTTGGTTTTGGAAATGAATATTTTGTTTGGCATTCTCTTCCACAACAGCGCAGCTTCGTCAGCATCAAAGTCTTGCTTAAGTTTGAATCCTCTTCCAGCTATAAGGTTTGCAAATTCCTCTGGATACCATTCGGCCAAAACAGTATCGGCAGATGAAGCTTCTATAACGATTTTAATGCTATGCAATGCTAAAACTTCAAGATATTTTGGTTTGAACATTTTCTAATTGGTTCAAATATACAGGTCATTGGCAAAATGACAGAAAAAATGATTTAACATATTACATATCTTTCTATTTTCCATAGCACCAAATTTATGGGTCTCCGTATGAATGCTGTTAAATTCTTACAAATGAATCGATACCGCCATGAATCAAAGACAACGTAATTGAGAATGAATTTAGCTTTGTAATGGAGTGTATCTTCATGATAAAACTCAGCTTAGAAATTATACCGGGCGATTCAAAATTCGTGAGGAAGAAGTCTTTTAAGTGTACCCTCGTATATCACTATTTAAAATGTGTTTTAATAATGCCAATTGTTATTCCGTGTTAAATAGTTTGTTACATATCCTTCATTCAAGGATATTAAACGATAAATCAAAGAGTTTCAAACTAAAGATAATTTCTGCTTGATCGGTGAATGTATATTGTGAAACTTCAGCCTAGTATTTAATTATCTTGAACAAAACACGATCACGCAATCCTATTTTAAAGTTTGAGGTTTTCTTTCGATAGAAAAACAAAATTTCCATCAATATTTTCCACAGAATAACAAGAGTAGGTAAACAATTCCATCCAGTGTCACAAATTCAATCTTTCCAACAACGATAATAAAATAAAACACCAGTGGTTTCAAATAATAGCATTCCTGATAAAAAAGCGTAAACACTTCGACTCTGAGCCGTTTCCAGATATGCGAAATCTATTTGGCGGTCGTTATGGAGAACAAGCTCAACAGTCCGCTAGCGAGAAGACGCTCGTAAAAGCGGCGTCGGACAAAAGATGCTGAGGAAACGACGCCGATAAAACTAACCGAAACCGAATGTGCGGCATCACAACACCGGAGATCGCAGATAAGGATTATGTCTTTTCTTTGCAAAATAGATATTTTATGTCATATCTGGGGATTATATTTTGCGATTTCAGGAAGACTTCCAGGAATATGCCGAATAAAATCCATTAAGACGAGCACTGTGACGGTGTCGGAATTTGAGCTTTCAAAATATCTCTAGAACGGAATATTTACACCTCAAATTACTCCCGAATTTAGATTGTTTAGGCTGAAAAAATAATGATATCAACATAGGGGACGTCCGAAGAATTGGACTACCGGAAGAGGTCATCCAATGTTATAAATACAACTTTTGCATTAGAAAACGCTGCATGTGTCGATGCAAATTATAGTTGGTTCTTATATGATATTAGAGAGACACCGTCATATAAGTTGCATTTCGTTATAAAAAAGTAGTCTAGTATTTCGAGACCACGAAAGTTTCCTTACTTCTTTTAATTTTATGGGATATCTTAGTAAGAGATAAGACGATCTCTCCCGGATATTTGGAATAGACCAACCACTTTTGGTTAGAAGTGGTCGACCATACATAAACTTGAAAATGAAGTATATTATTTGAAATAAATTGAAAATTTGAGTTAAGATGTTATACCGGGTGATTCGCCATCGTAAATAGCTTAACTGTAGTTAGAGTAAGCCTAGAGTAGTTCGAATCAGCACTTAGAGTACAAGGTAACGCTATTCGTTTTCGATACACAGGCTGTTTCATGATTTGGTTCGAATTTTCTATTCACAATAACTCCTGAATGCCTCGACCGATTTTCTCGATATTTCATACCAAACATAAAATGGCTGACTTTAACAGTACTGTTTGAAGACGTAACTTAAATTCCAGGGCCGGACTGAAAGAATAAGTTTCTACTCCAAATTACTGAACAAAATATACATGACTTATCGAGAACTCTTGCACTCGATATTTATCTCAAGAATAACTTTAAAAATTGGGCCTTCTACGGAAACTGTCGAATTCCACTAAACTTTTCTATTGGAGATGATTAGGAAGATAAATCTTTTTTTTCGTTTCAAAGAAATTTGCGATCAGCAGATGTTACTTATCTTCGTACTAACAATGCAGTATGTATCATTTTCATCCTTCAGCTAATCATTTACCCACAGAATGAAGTCGAGGAAGGATTACAGGCGCGTATTTCACAAAATTTATCTCGGTCATGTTATAAAACTAGGAAAACAAAACCAGGTGGCTGAAGTGAAAAGAAGCACCCGACTTGGATGGACAGCGTTTGAAAAAATGAGTAATTTCGAGAAACATAGATGTTCCCATCTCCTTAGGCAGGAAGGTGTTTGACTCCTGCATTCTTCCCGTCATGACCTATGGCCTAAAGACTGTGACACTAACTGAGAAGAGCGCAGAAATGCTAACAGTTGCCCGAATACATATGGGAAGGAGCCTACGGGAAGTGACAGAATCCAGAACGTAGAGATGAGGAGAATAACTTGTGTTACAGATAAAACATATGGGTTCATAATTCGAAATGGAAAGCACTTTACGAAATCAAATACTTTAATTCGTCTTTTTGAGACTATTATTAGGAGTAAGTTGGAGTATGCGTCGATTATTTGGCATTCCATCTATTATTGTCATGATTATCATTTAGAGGCAGTTCAGAGAAGATTTTTCAAATACCTTGTCTGGCGAAAAGATGGTGCCTAACCTGTAAGAGGGTATAATCATGGTGCACTCTTGAGTGGGTTCAGAGCGACAACCCTGAACATAAGAAGCGGCTTTCTTGCCTTGAAATTTTTGTTAAACCTCCTGAATAATCGTTCGGATTGTCCCTCTATTTTAGCTCAACTGAAAATTTCAGTTCCGAGACTGACCTCAAGAGATGGACGTCTGTTTTTCCCGATCACGCCCAGAACAAACTTACTCACACAATCTCCAATATTATTTATGTGTACAACCTATAATTCCATCTCGAGATTGTGTGATATTAATTTCGATTCGTTTACCACTTTTAGTAGTGTATATCTGAACCATGTTCTCTGAAGCGCATCTGGGTTATTGCATGCTTTTTTATTTTTCTACTTTTCGAATTTTCAGTTTTACTCACGCCATTAGTGTTTACTTTCTGTTTTATTTTATGCCATAGCATTTTTTTCTTGATTTGTTCATTTTATTTTTCTCGTTTTCTGTATCGAATAAGTTTCGGATTGCTGCATGGTTTTTACTAATATTAACTCATTATTTATAATTACGCTTTAAGTAGTTGAATTGTTGTATAAATTTAAATTTTTCCTGTAATTAGGTTCTACCTGTAGGAAATAAAGAACTTATTATTATTATTTATTATCGTGGACTTATGCACTATCTCAGCTGTTAGCTGGATATAATTTACCTTTCCCATATTCAGCAATGAAAGGAAATAGGCTCGATTACAATACACTTGACATAAATTTCCTAACTATCCTACATGTATTAAGAATTACAGCTTTTTGCATTTCTATATAGGTATTCTTATGCAATTCTAATTTCTTAAGGCTACCATGCAAAGTTTTGGGTATTAACCCAGCCGAGAAAACGATGACAGGAACAATATCTATTTTCTCGAGGTGCCACATCTGTTTGATTTCAATAGCAAGGTCTGTATATTTGAAGTTTTTCTCCTGGAACTTATTCAGTACGTTGTTATTATTCGGTATGGCGACATCCACCAGCATTGCTGTTCTGGCTCTCTTATCATACACCACTATGTCCGGCCTATTATTCATCACCATTCTGTCAGTGATAACAGGCCTATCGTAGTATAATCTGATAGAGTCATTTTCCAATACGGGCGCCGGTTGATACTTGTAATATGGCTGGAAGGTATTCAGAAGACCGTACTTGTGTGCAAATTTCTGATGGATAATGTTGCACACTTGATTATGCCTGTGAAGATAGTCTCCGATCTTATATGGCATTTTCTGCACCTATCTGTTTCTAATATTCCGTCCTTCATGATAAATTTTTTTGTAGTTGTTTGTAGCAATCACTTGGTCTTGGATTTCCATAAGGAATCCCTCTGTTTCCGCGAATAATTCTCCTTTCATCAACCATTTGTTGGAGGCTTCTTTGTCGATGTGTGGTTGATTCATCTCATGGTGATGTCGTCCATGCAATTCCTTTCTTGACCATTGCTCTTGTTTTTCAGTATCTGATAGGAACGGTAGATTCAGCAGGTCATCTCTGGTAGCAAGATTTAGAGATGTATATCCCTTATCAGCCAACGATACTACTCTATGGAGGTCAGAAGTGGGAGCTTCTGCTGAGAAGAATTTTCTGAGATTTTTTATCTGTTCGGTGTGTAAATTGACAACTATTAATCCGCGTCCTCCTTTACGCTTCAAAGTGGTTCGTATCACAGACGATTTTGGATGATGGTTGTTGTACTTTGTTGGCATCGTTCGGGTCTGCCTTTGAATATCATCCAGTTCTGTCTGATTATTCCAAATAAGTAAAGCAACACTGGAATGGCGTAGGTGTTAATTGCCTTCCTTGATTCCCCGAGTTCAACATTGGTTTCAGCACAGTCTTCAGACGCAGACTGTATTCTGCTCAAATCTTCTCCTTTGATTGTTTTTGGTCTAGCAATCTGGCTTGTTGGTATCCTAGATATTTGTATGTTTCGCCACCCCTCATGCACTGTATAATATCACCGTTTGGAAGTTGTGTTTCACCATCTATGACTTTCCCTCTTTGAATGTTTAGGGTCTTACATTTTTCAATCCTGAATTTCATATGAACATCTGCCGAGAACTCACTGACAGTTTTCAGCAAATCATCCAATTGCTTCTTGTTCGGAGCATATAATTTGATGTTATCCATATACAGCAGGTGGGAGACTGTATAATAATTCCTATCTGTTTTTATCCTAAATCTGTATCCTGTTCTATTGAACATTGAGGACAACGGGTTCAACGCTAAACAGAACCATAGTGGACTCATAGAGTCTCCTTGAAAAATTCCACGACGTATGGGTATCTCGTCGGTTTTAATTGATTTATTGTTCATGTTGACCTGCAGAGACGTGCGCCAGTGTGTCATTGTTCTCTTCAAGAATTCTACCAGGGCTGGGTGAATTTTGTATATCTCTAATACTTCAACAAGCCAAGAATGGGCGGTACTATCGTAGTACTAGGTTAGTTTTCTCACTTTTTATTATTATTGTTGTTATTAGCTAGTGAATTGAAATGGAGTTGGGCAGAGAGTAGCCAGGTAAACAGAAGATGAATGGCCAAATAGACTAGTTCACTGGAGACCTAGAACAAGCAAGAAGGGCATTGTAAGACCACAAAAACGATGGGTAGATGACCTCAGACAATACGCAGGCTCATACTGGTATCACCACGCACAGGACAGGGAAGAATGGAAAAGGTTGGGAGAGGCTTACATTCATCAGTGGATAACTGGGAGCTGATATGATGATGATTCCGAAAATTATTCTTCAATTAGTCCACTGAAAAAGTGCAATATGCTTCCATAAGATCTCCCAAAAAGGCTTCAAATCCCATGGAAATATCACAACAATTTTTCATTCACAAGAATTGCTATTATATAGAGCAAGTGCCTGACCACACAAACAATCCCTAAGAGACATTTAGGTTGATATTCAGCAGATAATTATAGTCTATTTGGTGTAGACGTAAAGTAATAAAAGCTCATTAAGCATGCAAACCTCTTTGTGGTACATGGGCAAATCCTAAAAGCAGGCATCAATTTATTGCCGGATCTTTGATACGTCTGAAAACCCAACTATATGTAGTCAGTGAAATAAGATGTTTCGTAGACAGAATTGTAGACGAATATGTGTTTTAGGGTTCTCTTCAAAATTGAATCTACTGAACAGTAATGTAGTTTAAAACGAATTGAAAATAATGGAATGTGAATATCTAGATAGTTACGTTTAAAAAATTATTATTTCATGAATTTAATGATATATATTTAAATGATGTTTAGATTATTCAGATAACTCAATAATTTCAGTAAATTATGGAAATGAACATTTATTTCATATTATATTAGACTCAGGCTAAAATTTCCTCATAGGTTTTATCATTACCCAACAGAATGTTAAACGATATATATAAATTATTTCATGATTTAATAAAACGTATAGTTCTAAATTCAATTTCTATCAACACTTTAGGATTATAAAAATTGAAATAATGCTTGTCCACATTCCATAAGATATTTATAGTTCAACATTTATTTTCATACAAATTCTTCCAGTATTGGGATGTAACACTTTTTATTTCACTGTTGAAATGAAGTTCGACGTATTTTATCTCAAAACGTGTGTGTTCGTTCAAGCCACTTCACCCTTTACATGTGCCCATATTCGTTCAATCAGATTCAATTTGCAGTGGAAAGGTGGAAAGCGGAATATACTTCCCGGTTTTTTCCCATTTCGTCAATCTTATGTTTTTTGTGTGAATTTTTATGTGAATCTACAATGGATAATATTTATTATTTTATCGTATTTTCTTCAAAAGAAATGTTTTTATCCGTCAGCCATCTGATGATGTCTGCTTTATGCTATGAAGTTATTGGCTTCAATTCAATCTGTCGCGAATTTTAGCTTGCATTATCCATTACTATAACAGATCCTAGTCAGGGATGCTCAAACTTGAACTGCTAGAGATCTACCTCAATATTTTTAGCCTACTCACAATCGACTCTGGGAGGCTACATGTATGTGTGATGCAGGGTTGTCGTACATACACGGTACACCTTACCTACCTACCTAGGTGGGGTGTACCGTACATATATAGATATTAGCTTTCCGCACAATATACATAATTTTAGTCAAGGTTTGGGTTAGGTTTATTTCAGTTCTTCTCTATAATATCAATGAAAAAACTCATAGTTATTCGAAATTGCGAGCTCATTGGTTGTTACAAAACAAAAGAGTTACATATGGTGTTAAAATTAACTAGAGAGTGACTTTAGATGTTAAAACATGGTACTGCATGTCCTCAGCATACTTTTCATGAGATGGTACACAAGCACTGAGTGCTAATCGCAAGCATGATGACATATGATCATCAATTAGTCAATTGCTATATTTTGACTCAATTATCTTCATTTCAGAAAATGCAGACTCGCACAAGTAAGTTGACCCAAACATTGCCTTCAGTTGAGGGCGATTTACCTTAGATTCGGATATCTATTTTCAGATATAAAACACCAGAAATTCGTATCAGATGATGCAGCTTTAAGATGTATATCTGATATAATCTGTACCAACTCATTTCAACAGAACATGAGTTCATATTAAACTGACTTGCTATTTCAGTAGTTAATTCCTCAATGTTTTTACATGAAAAAGGACAACTCTTAAATAATGTTATATTTGCCAATTTACTGCAATCATGAAGAGGCATTTCGAATTGTCATAAATATTTGATAATTTCGTATTATAATTCAACTGAGGAATCCTTGCTTCAAAAGACGGAAAATGTTTCAGATCCTTTGTTTTAAGTTTATCTATGATAAGTTACAATTTACATTTGAATGCGTTTAATGAGCTAATCATCCAATAATAGTTTTTCCTTTACCTTGAAGCTCCAAGTTAATTGTGTTCAAGTGCATTGTGATGTCAGTCAAAATTGCCAAATCAGTCAGCCATTTTTCGTTTTCCAACATCTGAGTGTGACCTCTTTTGTCTTGAAAAGCTGTTATTTCGGACAATAGTTCTTGAAACCGTTGTAGGAATTTTCTGCGACTCACCCACCTGACGTCTGTGTGAAGAACTGTACCAGTGTGTTCAGCTGACCCCTATCTTCCAACTGCAATTTAAAGAGCCACCGTTTCAAGCTACGTGCACGTGGACAATTTTTGTTGCAATGCTCATAATTTTCTGCGTGTTTGAAACTTTTGAACACAGAATTTGTTGATGTTTTATGCAATGGAATGAAAAAAAATTAGGGAAAATCTTCATTAGCTCGACACAATGGCAGCTTGAAGTTTCAAATGACGCGATCGTAGTAGCTTATGATTGTTTGGCTGGTCTTGTGAACAATGTTTGTTTTTCTTTCAAACAAGATATCAAATCACGCACTTTTCACTTTCTTAATTCACTCTTTGACGGAAAATCTTTTTCATAGTTTTCATGAACCGTTGTATGATGCCTCTCTCAGTTAGCACGTTTAGGTATTGCAACTGACGCACGACAAATAAGATAAAAGCACTTATCCTTCACAATACAAAACGAAAATTCTTAGTCCCAATCGTTATCAAAATGATACGTTTTAGATTTCTTCGCTGCACTTATTTTGTAATATTTAATAATAGACTTTGTATCGACGTAGTATTGCCTTCAAGTTATAATTCAGAATGACACCAATTACTACAGGCCCAACATTTATATCAGCGTGAACGAAAGTCTCGAATGTTTCCGACAAACGCGCCGCCCAAAATTTCTAGATAAGCGGCAAGAACAAAAAACGCGGCTTTTCTTTGACAAGTACTGCCCGTTCCTTTGATTAAGCCGCCTTTTGCAGCTAGCAGAGTGTTTTTTCATGAAGTAATAAATTTTGGTAGTTTAGTTACCTACTTATTAAAATTTTTTTCCTATCGAGATCTATTAAAAAGCATCGACTGGTCGATCGCGATCGAATGTTTGAGCACCCCTGTCCTAGTGCAATCAAATCTAGCAACTGTTCAAAATATTCTTCGAAAACATCCGCATGATAGTGTCTAGGACTTTTACTTTGAAATGATAATCATCCCCCATCCACAAAACCGTTAACCGTTATTTTATACGGCATCCTTTTCCTGACGGAGCCTGAAGTACTGTAGATAATCCTTGGAGGAAGACTTGTACGTAATCTTCTATGTTCTTATCATTTCACGTTTTCTGAATTGTGTACCCTTGATTAACCCAAGTTTCATTCAGATAAAAAATTTTCTTACTTTGAGCACGATATTTTTTAATTGCCCTTAAATAATTTCTTCTCGAGCAGACGATATTTCTTTATCAATGAGAACTGACTTCCTATGGTGCTTTTCCAAATTCATGCAAAACTTGCCACAATTCGTTTTTTGATATTGAAGGCTAGTCCTGATCTCCTAGGAGCATTGCGTGCAGAAAATGAAGAGAATGCACAGTTTTTCGAATATTATTCGTAAAGTCTTCATCATTAACCAGTCGGTCCCTCCTTGACAAGTTTTTAGAGGTTTCACAATGAATCGATTTTCAAATTTTCTTTCCTTGAGAAGCTTGTAAATTGTGGACTGTCCAATTTCCGTCATCTCAGAACACATTTTAACATTTTCATCAATTGAAGGTAGATCGCCTTGATGCCTTAAAGCATATACATTCAATATAAATAATTTTTCACTTTGGGAAGCTGGTATATTTCCAGCACTATTTCAAGAACTCTTCTTAATATATATCAATGCAATAATTATCTTGCTTTGGGTAAAATTTTGAAGAATATACTTGAATATACTCTTCAACCCTCATCCCAGTAGACATTTGTCTCAACATACCTGACGAACGGTGGTACCTGTGCACCACTGAGTAATCAAAACTGTTTTGTTCTTAGTAGATCATTCATGATAGGAAATACTCATCAAATTTACATCTATATTGTTCCCATATACAGCTTATTGTGTAAAATGTCAACGGTTTCCATATTAGTTAATTAGTAGTCAACTAAGAGCTAATGAGTTTTGAGAAGAATAGAGATGAAACCCATATATATATATATATATATATATATATATATATATATATATATATATATATATATATATATATATATATATATATATATTTTTTTATTTTTACATATATATATATATATATATATATATATATATATATATATATATATATATATATATATATATATATATATATATATATATATATATATATATATATATATATATTTTTTATTTTTTTTTTTTTTATATCATCGTTACGGGTCGGTCACAAGACTGCCGGGCGACTATTCGCCAAGGCAGATCTGTTTTTGGTTTATTTTCATGAGCCCTGAAGGAACTTTCGGACGATTCGGTTGGTACCTAGTATGGCTTCTTTATGTGCGCTGGATACAATTTCTGGTCACAGTTTCAACAATTTGGTATTTTCCTGCATATGCGCTTCTACCAGGCCATTAGTCGATATTATAAGTGGCATTACCTTCACACTTTTCAATTTATGAACTTCCCTCAGTTCAAAAGCCAAATCCTGGTATTTAGTTATTTTCTCAGTATATGCCTTGGTAATGATCTCATCCGCTGGGATGCTAACATCCAGAATTAAAGCAGTTCCACCCTCGAGATCGAAAACCGCGATATCAGGTCTGTTGTGCGCAACTGGTCTATTCGTAATCAGGGTTGTATCCCAGTACATCTTATATTTTCTGTTTTCAAGTACTGCCTTGGGTTTGTATTTGCAAACTGGAATAGTTTCTTTACATAGCCCTAGGTTTACAGCTATACTTTAGTGATACACCCTGGCCACTGCATTATGGCGTTCAAGGTAATCCCGAGGAGCTAGGATAGAGCAGCTGGATGTTATATGCTGAATTGAATCCTGCCCCTTTCCGCACCTGCGACACTGCTCTGTTGGGATTTCCTGTTTTGTGATGTGTTTCAGGTATCCTTGTGGGGATTACTTGATCCTGGATTGCGCACAACCGTCCCCTCTGTTTCAGGGAAAAAGTAGCCAGCCCTCAGGTAAGTAAGCGACTCTTTTCAATCTATATCTTCATTTTTCAGGTTGTTCGGATATCTACCATGAAGTGCTCTAGAGTGCCACTCCTCCGACAGCTGGGCCACTGTATGAGATTCCACAAGAAATTCCATATTCGAGAGCTGCAGTGCCGATAGGTTTTCGTCCGCGTCACATATGGTGCGATGAAACGGTGAGTTGGTCCACGTTGTTCTTATGACTCATCTCTAGTGATGCAAGGCCTCGTCCTGTCGTCCTCCCTGTGTTCTTGGTAGGTATAAGCGGCTTATAGACGAGTGTGGATGGTGAAGCCCGTGTGCCGTTAACATCGCTCTAATTCTTATATCCATAGCTCTCAAGTCAGTTATCGACCATTTGATCACCCCAAAGGAATATGTTATGCTCGGCATAGCCCAGGAGTTCATGGCTTGAAATAATGCCTTCGAGTTGAGTTTAGCCTTAAGGATCCGGTCGATTCTAGAGTATAGTTTTTCTTTAAACCTCATCTTCATTTCAGCAGTTTTTATGTCCAAGGCTTGTTGGACGCCCAGATATTTGTAGGACTCCTCAGGGGACAGTGCTGGGATTATTGTATTATCGATCAGAGTAGTACCCTCTTGCACTCTCTCAATCTTTCCTCGTCTTATATTAACAACTGCACAATTCTCGATACCCAGCTCCATGCAGATTGTCTCACTAAATGCTGACACTGTTTTGAGCTGTCTTTTTAGTTGATCTGCGTTTCCAGCATAGAGCTTTAGGTCATCCATATATCGCTGATGGGTGATACGAGTATTAGTGTCCTTATTTACGATATAACAGTTCGGTGTGTTATTGAGTAAAGTACTGAGGGGATGTTGAGCCAGACAGAACCACAGAGGGCTCAGAGTATCTCCCTGAAATATGCCCCGCCTGATTCTTATTTCCGTTGCAATTCTGAGAGATGTCCTCCAGGTGGTCATCAAATGTTTCAAGAGATTGATGATAGGCTTGGTTACTCCATAGATGTTCAGCCCCTCAATCAGCCAGGAGTGTGGCACCGAATCGTAGGCTTTCTTGTAGTCAATCCAGGCTACAGATAAGTTTCGTAACTTCTTCTTAGACTGCCTCGTTATTATATTGTCGATGACCAGCAGCTCCTTGCATCCTCTTGATCCATACCGACAGCCATTTTGCTCGTGGGCTAATAAGTATTTATATACAATGTTAGCGTGCCTGTGAGAATCTTGTATATGGACGGAAGGCAAGTGATAGGCCTGTATTTTTTTGGATCTTGAGTTCCCTGCTCTTTCGGAATCATATAGGTTATGCCAAGTGTGTAGTATTCGGGTATTATTCCTGGATTTTGTTATGACTGCTGAAAAAGTTGAGCCAACAAGGGATGGACCATAGTGAAATATTTCCACCAGTAGTTATGAATCTGGTCAGGACCAGGAGCCGCCCATTTGTTGGCACCTTTCAGGACTCTGGCTATGTCTCCCTCAAGTATATTTATATCGTCCATTTGGTGTTGCGGGGTTCTAGATATTATTTCTCCAATCCAGTCAGCCTTCCGGTCATGTGATTTTAGTTCGGACCATATTCCACTCCAGAACTCATGCATAGCTTCTGGGTCTGGTCAGGATTCCACTTTGGTTGGATATTCAAGTTCCCGGAAAAAATTGTTTCTGGTTGCTATAGAATAATCTATATATATATATATATATATATATATATATATATATATATATATATATATATATATATATATATATATATATATATTTATGTTGTGTTAGCGTCGTGTGTAGGCAGTCAGCCTTCCGGTCATGTGATTTTAGTTCGGACCATATTCCACTCCAGAACTCATGCATAGCTTCTGGGTCTGGTCGGGATTCCACTTTGGTTGGATATTCAAGTTCCCGGAAAAAATTGTTTCTGGTTGCTATAGTAATTTCAATTACAAATATTATACTATTGAAGACGGCTTGATTATGGGCAATCCGTTGAGTCCTTTGTTAGCAGAAATTTTCATGAATAACTTAGAAATTAATTCATAATCATCCACTAAGTAAATATTATTTATACTGGTATCGCTATGTAGACGATATCATTATTTGCTTCACAGGAACAGATAGACAGTTGAAAATTTTCGAAAATCATATAAATTCATTACATCCAAAATTGCATTCACAACCGAAATAGAAAACAATAATTCGATAAATTTCTTAGACGTAACAATTTCGAATGAAAATGGAAAACATGTTTTCGCAATTTACCATAAGCCGTCACATACAGATATCATAATACATAACTCGTCGTGTCATCCATATCAACATAAAATGTCAGCATTCAATAACTTTATTCATAGATTGATTAACATCCCGCTATCACCAGAAAATTTCAACAAAGAACTAAATTTGATTAAACAAATAGCCAAAAATAATGGTTACAATCCCAAACTAATAAATAATATTTTAAATAAAAACAAAGTAGAATCGCATTGAATGAAGTTTACCCTGTCGATAAATTGAAACAAAAATTCAACACCTTAACCTACGTTGGCATTACAAGTGAGAAACTGAAATCATTCTTAAGTAGCAATAATTTCAACATAGCTTTCCAAACTAATAATAATTTAGGCAAATATATAAAAAATAATAAAACCAAACCAGGTAAAACAATAAATCAGGTGTTTATAGATTGAATTGCAATGACTGTGATAATTTCTACATTGGTAGAACACATAGAAATTTTAATATTAGAATATCGGAACATAAACGCAGTTTTTCAAATAAAAAATCAGATTCAAATTACGCGAATCATCTCTTAGAAAATAATCATTCTTTCGACCCACAGTTTGAAATTTTGCATACAGATAATAAATATTGGAAGGTAGATCTTTGGGAAACTTAAGAAATAAATAAATACAAACACTCAGGTAGACTCATCAATGAACAAGTCGATTTAAGCCCTTCACCTCTATTGAATCTTTTCGGGGAGCAATCTATTCCTTAATTTTATTGGATATACCTGTCATAAATAACCACTTAGGAGGAGGCGACCAATAAGCTTTTAATTACTCAAGAACATTTATAGTTATATTCTCATTTACATTTTTCTGCATAATCATTCGTCTGAAGAAGCTACGGTGTAGTGAAACGCGTTACGAATCGCAATTATCAAGTAAAATTCCTTAAAACACAGTACTTGTTTTTATTATTGATAATGGAATTTTACCAAGTAAAAGCCTCCCAAATTCAAAATATATATATATGTTTATGTTGTGTTAGCGACGTGTACATAAAGAGTACCAAAGATTTTTCTGCTTAGCCGTTTCATTCTCTCTTTTCTCTCTTGCATTCCATGATTTCCAAACGAAGACAAGGGTGAAGGGAAGGTGATTTGGGACAGGAATCTCTAATAATGGAAAAAGAAAACCAGCAGAAAAATATTTCAACAATCATATTTCTTGTATGTCTGAACAAATCTAAGACAAGATTTTACATAGCAAGCAAGGTCATGAAAAGAACTAAGGAGATAATAAAAAAACACATAACCTGCGATATTTTCTCAAATTCCTTCTCTGTTTTGACCGAGAGAGTCCCGATGGCCAGGTTCAGTCTTCCAAGGGATGCCGATTATGATCTACAGATGTTTTAGAATCATTATGGACACAATAATTTGGGTGTACATCACCCATATATTATTTCTTCGTGGAACTTATTTAATTTGAAGAAAAATTTGCGAAAAAATTTTGACAGTCCTTCGAAAAATATGACAAATGTCATTTATTATAATACAGCTTTACCAAATCGACTATAATGCACCATTTAAAAGACATCAATTGAAGACGAATATTTCAGGTTGATGAAAACTTAAATTTCATTTGACAACGGAAACATTGACATAGATCAACCACTCTCAAAACCAAAAATAACTAAAAAACAATTAATTCAAAAAAATTTCAAAATTCCCCCTCCCTTCTGTACACATCTACTCGAGCATGCTTCCAGATGCCCAACTGATTTTCTAATAACATCCGGTTAGATTCAAATAAAATCGCAACCTTCCTCAATTCTTTGGATTAGGTGTTTCCAGTTAACTATCTCTTCATCATAGACAAAATTCTTCATGTAACCCCACACAAAATAGTCCCACTAAAGAAGAAATATAGCAATTGTGTGTTAATTTATTGGCCTAGTGTAGTTGCTTCAAATGCAATTGACCTAATTGTTTGCAATGCTTCAAAAATGTTACATGCATTGCAGCAAAACAGTAGGTGATACTGACTGATTTGGTTATCCGAATTGAAGCAACGACAAAATTGTTGTTTTCGTGTGTAACCGCGTAATATTTTATTTTTGATTCATACGAACCCTTCGAATATTCACTTTGTGTGGAAAATTCTGAATGTGATATACTATTTTAAAATATCGTGGTGTTTTATTATTGTCAGAAGTTTTTTGGTTGAACTAACTCTTTTTTATTTCTGTTATTGTCTCGTTTTGTTTAAATAAATATATATACATATAACAGGCCTCTCAGATTCTCAGTATAGTCATAGGTATTTCTAAATATGAAGTTCAAAAGTTGATAAGCGTGAGCGTGAATCACATTTTCATTCAAGTAACGACTACTAGTAACCAATTTTTGAATAGTTATTCCACGTACCTATTTCAGACTTCCCAAACTCTCATGCCTGAAAAATAATTCAAAATACTTCAATACAAAAAGCACAAATTGATTAAACGAAATCTATTCAAGCCGACAATATTGCCTGTTGTGTAAACCAACTCACAGCGTCTATGAAACAATGGATATTGCTGGAGATAGACATAATTATTAATAATTCAATTACATCGTACGAACTCACCGTATCTAAACATGAGCCGTAACAATAGTCTGACGAGGTTAATCAAATAATCAAATATCAAATCAAAATGTCAACCTCTAATTACATTCACCGACTGCTGGGAAAGCAACATTTGATCAACGTTAATTCGTTGTCAAATTTTGGTTTGCTCCTGCAGATTCAGCAGAACATCATATTGGATATAGCAGCATTCATTTTCGGGAGTAATATGCTAGTTACGAGGTGTATACGCAAATTTTGCGAAGAATTTAATTTTTTTGCGTAGCGTTCAGAAAGAGGTTTTTATAGAAAATAACACACGCATCCTTTCTGAGAT
Source organism: Cryptolaemus montrouzieri (assembly GCA_013387265.2). Lineage (NCBI taxonomy): Eukaryota > Metazoa > Arthropoda > Insecta > Coleoptera > Coccinellidae > Cryptolaemus > Cryptolaemus montrouzieri. The sequence continues at coordinate 41,895,914 of JABFTP020000001.1, read as the reverse complement.
CCTTCGACAAAAAGGAAAAGAATTAAGGAAATGCTATTCATTCGCGCAAGTATGATTCAATTTGATTACTTAAAAAACTATGATCATTCTCAAAGAGAGAAAAATTACAATCCCTCAATTTCCGAAGGAAATTCATTAGTGAAAATAAATCTCAGCTTTCTTATGTGTTTTTGAATTTCTATGGACTTCTCGATTTCCCAGGATTTCGGCATATACCAATATGTCGGTTACTACTGAAGTTAGGTGAAAACTATTTTGGCATTCTACAGGCACTTTTTTGAATAGCATGCAGCTATTTGAAATTCAAGAATTGCATGAATAATCTTGCATGTATTTTGATATGGATATCGGGTATTGAAGCTGAACAATTTTAAGTTTTGGTTCAACACTTCCATTCAATTATGGGTTTGTCCATATAATAAATCCCTCATACAGCCCCAGAGCAATTAATAATTGGGTTAGATCAAGTGAGGTGGCCATCCCACTAATCCTCTCGTTCTCATCCTGTTATCACCCAAAAGACTGTTTTATTAGTTCGGAGAGATCTCTTCTTCTCAGAGAGCCCCTCTGTCATCCTAGAAATCTAAATATCTTCGAACCAGTGGAACTTCATCCAAAAAATCCTCAACTATATTTTCATTTTATGTTATAATGAAGTTGCTACACGAAAATATTCATCTAAAATTTTGTACGCCAAAACAAGGTGGTTCATTAACGCTCAACTTACGTTGCAGCTGGATTGCCCTTGGTATTGAACATGCAGTCTCCAATGGTGTTAATATTCATTATGGCGATTGAGTAATTCGTCACTGGTTACCCCAACTTCATCAGTCGATATGCTGGTACTGTTAGAGTTCGGTATTTTCTCTTGAATTTTCCTGATATATATATATATATATATATATATATATATATATATATATATATATATATATATATATATATATATGTAGAGAACTAACAGACAATGCTTTGAAATATTTAAATCAAGTAGCTGAACTGGCTACGCTCACCTAACCGGTGCCTAAAATTAATATACTTGTCACTTCGTTCATTCGAATTTGATATTTCAATAAGAATTTTCGTTAGTTCAGATTGAAAAAACAACACATTTGGAATAAAACCACTGGTTATTCAAACGAAAATATATATTCAATCTACTTTTAATTCATTTTAGAATGTCAAAAGTAGTGAGTAGAAATTGCAGGCAATTCAATAACCAATTTCCAAATTTATCGTCTATGAGTGAAATTAAATTTCGAACCATTAGAAGCAATTTTCTACAATTTGGATGAATAAAATTGCAGAAACTGTGCGAAAACCAATCATCGAAGATAATTACATTAATAGGAATAAATGATAGCAAACATCTTAGGAGAAAACTAATTTACGATCTGAATAAATGTTCAATATGGGCCCCATTTTGCTCGATACATTTGACAGCTCGTATACGAACATGATGAGTTGCCCTCCTAGTTTCCTCAGGATCAATATTACGAAAAGCATTATGAATGCACTCTAGTAACTCTTCTTTCTGTATATATATATATATATATATATATATATATATATATATATATATATATATATATATATATATATATATATATATATATATATATATATATATATATATATATATATATATATATATATATATATATATATATATATATATATATATATATATATATATATATATATATATATATATATATATATATATATATATATATATATATATATATATATATATATATATATATATATATATATATATATATATATATATATATATATATATATATATATATATATATATATATATATATATATATATATATATATAGGTCTCACCCCGACGAGTTGCCCATATATCTGTTCATGCAATCAAACTGATTTTATGAAAAGTATAAATCCACCACCCGGTAATTAATACCATGGCCAGGCAATGATTATAATCAAAACATATCCTGGAATATATATATATATATATATATATATATATATATATATATATATATATATATATATATATATATATATATATATATATCAAAACATATCCCGGAATAATTATATATTATATATCTGTGATCTGTTCATATCTCTCCTAAATTTTAATTTCTTACGAAGGTACGAAGGTTCACCCGAATGTAAAATTCGTTTTACCAATGTAGTAAGGTGAAATTCAAACAAGTGATGAATCTTCAGCCATTTCAAATTTTGAATTTTGGCAGAAATATGATCATATTTCCGCAAACGGCAGACGAATCGGCAGCATGCATTCTGGACACGCTGCAGTCTATTCTGCGTTAGCTTTTCCAAGCAAGAAAATATCACAACCAAATCATAATTCAAAATAGGTAGCACTAATGTCTCAACTGTTTTTTTCTGAATTTGAAATTAAGAACTCTAGCATTCATATTTAATGCTTTTAAGGCTTCATAATATTTTCTGCTCACCTGGGAAGGATAAACCTGAAACCGAAGGCCACAGTCAAAAATTACACCTAGGTTTTTCACAGAGCTCTTCACAGTTATTGATTCCCCCGAGATGTCAACAACAAAGTCCGAGTCAATAAGCTTTCTAGTAGATTCGGTACCAAAAAGTATGAGATCACCCTTACTTGTATTTAATTCAAAACCATGTTCCTCGGCGTACTCGAAAGTTTTAGACAAATCGGCGTTGATAATTTCTGCAGCAGCGGGAGCAAGTAAAACGTCGAAGCTGTAAAAAAGCTGAGTATCATCTGCAGAAGCACGAACTCTACACAAATCAATTTCTTGAAAAATATCTGCAGTGTAGAGAAGAAAAGGTACGGGTTCCTGCACAGATCCCTGCAGCGCCCCAGACGTCACAGGAATGACGTCAGAACGGTCATTGTCGATAACTATCACCTGGGAACGCTTGTCCAAATATGACTCAAAAAATTGTAACTCAGTCACATCGAAACCAAAATACTTCAATTTTGCATAGTAATCATTGATCAACTCTGTCAAAAGCTTTCGCAAAATCTAAGAAGATAATTGCCGCGATCATACCATAATCAACGGACTTAACAATATCATCAACAACATCCAGAAACAAGGTTGCCGTGCTGTGCACCCTACGGAATCCAGACTGCATTGGTGATATGATTTAATTTTTCAACTAATAATCCTTTATCTGGACCACAATGAATTTATCCAGGACATTGAGGGTTGGATATTGATGGGACGAAGATCACCATAGTTTGTGGGATCCTTCATCTTGGGCAGAGGCCTCACCAATGACAATTTTTAGCATTCAGGAAATGTCCCGATATCCAAGCAACAATTTATCATATGGGTCACATAGGGAGCAATCACAGGACCTCACAGCTTTAACATTTCAGGCGATCTCCCATCCGATCCTATAACATTCGACATTATTTTCATAATCAACTGTGAAATTTCATCAACCGTGGCCAAACGAAAACGGAATTTCGAATGCGGATTGTATTTATGTGTGCTGTAGAATTCCGATGCCGCTCCACAAGCATACCTCTGTCCAAACACAAACGGGAAGTAGGAGTTAACTTCACAACAACTCTTGAGAGAGTCAGGAATCTCTTCGTTGCCATGGTTATTTTCAATGCCCAAGTTCCTAACCGCCTTCCATAGGAGCTCACCATTTAGTACTATCACCTGATGTTCCAAATACCCACTCTTCTCTGCGCTTGCAGCATTCGTAACCATATTCCTTAACAGCCTGTAATCTACCAGGTCAAGTGGGTCCTTTGTTCTCTTATTTACTCATTTCATCGTTTCACAATTTCATCATATATCGTAGATTGTTGGTTAACCAGGGAGCATACATCTTACTAACTTTCACTGTTCTGAGAGGAGCATGCCTATTGAATAGAATCAAAATGATGCTATTTAATAATTGAATCTTACTGTTGACATCATTTAAATATAATATATCAGCCCAAGGAGACTTATGAAGGTCGGCAGCAAAACGGTTGGAATCGAGATTCTTAAAGTCTCCATATGTAATGATGCGTGGTTGGAACAGGAACACGCGAAATTTGCCGAACAGTGCACCAACTGTATATCAGAACAAGTACTATCCAGGACACCAGAATACACAACATGATCAACAACGTTAGTGAAAATCAAATCTATGATAGACTCGCTGGCCTTAGTGATACGCGTAGGTTCCGTAAGCAATTGCTCAAAGTCATACGACTCTACAATGGAGCCCAATGTGACATGAACTAGCTGATCAATATTGAAATCACCTGTAAGGAAGATATTTGGATACTGAGGCCAGATGAATGACAGGATAGTTTCAAAATATTCCCGAAAAACATATGAGGGAGAAGAGGGATCTCTATAAATAACACCAACAAGAATCACATTTCTACCTAGTTGACACTTGACCCACAGATTTTCTACAGAAGGTATGCTATCAAAATGATACAGCACCTAACAAACTCTTAAAATAAATTCCCACTCCTCCGCCTCGTCGACCAACTTTGTTTCGTGCAATAAAATCATAATCTGGAAGCTGTATTGTATTTGGTAGAGATTCATTTTTCAACCAAGTCTCAGAAACACACCTAATATCATAATTATTACAGGTTACTAGATCGCGGAACTCGTCGAAGTTGGTAAACAATGATCGAGTATTTAAAAGACCTATTTTGTTTTATTGAGTCTATTATTCATAACTAATTCCTGACTTGAAAGATGTCAATGATTTAACTACATATGCACAGTTTGGGTTATTGACATTATGAGTTGTGTCGTGCTTTAGCTCAGAATTTACTTTGTGCTCTTTGCAATTTATATAGCATAGGGTTTCTGAATGACAATCCCGCTTTTCGTGCAAACCACGAAAGAGCAACCTTAAGAGAATACAAGAACATAATATTTCTAGTATATATGCAATATTGAAAATTAACTTTTCATACCATTGTTGCAGGATATTTTTTGCCGCATACATTTCTCAGGAATTCATTGATTGCTTCACCAGAGAACCTGCCAGCCTTTTTTGGTAAATATCCTCTTGATTTCCTCTTCAATTAGGTCCTCAATTTGATGTAGCATTCAATATTGATCCCATAAAAATTGTTCACTGTATATAGATAGATAATTCCGTGAAATAAACCATCATAACTGATTCTAAAAACGATTTCATTCTCTTTGAGGGTCTCCAATCTATAAAAAAAGTAGAACACTTTTCCTTCAGCCGTCGAGATTTTTCTGGTAGTAAATTTAAAGAAGCAATCTGTACAGCTTCTGTAACATCAGGTGGAGTCAAATTCCTTTCACTTCGTTATCACAGTCCATTTTTATAGTGAAAACTTCAAATTATCGATTGTATCAAAAGCGATGAAGGCAAATACAATTTGACGTTTCGAAACTATAATAATTATGGAAGGAGCAGATCATATAATAGTATCGAACTGTACCTGATATTTTTTGTGTCCATCGATAAACTCGATTTAGGAAGGTGTGAATTATATGCTCGACACGTGTATAATGGGAATAGGATGTGTATAATTAATTCATTATACACAGGTATGGATAATGAGTGACATTTCACTTGAACGTCCGAATGTATAATGTTCTTATCATTGGACGATCGTGGATATATCAAAGTACGATTCCTTTAAGGTAAAAAGATCGAGTGAATATAAAATCTGAGAACGGAAATTATCTCCAAGTGTTAGATTTGTCACCTCCTGGTCAACCGTTATCACAGAAAGAGACATTCTCAATAGTAGATAGGTTTTCAGTGCCTATTTTACGAGCATGTTTGTCTTGTTCTGGCTCGATTCCAACAGAGTCCCCAACCGGAATCACGATTTCGCAGATAAAGCGATGCGAAAAACTCTAGACATGAATTGCCTATAATTTTAAAATTACCCATTGCGGCCCATTTCTCACTTCCTACCTCCACAAATTCAGAGTTCTACGAAACGAAAGGCATGAACCACGACATCAAGGGAGCTGTACATGGGGCACCAAAAAATGTCCAGCCAGAATAGTGAAATTAGTGAAATAATTAGTTATATGTCATTTCATGATAGATTTTCATGGGAATTATGGATGATCAGGCAGTGTTACTTTTAAATTAATGATGCTTTAAAAATGAGACTGATATTGGGGATCAAATAACCTTTGTAATGATGAATACGAAAAAGAATAAAAACATTTTGTCAGTTTTCCACATTTAGTTGTTAATACTTGACGGGTTTTAAACCTTTGGTCATTTTCAAGTTCTGAATACTAACTTAGATACTGAGATAAAAACAAGATATAATTTTTTTTCAATATTTACTTCGGAGGGCGAATTATTAATTTCAAGTTGGCTCATAAAACAAGGATAATTTAAGGTTTTCCCCACATATGTTGGAATAATTGGGTACATGCTTTCGTTTACATCAAAGGAAACAAGCCGACAGTAATGACTGATTGAGTAAGGAGAATTTTTGTATTGAAAATATGGTTTAGTTTCAGGTCGAATTTTCCATTCGATAGCGAACCAACCGATCTCCAAAACCAAAGTCCTAAATTTAACCCAAACTATAACAATATTCAACTGAACAAAAAACTGAAGGGAGTGCAGGCAGAAGTAAATATCCCAAAAAGTCTTTGAAAATACTATTCTTCACAAGTTTAAAATCACTAAAATAATTGAAAATACTAAGATAAAACCAAACGAGAAGCAGTTTCGAAAACGGTTCCTTTTATCCAGTAAGGTGCAAAAAGAACATCTGACTGAAGCAGACAAAAGCATCGGCATAGTAATGCTAACTTAAGAGCAATTCAATATTAAAATGGAAGACATATTCAAAATATTGAAGATCAGGGAATTCACAGCTGATCCAACCTAATCATCCATCAAAAAAGTCAAAGGAGCATCTAGCAAAACAGCATGGAAAAATACGAAGACACTCACCGATGAGCCCTCAGTCCCTAAAATATATATTTCTACATTAACACTACTTCAGGAGATTTAGACAAATTTCAGATCCATACCTTTATAGAACACACGAACTTCTGCTGACAACTCACCATTAAAAGTTCCAACGACCTTATACAAAAATTCTCCTCATTTAAAATCAGTTATAACTTTAAGATTGTTTCCTTTGATGTAAAAAACATGTACCCGAATATTCAAACAGATGAATGTCTACCTTCGGTTTCAGATATTTTCACCAGAACAAACATGTTTCCACATATTTCCTTCGAATTTTGCTACCTATTAAAATATATTGAGAACAAAATGATTTCTTGTTTCAAAAGGAATTGCTGTGACCAAAAATCAGGACTTCCTATGGAATCAGAACTCAGCCTCCTATTGTCAGATATTGTCGACAACTTAAAAAATACATTTTACCAAAACATATCATGCTTTGGTATCAGTACGTTGATGATATTTTGGTTGATTTTCATGACTCAAATAGACAATTGGATACATTTTGTCCTCAATAAAACTCACGATCATTCAGAGGTAACCTTCGAAGTTGCAACATATAAATCCATAAATTCTTTATACTTACTTATAATATCCTAACTTCTATGGTCCACAGGCTTTTACTATCTCCTCTCAATTCAAGACTTTAAAACGGAAATTAATGCCAAACGAAGAAAGATCTCCAACATTAATATACCAGCCTCAATCATAAATAAAATCATTGCACTCAAAGAATAAAATCTATCATAAGAATCATTATATTGCATTCAAGAAAACCCCGAAAAAATAAAAAAATAATTTTTCAGAATTCAAAGTTACCATGTGATTCTCGAGAGGTCATAATCTTAATGCAAAACAGAAAACAGATAAACTCAAACAATCTGGTATTTACAAAATCGAGTGTAACGAACGGCCATCAGATTATGTAGGTGAAACAGTTAGAAATTTTGAATGCAGGTTCAAAGAACATATATCTTCAGATATGAATTCCCTAATACTTGAGCATATTCAATTAACAAACCACACAATAGTTTTAGACAATCTCAAAGTCTTCCACAAATGCAATGAAGGAAGAAGGATGAATCAGTTGGAAAGTTTGGAAATCAATAAACTCAGAAAAACCCTACATCAGGGGTGCTCAAATTTGAACTACTGGCGATCTACCTCAATACTTTTAAACTACTTACGATCGACTCTGAGAGGCTGCAAGTATGTGTCATGTAGGGTTGTCGTACATAGACGATACACCCTACCTACCTATCTAGGTAGTGGGTACCGTAGCATATATAGGTATTAGCTTTCCGCACAATATACATTATTTTAGTAAAGGTTAGGATTGGGTTTAGTTAGGTTCTTCTCTATAATATTAATGAAAAAACTCATAGTTATTTAAAATTACTAATTTATTGGTTGTTACAAAACAAATGAGTTACATATGGTGTTAAACTTAACTAAGGAGTGACTTTGGATGTTGGAGCGTGGTACTGCATGTCCTCAGCATTCTTTTCATACTATGGTACGTAACCACTGAATGCTAATCGCAAGTATGATGACATATGATCGTCAGTTAGTCGATTGCGATATTTTAACTTAATTATCTTCATTTCAGAAAATGCAGACTCGCACAAGTAAGTTGACCCAAATATTGTCGTCAGTTGAAGGGCGATTCGCCTTAGATTCGGATATTTATCTTCAGATATGGAACACCAGAAATTTGTACCCGATGCTGTAGCTTTGAGATGTATATCTGATATTATCTGCACGAACTCATTTTCAACAGAAGATGAGATCATATCAAACTGACTTGCTATTTCAGTAGCTAATTCCTCTATGTTTTTCATTTTACTCATCCCTACCTGTGTATAATGAATGCCAATTCACTGCAATCATAAAAACGCATTTCGAATTTTCCCAAAATATTGGATAATTGAGCCTCATACGTATCATAATTCAACTGAGGAATCCTTGCTCTCAAAGAAGGAAAATGTTTCAGATCCTTTCTTTTCAGTTGATCTATCATAAGTCGCAATTTACTTTTGAATGCGTTTACTATGTCTATCATCTCAATAATAGGTTTTCTTTTACCTTGAATCTCCAATTTAATGATGTTAAAGTGCATTGTGATTTCAGTCAAAAATGCCAAATCAGTCAACCATTCCTCGCTTTTCAACATCTAAGTGTCATCACCTCTTTCGTCTAAAAATGCTGTTATTTCGGGCAATAACTCTTGAAACCTTCATAGGAATTTTCCGCGACTCAACCACCTGACGACCGTGTGAAGAACTAAATCAGTGTGTTCAAGTGACTCCCTATCTTCCAACTGCAACTTGAAGAGAGAATTTACAATTTTTTGTTGCAATTCCCATAATTTCCTCCGTGTTCAAAACTTGTTGTGGTATAATGCATTAGAATGTAAAAAATGAAGGAAAAGTTTCATTAGCTCGACACATTGCCACAAAACCGTTTTTGTTTCCAGTCATTTCTGGTTCTGCATCGGTTGTAATTCACACTGATTTATATATTGGTAGCTTGTAGTTTTTCACAAAATTGAAGAAGACGTCATATATATCTTCGCCCTTTAGAGGAATGTTTGTCAAAAATTCTTCCTTAGCCAACATGTCATTGAATACCATCCGAATAAAGATACACAGCTGGAAAGTGTCTGTCATATCGGTGGATTCGTCGAACTTTAAAGAAAAGTATGTACATTTCATGATATCATGTTTTAGTTTTTCTGCCATGTCCTGATTCATGACTTCAATACGCCTCCTCTAATAGCAAACATAATTTCTGTTTTATTTTTAAAATCTCCAATTAAAGTCTCAGCCACCTCAATAAATGCTTTCTTTACAACCGATCCATCTTCAAATGGTTTTTTGTGTTTCGCCAATATATGAGATATTTCAAATGATGCGATCGTAGCCGTTTTTGATTGTTTGGCTGGTCTTGTGAACATGGTTTGATCTTTTTTCAAACAAGATATCAAATCACGTACTTTTCGTTCTCTATGAAAATTCTTTTCATAGTTTTTATGAACCATTTTATGATGCCACGCTAGGGTATTGCAACTGACGTACTACAAATAAGACAAATGCACTTATCCTTCACCAAACAAATGAAAAATTTTCTCCTTCCAATCGTTATTAAAATGATACGTTTTAGATTTCTTCGCTGCACTGATTTTGTACTATTCAATAATAAATTTTGTATCGACATAGTATTGCCTTGAAGGTTCAATTCAGAATTACTCCAATTCCTGCAGGTATAATATTTATATCGGCCTGAACGAAAGTCTCGAATGTTCCTGTCAAACGCGCCGCCCTAAATTTCTAGAAATGCAAATGAGATAAAAAACACAAGCGAAACGTCGTCGAATTTTTTCAAATAAAGTGTAGATTAAAGTTAATTAAACCTTGTGTTTTTATCTCATTTATATCATGGATCTATATCAAGTAACGGCCTCCACAATTCAAATGTTCTAGAAATGCGGCAAGAATAAGAATCGCGGCTTTTCTTTGACATATTCCGCTCGTTCCTATGATCAAGCCGCCTTTTGCCGCTAGCAGGGTGTTATTTTATTACGTAATAAATTTTTGTAGTTTAGTTACCTATCTATCAAAGTTTTTTTTCTTCTCGAGATCTTACCAAAAAGGACTCGCGATCGACCGTTTGTGCAACCCTGCCCTACATTATTCAACTCTTGAAATCAATAATTCCCCACTGCTTAACATTTGAGAAAAAAATCTATCTGTTTATCATCTCTCTGTATCAACCAATAAATGTGAAAAACTGACAAATGTGTTTTTTATCTTCCATACTTTCAAATCGATTTCCATGAAATGAATATCTCATTAATATCATTGATGTTCTAATGAGATATCACACAAACCGTTTTTCAATATGAAAACTTTCTGGGTGGTAGTTGATAGGGCTGAGAAGTAGATATGGAAACTTCCAAATAAGTGAAAAAATAATTCCAATTGAACCAAATCGGTTTTTTCCCCTAAGGGAAATCGAATGGATCGATGAAAACCTGGAATTTTTCGAACAATTCTCTATTTCAATTCTTCACGTGTTATTTCAAAAAGGACCTTCTTTTTAAAAAGTATCGCACTGCGCTCTTTCTGGAAGGAAACTCACAGGAAAATCAAACCTGCCGAATTATTCAGAGTGATTCTTTCTAATTGGAACGCACTGTATGTAACACATTTGATAATGAGTGATATCAACAATAACATTGTTGATATTCACATTGTTGATATTCATGTCGCAGAAGCTCATCAATCGATAGTTTGAATGTGCCAGTCACAAACGTATAATGGCCATGCCAGAAATGCCTCGATGTTGATATTGTATATGACAAGTCTAATTACACAGGCCCACAACAATTTTGGTGCAAGGAATTTCAGAACGGTTTTCAAACATGTCTTACAAGGCGATATTAAAAATGTTACCAGTAAGCTCTAGTTCCCGAGATGAAAAAATACACTTTCGACAAAAAATATTACTTTATTTGCAAGAAAATGCTTTTTGAGTTATTTTCTAGAATGAAACTGACTTCTGCAATCTCGCATGATTTCCCAGCAATAGTCAGCCACCATAAGAGTGTTCCACGTTCCTTGATATCTATTCTCCATCATCATTTCTTGGAGGAAATGTTTTTCGCTTAGATCTCATAAATTATATTGGAATTAATCTAGATGACTCTTGAGGTAGAGTAATTTCATAGCCTAAATCGTTGAAACGACTAGATTTGCCTCTACTAATTCAACATATTAGTCAGCCTTATGATTTCCAAGGAAATTTTGTGCAAGTGCTACAAATGATTTCGTAAGACTTTCCAGATTATTCATTGTAGTTTCAAAATTGGTGTTGTTTTTCATTTATTGAAGTATTTGAGGTCTATCAGAAAGTACTCAAACCAGGAAATTTCTGTAAAAGAAATTGAAAATATTGCCCATTTTATATCGAGAGCCTTAACAAATTGCTTGGTTAGCCCTTATTTTATATGCAATGACGGAAAAATGTTTCTCTTCATTTTAAAACTAAGGTTTTTTTTCATAGGATTTCTGTCCCCAACAACAAGAGCATCCCTCATAGCCAATTTTCTCAGATTGATGATGTGATTTGACTCGACTGTCTCAGAGACAAATAATGCATGGATATTACCACTCTGTGATCCAATAAAAAATTAACCATCTTCAAGATGTAACAGATCACCCAGTTAAATTCAGATCATTTTATTTTCTGCGAAAGAATTGAACTTACATGTTGTGTGAGCAATTAGACCATTATGCAGAAGAACTGCTTATAGCTTCCGTTTACCTCTGTCAATAAAAAAACGCCATTTATTGGGCTGATAAATCATCAAACCCATGAAACTGAGCCAATCATTCACATAATATTAAAACACAAAGTTTTCGTCAGATGAAAAAAGCTACAATAAGCTTCGTCCTCTTGCGCGATATGTAGATACTCGAACGTCTAAGGAAAAGCAATTTTTTGGCGTTCGTAACTCGTCACACTCTTAACGAAATCTAAGTCCCTGATGAGATTATTGAGCTCATTCTGCGAAAATGGCGTAGGGTTTGATTTTCTTCGGCAGTATTCAAAGTCATCATTTACGTTTCTTTTCCCCCTCGGGGATTCTCACCTTGTCGTGGTGAGGGGGCTTTGTTGATGAACCCAGGAGTTATGCCGGCAGTAATTTATTACTGGAAGGGTCTTCCATGCCGGAAAGGTCCTGGGTGAGACTTAACTAAGAAGTATCCACTCGGCCCGGCTATCGTATCATGGCTTAGGGCTTGCGCGGACTATAACAATACCAGTTTTGGAGAGGTTTTGACAGCCTCACCAAAATGCCATACCACACCTGTCGGCAACGATACGCAGAGGGTCTCGGCTTAACCGCCTAGACTAAGTGCATAGAGAGCATAATAAAAACTCCCCCAAGCCAAGGTGAAACAGCATACGCCAATGGCGGCGTGGCTAGTGGGAGGACTAGTCGATAGTATGCGAATTCCGGATAATAGACGCCCTCCGATTTCAAATGAGCCTTACTGCGGTAATGCAGGCCTCCTCCACAGGTTACCGTTATTTCTCCACTACTCGTGAGAACAAGATGAGTAACGAAAATAATAAAACAAGGGCAGGTCCTGCCCCAAACGGACCAACTCCAAAAAGCGATGAAGAATCTTTGGAACTGGAACAGGATAAAATGCCAGATATCGAAACTAAAAACGCCTTACTCGAAAGCAGCTCTGAAGAGGAAAACCCAAAAACACCCAAAGAGAAGCCGATGATTAAACTCGGCGGAGCTACTCGTAACAGGATGAAGTTTCTCATTAAAATGGGGATGACGGCAGAAAAGGAAAGGAGCAAAAACGCCTCAAGAAGGAAGCATCCGTTGCTCCAAAACATATGCAGCAGGCTTCGTTTAGTCAAGCGGTGACTGGAATAAGGGTAGGTATCCTGCATAAAAATCTCCCGAATGAAGTCTTAACTGGAGACCAAGTTACGTCCGTAGAGGAGTCCATCCTGGATAAAGTGGTAGAAAAGGCGGAACTGAAGCCGCAATTCTTTCAGCGCCACAGTAGACCAGGATAGCTGGGACTCACGTGCCCTGATGAGGCCACTGCAGAGTGGCTGAAAAGCATCGAGTCGCAATTGAAACACTGGACCGGTGCTAGCCTTAGAGTGGTGACTGAGGCAGAACTGTCTTACCCAGAAATCCTCATAAGGTATCTACCAGGAAGCCAGGACTAATTTATCGAGAGAATCCTGGGACAAATTGAGGCGCAAAATGACCTCACGTCAACTAGATGGAGGATTCTCTGGAAAAATTCTGTGGGAAACTCTCTAGAAGTAACAATTTCGGCAGATATACAATCTGTCAAAAAGCTGAAAAATACAAGCTATCGGGTTAGCTACAGATTCGTGGATATCCAGTTCCGGCTCAAGAGCAAACCCGAAAAAACAACAGAGGCCCCAACTGCGACCTCAACTACAGTTAGCCAACCTCATCGAAGCAATTAGAGGGAGGAACTAAGAGCAAACTGCTCCAAGGAAACTTCAAAACAGCTGCCGGTGGGAAAATTTCATCCTAAACGCTAACAAATTCGAATGCCTTCAGGTCAACCTGCATAATGCAAAGGCTGCTTCAAGCAACCTCTGTAGATTGGCCACAACAAAACCAATAAAAATAGGGCTTATTCAAGAGGCCTGGATCAATGAAGAGAAAATCAGGGGTCGCCCATCTTATTCATATGAAAAAATGTACAATAACAGGTGCGTAAATCCAAGAGCAGCACTAATGCTCAAAAAGAATATAAAATTCGCATCTGTTCAAGAATTCATCGCTAGAGTTTTAGCAACAGCTCTAGTAGAATTGCCAATTATAAAGGGTAAGAGGCACATCATCATGGCCTCAGCATATTTCCCAGAAGGAACATCCTCCCCACCACCAGAAGAAGTACAAGAACTCGTAAGCTGGTGCCACAAGGAAAACAAACATTTGATCCTGAACTGCGATTCGAACGCTCAACACACCGTATGTGGCAGTACCGACGTCAATGAAAGAGGTGAATATCTTTTAGAATTCATCTGTTCTAATAACATAGACATTGTAAATAGGGTAATAAACCAACCTTCATAAATTCGGTTAGGAAAGAAGTCCTGGATCTCATCCTCACCTCGCCATTTATACTACAATCAATTAGGAAGTGAAGCGTCATGGACGAAATATCTATGTCGGGCCACCAAATGATTGGGTTCGAAATTGACTCAGATATGATTCAATAGAGGAATATAGAGCACCAAAAAGGGCGGAATGGTATCTCTTTGAAGAGAGGTTAAAGTTTGAACTGGATGGACTTGAATATAACATAACCACAGTAGAAAAACTAGAAAATGCTTCCACTCACCTCATTCAAACACTATTATAAGCAGTTGAGGAGAGCTGCCCAATAAGAAAAAAACACTTTTCAAGAGATTCGTCTTGGTGGAACCAGGAGCTTGCTCAACTCAAAGCTGGAGCCAGAAAAGCATTCAACAGAGCAAAAAAACAGGTGAATGGGACGCCTACCGAGAAGCTCTAACCAAGTACAACAAAGAACGCAGGAAATCCAAACGGAATCATGAAAATTCTATTGCGAAGGGATCAATGATCTTGCCCAAGCTGCACGAATTCAAAAGGTTTTAGCTCTTGACCATTTGAATGCACTTGGCCTCATTAAGGAGCCTGGAGGAGAGTATTCTAAAGATTCCGGCGGAAGCTTGAGGGTATTTCTAAATACCCACTTCCTGGATTCGAACATACTCTTTATCAATGGCACCCAACAACAGGAACAAGAACTTAATAGCTCCAGTAGGGAAAACAGAGATCTAGCGGGCCGAATCTTCACCTTAGGTAGGCTGAAGTGGGCCACCAAAAGCTTCAAACCCCACAAATCACCAGGGACGGAATCTATCCGGTCATGTTGCAGAAAAGCGACACATATACAGCCCCATGTCTGAGAGCTATATATAAAGCAAGCTACTCACGGCATTTCACCTGTATTTTCAAGAAATAGCAGCTTTCAAATCCATGATTCACAGAGTGATTTCTTTGCCTTTATCGGACATGGACCGAAAATCAGTATTTAACACCATTATGTTAATAGGAGTTAAAATAGAACAACGGCTTCGATTTGAAAGCAAAGAGACTTTGTTTAATTAATCGAAAAATATCGCAGCAACACATTCAACATGATATATCCCCAATCCAAGAGATCTCAGGTCTGAAAAGCCCGAAAATTCATTTATGTCTCTGACATATTTTGGGAAGACGTCAGAACAGATTGCTAGAGTTTCATCTGATAGAAAACAGTTCATATTGCATTCAAACCAGTTATCAAATTGTCAGGCCTGCTTTTCAACACAAAAATGATAAAACAGAAAACACAAGGTTGCTTCATAACTCACAAACCGATCAGCAACTTAATACGTCCCTTTATTCTTAATGATTGTATTCGAACCAGTTATAATAAAAAAAACAGGTTAGGAGTATACCAATTAACATGTTCTGAGTGCAATTCCTTTTATATAGGTCAAACAGGACGCTCTTACAAGGCTGGATACAAAGAACATTTCCGGTCATTCCTACATCAGAAATATGATTCAGCTTTAGCTGCACATTGTCTGAATGAATGTCATACTTTTCCAGAACTTCAACAGCTAAAAATTCTTCATTCCTGTGATAAATCTTATAAACTCAATTTGTTTGAATCGATGGAAATTTTCAAGGCATCTAGGGTAGAAAGGGTTAAGTTCCTTAACGACCAGGTAGACTTAATTACCTACCTATCATTATTCAAGATACTGTGACCTCTACTAGCATTTTATTGATGGTAATTCCTGTATTGTACATGAGTATTCAGTTTCCATTAGCTTGTTGTTTATAATGGACGTATGTCCGAAACCAGTCCAACCAATGTTAAATTTTGTCATTCTTTACATCAATGAATTAGTGATAGTTAAAACATAGTAACTTGTTTTATTTTAATATTCATTATGAATATCAACTATCACGTACTTCAGGCTTCATCGATCAATTATTCTCTCTATTCTACTCAAAACAGTGCCTGTAGAATGTGGGAATTTTTAAATAACTCAAGTAGGATTTTAGATATCGTCACATGTCGAAGTCAGGAAAAATATAGAATTATGGAATAACTCGAAAACTAAAGAAGATAACTGGAATTCGTTTTCACCAATGATTTTTTCTTGACAATTGAGCTCAAGAAAGGGGGATCATTATTCATATCTACAATATTCCACATAGCTGCTGTACTGAAACATCAAATTTAGTCCATTCTGTACATTATCTATTTCATCGACCATAGAGCTGCAACAAAAAAATATTTGCAGGCCTATGTCTTGAAGAGTATCTCCCGCCTTCTTACGTCCGGGCACCCACTAGAAAGATGACTTCTGTTTTTGACGATTTAGAAAATTTTGATGTGTTGAAATTGTTGGACCGAAAAGTTTTATCAAAAAATGAACAAATAAACACAATTCATCAAAGAAAGCATTGGATTTCATTCTATGATGGTATCCGAAATATTATCCGTATCATTAAACTGTGTCGATTATTCAATATCCCCACTTAATTAACTGCAGAGAAGAATCAGGAATTATTTACGCAATGATTATTCCAGGCCACGCAACTAATAAATAAACATTTGTGCACGTGATCAGGTTCAACTAAATGAATGCATATATCACATTAATTACCCAATTAATTTTCGTTAATTCGAATGGTAAATAGTACATTACAACAAATCCCATTTGGTCGCTAATGAGTTTAAAGCAAACATTCGGTCTATACCTTCAATTATAGCAACTGCATAACAAAAATCCCCTAATTGTATGCAATCAATTCGTGGGTAAACATTGTTGGATTTGGGGAATCACCTTTCTCACTTCATTCAATGTTGTTTCAAGTGCTCGAAAATGCACTTAACGCAATAAATGTTAATTTCTGATACTGCAACAAATATTGTCATGATGAACTCACTGATCCCAAAATTATTCCAGTATAACTTACATATGATGAACATGAATGCAGAAGATAATAACAGCAGTCAGCAGAATTGTTCGATATGAAACGTGTTCATATAATAACTGACAATATCTACAACATATTTTATTGATTTCTTTATGACTTTGGGGATATGTATATTTGTAAGTCGTGGTTATGACAACTACCCTGAACTTGAACTGAACTAGTAGCATGAATGTAGAAAGAATGATAACTAAATAAATGAGTCTGAGCGAATCTCCTGAATCAATGTAACTGTGGTCTATATACAGGGATATACACCTAGACCGTCCGTTAAAAACTTTTTGAAATCCAAATACAATATCAAGCTGAAATTTTATACGCAGCCATAACTAGCGATTTCCAATTGAAGTGAAATATTTTCGAAGTGATACCATTTCCGGTTATACCGCAAGTGGGTCAACACGTTGTTAATATTTATTGACGGGAAAAAATCCTGCAATTTCATTCCATGAACTTTCATGAAACTCGAAAATAGATCGAATTTGTTCAGTAATAAAAGTAGTGAAAGATGAAAGCGTTCGAGACACATGATGACTGGTCGCTGCAATTTATTGATACTTGATAAACCTGATATTGTCGAATGGAATTTAAATAAATAGTGTTTGATCAATTTTATTTTTTCACGCTGTTTCGTAATTTAAAGTTTGTCAAAGGATATCCAGTTACCACACTAAATCCACACAATATTTCCCTACAGCCAAGAACGCTACATCCAAACATCAAGCTTCAGTTTTCAGTCTCATAACATATTCATATTACTCAAATCCCCAAAACCTGTTAATTCAGGTTCTCCCGCCGGCTGATTCCAGTGAAAATATTTCAGGAGTGGATCAAATAAACTTTATGAAAATTTATCTACGAGGTATTTCGGGGATAATAGAATATTATGATAGTTCTACCGCTTCAGGTTCTACCTGAAGTAGTTACCAACTCACTTATTCTGTCTTATAGACGCAATCATTATAATTGCCTGAATGAAAATCCATATCTATGGCATAACCATCATTTTTAGATTGCTTGGAATACTTATCACTGAATTGAAATCAATCGAATTTTAAAACCGAAAGGTTCATCACTATTTTATGAAAATATAGAATAAATGGTAGATGATCTGCCTCTAGACGAATAGATTCAAGTTTGGTATCAAGAAAATGGGTTTCTGCTTACTCCTCAAAGACACTCAATTCTGTGTTGGAAAGATTGTTCAATGAAAAGAGGTTTTCGAATGCGGGACCTCATGTTTGGTCTCCTCTTCCTCTAGACATAACACCAATGCAGTTAATCAGGGATATATAAATAACATTGTGTACGGCAATTCAATTACAACAATGGAATACCCGAATAAATTTCTGGGGCAACCCGTGAGGAGTTTCTAACAAGATCTAATAAAGAATAAATGTTTTCATCAAATCACAAATAATTTTGAGTATTGGTTGTGACTGTTTGATCTGACAAAAAACTTTGTTACGGTAAAAAAAGCTTTATTTTTCATTTCAAAGCAAGCTATCTTTTAAGTTTCTAAGGATAAGTTTCCATCTACTTTTCTGTATATTTCACAAAATGATTCTAAGATGATTGGGATTTTCTCCAAAACTAGTTGAAAAATTCTCCAAGTCCCTGAATACCTAATCATTTTTGCCATGTCCACATCCATTTCAAATAATTAATATGAATAATTATGATAAATCTATTTCTCCGTTGCGGGTAATGATGAATGTACACAGTAAACCTTTGATTTGACTCCGATATAGGTTTATTATATAAAATTGTATTTACAAACGAGCACAAGTTTACAATTACAGAAAGCAAACAGGCTTTTTACTGTTTGGAAGATGAAATTGAATTGAATTATACATAAGAGTTGGAAAGAGAATAATGTGGGTATATACCAACCATCGCCCAGATGGCCGGAATAACTGGCTGGTAAATTATACCTACTCTGGGTGTTTATTACTTATAGTATCTAAGCTGGGATTCAATGAAAGTTTCCCTAGAATGTTTGATTTATAGAAGTTTTCAGAGCTGAATTAAATTGTAGAATTTAACATGCCGCATCCCATTGAAGACCAAACTTCAGTTTATATAAGAAATGAAATTTACCGTAGATATTTCAACTAGGATTTACATATATTTGGGCAAATTAGGAGCTAGGTTTGCATGTTGTTGACGCTAATATAATTACATTGAAATATACAATAATAAATATACACAATAATGTTCTGCTTGTTCGTTATCCATTGCCGTCAAATGCAGTGGACATACCTTAGTTAAGGGTCTTTTTATTTCGCAGTTTTCGTACGTAAAATCGCAACAAGAACTAAACCGTCCGTTGTCACATTTATAACATGGCCCAGGGGCCAACACAACGAAACAGTATTTCTTCGTTAGTTAAAACAACAGTGCCGAATTTGGTTTTCTTGCTTCGTGTTCCATTTGTTTCTTTGTTGTAGATGTGAAAAGTATTCGTTTTTCCATTTCTTCCAGAAGTGCTGCAGCAGCTAAGTGAGATGTTGCATTTGGAAAAACGATTAGCTGCTATTTTGTTATTGTCTGGTTCACTTCTTGAAATTGGGGCCTCATAAATAAGAAAGTGTCCGGATGTTAATATATCATAATCTTCTGGGTCTTCGGTTGGTTTAAATTGTAGAATTTAACACACGTAACCCCCAAAAAAGTCAGATGGTGTTGAATCACAATATTTTTGTGGCCTATAGTAATTACCATTTCCAGAAATAACTCTGTCAGGAAATTTTTCTCTCGAAAAAGTATGCGTGTTGCCAATTGTGTGATATGTAGTACCGTTTTATTGAACATCTTCCATATCTGTACCTTCCAATTATGACAATAAAAACAGAACAGCCGCCCCAGCTTCATTTTCGAATAGAATTTCGCCCAATGATCCCTCTCACCTAAAAACGGCAGCAAACAGTTGCACGTTGTGGATTCTGAGCAGTAGTAGATATACAGCATACTTGCATTGCATCACTAAAAAGCCCTGAGCTGATTTTTTTCAACCCAATAAACGGGTCCATGGAAAATAGATCAATACAGTGGGTGATTTTTCTCTAACTATAATAATTCACCTTGCCGTACTGAAACATTGAACTTCGCCCAACCTGTAGTATCGATTGCGCAACGTATAAATTTATGTGCTTGTCATGTCGAGGCATTTACAACCGCAGCAAATAATGCCAGAACAGAAGTTTGATTGTTCTCGTCATTTAGTAACGATTAAGGTCTTCGAAGTTTTGACATACAAAATCGAACAATTGTTGAGGATCTTTCAAAAACTTTTTTCGAACAACTAAGTTCTTGGTTGAAGTGAACTCTATATCTTTGAGACCTACGAGGTCTGTGAATAAAGAAATAAGACTGGCAATGTCGCTTCCGATCCGGCAATGCGTGAGGCAGAAGGCCTTCAGTATGAGTGGACTCAGAAAATGAATGGCATCAATGTTAAGCTCCACATCAGATACAATGCTACAGAAACATTTGAAAACTTTTGGCAGACCTATGGAGAAAATATTTTACCAAGGGCCCAGGTTTTTTGGTGGTTAAAGATCTTTTCAAGAGAAACTGAATCGATTCAAGATGAACCACCAAACAGATGGCCTTCAAGTGCAAATAGCGATTATTTTGTGCTTGTGCTCTTGTGACGTCAGAACAGTTGATTTGGAACACAACCCTGTTCATCAGATTTTGACCTCGAAAATCTTTCCAAATACCACATGGATTTCATAAAGGAAAAAAGCATTGACTTCTTTTGATCGATTGAAGATATTCCTGCGTGTTTTAGTCTTAAGTGTTTGAGTGAAGTCAATTAGTCAAGACTTTCACCGAGAGGGTCCTCGAGAGACGAAGAAGGCTCTTTCGTGTGTGTCCAAATATCAAAAACATCTGAGTGGTGCATCATTCTAAATAATAGGGTTTTTAGTCAGTAAAAATATTTTTGACTCCTCAATCTCCTTATTCACCAGAATTGAGTCGCTGTGATTCTTTCCTCTTCCTGAGAATTATGAATCACCTTAAGGAAACTCATTTTGGGAGACTTTAAACATCCACACAGCTGTAACCGACCAGCTGAAGGCTACTCCAGTATACGAGTTGCAGCAATGCTATGATGATTCAAAGGTACGTCTACAGCACTTTGAGGCTTACAAAGGAAACTATCTCGAATGGAACAATATTGCATTGTAAATATACTATATAATTAATTGAAAATAAAATCTCATTTCATTCAGTTAACTCGTGCATCTGCATGAAAAATTCAGAATGCAGTTGAAGCTCCTTATTCGCTCTTCTTGCATTCCCGTTTTCACTATTTGCGAATGAAAACAAAAGTGGCCCAATTTCTATATTCGCGGCTAAAGATTTCTTTATTCACCGATCTAATCGGTACACCGACAAATACATATTTATTGACAAATAGGAATTGGTATCTTTTGTAAATGCCTCGCCAAATGGAATAATAGAAGAACAAAATAGTTACAAAAATTGTGATCAAGTACTACGTCTCTATGATTGCCTTCTTAATTTATAATGTCAATTTGAAGAGAAACGAGTTTCAATGCGAAAAAATGAGTGTTACCTCGTAAAGTGAAAATAGAAATGCTTGATCCTTGGCGCCTTGGAGAGTCGTTTGCATTTGTTGAAGAATCAACTCTACGATCGATGAAAAATCCGAAATTGAAATAAGGTCGTCTGTAGCTTCAACTTCACTGCCAACGAAAATTGTTTGTAATCCAGTAACAGAAAAAAGGATCGTTGCGAAGACCGCAATAAAAAAAGAGGGTTCCTGAGTTTTCCTATTATCCGGGAGAAGGCGAAACGTTGGTTCAATAAATTTAAGGTGCGACAATCATTGCATGGCATTCAAATCGTTGGAGAAGCTGCATCTGCAGAAAGATATAAAGAAGAAAGATGTACAGAAGAATTTGCAAACCTAGTAGCTGATTCAGGATATAAACCTGAGCAAAGTATTGAATGCATACGAAAGTACACAATTTTGGACGAGAATATCAAACAAAACATTCATTAACAAATTAACATTCATTAAGTCTGCCCCTGGATTTAGGGCAGCAAAGAAGGGAGTTAAAAGCTGCTATGTTCTACTGTATCTGAAGATTGTGTCATTCAAACACTGATGTTTTATAGACCCTTAAATACTTGTGCTGTAAGAATTCGAATCAAAAAGTACCTGCGTGGTTCCGGAACTATTTTGTTTCAGAAGTTTGAACTTATTCGAAAATAAATAAGACTTCAAAGCTGTTCTAGTTTTTAACAATGCACCGGATGATCATCCTCGCAAACTCGAAATTTTGCATCCAAATATAATAATGACATTTTCACCTTCCAACACGACGTATTAGCTTCAACCTATGGACCAAGGAATAATCCTTCAATCGCGAGTGCTCTTTGAGTAGATCTCGAGAAGAAAAAAATTTTAATAAGTGGGTAACTAAACTACAAAAATTTATAACGTAATAAAATAACACTCTGCTAGCGGCAAATGGCGGCTTTATCAAAGGAAAGCGCAGTACTTCTCAAAGAAGTTTTTTTATTCTTGCGGCTTTTCTAGAAATTTCCGGAGGCGCATTTGACGAAAATATTCGAGACTTTCTTTCACACCGATATCAATGTTAAGCCTGCAGGAATTGGAGTCATTCTGAATTAAAACTTGAAGGCAATACTACGTCGATACAAAGTTTATTATTAAATAGTTCAAAATGAGTGCGGCGAAGAAATCTAAAATATATCATTTTGATGACGATTGGGAGGAAAAATTTTTCTTTTGTATGGTAAAGAATGCGTGCATTTGTCTTATTTGTCGTGCGTCAGTTGCAATACCTAAGAGTGGTAACTTAGAGAGGCTTCATAAAACGGTTCATAAAAACTATGAAAAGGATTTTCCGCCACAGAGTGAATTAAGAAAACGAAAATTACGTGATTTGATATCTTGTGTGAAGAAAGAACAAACCATGTTCACAAGATCAGCCAAATAATCAAAAGATGCTACGATGGCGTCATTTAAAATATCTCATATATTGGCGAAACACAAGAAACCATTCGAAGATGGATCGATTGTGAAGGAAGAATTTATTGAAGCGGGTGAGACTTCATTTTGAAATTTTAAAATTAACACAAACATCATGTCTGCTATTAGAGAACTTCAGTTATCTCATCCGACTGCCACAAGGCGTATTGAAGTCATGAGTCAGGACATGGCAGATAAACTAAAACATGATATCATGAAATGTACATACTTTTCCTTACAGTTCAACGAATCCACCGATATGACAGACACGGCCCAGCTGCGTATTTTTTATTCGGATGATATTCAATGACATGTTGGCTAAGGAAGGTTTTGTGGCATTGTGTCGAGCTAATGAAGATTTCCCTTTATTTTCTTCATTCCATTGCATTATACATCAACAAGTTTTATGTTCAAAAGTTTTAAACGCGGAGGAAACTATGAGCATTGCAACAAAAATTGTGAATTTCATCCGTGCAGGTAGCTTACAACGGCGGTTCTTTAAGTTACAGTTGGAAGATAGGGAGTCAACTGAACACACTGATTTAGTTCTTCACACGGTCGTCAGGTGGTTGAGTCACGGAAAATTCCTAGAAAGGTTTCAAGAATTATTGCCCAAAATAACTGCTTTCCTAGACGAAAGAGGTGATAACACTCAGATGTTGCAAAACGAAAAATGGCTGAGTGATTTGGCATTTTTGATTAGCGAAGTAAAGCAGGATCTCAAACATTTTCTGTCTTTGAAAGCAAGGATTCCTCAGTTGAATTATGATACGTACGAGGTTGAATTATCAAATATTTTGGAATAATTCGAAATGCGTTTTTATGATGTTAATAAATCGGCAAATATAGCATCATTTATGAGTTATTCTTTTTCATATAAAAACATTGAGGAATTAGCTACTGAAATAGCAAGTCAGTTTAGTATGAACTCATGTTCTGTTGAAAATGAGTTGGTGCAAACTATATCAGTTAGACATCTCAAACCTACAGGAACTGATAGAAATTTCGGGTGTTTTATATCTGAAGATGAATATCCGAATCTAAGGCAAATCGCCCTTCAAATGACGGCAAAATTTGGCACAACTTACTTGTGCGAGTCTGCATTTTCTGAAATGAAGATAATTAAGTCAAAATATCGCAATCGACTAACTGACGATCATATGTCATCATGATTGCGATTAGCTCTCAGTGGTTACGTACCATCTTATGCAAAGTATGCTGAGAACATGCAGTGCCACGCTTCAACATCCAAAGTCACCCCTTAGTTAATTTTAACACCATATATGATTCGTTTGTTTTGTTATAATCAAAAAATTCGCAATTTTGAATAAGTATGAGTTTTTTCATTGATGTTATAGAGAAGAACCTAACTAAACCTAACCCAAACCTTGACTAAAAACAGGTATATTGTGCGGAAATCTAATACCTATATATGCTACGGTACACCCTACCTAGGTAGGTAGGATGTATCGTGTATGTACGACAACCCTGCATTACACATACTTGCAACCTCTCAGAGTCGATAGTAATTAGTCAGAAAATATTAAGATAGATAGCCAGCAGTTCAAGATTGAGCACCCCTGCTGTATTACATCAAACGAACCTACAAAATCATATTGGCTAATATGGAATGTGATTCTGATATAAATGTTATGGAATGCTTGAAGAAATTTGACATAGCAAACTGTATCTTGAATATAAAAGAATCAGTGGAAAAAATTAACCCATACACATTGAAATCATTCTGGAGAAAAATGTAGTCTATTCTGACTGCGAAAAATGACGAAGAATCTGTGCAAATTCAAAACTCAACTGCAAATATTGCCGAAATAGCGAAAGGAATAGACGAGATTGCTTGAATCGCAGGATGAATATTTGCCTGAAACCAGCTTGACGGAAATGTTAAATTCAAAACTTATACGAGGCCTTTACAAGCACTGGAAACGTGACATTTAATCTGAAAAATTTCATTGAAAGTTTAAGAATGACAAATAAGCTTTTTTCTTTATAAAAATTGATCCTTCTATGGAAAAAGCTTTTATCAGAGACGAAACACTTTCAACTTTTCGGATTATTTCATCCAAATCTTCCACGTTTTTTTCGTGAATTCGTTTCAATGTTGAAGCATGTATGTATCCATTTCGTTAACGCCTACGGCATTATCTAACAAAAGATAGCAAATTTTATCTTGATAACTATTTTGAAAACCGGGTATTAGTGAAACAACCTGTATATTGAATATATATTATAATTTTTTTAGGATAATAATTGAATGCCCCTCTTCACTCTTAGAGTTAAAGCATCTCATAAATCTCTTAAACCATGATAAATGCATCAATTGGTTAAGTTCCAATAATTGATTCTTGGCCCGATAAATTTTTTCCAACAATACTGAATGGTTTTCTGGGATAACTTCCTCATCAATCTCTCGAACACTATCAGTCCATCTACTTTCTCCCACAAGACTCACGATCTAGTAGTTAGTGCAGCTTAAATAATGTAGTGCGGTGCCGGCCAGCGTTCTCCTGCGGCCATTGTAAGACGTTGATGGTCAGTCGGGTATTCCCACGGGATCTGCGGATTAACTTGAGGGCCATTACTTAGGAAATATCACGCGGGTCTCTATCGTATGTAGGTGATGCGGGTAGTTTTGGGATATAAATTCCTTTATCATTCTTCATGATGCCTATTGAGTCCTTTTAGATAAGGTGTCGAAAGAAAGTAAATGATTATAGGGTGGAGAAAAGTGTGAAATATATCAATCGAAACGTTCGTGAAGGAAAGAAAATATCATTTTTATGTAATGCGCTGTTACAATAAATAATGAGTAGAGTTCATATTTTAAAATGAAAAAGTTTTTTAAATTTAAGAGCTATTTCAAGCTTTCGCTCATTAATATACAAGTCTGAGTTTAAAACTAAAAAACAAAGTTAGCAATTTTCTCATATGAAGGTACAGAGAAATGGGTTAATAGAACAGGTGAAATACATACTGCTTTGAGTGCAAATTTGAAAGTGATCAATGAGTATTTTGCTTCTAATGATCTCAGTATTAATCAAGAAAATACACATTCGATGCAGTTTGAGGCTTTTGAGCATAAATACAACAAAAGTCTACTTATAAGGCTCAATAAAAAAAGTATACACCAAATGACTGATGTCAAGCTGCTTGGTTTGCACATAGATTTTTCACTGAATTGGAAAACACATGTCGAAGATATTTGTAGGAAATGATTATCCAACTGTTATGGTATAAAGAGACTTTAAATACCGGGTGAGTCAATAAGGCGAGGAACTTCTATATCTCAGAAACTATTTGAGATAAAAGCAAAATTTTTTCTGATTATTGTTTTATAAGTATGTGTGCATTTCTTAAAATCATTTTCGTACATACAGGGACAAACATAGATTTTTTTAAATAGCACACCCTGTATTTTTTATCATATTCTGATAACAACTTCGATGCTCTCTTCACCGATATCTGTTTTGTGCCAAACAACTATATATTTTTTTCTTGGGGTAAAAGTGTTGTACCTTATTATCAAATGAAAAATTTTTTTTTCCATACCGAGTGTTCCTAGTAACCCGGAGAAAATGAAATTTTTTCAAACAAAAAAAACTTTTTTTTTCAAATAAAACACCCTGTATCTTTTTTACGTGTTTTGTTCACACTCGAATAAACTTTACAACGATACCTGTTGTTCAAAAATCCGATGGAGATTTCTCAAAAAGTTTAGAAATTAGTGTGAGGTTTAAGTATTTCTTGTAATAAACATGCTGTTGATAAAATTCAGACATTGAAATATGCAAATTTCAACACAAAATTAGATTCTTTGCTGTTCAATGAAACTTAAACATCAAAACTCTCAAGGTGTATCGAAATTTCTTCACAAGAAAAGATTCATTTGCGATATTATCATTTGTGCTCAGAGTTATGTCTTCACTTAATTGAAGCTACTAAGTTCGAAATTATCTCAATAAATGTTCAAAAAGTCAAAATATCGAAAAGATCGAAAATTTGGAAGGTTTTTCAGAACTTCTCAGAATCTTCATTCCGTATCATTTGAGTGTGACAATAATTATTCTCCGAAGAAAATATGTTTCTCATCATCGAAGTAAGAGATCAACTGTTTTTCATACCCAGTGTTCTTGGTGATCCAACGAAAATAGAATTTTTCGGCATAAAAGAATTTTTTTCTAAATGTAACAACTGTTTTTTCACTGAACTTGTATTACTTTTACAATTGCCCAAAATATTCCGGAATTATCATTAAGAAACGAAATTGAACTGCTTGTCGTGAATGAAACAACCACTGAAAAAATGCAAATCAAAATCATAAACACCAATTTAATTCTATTTCAATAAGTTTTTAAATCAAATTAGATGTTCGAAATATCCCCAATTTTGACGAATACATTCTCGAACACGATTGTTAAATCATTCGGCCACTCTCTGGAGAATATTTGGCGTTATACTCCTAAACGCTTCTGTAATTCTCTCCATCATATTTTCCCTGGTTATTGGAGGGTCTCGATATACCCTCTCTTTAACATACCCCCACAAAAAAAATCCAATCTATTCAAGTCCGAAGACCTTGGAGGCCATCTTACAGGACCGCCAAGGCCTATACAATAGCCCTCAAATCCATCATTTAAAAAATCGCGGACATTGCCGCTGTAGTGTGCTGATGCCCCATCGTGTTGGAACCACATATTGTTTTCTATGTTTGGGGGAACATTAATAAGCAAATGCTCCAGGTCATGCTGCAAAAAATTTGAATAACGTTCGCCGTTCAAATGTTCTTGGAAAAAAAAGGGTCCGATCACATAATCATCAATTTTACAACCCCAGACATTTAGAGACTAACGATGTTGGTGGTCAACAGTTCTCATGAAATGAGTATTTTGAGTATCATAATAATGAAAATTATGCCGGTTCACATCCATTCTTATGAAAGGTGGCCTCAACAGAGAAAAGTACCCCACTGAAAGAATTCGGTTGGTCTGCTATTTTATTTAAAGACCATCTATAAAAATCTAATCTCCGCCCGAAGTCCAGGGGCTCCAACTGTTGGTGGAGTTGAACATGAAAAGGATGGAACTTTTCCTTCCTCAAAATTCTTGATACAGATGTCTGACTAATGCCCAAGTCTCGACTAACATATCTTGTACTAACATGAGGATTCTCTACTGCGCTCAAAACAACCTGCATGCTATTCTCTGCATTGAGTACACGCTTAGCTCTCATTCTTCTCATATCCAACTTGTCCATTTCTTTCGTAGGCTAATTTCACATATGTTTCGTTATCTTGTCCCTAAATTTTTTTAATAATATTCATGCAGAAATTAAAATTCAACTTGAAAAAAAATCTACAATCATATCAATTTTTTAGATTCAACCGTTTTCAGACCGAACAAACCTGATTCCTCTCATCCTATTCAACATAAATTAGCTGCCTTTAATTCTTTGTTTCGCAGAGCTTTCACATCGGGCCAAAAGCCGCCGCGATTTTTTTCCTGAGGATAAGAGCCTGAGGAAGTTCCGTGCCAAATTTTGAGCCCTCAGCTCAAACGGTGGAGCCCTGAGGATTTTTCGAAAATTTTCGAAACGACGAGATTTCTCCGAAATCGGAAACTTCAGTCTTTCGGAAGGCAATCGGAACGATCGATCGAGTGAAAATTCAGAAAGAGAGCCCAGAAAAAGCGAAAATAAAAAAGGGGTCGATATTTCGCGAGTGGAGGGGACAATTTCGTCGGACTTTTATGCCTATACAAATTCGCGTTCGATCATTTCAAAACCTGGACAAGGAGCAAGCCTCGAGTTTCGCATGTTGCGTCTCAATGGTTTCATTCTCGTTAAACGACGGGAAAACTGGAGTCTTCGATTCATTGAAGGGCTATCGGCTGACTTCTGCAAAATTTTGCTCCATTTTCCTCATTCCGAATATGTCTGGCGGCCATAAATTAACTAATGTCGAGCTGTCAAAATAAGTGGTTTTCTTGCATCCGTCCTACTTATACGGGGTTACCGAAAGAATGGATTCGGGTGTCGAACGATTTCTACATATCTCGAGATCGGATCCTCTAAGAGAAATCATTACTCTACAACTTATTTTTCGCATTTAGGACAATTTTTGAGACTTAGAATTTCGGAAAAAAGAACGGAAACACGGGGAGGAGCCAGTCACTCTCCTACCGACCCTTAGATCGCTACTCAATGTCGGAAGTGAGCTGTACCAATGTGTAAAATTTAATGCTGTCTCTCTTTTTATTGAAAATATTGAGATGCAAATAGTTAGTAACTTTTATTATCACCAACATATTTTCGGTACTACCAACATCTAGAATATAGTGTTCTCTCTCTTTTGAGTGACAATCGTATCTAACCTTATTTCATTTAGTCTTATATTCGATTTGTCAAAATAAGCAATTCTAATTTTATTTGAATGAAAAGTTTGACGAAACTTGAAATAAACTTTTGGAGGAAAGTGAACGTAGTTTGTTTATTTTATCCATTTTTATGTATATTTTGTTCAAGGAAAGAAACGACAAACTTTAAAATTTCATAAATTTAACATTTTGTGGTTAATTTGAACTAAACAATTGTTTGTTTGTTTTTTCTATGAACCTACAGTTTATAGTGGATGATTTTTTGTTCAAGGACAACATCCATGACTTGAACCCGGATTTGAACCAAGCACTTCGGCTAAGCATATTCCTACATACTTGCTCACTAACCGTGCAGCTACCGGGGCGGTCTAACCTAAATAATGTGATTCAAACGGAATGTTATAATAAAAAGGAGTTAAGGAGACTTACAATAATGTTTAAAAGGTAACTGAATGTAATTTGAGGTTTATTTATGTATTTAAATGTATATTTTTTCAGCATGCTCAAGAAATGTAGTTCACATATTTCATTTTTATTTCATAGTTATTTCAACCTCTATGCGTTGAAAAATGTCCTGGAATTACTAGGATTTTTTAGCGAATCAATTGGGGGATCTAACAAAATGATGGATATCCTTTGAGTTGCTAATAATAAGTATTGATCTCTTTTGTATACATTTTCTGGAAAGAACCCGATAGGGTTTTCATTGGGTCATTTAGAGTATGTATTATATGAATATTAAAAGCTATACACTAGAAGCTATAATATCTGTATTAAAATATTTCAAAGTGTATGTCAATAAGACAGTGCTATTTCAATGTGTGAACCAAAGTAAATAAGATCTCAAATTTACAAAAAAGGTAATTATTGTGAGTTACTTCTATTCTCAGGAAATTTTATCAAGGTTGTTGAATGAATGACAGGAATTCCTCATTGATTTGAAGTTGAAATTTTTTCTGTTATAGGTTTATGATAGTGGGAAACATGATGTTCAAATAAGTAGAAGTTGCATAGGAAGTTTCATCTTGTACAACCACAACTTTCTATCAAGATTTATGATAGTCACAGGAAACATGCTGCTGCTTATGTGAATCATATATCGGAAAAAAAACTACTACTTGGAAAATGCTATACAATTTGACAATTTTTGTTATAGGTACTTGTACTATAGGTGTTTTATATAATTGAATGAGTACGTTCATCACATCATATGGAAATATGAAGTTATTTTAATGCAATTTCTTCCCTTCATTTTCATTTCATAGTATATTATAAAGTTTCACAAGAAAATGAATTGAAGAGGAGTAAAATTGAAATACAGAAATTTCAATTATTAGAGAGCAAGTTTAGGAGAAGCTGACTGCTTGAAACCAACTGCCAACTCGACAGTTAAGGATCTAGGAAATTAACATTTACAAGAAATAGTTTCACTGAAACTGATATATAGTTAACATTATTGTATTGTATATGAGGGTCCATAATGTAGTTTACAAATTTGTGGATCTCATTTCTGCTTTCCACATGAACACTTCAATTCAGAAGATGTTTGTTCTATCTGGTAGACAAATTGTGTGAATTTTGACCAATTTGAATTTAAAAAATAGTTACGTATAGGGCAATCACATAAGGTGAAATTTGTATGTATTCAGTAGTGTTCCTTTATTTGATTACTAATTTTCTGCTTTTGTCTTTTGGATACTCCCAAGAAATTTTATTTTGAGAAGGACTTTTATTTATCTGATCTAATACGAATCAGAACTGTTGAGTGAAAATTAAAATTTGAAACTACAGATCTGCATATATCGATCTTCCTGAAGTATATATTTAATACTTTTGGAACTGAAAATTTAGAATATTGTGGATTAATATTAGAATTGTTGATGATTGAATTTCTATGCCTAAGAGGTGATTGCACAATTTGTTTATTTGAATCAATGTTAGAATGTTTTTAGTTTCATGTTATGCTGGCTCAATTGTAGAAAATTGAGATTTTCAAATTGAATATATCTCTTTGAATTGGGATAGTAGTGAGTAGTGTTGAAATATATGTGGTTGATGAATCAGTATCCATAAAACAATACTGGAAGCTGCGTTACCCTAAGGATGACTGAGATAATATATGAGTAAGTTCCATGTAACATAAAAAGCTATTAAGTATAAATATGAGTAATGAAGTGAATATCATAAGGCGTTCAGTATAGATAGAGTTGGATATGACAATGCGTTCAGTATATAGTTTCTAGGGGTTAAGTATATTAGGCGTTCAGTATATAAGGCGTTCAGTATATTAGGCGTTTAGTATATTGGCTAAGTATATTAGGCGTTTAGTATATAAGGCGTTCAGTATATTAGGCGTTTAGTATATTGGCTACTCCGATATAAAAGGCGATCTTAATGGGCTCACTAGTATATAGTTAAGTCTAGAAAACTTATTGAGTTATCAGTTTTAACTTCAATTGTAAATTTTCAATGATCGTGAGTTTTATTAGAAAGTTCAAAAATGTATCTAATTGTCTATTTGGGCCATGAAAACGAACCAAGTCCCAATGGACAATGGACAATGGCTAAGTCGCTGTTCAGTATTGTTGTGTTTTCTAAGTTATCCATAAAAATTTCTGACAATAGAGGGCTAAGTGGCGAATATATACTAAATGAAATCGATTTATTTTGGCATAATGCAAGCGCAGGTTTATGCTCGGTCTAGAAAAACGACCTACACTTGTGAATTTGGAGTTGGTGCAATCAACCCCTATTTCCAGCATCCCCAACTCAAAAATCATTCGATCGAAAATAGGTCAAGTGGCACCTCGTTGGAAAGGTATTTCAATTTTCTCTTCGAATTTGGTATTTTCGAAATTCAGAATCAGCATACAGGGTGTCCCGGAGCAGGAACACTGAAAACCCAAATAACTTTTTGAAACTGGTTCAT
The DNA here is from genome assembly GCA_013387265.2 of Cryptolaemus montrouzieri. NCBI lineage: Eukaryota > Metazoa > Arthropoda > Insecta > Coleoptera > Coccinellidae > Cryptolaemus > Cryptolaemus montrouzieri. The sequence goes on along the minus strand of JABFTP020000001.1, from coordinate 41,863,008 downwards.
TTGGTATAATACGAGAACATGTTTATGTTTGATTCGAGAATAAGACTCTCTTGCGTGAATATGGAATTTTGCAATCAATCTCTTCCATTCAGCATCCCCAACTCAAAAATCATAGAAGTGATTACAGGTTGAGTGGCAAAGTTCCAGAAACATTTTTCTATTTTCTGAATCACTGAGGCATTGGTTTCAGTTTGGCAATCGAGGTTTTCTGGCGTGAGGATCAGGATGAGGGATGATGGAGAAACTGATTGGATGCTCATCTAAACAGGAAAACGAGATTTATTGAACTTGTATTCAATTGAAAACAAAAACTAACTTGATTATTACAACAATTGTTCAAAATGACCTCCGCCCACCTCCATACAGTTATACAGACGATTTTCGAACTCTCTTCTCACATTAGCGAAAACTTCAGGAGTCAAAAGTCGGCATTCTGTGATAACCCTCATCCGCAGCTCCTCCAGGTTTTCTGGTCTTGTGGCATAAACTTTAGATTTTAGATGGCCCCACAAAAAAATCTAGGGATTTAAATCTGGTGACCTGGCTGGCCACTCAACAGGTCCTCTTCTACCAATCCACCTTCCTGGGAAATTTTCGTCTAAATATTGGCGCACCCGAGCATCATAATGCGGAGGAGCACCGTCTTGTTGAAAACGCATTTCGTCCTCAGAAAGAGTTGGATCGTTCTGTAAAATTTCTGTCAATCTAGGATGTATGTGTTCCTCTAACAACTGTAGGTAGCCATTTCCATTCAGATTACCCTCAATGAAGAAAGGCCCAACTAGATGATTGCCAAAATTTCTGCCCAAACGTTCAACTTCTGAGGCCTTTGCGTGTGGGCCTCTCTAAACCTCTGAGGACTCTGGGTGTCCCAATATCGACAATTATGTCTATTCACTTCACCACTGAGCATAAAGGTGCTTTCATCAGGAAAACAGATGTTATTCAGAAATTTTGGATTAGCGTTTAGGTTTTACTTAGATTTTCACAAAACTGTAAACGACGATCTGGATCATCTTCGTTTATTTCATGCACTAATTTTACCTTGTAGGGTGAAATTTGTGTTGTTTCACGATTCTATGGACAGTTGTAGCTGATACACCAGTCAGACGAGATAGTTTTCTGATCGAAGTAGTATTCTCCATTTGTAGATGACCCACTACTGCCACTTCCGTTGCCTCATTTCTGACAGGACATGCCACTTCATGTTTTTGTTTGCCACCGAACCCGTAGCTAGGAATTTGTCAACCAAATATTTAACGTACTGGTGACTGACTCCCTTTCTCTTTCAGGATGGTTCCTATCGAATATCCCTGCCGTTTCTTTGGCACAACTGTTATTTCGAAAATACGTCGATACAATTTCGACCCTTTCCTCAGTGGAATAAACCATTTTCAGATTAATTTCAACTGACGAACAACAACAATAATGAGGAACTGATCTGAATAATAATAATATTTCATTGCAAAATGAGAAATAACAGATGACTGCACGCCAGATGGAAATGAAAAAATGTGACCATTTTCAATGCAGAAATCAGCTTTATTTCTTCGTAATTGATGCTCAACACATCGTACCCCAATACTTTTAACAGTTTCGAATTAATTTTAGTTGATAATTTCAAATGACGATATTGAATTTTTCGAAAGCGACATCCTGTATGGAGAGCCGAACTGAATGAAATGCTTAAATCATTCTGGAATTCAAAAACCTTTCTGAAGATATGCCACTTGAATTATTTGTATGATTTTCAAGTTGGGGATGCTGAATGGAAGGGGTTGATTGCAAAAATTCTATAACCACACAAGAAAGTCCTATTCTCGGATCAAACATGTTCTCGTATACCGAAATGAACCAGTTTCAAAAGTTATTTGGATTTTCAATGTTCTTGCTTCGGGACACCCTGTATGATGATTCTGAATTTCGAAAATACCAAATTCAAAGAGAAAATTGCAGTACCTTTCCAACGAGGTGCCACTTGACCTATTATCGATCGAATGATTTTTGAGTTGGGAATGCTGGAAATAGGGGTTGATTGCACCAACTCCAAATACACAAGTGTAGGTCGTTTTTCTAGACCGAGCATAAACCTGCGCTTGCATTATGCCAAAATAAATCTATTTCATTTAGTATTTGGGATTTCCAGGAATTCAACTTCACCCTTGGTTGGGACACCCTGTATGTTAATTTAAAATTCTAAAATGACAAATCAAGGTGGAGAATTGACAGACCTTTTCAGTAAGGTGCCACTCGACCCTTATTCCTATGATGAATTTCAAAGTTAGGGTTGCTAGGGTAGGGGTTGATCTGAGAAGTTTCGAATTATTTCGAAAATGCTCCCCTCGAAACGAAAATCGACGTGTCTTGGTGTTTTTCGCTAATGTTACTCATTTCGGAGTTATAGGGGGTCAAATTTTCGCTGGAACACACTGTATAGGAAGTCTTGACTTTTGAAACTGGAAATAATTAAGGTTGTAATATGTTTTAATAGGTTGCAAAATTTAAAGTACATATGTGGAAATAGAATGGTATAAAGTAAAGTTGGAATACAAAGGTTCATTCAATTTTATTATTTTATCACCTGTTTGAAGTGAAAATATCATAGAAATGATAGAAATAACCATAATTATAAATAACAGCAATATATTGAAACTCTCATGGAAAAATCAATAGTTCATGTTCACTTCGAACTGAGGCGATTTGTGTATATTGTGAATTATCGAGACATTACTAGTATGCCTAAAATAAATGGTGTTTATAACTGGATCATCCCACGCGAAGAACTTCGAATGGATATAGACGCAGTGTACAGGGTGGACGAAATTCCATGTTTTAGTACGGCAGCTATGTGAAATACTATAAAGAAAAATGATCCTCCGCTCTCAAGTTATTGATCAAAATTGATTTTAGCTATCTACCCTATTGAAAATAGGTAAAAATCATTTCTACATTTTACAGGCGGTTTTATGAATAGGATGCAGGGACGTATTCGAAAAATTTGTTTGTCCGAATGGTTTCTGAGCTATGAGGCAAACTTTTGTTTTTTCAATTACGAACTATAGGTGGTTCTGGTATCAATAAGGAGGATTATTTTTTTCCTCTCCAACTTTATATCACATGCTGTATCGGTTCATTTCACAAATGCATTCTTCAAGAAATGAAAAAATCATATCTTTCCATTCGGAACATAGCAATATTCACAATTCTATGAGAGAAGAGGTTCGGCTATGAGCGTCAATGATCCTATTTATTTAATTCGTCTTCACTTCTTAGAACAATGAATTGAATCAAATAAACAAATATCGAACATTCTTTAAACAAATCCCCAAAACAAATCCCCAAATTTTGTTTTAGCTCATCCATGTTATTCGATTTTATTCGATGCAATAAATTCTCAACATGCCTACAGAGGAGGAAATCTAGGGAATCAGATCTGGAGAACGGGCTGGCCATTCAAGAGGTCCCCTTTTCCTATCCAGTAATCACCGCAATCCCAGTCCAGCAGTTGGGTTACGGTTCATTTCTGGTGTGGCGATGTATCGCCATGCTGAAAATAAATATTTGCTCTTGGCAAATGGAATTAATCTAAATAACCTTCCACTTCATTCTCATCTGTTATACGAAGGTAAGTTTGACTATTGAGGATGTCGTCAAAAATAGTGTCCGCCAATACACGATCATCCAAAGAAGCGCACCACAATTGAAACCGTATCACCTTTGTTTCTGAATATTCAACTGTCGATGCAAATTGGCATCTGACTTACGGTGCTCATTTCACCTATTGATAATTCATTTGTGATGTAAACTTCATCGATTCATAAAATCCGTTGATAAAATTCTGGGTTTTCTTCTATTTTTTCATGGTTCCAGTAACTGAAATTGAGTCGTCATTGATTATCTCCAGGCTGGAGGATTTGCTATTTCCTCATCCTGTAGGGTCTGAATTAATTCTCTTTGAAAATTCTGTGGGCCATTGACTTCGGAATGCCATAGTTCAATTGCCATTTCACAGCTTGAAGTTTCAGGTTGGGCTATTGCTGCTCCTAAAACGTCGACGATAGTATCTTCTCTATCATAAATTTCATATATTTTGCTCTGTTGTGCTTTGAAGGAGCCTCCAGGAATTAAATTGTCATTCGGTGTCTTGGAAAAAGACTTGTACGGCTGTCCCCTCTCAGGGATTCTATATAAATGAGATTCTTCCGCAGCATCCGAATAATACCGATTCTGTATATAACATTTCAACATCTCATACTCTTCGTAATTTTGAATTTGAAGAGCCATAAGTTATGAGTAGTAATTTTCGAAGCAGATAGAAAAGAACGACTTATGACATAAATAATTCTTCTCACAAAATCAATACTATTGAATGAATATTGCATTTGTTTCAAACACAGAAATGAACGAATCCAAATCAATAAGATTGAATAGTTAAAATCTATTTTCTAAGGGTGAATTCTAATGTTTTCAACACAATGAAAATGAATAGGATCTTTGACAAACCTCTTCTACCATAGAGTTGGGAATATCTGTGATATTCCGAGTGAATAGATATGAATTTGCGATTTTTTCATGCAAGAGGCTGATAATGAGGGAATTAATGAGTCATTCATATATATTTGGAATTAAAAATGATAATCCTTCCTATTGAAGCCAATATCATAGTTCGTATTTGAAAAAAAAACAGAAGTTTGCTTCATAGCTCAGAAACCGATCGGCAGAAAAATTTTTCAAAAACGTCTCTGCATTCTACTCAAAAAAGTGCTTGTAGAATGTGAAAATAAAAACCAGGTCAGTCAAAAACTAGAAAAGATAGCTGTAATCCGTTTTCACCAAGCGATACTTCACGTCATCTCAGCTGTTGCTTCTATATAAGGCGCAAATTAGACCCGCTTAGGAATATTGTTCCTATGTATGAGGATCTGCGCCTAAATATTCGTTGCGGCTGTTGGATAGTGTGCAAAAATGGGCTGTGCGCCTCATCGACCACCTAGTGATCACCTTCAATCGCCAACCGCCGGATCTCAGAAGACAAGTTGCTGATCCTTCTCTGTTTTACGATACTTCCACGGAAGATGGTCCAAAGATCTGAAAGACCTTGTTCCGGGAAAACTCATGTTTTGCCGCAACACTAAGCTGGCAAAGAGTATTCATCATATGGCGGTACATTTAACGACCCATCGAACCTCTCTCTATAAGAATTCCTTCGTTTACATGGCCAGTAAGCTGTGGAACTCGCGTCCGTCAACATCTTCCCAACATCCTACAATTTGGCTCTTTTCAAGAAGCGAGTAAACAAACACCTCAATTCTTCCCAGGTGCTCACTTATTTGGTGTAACAGTTTTGCCTATTCCTGGGAAGCACGCTAAAAAAAACCGAGTTTTTCTAAAAAATCAAGCACGAGAGAGGAAGGGATAATTTTCCTCTATCTACAATCTACGTATCAAATAGCTGCCGTACCAAAACATCGAATTTGGTCCACCGTCTACAGGTTGTCCGCGCTAAAGTGCCTATTACAAGTATCTGAGGAACGGGTGTATCGATTAATTTTCAATTCCGCAATTCTGACCAATATCACTTCCTTTTCACCGAACTTCGACTACAACTTCGCTATTTCAAATAGCATGAGGTACTTTTCAATTTTTTTAAAGGAGGAAGTCCTTTTTCAAGCACCTCTTGTTACGAAATGTTCTGGCTAAAATTAACCACCATTGAACTAAGTTTTTGCATCCAAATGTTCGAAATTATAGTGTCATTTTCTTTGCCCAAATAAAAGTGACTCGGATTTGAGTAAGATTATGACTCTTTTTGAGTTTGAAGATAAAAGTGTTGTTTTTGAAATCAACGTACCATCCGATGCTGTTTTACACTGGGTGATCCACCAGTGGCGCGGTGCTCTGTTGCTCGTACACTCTTGAAGATTTCATTTCTGTTCAAACGGTATTGTATTCAGAAAGTAAAAATCTACTTCAGCAATTTATTTTTAAGTAAGCAGGGTATCCCAATTTTCTATAAAGAAATCTTGGGAGTTTTTTCAGATTGGAAGACCACTTTTATGTTGAAGATTCGAGAGCGACCTAAATTCTGCTATAATGTCTTTATGTAATAAGTTTTTTGGTGAGTAGTTTCGTCAAAATATTTTTCTTTCGTGAAAAAAGGCTCTCACATCATCGCATGCTCCTTCGGCCAGAGATGATGAATACTTTTTTCCTTTCGTTTTCTTATTGCACAAGCTTCATTGATGAATTGAAATAAATTATCCTTATTCCATACAGGAGTGACTCAAAAAAATTATTGAATATTGTAATTTCAAAAATATCATATCTTGATTTTTACAAATGGACCACCCTATATTTCATTACTCATGTCAGAACATAAAATATTGTGCTATATTTTTGCAGCAGTAATCTCATCTTTGTCTTCAATCATTTTCGAATTATTCCATTATTTGTTAAAATTTTTGATGAAAATTCTACAAACTGTATCGAACTCATCATCATGCTTCATTATTCGCACAGAATTTTTTTTTCTGTAATGAATGTAAAAAAGAGTAAAACATTGAACCTGAACAATATAATTCTTTCAGAAAATGATGAAATCAAGATTTGTGCCTTCTGTCAGGTATCCGGACATATCATATTCTGCATTTTACATGGTGAACTTATCAGTGTTTCGTCATTGAACCTTCTTATAGTGAGGTTTGAACCCAATTTTCTCAACTGACTGCCATGAAGTTCTCCAATGAAGAAATGCTTGTTATGATTTTTATTCTGGGTGAGTGTGATAGAAATTCTTTGTTGGCAAGTAGAGTTTATGCATAAAGGTTTACTGATAGGAAGCATCTTGATGCAAGATGCTTTGAAGAACTTCAAATTAGATTTATCGAAATAGGTAATATCGATTACAAAAAACATAAAAAACCAAAAACTGCTACAGATGAAAACAACCAGTTATCACTTTTGTTGACAGTGACAGAGAACCCCTATAAAAGCCAAAGAGCCAAAGAAAGATTTCCCCGTCAAGTCAAACCTCCATACGGAGAATCTTGAATTGAGTGAATAAATTTCATGCATATCATGTATAGCTACATCAGGAACTGAACAATCAAGACTATGAAAATCGAATCAATTTTTCAATTGGGCAAGTGACAAAGTAACGAAAAATCCAAATATGTTTAGCAGATTTCTTTTCTGAGACGAGGCATTTTTCCACAAGAATGGGCTCGTTAACAGACACAACTTTCATTATTACGCCACGGAAATTCCACACCTCATGAGACAAATAGATGCATCGTTGGTCCTTGAATGTATGGTCCGCTATAGTAGATGCATATTTAATTGGGCCGCACTTTTTCGACGGGCACCTCAATAGTGAAATGTATTTAGATTTTCTGCAAAATCATCTACCAACGTTACTTGCCGATGTACCAGACCATATAAGACAAGATTCGTGGTTTCAAGGATGGAGCACCGGCACATTACTCACATCAGGTTAGAGAGCATTTGAATCAATTAATTCCAAACAAATGGATAGGAGGTGGTGGTCCTGTCAGAAGGCCAGCTAGGTCTCCGGACCTTACACGTCTAGATTTTCTCTTGTGGAGTTATATTAAGGGCATTGTTTACTAGATTCCTTTTTCAACAAAGTTGGATATGAGACAAAGAATAGTCGACGCCTTTCGGTCAGTTAATCCACAAATGTTGTCGAGAGTTCAACGGTCTTTCTTGAGAAAGACTGGGTTGAGTCTACAAAGAAACGGGCAACATTTCGAACACTTATTGAAATAGTTCAACACCTTGTAGATCATCTCACCAAAAACCAAGCTATTACGTATTTCATACACCTTCAAATACCTCCATTTCTCTGATCAAGTATGATGATATGTACCAATAAACTCTTTTTTGCAACATCTGATTTTATTATTTTATATACTTTTTATTTTGAAAATGGTCGAAGATAAACATAAGTATACTTCTACAAAAATATGGCACAAAATTTTATGCGTTGACATGAATAATAAAATTCAGGGTGTTCCATTTGAAAAGATCAAGATATATTTTTAAAATTACAATATTCAATTATTTTTTGAATCACTCCTGTATAAAATGAGAATAATCAATTTCAATTCATCAATGAAGCTATCCATGGGCAATAAGAAAGCAAAAGGAAAAAAGTATCCATCCTCTCTGGCGAAGGAGCATCCGATGATGCGAAAGCTTATTCACATGAATTTTTACGGAAAAAAAAATTTTGTGGCGAAACTACTCACCAAAAAACCTTATAACTTAAAGACATTATAGCAGAGTTTAGGACGCTCTTGACTCTTCCACAAAAAGTGGTCTTCCAATCTGAAAAAAACCCCTCAAGATTTTTTCATAGAAAATTGGGACACCCTATTTACTTCAAAAGAAATTGTTGAAGTAGATTCTTACTTTCTGAATACAATACCGTTCGGACAAAAATGAAATCTTCAAGAGTGCACGAGCTACAGAGCACCGGGCCAATGGTGAATCACCCTGTATATTAGCTGCTCAAGAATCACTTCTCTACTTTTCTACTCAATAAAACTAAAATGTCTAAGGGACGTTCTTCTCAAATATTAGTATCATAATCTTTTTATTCTGTTAGAACCATACTTTAAATTAGTATTGATTGTTATTTGGTTTTCCTAAAAGGGCTCGTTGTCGTTTCATTCCCGATTTTATCGAAAATCTGCAGTGCCGTCAGAAAATTGAATTTTCAGGCCATGGAATGTGAAAACAGTCAGAGTGGATTAATCACGATGCCAGTTTCTATGTTCCGCAGTATTCGATTTAAGCTTCTATAAATTTCAGTCTCAGTTTGAGGTTTGGAAATTTTTTAGAAATAGTTATAATACTTATTTTGTTTGTGTATAATTTTTCGTTTAATGAAATGGCAAATTAATATTCAAAAGAGAGTATTATGAATCAATTCATCATTCATGGTCAATTCCAACAAATTATAAGTCGAACTTGCGTAACATTCAACGGAATGTACACGAATTTACGATTAATTTTCAGAAAAAAATTCAGAAAATTACCAGATCTTATCACCTGTGAAATAAGGAAGACAGAAATCAGTAGCGTTAGCTCACTTCGAACGATATGGATATCACTGTCAACATAGACAGCTCAGTAAAATTCAAACCATAATAAATGTTCAAATTGTTTTCTGAACATTTTCAATCCGCAAACGCATAGTTGCATCTTGCACTTGAAAGAATCGATGCTGTCAAATGCACATCCTAATTATAATTAAAAATTAAACTTTGTTCTGTAGGTACCCTGATAAATAAAAAATATATAATTTTCATCAGCATTTAACCCTATATAAATCTGAAACAGATTTACTTAAAAAACCTAAATTTTCTACATCATTTAAATTTACTTTATGAATTAAATATTGACATTGGTTTTGGTACAACAAACTGAATACATTGAAGCTAAAACTATGTTGGAAATTTCGCTCCCCTGTTCGATGTGGATTATCGGCGGCTTAGATATGAAAATTATGTCGATTAAAAATACCTTCCCTCGAAAATTTGGGACCGTCAGTCCATGTAATTTTTTTAAGAAGTCTGGGTGTTCTTGGATGTGAACCATCAACATATCGCATAAATTAATCCTAACCACCGCGTCTCCTGGATTCATAGATGATATTAATGAGAATCAGGGGTGGAAATTACTTTTGTCCAAAATTTCATTAATTGATGTACGTATCATTCCAAATATGCAACAGTAGCCCGCGCAGACGCATACGGATTGGCATAAAAATAACCTGAGACGGTAAATGCAATGTCGTCAGCGTTGATAATGAAAACTCATTTATTGAAATGGATAGTTATGATTTTCTCAGAAAAATGAATTGTTATCTCCATTTTACTAGTAATACATTATAGAAAATATTTTGACAGGTATTGGCACTTATAACAACTGCTGTAGAATAATGACAGTTCCATTGGATCCATTACTCAATACTTCCATCATTTCTATTATGGCGTTAGATCTGTGGTTCTGTTTGTTGAAATGGACCTATGGTTCTCAAGCGTTGACAGCCGTTATTTGTCATCTTGTGAACTGTCATCCCCCAACATTATTCGCTTGAATTAAATCAAAAACTCAGTGGATTCATTTAAGAGCAGGCATCTGATTATGATAGAATTAGTAGCGGCTATAAAATATAAAATGAATTGTAAATATGCATCTGCAATTTTGAGGTGCAAAATTTCACGTTCATATATACAAAGGTAATTGAATTACAGACTTTAAGTGCTCTGTGATGAATTCCTCACTCTTTTCTTCATATTTCATTTATCTATATATTTGGTACGTTAATCACATAGGAATGATTAGTATTATTACTAAACAATTTTCTCTTGAAGAAGGTTGATTTATCGAGAAAGAATATTTCAGTATGTAGTTCACTTTTCTTCAGTTATACCCAATAATTCGACCCAGATTTATATTACTTCGAATCACCAAATAAATCATCTGAGGCAGATATATGAAAAAATATTCTGTACTGTATAGTGTGTTAGTTAGTCGTTAAATAAGATATATACTTGCTTTACGGCCTATTATTTTCCCCAATATTGGTACAAATTGCCTGGAAACATGTGAAATATAAATATAACGCGCAATCTGTACGAATTTACGAAAATCCCCACTATAACAAGCAAAATATTACTTGGCAAATACGACACTCTATCTCAATTTACTTTCCAGCCTCTTTATCACTATGTAATGTTCGTTTTTATTTTTGAACACCATCAAGGAGGATTTATTAAGAGAATATTGGCTTGGTTGGCTAGAGAACATTTTATCTTATTCATCTGTATTGAGTTCTGAGAAAATTCAAATCAATCCATCCAAAATGATTAAACGTTCATATTTTGATATCTTTTTATTCTATGATTAATTGCGAAATGCGGAACTCAATTCTGTACTGAATTGCATGATGTATTTTTTTACTGATCGTAATAGTTGACCGAGCTAAAAATACCGGCAAATGTGACCACTATCGTTCTATTCTAACGTCGTATAATAGGGATATTAGAATAGAAAAATAATAGTCCTGGAGCCAGTTCTGCGAGGAGGTAGAAAGACAGAGGATCTTTAAGGGGTTCCGATAGACAGTACACGAATTCTGAAAGAGGGACGCGAGAACACGCTTTCCAGGTTGTCGGTTTCTTTATTTTTTTGATAGCTGTAACACCGTCGCCGAAAAAGGTCTTGCTAAAATACCAAAACAGGACATTTGAAAAGCAAGAACGACCATCTATCCAGGAGCAGTTCAGTCGGCGATTCGTTCTTTTAAGCCACTCAAGGCTCCTGAGGAAGGTGGCATCATGTCTGCTTTGCTACAGCAAGGATTGGACGTCTTTCTACCATACCTCTTCAGTCTCAAAGTCGACTTTGGCCTGAAATTTAGTCCCAACTAGCTTGCGGAAGTTTCGGTTATGAACATCTCTAAGGTTGTTAAATCGCACTCATAACCTTAATCATTCAGACCGATAAGTCTCAAGGCGTTCATTCTTGAAACCCTGTAGGAAGTGTTAGATGGATTCATCCGAACCGATGTGTTATCGCTGAAGCCTCTGATAGAACATAAAAACGCCCTTCAAAAAGATGAATCAACTAATCTGGCACTCAACAACCTGGTCGGGAGGATCACCCAGTCTGTCCACTGCAAGTATTCTTCACTTAGGTCTTTACGCAGAGCTTCGAGAGCCAGAAGAGTACCAAATGTTATTGCGGAATGGATTAGCAACATCATAAATGCCAGACTGATCAGCACTTGCCTAAAAAGAGGAGTAGCTAGTTTTGTGGCTGACAGGTACTATTCTCATGGAAAAGTATTATCCCCTCTGCTGGTTGATGACCTTCTGACAATAATCGACTTACTGGATGCTTATATACCAGTGTATACTGACTACACAGTCACAGCTGTGAGTGTGATGAACTTTGCATATACTCCCACAAAACCATTCACCAGGAAAAATAGGATATTCGTTTCTGCCCCGATCCTTGGTGGAGCGCTTATTCCAGTTGTGGAGAAAGCAAAATGTCTGGAGGATACCTTGGATAGTAAGATTATGTGGAATTCGCACCTGGAAAATATAATACATGAGGCTAGACATTCCTTAAGGGCAAGTCAGATTCCATTACTTCTTCTGAAGTGGAACAAGTATGTTTAGCTTCATGCCCGACGCTTCACAGTCTATAATCGAAGACTAATTAATGCTGAGTATGAAGTCTGACATAGCAAAAATGCCCAAAACCAACATGAAACTGGCATTCAAGATGATCATTCCCAGCAGACAGGACTTCGATCAGCTCCAAGGACTCTCTAGTTGAGGACCACTGTTGGTATACAGACGGCTCCCCAACTACAAAAGGTGTTGGAGATAGTGTATATGGTCGAGATGCCACCAAAAACAGTCAGTTTGTTTTGGCTAGCTTGCAACTGTTCTTCAAACGGAAATATTCGCTACGAACCACTGTTCTAACCTTGCTTGCGAGGGCTTAACAAGTAGGTCAATAAAAAGCCAAGGTGCGCTGAAGGCATTGGCATCTGACACCTGCCCGTCATTTATGGTGCAGGAATGTGCCTCCATCCTTGATTGATTGACGAACCTTGAAGTAGACTATGTGAAAAAGATATAGAATCAATGGAACACGTTATGTGCTCGTGCCCAGCTGGAAACTAAGTCACACTGAAGGAATTTGCTATCCTTAACAAGAAGAAAGGAGCTTGCTGAAGAAATTGATCACAGTAGGAAAGTCAAAAGATAACTGGTTTACTTAATTGTAGTATAACTGATCAAGGGTATGTTTTCTTGCAGAAGGCTTCGTGTTTTCGTTGGAAAAGAAAGTTATAGTCTTCGAACTTTTAAACTTTTAATGATAGAATATTCAATTTATATATGATCCTAAATCTATTTCTATAGATTTGTTCATTCCCTAATTTGTCGAAAACTGAGTATCTGTATCGATTATTGTTGTTATGCTCAGCCATAATATCGTAAGACTCTTCTCTTCGATCCAAGTCCTGATTATTCTATTCATTAAATAATTAAATTTTGTACGGATGGATCTTATATTTATGAACAATTCTGAAAATCGTAAATGGGTCAACAGCGAAAACTGCAGAAATTAGTCGTACTGATTACGCGTTCGGCTTAAGTTGGAACCAATATTGCCACAGTTGCTGCTCCATTGTTTACAATTCTAATGGGCACCCTTCTTTCATCCATTACTGAACCCTTCGCAATAATTTTGATATCAATTATATTACGCACTTTTGTCGAATATTCAAAATGTATTTGGTTAAGTATTCGTGCAGACACAGGAACAATTTTGATTACGGTAATGAAGGCAAGCCAGATGAACACATTTTTGTATAATGTACACTATATTTATATGAATTTTAAAGTTTGATCCCATCAGCAAAGTATTTACTCAATGATTGATTAACAATGCACCTAACGTATTATCAAATAAAGACATTGTTTCTAAGAACAAAAATCAGATATATTTGTAGTATTCATTCGCTCTTGATAAAGATACTGTGTATCGAAACGCGTTTAGCATTTAATTTTATATATTTAGTAAAATTATCGTTTACTTGTATTTGTGAAAATTGATTTCTATCACGTAAAAGCCTCGTCAATTGAATTTACAAAAATTAGGCCGAAATAAATTTTTTCATTAACCATATTTTATTTACTCATCTTGTCGATGAGCTGACAAGAATTCCTGACAGTAAAATCGATTATTCCAATACTGTTGATCTCTTTCTTGTTTCAAATCCAGATGATTTCCGTTTACAGGTTTCAGCACTCTTAGGCCACTCCAACCACAACACTGTTCCTGCAACTGGTAACTTCGTCCATCCAGTCAATAAAGATGGAACGCCTTTCAGGTAGATATGATATTCACTGAATTCGTTCTTGTAGACATGGATCTCTACATTCCAAGTCTACGAAAAAACATCTGCTCAAAAGCCTTGGTTCTCTTAAAACTTTCAAAAAGCTGACAAAGTTAAGAACAGAGCTTATGAGAACTGCAAGAAAAATCCAACGAATGAAACTAAAGCGGAATATGTTGACTATGGCGAAGGAAGTCAGCAACTACTTTTGCTAGTCGTCCTTTCCATCTTTGATTAGAGATGACGATTCTATTGCATCATCACCTGAAGCTCACCGATCTCGTTGCTAAAATGTTTCGCAAAATTCTGTTTCAGGTGCCGTGCCACCAAGCATCCCATCCAATAAAGTTTAGAGTGCATACGGTATAAAGCGCGTTCTTCAACAACTGAACTGTAAGCAAGCAGTGGGTCTTAATAGAATACCATTGATTTTTTGAAGGAATCTGTTCTAGAGTTAGCACCTGTTTTTAATAATCAGGCTTCTGGAGTATTGGAACGTTGCGAGAGTACAACTGATTCCAAAGAAAGCGAAGAAATTTTTACACCAAAATTTTCGTCTAATTGCATTGTTGCCCATTATGTCGAAAGTTATAGAAAAATGATAAACAATGAGCTTATGAAATATTTTGAGTAACTGGGTATCCTCAGTGATGAACTGTACAGTTTCCGTAGACAACGATCAACTGGCGGCCTCCTTGCATACCTTGTGCATTTGTGGACATCAACAAGATAATTAAGAATGCCCTTGATATTACAAAGTCCTTTGACAGAATTATTTGGTACGCAGCCTTGATGAATAAACTTATCACATATGGATTTCCCGTGCGTGGTTGGATTAGCAGCTTTCTCTTCAGTAGATCAATTCGGAAAGTAGTTGGTGATGTAAAAAGTGAATCTTTTCAGGATGATGCAGGAATACCACAGGGCTCCATACTCTCGCCAACTCTTTCCTGATCAAGATTAATGATCTACTCCACTCCACTGAGAAGAGAATATTTGGATTTTCGGACGATTATACTCTGATATCCTCATTTCCTAGTCAGCGTCCTATAATTGCTGAGGATTTACATTCACAAAGATACCAATAAAGCATGTCACTGAATTCAGACTTAGAAAAGACTGTTATCTTTTTCAAGTCTGCCGGTTGAACTTTGTCAACTCCAACGCGAGCTAAATGTAATCAACAACGTTCTCCAGAAAGGTAACTTAAACAAACATGCATTCGCTCGGCATCACAATCGACGCCGTAGTTTTCTGGCACGACCATGTATCAGCCCTTGCTAAATCTGCTTCTTCTGAACGCAATTTTATTTTCATGGCTAGGCAGTACTTCACATCATCATAGCAGATGATTTTATTCAAAGTAGAGGGGCGACCTGGCGTAAATACTGTTGCCATGTATGGCGCTCCACACCTTAACATTCATCACATCTGTTGAGTTATGTCCAGAAGAGACCAGTGCGACTCATCGACCTCCCGGAGATCAAGCGTGATCTCCAGCCTCTCGCTCAAATCAAATCATTTTGGGCAACCATACCAGTGCTATGAAAGGCATCGCCTCCTCCCAAGTGTTAAGAATAAAAAAAGTGCATATTTCTTTTCTCGAAAGTATAACCATTGAGCATGAAATACTCTTCCATGGCTGGTGGTGGAACTGATGAGGGAAGATGCTGTCAAGAATTTTCATCTGTTTTGTTTTTTTATTTTTATGGTTTGATGAATCAATTGTCTTTGTCAATAAACATTATTATAATTATCGTAGACTTGTACACTATCAGTTGCTAACTGGATATAATTTATCTTTCCCAGATTCTGCAATCAAAGGGAATAGGCTCGATTAAAATACACTTGACATAAATTTTCTCACTATCCTATATGAATTAAGAATTACAGCTTTTTGCAGTTCTATAATTGTATTCTTATGCAATTCTAATTTCTTAAGGCTATCATGCAAACTTTTGGGAATCAATCCAGTCGAAGAAATAATGACAGCAACGATATCTATTTTATCGAGGTGCCACATCTGCTTGATCTCAGTAGCAAGTTCTGTGTATTTGAACTTTTTCTCTTGGAACTTGTTCAGCACGTTGTTATTATTGGCTATTGCTGTTCTGGCTCTCTTATCATACACCAATATGTCCGGCCTATTATTCGTCACCATTCTGTCAGTGATAACAGGCCTATCGTAGTATAATCGGAGAGAGTCATTTTCCAATACGGGTGCCGGTTGATACTCATAATATTGCTGGAAGGTGTTGTGTGCAAGTTTCTGATGGATAATGTTGCACACTTGATTAAGCCTGTGAAGATAGTCCGTATTGGCAACTGGACGTAATATGCTGTATAGTCTCTGATCTTATATGGCATTTCCTGCAGTTATCTGTTTGTAATGTTCCGTCCTTAATTATAATTTTTTTTTTACTTATTTGTAGCGATGACTTGGTCTTGAATGCCCATAAGAAATCCTTTTGTTTCTGCGAATAGTTCTCCTTTCATCGACCATTCGTTGAAAGCTTCTTTGTCGATGTGTGACTGATTAATCTTATGGTAATGTATGTCGTCCATGCAATTTCTTTCTTGATCATTGCTCTTTGGTTCAGTATCTGATAGGAACGGTAGATTTAGCAGGTCATCCTTGTAGCAAGATTCAGAGGTGTATATCCCTTATCAGCTAACGATACTACTCTATGGAGGTCCGAAATGCGAGTTTTTGCAGAGAAGAATTTTCTGAGATCTTTAATCTGTTCGGTGTGTAAGTTAACAACATACATCAATTCTTGTCCTCCTTCTTTCCGCTTCAAAGTTGTTCTTGTCATGGACGATTTTGGATGTTGACTGTTGTACTATGTCAGCATCGTTCGGGTCTGCCTTTGAATATCATCCAGTTATGTCTTAATGCATCTGATTATACTAACTGAATAGAGCAACACCAGAATGCAAGCAACATTATTATTAATGATATTATTATATTACTATAATTTGGCAGAATATCAAATAAGACGAAATTGTAATTCAATTAAAACAAATCTTCTGAAGATTGCAGCAGTTTGTGAAAATGGTTTTCAAAACACATTACTACAAAATATACTTTCCTTATTGTCCGAAACCTCAAAGTATATTCATTCGATTAATATCTAATCTCTTCCTCATAACAGGAATTTGTATTCGATTTGTTTAAAAATCTTAGAATATTTAACGTGGCTCTTTTGAATCAAAAAATTACTTTTTTCATACACTTCGAATAGCTTTGAAATCAGGTATCGCTCGACCTCTCGAGCAATTTCAAATTTAGGGGGATTGAGCGCCTCCTCTTAGGGAAATTCTCGTTAATGCTTCAAATATACGTCAAAGGGTGTCCACCTATTAGAATCATTCGATGCGTTGCATAAATTTTCCAATCACTGTGGGATAAGTAATATACAGCGTTATTGTTTGAGATGAAACACCCTGTATGATAGAGTTCACTGTATTCATCTTATTGATTCATGTTATATTTGCAGTATTTCATACACTCATATGTAGATAGTAGATTCCATTCACATAAGAATGAGGAAGAAATATGTTTTAACGAGTTGGCTAATTTAACCTTTTGTTAGTTACCTTTATGCAAATATTCTCTACACCAAAATAATACCTTCACTCAAAATCAATTCTCCAATCAAGTAACAATGTCGAAATATTTCCTGCGAATTGTATATATATTAGCTTTCATCAATGAAGTATATTTTATGATTTGTATTAGTGCAGAAGAAAACGAAAACTTACTATCTGACACCATCAAAACAAACAACACTGCCGCATATTCATCCAAATCGTATGAAGCTGGTATCCCTCACAGATTGATGTTTGGTGACACTGTGTCAATATTGGGACGTTTTTCATACGCTATTAACCATATTAACATCTCCTTTCTCACATATGACCAGGATGTAGCCTTATTGATATCATTCAGATTGAGTGAAGGAAGGATTATAAGAAATTATTGTCAGAATGGTAAATGGGGAAAAGGAGAAGATTATGGTGGATTGCCGCTCAGAGAAGATGGAAGGTTCGATGTTAGTGTTTATTTTTTCGACGATTTTTATCATATTGTGATTGGAGCTGATCATTTTGTAGATTTCCTGTTAAACTTCCTTTAAGTTATACTACTTACCTTCATATAAACGGCTTAGATATGATCGAAAATGTTACTTGGAATCAAAGCTGTAGATGTGCTAACGAATAAATATTTCGATTCTTTTCGGTTATTTAAATGAAATCATTTATACAGAGTTGTCCATTTTTCATAGCCTGCCTCTAATATAGAAAAGGATTCTGTTTCAAGAACTTCTCGTTTTTACTTTCTTATTTTCAAGGTATGGGTCCAGATTGTAAACATAGATTACTGTTTCAGTCACAAACGATTTTGTATTCAGCATTGTGTACAGGCTCTATGACAAAAAAATATCTATGGTAGATGGTTCCTGAAGAAATTTCGAGGCAAATTATAGAGAACAGCATGGTCCGAATCTATATTTATTGCTTTTGCGATGGAAACGCATGATAAGATGCTAAAGAGTACCACTTAAGATTCAAGAGCGATTATGTGGTGATGGAATACATATTTTGAATTGGCATTATGTTTCAAAGTTGTGAATATTTACATAATAGATACACAAAACCATATTAAACACAACAAGAGGTACTCAAAATGAACGCCTCCAACTTGAGTGCATAGCTCACATCTACGACAAACGGACTGTACAAAAATATAATTGACATTATCATTTTTTTTTTGGGGAATTGTTTATCCGTTCTTGTAATTGCTCGAAATGTGTTATCTCTACACTGTACATAAGTTGTGTTCTGTAAAAAATTTCTATAAGTTATAACATTGAATCTATTATTTAAAAAGGAATGAGCAAGAAGCTATTATTTGAATTGATTGATAAATATCCTCATTTGGAAAAATCTTTGCCTAAAACCATTTTTTTTATTAGAGCTATAGAACTTTTCAAGGGTTATAAAGCTTAACTTTAATAAGTACGGCAATAAATTACATTTTATCCTATGGTAATAGTGACCATTTTCGAAATATATGTATTCACAAGTGTATATTACACTTATCTATGAAATTAAAGACAATTCTCATACCTGCGATATTAGGTTCAAACAATAAACACTTGATGTCCAAATGTAAAAACAGCCCTATGTCTAACAATTTTCTGATAACATTGTTCCTTTTATTTTTGTGAAGTGAACAATGGAACACTATATGATTCAAAGTTTGAAACTCGTATCCATAATAACACATGGGACTGTCTTTGATATTTTTCGAAAATGAAGATTTAATAGAATTAATGTGTCCCGAACGGCATCGGTTTATCGCGACAATTAAACTCCTTTCAAGGTTCTTCCTAAAAAACCATGGATTTTTTCAACTTTAAAAAATTTTTTTAAATAAAATTTTCCTTTATTCCCCGTTCTCAATTCAATCATTGAATTGGATGTTTCTACATATGCAGTATGCCTAAAACTTTCTCTCAGATCTTGATAGGGAATGAGGTATTGTATGTCGTTGCTGGGTAGTTCAGTAGCATTTTTTGCAAGTTGATCCACTTTCTCGTTTTCACTCATTCCCCTGTTTCATCAAATCCATACGAACTCTATAGTTGTTTTGAAAACATCGTTTTCAGAATGCTGAAAGTGCTTTTTTCTTAATTTTCAAAATGTAGCAATTAACATTAGAATCGAATCGAAAATTTTGCAGACCTTCCAACACACTTAGGGAGTCAGTGAAAACGAAAAAGCTTTTTGATTTATTCTGTGTAGCAATTTCACAAGCATCTAGAATAGCGATACATTCTGAGGTGAAAATTGAGGTACACGAAGGAAGACTTCTACTCCTACTAATATCTAATTCAGGACAGATACAAGCCGTACCGACTGATCTGGAAGTTTTGACTGTACTACCATCTGTGTAGATATGACTCTGGTACGAATTTGTGTGTGAATAAATTATTTATTTTGATTTCTTCTTGATTTACCAAATTTGGAAAGAGTCTTATGACTCTTTCCAAATTTGGTATCAATGAAACTGGATTGAATCAGGCTCGGTAATTGAAGTTGAAACCATTTTGATTCTGCAGGGCCAATAAATTATCGTCTAGGAAACTATTTACACCATCTCCTATAAAATATGATTCATCAGACCATAAGATATTGGAAATGAAATTTGGATCCTCAGCATGTTGCTGCAGATATGCAAAATATGAGTCGATGCTGCTCATCCCCTATACTCAAAGCCTCTACTCCTCAGTTACTGTCTTTTCAAAACACGCCAGATGACGCTTCGGAGCATTTGAAACCGATTTCCAATGGACTGAATACTTAATAATGAAAAACAAGTATTGTTTTAACTTAATAATTGCGATTCTAACGTGCTTCTTCGTCTGAAGAAGCTACGGTGTAGTGAAACGCGTTACGAATCGCAATTATTAAGTAAAATGACTTGACGATGTTATTAATTGTAAAGCCTCCCAAATTCAGAAGACTGAATACTTATCTAATTATATTCAACAGTCTCTAATGTTCTCTTCATTCTGTATGTTGACTTGACGAGGTCGTACTTGTTTTGGCACAAGTGTTTCCGCGTCTGAGAGACTTCTTAGTACATCATTGAAAACTGTACGAACAGGAGGATGTCTTTGAAGAAATTTTCGATTAAATTATCTAGCAGTTTCTCGTTCGTTTCCATCGTAAGAACCATAAACCTAGATGATATCTAAATGTTCTACGTGAATCACAAAATTTGACCTCAGTGGAATGGGCTGAAGCAATGCTGTTAGATGACCTATATGTTTGTTAGATTGGATCTATACAAAAATATAGCCATAGGCTAACAGTATCCCATCCAACAGTTTCCATACAAAGATCCGCAGGTATAGAAAAAACAGTTGTTATGAAAGGAGATCTAAGCAAAGACGATCTCGAGCAACAACGGCGATCCATGACAACTATGATACAGCAGTTCGCTACTGCTAGGCTTCTTCAGATACGACAGAATAGTGGAGTGAAAACTAGCACTGAAATGATAAAACATAATCTCAGGAAATTTGGTGCCTCGTGTCGCAGCTTGAGGCACAGCTCTAACCTCATCTCATCAAACAGCCGATTGAATTTGGCAGGGAAGGTGTCAATTAGGTAGAAGCTGACTGAAGCGAGTTCTGTTTACGGCTGAGTAGAGATTTTGTCTTTCTCATCGCAATCGACGTTCTCCACTGTACAGAAGTCGGAATGAGAGATATGCTCAGTGCAACTTTTTACCTACCTGTTGTTTTTGTGGAGGTTCAATAATGCTGCAGAAAAGAAATTCTTTGAATGCCCGCACTGATTTTGACATCGTAATTGATGGAATGCTCAGAGGTACGTTCCAATAATTTCAAAACAACATGTTGAACCATTAGCGGCAAATATGGGTGAAAATTTTTGTTTATATATAATAATGCGAGACGTCACCTAGCTCATATCGTTAGGAACTACATTCAAGGTCTCGATATTAATTCAATGGAGTGGCCTGCAAGTCCAAACCCCAATTCAATCAAAAATGTTTGGAACATTGGAACATTGAGTAGCCAGCAAAACGAGCCAGCTACCGTGAATGTGGTTCGGAACAGAATAATATAAGGTCATTGATTTTGAGTATGAATGATGGATGTCTTGAAGTAATTCTCGCCAGGGTTGGCAATATCCGGTTTCAACAGGTTTTCGTGTTTGATTTTTTCTAAGAGTTTTACATATTTCATTATAAGTTTTATTTCAATTTCTATGAGTACTATTTACTGTTCGATCGTTCTCAAGCATTCCTTAGTGCTGGTGTAGTATTGGAAAAAATAGTCTTCGAAATATCTAAACTTCACCTGAATAAATTTGAAATTTTGATGTTGTGCGTTAATTTCTTGGCGCAGTATATTGAGGTTCGACATCAAGAACCAAACGCGATGTTTACTAGATATAACGGTTTTCCCATACGATAAACTCCAGATATTTCAAAACGACAAGCTCACTAAATACCAGTCTCTGGCAATCGAGATCGAGGAGATTTATGAATTGATATTCGTTGTCATCCTTCCACTGATAACCTTGGTAAACGTAATTGTGGAGGTTCACTTGTTCGAAAACATAAAAATACAGAAGCTTCTCTGTAGGAATTATCAGCTACGCACAGAAGTAGAAACATAAAAGGTCACCTAAAATTCTTAAGTGAAAACGTACATTTTTCACCACAAAAGTCGAAAATACGACAAAAATTCATTCAGATATAATTTTGAACAAGACCTTGACCATGGCTTTCAAGATCAGGTAAGTACCGTTATTTTTTCAGAACAAGGCATAAGTTTAATCAAAAATCACCATCAATACTTAGCGAATTTTTGCCATTGAATTTATTTCGTAAAAAAAATATTCGATTAAAGTTCTTTGCTTTTGTTTGAGGTTACCATTAACCTCTGCTGATGTAATTTACGGAGTACCAAAGTTCTATTCACGATCTTCAAGTTGATGTAACCTATTTTGTCCATAAAATTGTTATGCTTCCACGAGAAGGGGTTTTCATCGCCAGAATGTGTCATTTGTTACTTATTTTAGGTTAAAATAATTTGATTGATATAAAATCTATTCATTATTGATTTGGAATCTGTCGTTTTGCATATAGCGAAATTCTTTTTTCAAAACCTCTAACTATGTAGTTTGGGTATCGAAAGCTTACATTGCACAACAACTGGACGACTATGAAAAGAGATTTAGCTATTTAGTTTCAGAGAATACTGGATGCCTGGTTATTGACAACTCTTGAAGACCGAAAATATATAGTTGTCACTTATCTCTTCTAGCGTCTTCCGCTGTAAGAAGTCTCAACTTTCTACCGTCAACACTGATAATCACGTGACCTTCCGAATCAGCATCAAAACGCTCTAATGGAACTGAAGCTTAAAGATCATGGCTTTGAAATTCATGGTCAAGGCTATATCTGAATGAAATTTTTATCACTCTCTCGATTTCTGGAGTGGAAAGTATACGGTTCCATTCGGAATTCCTAAGTTTACATATAAATGACTTTGAAGGTCATGTTCAAGGTCATTGCTTATTCAAAACTCTGCAACTTTTACCTGAACCTTTTTTTGTTTGAGCAATATCTACGAAAATAAAGATGGGGTTCAAAACTTTTCGGACACCCTGTATATAAAATGTAATACAATTTATGCTTCGATTAAATTTGACAATATTTAAATGAAAAAGAGACATGTGTTCATGAAAAACGAAAAGGACCATTTAGACTGCACCAAAAATTCGATTATTCTAATTTATTATGATGGAGTTTACATATAAAACCAATAATGGAAAATGTAGAACTTTTGGAAAAAATAAGTGTCCCGAAATCCTGTTAATACCGAATATTTCCACCCTTGACAAAAACTTCTGCATGACATCAAAGATTTACTCGAAATCAATGACATTATAGCATTCTGATCCATTTCGTTCCAAATTTCGATCAGTCTGTTCCGAACCTCATTCACGGCAGCTGGCTGATTTTGTTGGCTTCTTAATCTTCTATAGAGAATGTCCCAAACATGATCGATGGGACCGATGTCTCGACTTCGTGCAGGCCACTCCGATGAAGTGATCTTGAAGATAGCTCCTAACGATATGAGCTTGGTGGATCTGGCATTATCATGCATGAACGGAAGGTTTCACCCATGTGTGCTGCAAGTGGTACTATATGTTTTTCTTAAATCTGTCACGCAGATCTAAGCATTCTTGGTTCCAATATTCACGATGACCAGACAGAGTGATCGTTCAAATAAATTCCTCACTACATCATTATTAAACCTCCACCAAACCATGTGTAGGTAGTATTATTCAATATCTGTACACTAGAAAACGTCTATCGCAAAGAAAAATTGAAAAATTGACATGTTTTCTGGCAAAATTTAATTGGGCTATTCCATGCGCTGGGGTTAGATCTAGATCTAGAGCTGCAACACGAGGCATCAAACCAAATTCTCTGATATGTTTTCGTATTACTTAAGTGCTAATTTCTAGTCCACTATTTTGACGACACTGCATTGGAAAGGGCCTAACAGGAGCGAGACGTTGTCTTAACAAGCTAATTCCGAAATAACGGTCATGGTGAAAGAATCCATACCCCAGTCTATGAAAGACAATGCAGAGTTAATCCCTCTTATTAAATTGCAATACCTGAATTATCCTATTTTCTTCCCCACAATAATTACACCTGAGACCGAATGAGATCAGTCAAATGAAAAGCCATGTGATCGTCTAGTACCTGAACTTGATTAAAGTTTTTCTCATGAAATAGAACCGTATGATGTGTTTTGTATTGGTAGTAACATATCGAAGTTCTTAATGAGAAGCTTGATGTGATACGAACAATTTATCTTCGCTTAAACCATAGGTAAGGAAATAAGAAAATCCAAAAACAGATTCGGTAACAATGTTTATTTGATCTTTGCAACAGTCGTATTAAATTATTTTCTTTGCAGTTTTTGGCGTCTTTAAATAAATTTAATGAAATATCAGATCATTTACATACAGGCCTAATTGGCCCTCACCCATTTTATGAATAGAACTTCGGATATCATCTTATCATAGACTGGCCTAATCGGCTCTTACTTATATTATGAGTGGTAGCTGACCCTCTCTAAGGGTTTTGGCAATATGATTGATGTTTTATGAATGGATAATTGGCCTAATACTCCAAACTCAGAGATTTGATTTTAAAACTTAAGGAACACGTCCCAAGCTGACAACTTGCAAGCCTCAATTCGCTCCCGTATTTTCAATCGAATTCGTAGCATACTCTATTCCCATGTTCGAGAATTTTCCAAACAGAAAATCATGCTCTTTGATCATATACCTGCATGTACCACGAAGATCAGATACATGCCACCAACTCAGACATTCTTCAAAACCTTCATACTGACTTAACAAACAAGCCCCAACTCCTCTGGGCTCATACATGCGCATCGTCCCTAAATCAATTTCTATATCAAAATCAATATCGAATCAATATTTCCTCATAGTTGGGCAGTATACAACTCGATTAAACTAAATGATTGTTAATATCTTCTTTATAGTTCAATTAAATCTTCGGCCAAGTTATAAAAACGAGATGAATACAGGGTGCTTCAACGAAAACTAAACAGAGGCTATATCTACCAAGATATCCATTTCTGATCAAAACGCAAAAACAGGTCAATTTTTGTTTCAAGGGGGACATCTTTTGGGGTACAAAACTTGCCTCAAATGTCAACCCCCTAAGTGGGGTTGCAATCTTCGAACATTTTGAATAGAGAAGATGGGTCGAGTGATGACTCAAAAAAAAGGTATTATCTTTGTCTACATCTCCTTGAACGAATGTCTATTTTTGATTGAAAACTGTAAAAGATACAGGGTGAGCAAATGAAAGATAGGGAAGTCTATTTCCTGAGACTATTAAAGTTTCAGTGAAGTTAAATGGAACAGATCCATGCTGGTCAATGGCAGTCATCATCAAGTACCATCCTCATCTCGAATTCCAACCCCTAGAGCAGGGCTAACCACCCTTGAAAATTTGGAGGAGGGTTGATGGGTCGAGTGATAACTCGAAAGAAAGGTATTATCTTTGTATGCATTCCCGTGAAAGGATTTTCATTTCTGATTGAAAACTGTAGAAGATACAGAGTGAACCACTGAAAAATAGAGAAGACTATCGCCCCAAGACTATTGGAGTATTAGTGCGAAAAACTGGAATAGATTCATTTTAGATCAAAAGCTGTCATCTTCCGAAATCACCCTCATCTAGAATTTCTACCCCTAGAGCAGAGGTAATATTTCGATCCAGTGATACCTTTCAAGTGAAGGATTTCGATTGCCTTCATGACTGCTCGCAATAATTCTCTTCTCATTGAGTTCCATAGGAGTTAGAGTAGCTCACTCTGTATCTTCTACAGTTTTCAATCAAAAATCAAAATTCGTTCACGGGAATGCATACAAAGATAATACCTTCATTTCGAGGTATCACTCGACCCATCTACCCTCTTCCAAATTTTCAAGGGTGGTCACCCCTGCTCTAGGGGTTGAAATTCGATTTGAATTTGGGAGGCTTTTACTTGGTAAAATTATCAATAATAAAAAACAAATACTGTGTTTTAAGGAATTTAACTTAAAATTGCGATTCGTAACGCGTTTCACTACACTGTAGCTTCTTCAGACTAATGAATGTACAATTGCAATATTGAGTAGCAATAATTTCAACATAGCTTTCCAAACTAATAATAATTTAGGCAAATATATAAAAATAATAAAACCAAACCAGGTAAAAACAATAAATCAGGTGTTTATAGATTGAATTGCAATGACTGTGATAATTTCTACATTGGTAGAACACATAGAAATTTTAATATTAGAATATCGGAACATAAACGCAGTTTTTCAAATAAAAAATCAGATTCGAATTACGCTATTCATCTCTTAGAAAATAATCACTCTTTCGACCCATAGTTTGAAATTTTGCATACAGATAATAAATATTGGAAGGTAGATCTTTGGGAAACTTTAGAAATCAATAAATACAAACACTCAGGTAGACTCATCAATGAACAAGTCGATTGAAGCCCTTCACCTCTATTGAATCTCTTCGGGGAGCAATCTATTCCTTAATTTTATTGGATATATCTGTCATAAATAACCACTTAAGAAGAAGCAACCCAATAAGCTTTTAATTACTCAAGAACATTTATATTTATTTTCTCATTTTTATTTTCTGTACATTCATTCGTCTGAAGAAGCTACGGTGTAGTGAAACGCGTTACGAATCGCAATTATTAAGTAAAATTCCTTAAAACACAGTACTTGTTTTTTATTGTTGAAATTCGAGATGAGGATGGTACTTGATGATGACTGCCATTGATCAGCATGGATCTGTTCCATTATACTTCACTGAAACTTGAATAGTCTCAGGGAAATAGTCTCCCCTATCTTTCAGTTGCTCACCCTGTATCTTTCACAGTTTTCAATTAAACATGAAAATTCGTTCAAGGCGATGTAGACAAAGATACCACCTTTCTTTTGAGTGATCACCCGACCCATCTTCAAAATGTTCAAGGATTGCAACCCCCGCTTAGAGATTGATATTTCAGGCAAGTTTTGTACC
The DNA here is from genome assembly GCA_013387265.2 of Cryptolaemus montrouzieri. Taxonomy (NCBI): domain Eukaryota; kingdom Metazoa; phylum Arthropoda; class Insecta; order Coleoptera; family Coccinellidae; genus Cryptolaemus; species Cryptolaemus montrouzieri. Next base: position 41,835,865 of record JABFTP020000001.1, on the reverse strand, counting down.
CCAAAAGATGTCCCCGTTGAAACAAAAATTGACCTGTTTTTGCGTTTTGAACAAAAATGGATATCTTGGTGGATATAGCTTCTGTTTAGTTTTCGTTGAAGCACCCTGTATAAATACTGAATGAATAGATTGGGATATTCCAAATAGATTATCGGCCCATTTATAGAAGCAAAGATATGAATCAATATTAAATGTTGTTCTATTGTACTAATTATCAAATTATAAAACAATTGATTCGAATTGATATTGAATAATTTCCTAACATATCAAGCAGATCAATTTTCCGAGTTATAAAAGTAAAGTTCCGAATCAATATTAAGCTTCATAAGATTTCAAATCATGACCCAGTTATTGGAATCAATAAACAAAAGTATAATTGCAAGTTATGATACCAAATGTTCTATATTAGTATAAGAACATTACTCTTCAAAATTAATATTAGATAATTTCAGTGTAGTTCAAATAGATCATTTGCAAACTAAAATGTGTAAAATAATTTGGAATTTAAGAAGTAATTATTTAAACTCGCCCTCAATGCATTCTGAAATAGCGTAGCATATGTTTTTGGAAGATTTGTGAAATTTAAATATTTGATAGAAATTGTGAAGAAAGATTCGGAAAATAATCACCTGTTGGACACAACGGGAACTGTTATTCACCTTCCCCTGTCAGGCTTCTCGAAGAGGAACAATTCGCGTGTTCAGCCCTTCTGGACTTCAGTCGTGCACCATTAAATTACTTATTTATCTGATTCACGCAAGCTAAACAAGAGGAAAATTTCACTTCAAACTTCTTCCTTTCCGCACTCAACTTGGTATCCTCGAAAGAATGGGAAAATACGGATGCTCCCCAAGGAACCCCGTTCTGGCATTAAAGGCGAGTGGTTTGGACCACTTCGAGCATCCGAGATCAAAAACGAAGTTCTCCTACAGTTTGTAAGAACTGTAGCTTCTGGACAAACTTCAATATTGCTACCATTGTGAGCACGTCTCTACATGCGTGAGAGTTGGACCACGTCGAGCACTCAGAGACTTATTCCGAACATTTTCGACATTTCCTGGTCAATCCGATTTTTTCCTCCGTAGGCGAGTGGGTTAAGCCACTTCGTGCCTCAGAGAAGAAAATCGTACCAGAAGAAGTCGACCTAAAATTCCCACAAATACAATTATCTTTGTGAGAGTGGGTTGGACCACTTCGAGCACTCAGACTTGTATTTTCAGGGTCGGAGCGGGTCGTCGTCTTCCTCCAGAGAAGAGTGAGTTAAACATGTTCGAACCCCAAGGAGGAACCGTAATATTCACAAATCGAACCAGAATCACTTACTCAGTAAATTCACTGGGCTTCGAAAATTGAATAATTCTAACTTCGCGATGCATCGCGCAGAAGTACTTACACCCATTCTCTCTTCAAATCTTGATTAATAATTACATGTTACATAAGGTATTTTTGAAACCGCGCTACTTCTTCGCGACGCGAGGATTGCTGTCTGAGTAAATACCAGATGGTGTCTGCGATCCTGGCTATGAAAGGGTGTTTAATAACTATCGGGAATAACGTCGACTGTTGTTTGCGCAGGATTTCTTATATGACTTTGGCTACATTCCTACGACACAATCTCAACGCTCTTGGATGACTTCAAGTTGCTTTTAAAATACGTAATATTCCACTTCTTCGAGATCTTAAAATGTAATAATTTTGGCGAATAACTATCTTCTCACTGTATTTTGAATTCAGATGAACTGTATGAATTGTTTTCCTGGTAGATCTACACAATACATTATTCATAATTGATAATAAAGTTCAAGTAGATCTAATATCAAGAAATATATGGATAATTTCAGCAACTAAACAAAAAGAAATACAGACCCCCTGTGCTGGTTCGTCTCAATTGATTATCATTGTTAGTCGAGATAGTCCCTACCCAGGTTTCCTTTCAAGACTACGTGCAGATCATTCTGGAAATAGCTGAATAATAAAACATTTAGACTAATGTTTAGTAAGTCTAACCTAAGTCATCTTAAATCACTGGTTTAGCATATTCTGCCGGGATCTGTTGGTCTGACAAGGAACCGGTCTTCATTGACGTGCCGCAGGTTTCATTTTTGGGCCCTTAACTTTCTTGAATTTTTATAAATGATTTTCCTGATCACATGACTGACTGCCTGAGCATATTATTCGCTGATGAGTCCACAATTTCTGTCGACTGTAGTGATCTCGGGTTGGCTGAGGAGCTGGCTGGTAGAGCGCAGTTGATGACCTTGGAATTGTCCTCTGGAAATGGGTTGAGTAGGAATTTTGGGAGGACTGAAAAAGTGATATTTAGTCTGGGATACACGGAATCTTCTAGAACAAGGTTTCTTGGTATCTATTTGGATACGAGGCTTACCTAGGGGGTCCATATTGAATACCTTGCGTCTCCAAGAACGTGCATTGAGAGTAGTTAGTGGAATAGGATATAGAGACTGCTGTAGAGAAAAGTTTAAGAAATTAAGGATTTTAATATTGCTCAGTCTTTATTTCTTACATTTGTCATATTTTTAGAACGACGCAAATTTCTCTTCAAATTAAACAGTATCCACAAAAGAATAAAGATTATTGGGTCCATAATGATTCTGAAACATCTATAGATCATAATCGGCATCACTTGGAAGACTGAACCTGGCCATCGGGGCTCTATCGGTCAAACAGAGAGGGAATTGTTTTGTTGAATTTGAATATTGAAGGATTTTTTCTGCGATTTTTCTTCAAAATTGGCAAACCAGAACAAGGACGTGAATATGTTTCAGGAGACTCACACTGCAACGGAAGAACATCTCCGCGAAAGAGGAAATATCGCAGGTTATGTACTTTTTGATTATCTGCTTAGGCCTTTTTATGGCCTTGCTTGCTATGTAAAATCTTTTCTTAGATTTGTTCAGACATATAGGAGGTATGATTGCTGAAATATTTTTCTGCTGGTGTTCTTTTTCCATTGTTACAGATTCCTTTCCTAAACACCATTTCTTTCACCCTTGTCTTCATCTGGAAATCATAGACTGCAAGTAAGAATGAAGCGGCTAAGGAGAAAAATCTTTGGTACTCTTTTGGTACACACGACACTAACACAACATAAACAGACAAGCTAATGCTAGTGCAATAGCGACATGGAAAGGAGTTTTTTTCTCAGGTTTTTCCACTCGTATTGAATCATATGCAAAATAGTATGGTTCCCCTGTTACATTACCTGAGCTCACACTTGTGTTTTTTCTGACACACCAAACTAAGGAGGTCGCAGAATGGTCCTTTTTTCATTTCACAGAAATTATATGATAGACTTCCATTATCTTTTCGATCAGTGCCAAACAAAAACTTTGAATCTGAGAGAAAAACATTTTTAATAGAAAAAATACTCTGTACGACACTAAAGACTATTTTAAATTGAATTTAAATCTTTAGAGGTCACCACCTGGTTTTCTTTTCATTTTTATATTGTATTGCACCTTTTTTATATTCAATGTTTACGTATATGGCCATTAGATTCTATTGACCACGTTCACACTTTTTACATATGCACATACTTTTGAGGTTTTTGTATAATGCATGAATAAAGTATCTATCTATCTATGGATATGTGATGATTTCTCGCGAAATCTCAATTTATGCTCTACATTTCATTTCTCATAAGAGGAATATGTGCGTCTAGAAAAAACATCGAAGTTCGTTGGCATATTTCTGGACATATCTAAAAATACATGTGTTAGTAATTATTTGCCTATCAGAGAAAGATATTTGAAATATTGAAATTGTGCGTTACTTTCTAGGCACAGTGTATTTTCGAATGAGTCGATGTTGTTCGGACTGAATATTAAGTGTAGATTAGTACGATACAAGAGCCAAATATCACACCTAATCCTTAGTTTCAAATAGGTTTTCATGTTCCCCAAACTTTCGTAAGAATATCTCGATTAGCTTATTATTGCCTGGACACAGAACTAATCCTAGTCAGATATCATTTTCATCACCCTTAACCCTGTCATATAAGTTTTCGTTATCTAAACCCTGAACTCCCCTCAAGAGATCCCCTTCATTTCCCAACCTCGGGCTGGCTCACAATACACACTCCGGGGTGGCTTTGTTTGACTAAATGCTACAATTTAGAAGTTGCCAACTTGTTCTTGTGCTATAGGAGGGTTTCCATTATTGTCCTTATTAAATTCAAGTTGCCATTTGCGCCTCCATTGTTGGAGAAATCTTATAACTATTGAATAATAACTTACTTATTTGTTTCTCCTCTCGCAGCCGCTTAGATCTGGAGGTGTTGGGATTGTTTTTGGTGAAATTAACCGTCTTTCATGCCGAGTTTGTATCCAGAAATAAAATGTATCAGTTTGAATTGTTCTTCGTAAAATAGGATTTGTGTACTTGATGGATAGTTTCATCGAAACTTAAGAAAATTTTGATAAAACTATCCTGTGTGAAATACCAAATCAAATAATTTTTCAGTGAGAATTGTATAAGTAATGAGTGGTATTGAGACTTCATTTATTTTATGGAAATTCATTTTCAGGATAAAGTAAAATATATTTTATACCTTCCACAATTTCGTTTTTACAAACTCTACCGGTTTCGACCGTCAGGTCAATCTCAAGTGGTCAACTACAGGAAATGAAATAACTTATATAGATAACTAGCCTATTTTAATATTGAGTAGTGGAGATATTAATGTCTATCTGGCTATTAAGGGTGACTTCACATGGGTTTTTACAAAATTTATCGATTTCCAAACTTTCCAACAGATTCATTTGCTTTCCTTTATCGCTTTCATCATTTTCATATGTCCACGTATATGAGAATTATTGTCAAAGGATGCATGTTCTTTGAATCTGCTATCGAAATTCTTCATTGTCTTCCCAACATACGCTACCGTAAACTAATTGCAAATAATTTAGTAAACTCCTGACATTTTCAATTTGTCTTTTTTGTTTTGAATAATAATCTGCACAAGTTCAGACCTTTTAAGAAAGAGGAAGTTATATCAAATTTAGAAAAATTGTTGCTCCAGTTATTAGAGAGATAACTACGTATTTTTTCAAGGAAGTAATATATAGTGTTCTGGTACCGATATGTAGATGATAATTTGGTAAGTTTACAGGGCCAAAACCAAACAGGCAAATTGATAAATTTCACAATTTCTGAATATTTATATATATATATATATATATATATATATATATATATATATATATATATATATATATATATATATATATATATATATATATATATATATATATATATATATATATATATATATATATATATATATATATATATATATATATATATATATATATATATATATATATATATATATATATATATATATATATATATATATATATATATATATATATATATATATATATATATATATATATATATATATATATATATATATATATATATATATATATATATATATATATATATATATATATATATATATATATATATATATATATATATTAAGATAGTTATATTTTTCAGATAAGTATTTTTAAGTTATTAAAAGTAAGTACACATAAAATTTCCTACCTTTATTGATTCATTTTTCAGGAAAACGTTTTATGAAATATATTATTGACAACTGTCAAATTTTCGAATTCAAAAAAAGAATACTTCATATGAATATGAATCTGATGATGAATATAATCCACCAAAATATCCTTGCGATTCAAATAATAGATATTTCTTGGAGAAGAACTTCAAAATCTGCACTCAAGATCTTTTAGATGCAGGACCATCAGATTCTCAAACTTTCATATCATCTGATTCAGGTAACGTTGCAAAGAAAATTATTTCTGGGCCCGTTAATCATGAATATGATGATAAGGTAAACAACTTAAATGAAGGTAGGAATAATATTTTAAAAACTATACATTCATATCAAACACGAAGTAAATCTAAGGGTTCTGACATTTCTACTTTTTCTGTCTATTCTTCAAACAACAAAAGTTTTGATGACTGTTTTCAAAATCATGTAGAATCACCTTGTTCCTCTAATCTTATCATAACTTCATCACCTAATTCAGATCTTCACAAAATTAATAAAAAATAAAACGCATGAAATGGACGTATGAAATGAATAAATTCATTATGTTTTGTTATTACAAAATAACAAATAATGGAACAAATAAAAAAGGGTATATGTCTAAACTATATAATATGTTCAAAGAAAAATTCCCAATTGCTGTATTTCAGAACAAAGCATTGCGAATCAAAGACGGTATATTGAAAATAGAAACTTTATATCTGAATCAGAATTAAAATCAATTAAAAACAACGTTCAACAAGAAGAACATTTAAATTTTGTAGTTTCAGATGAAAACCTAGTCCCATTCATGAAAAGCATCAAAAATAAATCAGAAAATTCATCTAAAAATAATGATAACAAAGATATAGAAAATTTATTTCTCAATCAAATGAATTTATTTGAAAATATTGACCCAACTTTAAGACCTAAACTTCCTAAAATTCATTATTCAAAGAAAATTTTCGATTGTATAAACGTGCTTAATGAGAATATTCTTCCAAAGCAACTTGTTAAAGTAATGAATATCTATACACTTCATCTGATTATATATTGTGCCGCTATTACAGTAGTTAAACATTCTGGATACAAATTAGAAAATTTTGGATCTAATTATAATATCAAGAAAAAACCTTCATGGCAAAAAAGGTTAGAAGGTAAAATTTCTTCTATCAGATGTGATTTAGGAAGATTGACTCAATATTCCAGAGGTAATCGATCAAAAAACTTATGGCACATATTGGAAAAATATTCCTCAAAAATAAAACCCATAAAAATAATGAGATAAGTAATGAACAATTGATAGAATACATCGATACTTTAAAACAAAAACTTTCAGTATACCTATTAGACTACGTGAATATAAAATAAATTCAGATAGAAAATTCCAAAATAAACTATTCAAAAATAATGAAAAACATTTTTACAAATTTATTTCAGGTTCAAATGAAAATATTTCTGGAAATGGAGTTCCTAAAATTGATATTTTAACTGATTATTGGTCTTCAATTTGGGCAGTGCCAAGGCAACATAATTCCAATGCAAGTTGGATTTTAAATGAAAGGTCTCGATTTTCTAAAATAGAATGCATGCAATTTGAAAAATTTTCAAACGAAGATATAACATCAGTTATTAAACACACAAAAAATTGGAAATCTCCAGGTGTTGATGGTATTCATAACTTTTGGATCAAGAAATTCTCTTGCGTTCATGAAAAATTGGCTGAATATTTTCATTTATAATAAAGAACCCTCAGCTACTCCTTTATTTTTCACACAAGGAATTACTTATTTAAAACCGAAAAGTGATAATACTATTGATCCGTCTCAATATAGACCAATTAATTGCCTTCCAACAATATATAAAATTCTAACTGCATGTATTACCCAAAAATTTATGCACATTTGGAGAATTATAATATTCTTTCCGAACATCAAAAGGATGTAGAAAAAACACCTTGGTACTAAAGAGCAACTTGTAATTGATTCTGTTGCTTTGAATCAAGCTCAAACTAAGAAGAGAAATATTCATACAGCCTTCATTGATTACCAAAAGGCTTTTGACAGTTCTCCCCATTCATGGCTTCAAGAAATTTTGGAAATTTATAAAATTGATAAGACACTTCGTCATTTTCTTGAATTCGTAATGAAAAATTGGAGAACCAATCTTCATTTAAATATTTCAAAACAATCGTTAAAATCCGAAGTAATTCCAATCAAAAGAGGCATTTTTCAAGGTGATTCTTTAAGTGCTCTTTGGTTTGGTCTTTGCTTCAATCCATTATCTCATGAATTAAATGCTACTAGTTTCGGCTTCAAAATAAAGAGTTTATTAACTGAATTCAAATTAAGTCACTTAATTTATTTAGATGATATTAAATTATATGCCGGAACCAGATCTCATTTAAAAAGTCTACTTGAGATTACTTTCAACTATTCCAATGATATTCATATGAAATTTGGGCTTCCAAAATGTAAAAATCTTTCTATTGAAAAAGGAAAGATCACCTCTAGTTATATAAAGATTTCCAATATCGAAATCGAGCCAATGCATCAAGGAGATACATATAAATATCTTGGATTTTGTCAAGAGAAGACAATTAACCATAGCAGCAATAAAAAATTATTAGAAGTTCATATTACAAAAGACTAAGAATTATCATCAAGAGTTATTTAACTAGTAAAACCTTTTCAGAGCTATCAACTCCTATGCTGTTCCTATTCTTACATCTTCTTTTGGAATTATTAAATGGTCTAAAACTGATCTAAATGAATTACAATGTCAAACGAGGAAAATGCTCTGCAAATATCATAAGCACCACCCAAAGTCAGCTGTTCAGAGAGTTACACTACCTAGACATCTTGGAGGTCGTGGATTAATTGATTTAAATAATCTTCATAGTAAACAGATTTTTCATCTACGTTCCCATTTTCATGATAAACAGAGAACGTCTAAATTACATGATATTGTTGTTGCTTCAGATTATAATCTTACACCTCTGAACTTGACAATGCAAAAGGTAGATTTTGATATATTTGATAATAATTCTAAAAGAGAAAGTTGGATGCAGAAGGAATTACACGGAAAGCACCTAAAGAATTGAAAAATGATTATATTGATGAAATTGCATCGAATAAATGGTTAGTATCTGGAGAATTGTTTGCTGAAACAGAAGGCTTGGCAATTGCGATCCAGGACCAGGTTGTTTTACAAGGAATTATAGAAAACATATCATCAAACAAAATATAGATGATTCTTGCCGTAGATGTTTCTGTTCTTCAGAAACAGTTTTTCATATATTATCATCTTGCTCAGTCCTTGCTTCAACAGATTATTTAGAAAGACATAATGCCGTCGCTAATATTATTCACTTCAATCTAGGAATTAAACATGACCTAATTCCCAAAAGAAAAAATTTCAAAAATATGAACCTGAGATTATTTGTGAAAATGACAAATATAAACTTTATTTTGATAAAACAATTCTGTGCAACAGAGCTGTAAAACACAATAGACCAGATATCGTTCTTATTGATAAACAGAATCAAATAACATATATAATTGATATTGCTATACCCGACACACATAATATACAAAATAAATACAATGAAAAAATTTCTAAATATATGATGCTTGGCGACGAGATTAAAAAATGTGGAAAATGAAGAAAATATTTATTCTACCGATTATTATTTCTACAACAGGCGTTATTCTAGAAATCTTCACAAAAGTATTGAGATTTTGGGTCTGAAGAAAATTTGTTTGAACAGTTACAAAAGATAACAGTCATCAAATCTTGTAATATTCTTCGTAGGTTTCTTTCCGAAAATAATAATGAGGTAGAGTCATAGGTTTTCTTTAGTTTATACTGCTCAGAATCTCATTTCATATTTTATTTATTTGTTTATATAAATGTAATATAATTAACTGACAATTTTGTCATATTTATATTCAGAACAGTATTCTATTCGATCGTTCACCACTTCACACAAAGGAAACTATTAATGAGTAACATTCAGTGTTACTTGACTAAGGTCCGTACACTGGATTTTTCCGGGAGAAAGCCTCTGACACTACTCGTTGGTACATTGATATCATTGTCTGATGATGCTATAGTATGTATATATTCTGGTAGATTGATATATTCTCATAACATTTAACGTTATCCTAATATATAATTACTCCAGGATATGTTTTAATTATAATCATTGCCTGGCAATGGTATTAATTACCGGGTGGTGGATTTATATTTTTCATGAAATCAGTTTGATTGCATGAACAGATATATGGGCAACTCGTCGGGGTAAAACCCTATATATATATATATATATATATATATATATATATATATATATATATATATATATATATATATATATATATATATATATATATATATATATATATATATATATATATATATATATATATATATATATATATATATATATATATATATATATATATATATATATATATATATATATATATATATATATATATATATATATATATATATATATATATATATATATATATATATATACTTCATGAGAGTCTATATGTGTAAATTTGAGACAAGACGAATTATTCGAAAATCCGTAGATCAATGAATAATCCCTCCTGACAAGAGCTAGTTCCCAAATCAGCCCGCTATGCACTCAGCCCCAAGCGCCACAATAGTACAACTAAGCAGGATGCCGAGAAACAAAGCGGCAGACTGCAGTTTCGCCCTTATTAGGAGCTCATCAGTAGTGTCGCATATCGCTTCTCAGCATCCTACCAAGCCACATCGGGGTACCCTATCAATTCCAAAAAGGACGCACCTCGCACACACGCACGAGAGTCGCCCTCCATGGACCGACACAGCGAACCCGCTACCGGACCTCGAGAAAGATACGAACAACAACAAACAGATGTGTTTGTGTATGTTTGGAATTTTTGACGTTTCCACATCTTTTTGTTGTTGTTCCTATCTTTCTCGAAGTCCGGTAGCGGGTTTGCCGTGTCGGTCCATGGAGGGCGACTCTCGTGCGTGTGTGCGAGGTGCGTCCTTTCTGGAATTGATATGGTACCCCGATGTGGCTTGGTAGGATGCTACATACAAGCAGTATCCCCAACTAGACAGAAAAATTGAGGTCATCTTCAAGGAGGAGGAACTCGCAGTTTACGAATGTTATGTAAATCCAAAATAGTAAGGGACCCAAGTGTGATCCCTGGGAAACTCCTGAAGAGGTAAAAAAAGATTAAGATTTGAAACCTTCAACAAAAACGTACTGCAAATTCATTCAACAAATATTAAATTTGTTTCAAATGACCTGCCTCTAAAAAAACCATGTTATCTGAAAGCTGTTATGGGAAAGCTGTCCGCGCGTTGGGTACCGCTTTTGCTCACGCTAGACTAGAAACGTGTTCGAATGAATTGTTGGCGAGTTTTGGCGTAATAAATCCGAGTTTTGGCGCCGACTAATTACTATGGATGAAACTTGGACACACCGTTATACACCAGAAACAGAAATACAGTCCAAACTGTGGACTGCAAAAAGTGAACCGGTTCCATAAAAACATAAACTGCTATATTTACAGGATAAGAAAATTCTGTTTCAACAAGACAACACAGCGTCTCACACCTCAGTGATTTCCATGGCGAAAATCCACTAACTATGATTTGAACTGCTTGGTCAACAGCATTACTCACCACATCTAGCACCAAGTGAATGCTTCTTGTTCCCTCATCTAAAAGTTGCGCACGGAGGACAAGGTTTCGTCAAAAGAAGCAAAGTACTATTTTGACGGTTTACCAGGATGGAAACATCGTTAGGAAGTGTTTAGATTTACTAGGAGACTATGTTGAAAAATAAACAAAAATATGCAGAAAAAATGTCTCGTATCTTTGTTAGGTCGGAAACTTTTCAGAGTACCCTTGTAAACATAAGTGTTTGTATATATATTTCCTGTCCTCTCATTCTATTTCATCGCATTTTGAATGACACACTTTAAACATATACTGTAAACGCTGGATCAAGCTCAGAACAAGAAATAGAACTTTTATTCAATAATATAAAAAAGAACTTTCGACACAGGAGCTGAACGATGTTTCCAGAATGTAATAAATACAGTAAGATAAGCTTTAGTGATCCCTCATAACATGGTGGGATCATTACGAAGCCATCAAACCATCAACATCATTTATAAAGATAAGCGTTGAAAGCGGCTGAATACGACTTGCACAGACAGGTTCTATAGCTATATTCATTCCTGATCGATTACGAATCAATCTAACACATAGAGAGAAGAGCCACAGAGCGCAGTCAATGAGCGTGTGACGTCATTTCCTTTGTGGCGATATCACCACTTCTGGTTCATAACGCAGGGATAATGGCCAAAATGGAGCACACATTATGGCTGTTATACTTCTGTCAACTTAGGGCCTATTTCATGTATCTGGGGGTGAGGAAATGCCTGTTAATTAAGCGTAAGAGGTTTATCGAGTGACATTTTAGAATCGTGAATTTACATATATCGGGACAATTGGATTATTGCAGAAGAGGTTCACACATTTTGGAAATTAAATTTGAATATACACTACGCCAAGCATTCTACACACAATTTTGATATTTCAAATTTTTTATTTGGTGGCGACTAAATATTGACACAAGTTCTTTTTGAATATGTCTGAATATATGCCAACAAATTTCAATGCTTTTATTGACGTATCTGTTTCACCTATGAGAAATAAAATGAAAGAAATATAATAGATTTTACATGAAATCACCACTTATTGATAACTACAATTGTTGGTCAATTTCTCATTGTAACATTTGCTTTCTTTGAAAATTTTAATTTTCGGTAATAATGCTTGCAACTATTTGCTTTTAGTGGCTTTCCTGCAAGGCAATATTTATTACCCCAGTCAGACTCACTTTTAAATTAAAAACTAGCTACTTGTTCTATTACTAACTCAAATTAGAGAGTTATTATTATCACCTGTGAGAAAATCATGATCGACAACGCAACAGTTTGAAATGAACAGCTTAGGCTATATGAATTAAGATGTCTTTAATAGACCTCAATTCTCCTATAAGATAAAACAAGACAACGAAGATGAACTAAAATCTATTTTATACTTTCCACAATCTTATTTTTTACAAATACGTTTGGTTTCGACAGTCACGTCATTTTCAAGTGGTCAACTACAGAAAATCAACTCATATAGATACTAGCCTAATTCGATATTAAGTTGTAGAGAGGTATTATGATAAAATAAAATTTTCATAACATTATAGAAACTTTTGAAGTGAATGCCGTGGGTGCTCGGTAGAGTCACGAGTACCCTGAAATATTGCAGAGTATCTATCTTTGAATCCTCAGTTGAAATTTAAACTTCCACTATTTTGAATGATATACTGGGTGGCCCGGTGCTCTGTAGCTCGTACACTCTTGAAGATTTCAATTTTGTTCGATCGGTATTGTATTTAGAAATTAAAAATCTACTTTAGCAACTTATTTTGCAGTAAGTGTTCCAATTTTCTATAAAAAATCTTGGGTGGTTTTTCCTGATCGGAAGACCACTTTTTTGTTAAAGATTCAGGAGCGGCCTAATCTCTTTCTTTTTTTTCGTAGAAATTCATGAAAATAGGCTCCCACATCATCGCATGCTCCTTCGGCCAGAGAGAATGAATACTTTTTCCTATCGTTCTCTTATTGCCCAAGGATAGCTTTATTAATGAATTGAAATAGATTATCCTCATTTTATACAGCAGTGACTCAGAAGAATTATTGAATATTGTAATTTTGAAAATATCATATCTAGATTTTGTCAAATGGAACACCCTATGTTTTATTATTCATGTCAACGCATAAAATATTGTGCTATATTTTTGCATAAGTAGTTTTATCTTTATCATCGATCATTTCCGAGATATTCGATTATTTGTGACAACTTTTGATGAAAATTCTACAAACCGTATCAAACTCATCAACGTGCATCATTATTGACACAGAAGTTTTTTTTTTTCTGTAATGATTCAAGTAGTAAAAAATGAAACCTAACAAGATAATTCTTTCAACAGATGATAAAATAAAGATGATTAAAACGTAAATCGAGTTATGTGTTGTCATTTTTTCTTATTTGTGCCTTCTGACAGGTTTCCCGACATATCATATTCGGCATTTAACATGTTGAACTTATCAGTATTTCGTTATTAAACATCGTTAAATTGAGTTTTGAACCCAATTTTCTCAATTGATTGCCATGAAGTTCTCCAAAGAAGAAATGGTTGATATGATTTTTATTCTGGGTGAGTGTGATAGAAATTCTTTGTTGGCAAGTAGAGTTTATGCACAAAGGTTTCCTGATAAGAGGCATCCTGATGCAAGCTGCTTTAAAAAACTTCTAATTAGATTTATCGAAACGGGTAATATCGCTTACAAAAAACATGAAAAACCAAAAACTGCTACAGCTGAAGACAACCTGTTATCAGTTTTGTTGACAGTGATAGAGGACCCCTATAAAAGCCAAAGATAGATTTCTCAGTTAACAGATATGAGTCAAACTTCCGTCCAAAGAATCTTGAAAGTGAATAAATTTCATGCATATCAGGAACTGAACAATCAAGACTAAAAAAATCGAATCAATTTTTGCAGTTGGGCAAGTGACAAAGTAGGGGAAAATCCAAATATATTTAGCAGAGCTCTTTCCCCGGAGGAGGCAACTTTCCACTAGAATGGGCTTGTTAACAGGCACAATTTTCATTATTACGCCACGGAAAATCCACACCTCATGAGACAAATAGATCACTAGCATCGTTGGTCCTTGAATGTATGGAACGCTATAGTAGATGGGTATCTAATTGGTCCGCACTTTTTCGACGGGCACCTCAATAGTGAAATGTATTTGAATTTTTCCGCGAAATCATCTACCAATGTTACTTGCCGATGTACCAGAGCATATAACACAAGATTTGTGGTTTCAAAAGGACGTAGACCGGCACATTACTCACATCAGGTTAGGGAACATTTGTATCATGTATTTCCAAACAAACGGATAGGACGTGGTGGTCCTGTTAGATGGCCAGCTAGGTCTCCGGATCTTACAACTTTAGATCATTTTACTTGATCAGAGGAATGGAGATATTTTAAGGTAGTGGTGTATGAAATACGTAATATAAATAAATCTTCTTTCGCAACCTCTGATTTTATTATTTTAATTTTTTTTTTCCGAAAATGGTTAAAGATAAAGATAAGGTTACTGCTGCAGAAATATGGCACAATATTTTATGCGTTGACATGAATAATAAAATATGATATTTTTAAAATTACAATATTCAATAATATTTTTGAGTCACTCCTGTATAAAATGAGGATAATATATTTCAATTCATCAATATCAATGAAGCTATCCTTGGGAAATAAGAAAACGAAAGGAAAAAAGTATTCATTCTCTCTGGCCGAAGGAGCATGCGATGACGTGAGGGCCTATTTTCATGAATTTTTACGGAAGAAAAAAAAATTGTGACGAACTACTCACCAAAAAAACTTATTGCTCAAGGACATTATAGCAGAGTTTAGGACACTCTTGAATCTTCAACAAACAAGGGGTCTTCTAATCTGAAAAAACCTCCCAAGATTTTTTTATAGAAAATTGGGACAACCTCTTTACTTCAAAATAAATCGCTGAAGTAGATTTTTACTTTCTAAATACAATACCGTTCGAACAAAAATGAAATCTTCAAGAGTTTACGAGCTACAGAGCACCGGCGCCACTAGTGAATCTCCCAGTATTTTAACAATGTGTTTTTTAATCAACATTTACAGAAAAAGAAAAGAAACATTTAGCTAGAAAAAATAAAAGGGGTGAAACAAAGGCGACGTTTCAGACTCCTCCAACAAGATATCGGTTATCCCCCTAGGGCTTCTCGGGCTGTTAAGCGGGTCGCTACTACCTTCAGTTGTTTGGGTAGGCCTTGTCTTCGAGGTCTATATAAGGACCAGTATTATTTACGTGAAAACTAGCAAATCCTTTTTTCAAACTTTCAACTTAGTTAATAAATGGATAATTTACAATGTCAAAATAAATCAATTCAATTGATAGAATCATCGGAAATTAGAAGGGATACAAAAATATAGAATAATAGAGAAACTATAGAGAGAGATAAGACACCCGAGTCGAAGATGAGATCACGCTGATAGCTGATCGAGGTGAGTTAAAGGTAGGAACTGAAGAGCAATAGAGGCAAAATGTAAAGAGAACTTATGCACGTTATAGTCTTAATGTCCAGCTGGCTATTAAGGGTAATTTCGTTTGGCTTTTTACCAAGTTTATTGGTTTCCAAAGATTCCAACAGATTCATTCTCTTTTCTGTGTCGCAATTATGAAGAATTTTGATATTATCTAATGTTATTGAATGTTTTGTGGTGTTTATATGTTCACATATTGAAGAATTATTATCAGAAGATAAATGTTCTTTAAATCTGATCCCGAAATTCCTACCTGTCTGCCCATCATAAGCCACCCTACACTCAGTGCGAGTAATCTTGTGAACTCCTGATTCTTGAATTCATCTTTTTTGTTCAGCATTGAATAATAATTCGCTAATTTGCTAAGTTCAAACCACTTGAGAAAGAGGTCAAAGTCATAATTCCATGTCTCATCACCAGTTACAATGCGTCTTATGAATGAGGTGGTCTGAATTGACTTGTTCTAGCATATCTTCAGTGATTCAATTTCTGAAGGAATTTCAGGTTCTTTAGAACTAGTCTAGTGGCAAAGCGAATTGAGTCGTGAGACACAGAAAGTTCATCTCTCTCAAATTGAAATGATGATTTTCAGTTACGATTTCCTTCACTTTATTGTTATCGATTTCAGTTGAAGATGTTGATGGCCGACCAGAGCGGGGAATATCTTCCACTACATCTCGGCGGCTGTTGAATGCACTGCACACTCATATGCACGTGTTTTTGATAAAGTCGATTCACTGTAAGCTGTCTGTAACTTTTCCAGCTATTCCGCATACGAAATTTCATTTCCTATATTGAAAAATGGAGACAGATTTGCTTTTCTATATTTTTAATCATTGTAAAAATCGCAAACTACACATATGAGAACTGACAAAATCTGGCAGTCCGAAAAACAAAATGGCAGATCGCGTTCAAACTCCGCGTCATTTTAGGGAACAGTTGTGCCAACTTAGCACGAAAAAACTTTGTCAATCGTCTTAAGCAGATTTTTGAAATAATGAATTCTCGGTTCTTCATTGACAGAATGTATCTGTCTGTATCTGGAAATTATTAGGGGAATAAGAAATTATAAATCTTTATGGGCAAGAAATTTTAAAAAATATTTCGGTCTGTGAATGCTGTATTCCTTTGAAAAGAACGTAAACAAATATTTTAAAAATAAATTTCTGATATTTTATGGTGTCTGTGACTATTTGGGTGACCCTGAAAACCTATGAGTACTAAAGGGTCTTTTACCGGCAGGTTTCATTTTCAGTTCCTAATAAAATGCAATTTTTTTGCGAAAAATGGTGATAATCTTCTACGAATGCAGAGTACAAACTCTGAGGTTAATAACTAAACACGACATCTGGCAAGTGTCCCTCTTGGGTCCCTTTACAATGGTCACAATTTCCCACAATGGTGGGAAATTTTTCATTGCATTTTCACATAATTGCGATGGTATTCCGCTTATATCAGCTCGAATATTGTCTTTGAGTGCATTGGCGTAGACCTTATTCTTGGCGTAGCCCCAAAGAAAGACGTCTAATGGTATTAAATCGCATGATCTAGGGGCCAATTCACGTTGCCTTTGCAAAAATCGCACGTTCAGGAAATTATTGTTGCAATAGAGCCATTGTTTCACCAGCTGTGTGGTATGTTGCACCATCCTGTTGAAAATAAACACCCTGAAAGACAAGAGCATCCACTTCGGAACCAAAAAAGTCAGTTAACATCTTTCTGTACCGGTTTTCATTGCAACGGTTGCGCTAGCCTCGTTTTCGAAAAAATGTGGCCCGATGACACCTCCCCACCAAAAACCGCACCGAACTGTAACTCGTTTTAGATGAAGAGGCTGTTAGAGTATGCCTTTTGGGGGTTTTCGGATCCCCAAATATTGCAGTTTTCTTTATTGACATAACCAGAGAGTTGAACATCCGCCTCATCGCTCAGAACAATTTGGTTCAAAATAGCAGGATCTCGACTATGCATTTTCAGCGCCCAATCAGCAAAACATATGGATTTGTTCGTTGTCAATTGTCTCCAATTTATGTATTAACTGCACTTTATAGAGATGGATATGCAGATCGAGATGCAAAATACTATGCAAATTAAGTGCGGAAATGTCCAATTTCTGTGATCGTCTCGAATTTAACATTGGTTTTCAGCTACACTATCAGCTACAGCGACGATCCTTCCAGATGTCCTGGCCGGATGAACACGTGTTCGATGCTTCACATCATTAACTTGTTCACAACGTTTAAATTTGTGGATTAAATTCACTATAACACTGGAGACAGTTTACCAGTGAAATGGAACACGACCTTTATGGAGCCCAAAGAAAGGTATGGAAGATGCTGAAAAACAGGGAAAAGCCAGTAAATGAATACGTTCAAACTAAAATCATATCACCTGACATCTTGGAAAAATATATTACAGAGCTGTACCAAGATGAAGAAACAACTGATACATGGGTGAACGAAGACGAAAGACCAGATGATGTTTTGATAACAGAGGAAGAGCTGAGTAAAAGAATACAAAAGTTAAAAAACAGGAAATCCGCGGGAACAGACAACATCCCAAACGAATTGCTAAAATATGGGGGTAAGAAACTCACCGAGAAGCTGCTAACTATTTTCAATAAAATTTTAAACACATCACAGATTCCTGAAGAATGGTGCAGCAGCATCACTATTCCAATCTTCAAAAAGGAAAAGACATCACCTGAAAACTACTGAGGTATAACCCTGCTAAATATGTCCATGAAACTGCTCACTGGCATCCTGAAACACAAATTGGTATCACGTATTGAGAATAGACAGGAACAGTTTTGATTTAGAACAAATAGATCAACAACGGACGCTCTCTTCATAATGAAACAACTAAAGGAGAAATCAATAGAGTTCAACAAGCCTGCTTACATCTGCTTTATAGACTGAACAAAGGCATTCGACAAAGTGCGCTTGACAGACATCCTACAAATTCTAATAAAAAGACAGTCCCCGTCCCAAATCACCAAACTAATTAAAAACTTAAACACCTGAAATGTGACAAAAATCAAGTCAGGCGAACATACTACACCTAACATAAAAACATCAAGCGGAATTCGACAGGGTGACAGCCTGAGCCCTTTCCTTTTCAACCTCTTGATGGATGAAATAATACAACAAGTCACATCCTTAGATTTGGGATACAGAATGGGCCACTCTAAAATATCTGTGTTCTGCTATACTGACGACGCAGCTATTATAGCAGCAACGGAGAACGATCTTCAGAGACAGCTTTTTAAATTCTATCAAGTCAGCCGACAACTCAACATGGTAATTTTAATTCAAAAACCAAAGCCATGACATTCTCCAGAGAACTTGTCAGGTGTAAAGTGGTTGTGGAAGACAAGTGAATCGAGCAAGTCAATGTCTTTAAATATCTAGGCATGGACATCTGCAGATACCACGATCCGGCAAAGGAAATAAGAAGTCTCATAACTAAAGCAGCAGCTCTGTCAGGGTGTCTTAGAGATGTGATATGGTCAAACCAGCAAATGGGAACAGATAGCAAGGTGAAGATCTATAAGACTTGCATCAGACCTATCATGACTTACGGCATAGAAGCACGCGAAGACACAAACAAAACTAAAAGTATGCTACGCGCGGCCGAAATGAAAACCCTAAGAACTATCCTCGGAAAGACCAGACTGGACAGGATAAGAAACACTGACATACGAGCTCAATGTGGCATAGTAGACATAGTCAGATGGGGCAGACAAAGACGAAGAGAATGGTATGCGCACGTGCGAAGAATGCACGAAAACAGATTACCGCGCATAATGATGGAGAGCCAGCCACATGGAAAGCGCCCACCAGGAAGACCCTCAAAAAGGTGGCAGGAAAGCTGGCAGTCCACCTCGCAAGAAACCATCCAGAGACGGCTTAGGCAAGCAACAGACCGATCGGTCTATTTAAAAGAATAAGAAGAAGAAATTCACTATAAAAGGGCGAGTAGGTCCTTGATGATGACCAAAGGTAGTACGAACTTTTCGAACTGAATTCCCGAAATTTTTACTGGTTTTGTAGTAAATTTTCATCATTTCGATGCGTTGTAAATCTTCCCAAGATTGAAATTCTCCTAGTTTTCAATTGTCAAATCATCATGCAATGACAGTTCTATGTTAACAGTTCAGAAATGGCTGCAATGAAACCTACTCATAGACGATCCTCTAGTATTTTGTGTTAAATATGCAAAAGAATATTTTAACGTTGATTTTTCTTCAAACCAATGCGAAAAACGTCGAAAAAACGCGTTTTTTCATTTCAAATGTAAGTTTCATCAATTAGAACAATCTGAAAATTCTCAGAGTCGAAAATTGTGGAAAACTACACGACATATGATTTTTTCATGACATCGAGTCTCTTAGTTTTTTTTAGAAGCGTTTTTCTGATATAACTTTTCAAGAGCTTTAATTTTTCTTTCTAAAGTTTTTTGCTATCTCTTGATGCGGTTGAAATATAAAATAAAAACCAAAATAACTTAATTAGGCTCTAGGCGGGTAACGTGACCACCTAGGGGGCTGAAAATTTCAGAAAGTGAGTTTCTCTATATGCGCTAAAATATGGCTATCTTGCCCGGCTAATCCTTCTGGAACGGAATGGATCTGAATGCTTTGAGGTCATTGATTTTGAGTATGATTCGTAGATGTCATGTAGTAATTCTCGGCAAGTGTGGAAATATGCGGTATCAAAATGTTTTTTGGGATTCCGAAGTCCTACATTTTCCATTAATAGTTTTATTTCATCTGCACTTCGAATAGCATTCCTCAGTACTGATGACTTACTAGAAAAATATTCCTTCAACATATCCAAACTTCCTTTCGATAAATTTGAATTTTCGATTTTGTGTGTTAACTTATTGGCGCAGTGTATTTATCAGATAAATTCACGAATTTACCTATCAGCAGCCACCCTTTGGAATAAATTGATAATAGTATGCATTTTCAAGTATTGCCCTGCAGAGAATTTTGTTTACCGATATACAAATTGGACATTAACGTGTAATGAAGGTCTTAAGAATGAAGCTTTCGTCAATAAAACTCTATTCGCATAAACACAAGTTCTTCAGGTATGTTCTTCGATATTACAATCGATTATTCCCTCATTTGTCCTCTGTTCTGTCATATTTCACTACTAAGTCATCTAAGATTAGACAAGCTGAAAAGTTTTCCTCTTACTATCATTATACATACATGAACTAACTTCAGCTGAATGTGGATAGAATATTCGCGAATGTCAAAAGGGAAAAATCGTCCAATAAATCACTGGGTATCTTTTTGATGCAAAAATAGTATTTTATCGGGGGCCGAGAAATGAATACAAAGAAAAGCCACGGAGCGGTCATTGTGGCAGAACTGCGGCAAAACCGTTTCAGATAACGACAACTTCCAACGGATCTGCCAACATAAATCATAAAGTTGGAGCAGAGGTCATGAATACGACCCCACTCCCTCTTTTCGGGTGGATTCTATTGAAATCTGCGGTATGGAACTATTCTGTTGGCACCGTGCTCGCTGAGTATTTTTAGGTGTGTGAAAAGGGTTATCTCCGGCAACATCTCTGCTTTGTTGATTGATTCTATGTAAAAATCTACTGAAAATACTCAATTGCTATAGTTTATAGAAGAAAGGAAGCAGGCAACATTTTTCTTGCAGCGAAGTATAAATTAATTAAACGTATCGTATACATATTAATATACATTTATTTGATTTGAAAGAAAAACTTAGAAACTACTTATGAATTGAAATATTTTTTGATGATACAAGGTAGAACAAAGGAATATAGCGTATTCCAAGGAAAATTCTCTATCTTAAGATGAGTGGAAAAGCTGAGACGCGTCAATTTTTTCATTTTTGTTCGAACGGTTTTGTATTTAGAAAGTAAGAATCTACTTCAGCAATTTATTTTGCAGTAAACAGGGTGTCCCAATTTTCGTTGAAAACATCTTGGGTGGTTTTTTCATATTTGAAGACCACTTTCTTGTTCACGATTCAGGAGCGCCATAAACTCTGCTAAAATGTCTTTAAGTTATAAGATTTTTTGGTGAGTAGTTTCGTCACAATATTTTTTTCCGTACAAATTCATGAAAATAGGCTCTCACATCATCGCATGCTTCTTCATCCAGAGAGGATGAATACTTTTTCCCTTTCGTTTTATTTTTGCTCGAAGATAGCTTCATTGATGAATTAAAATAGATTATCCTCATGTTATACAGGAGTGACTCAAAAAATTATTGAATATTGTAATTTTAAAATATCATATCTTGATTTTTTCAAAAGGAACACCCTGTATTCCTTCATTCATATCAATGCATAAAATATTGTGCTATATTTTCGCAGAAGTAACCTCATCTTTATCTTCGATCATTTTAGAAATATTCGATTTTTTGTGGAAAATTTTGATGGAAATTCTACAAACCGTATGAAACTCATCAACATGCATCATTATTCGAACAGAAGTTTTTTTTCTGTAATGATTCAAGTAGTAAAAAATGAAACCTAAACAAGATAATTCTTTCAACGAATGATAAAAGCAAGATGATTAAAACGTAAATCGAGGTGTTGACATTTTTTTCATTTGTGCCTTTTGTCAGGTGTCCGGACATATCATATTCTGAATTTTACATCGTGAACTTATCAGTGTTTGGTTATTAAACATTGTTAAAAAGAGGTTTGAACTCAATTTTCCCAATTGACTGCCATGAAGTTCTCCAAAGAAGAAATGGTTGATATGATTTTTATTCTGGATGCGTGTGATAGAAATTCTTTGTTGGCAAGTAGAGTTTATGCACAAAGGTTTCCTGATAAGAGGCATCCTGATGCAAGATGTTTTGAAAAACTTCTAATAAGATTTATCGAAACGGGTATTATCGCTTACAAAAAACATGAAAAACCATAATATGCTACAGCTGAAGACAACCAGCTATCAGTTTTGTTGACAGTGACAAAGGACCCATATAAAAGCCAAAGAAAGATTTCTCAAATAAACGACATAAGTCAAACTTCTGTTCAGAGATTCTTGAAGAATAAATTTCATGCATATCATCTACAGCTGCTCCAGGAATTGAACAATCAAGACTATGAAAATCGAATCAATTTTTGCAATTGGGCAAGTGACAAAGTAGCTGAAGATCCAAATATGTTTAGCAGAATTCTTTTCTCGGACGAGGCAACTTTCGACAAGAATGGGCTTGTTAACAGGCACAACTATCATGATTACGCCACGGAAAATCCACACCTCATGAGACAAATAGATCACCAGCATCGTTGGTCCTTGATTGTATGGGCCGCTTTTGTAGGTAGATATCTAATTGGGCTGCACTTTCTCGACGGGCACCTCAATAGTGAAATGTATTAAGATTTTCTGCAAAACCATCTACTAGTGTTACTTGCCGATGTACCAGAGCATATAAGACAATATTTGTGGTTTCAACAGGATGGAACACCAGCACATTATTCACATCATGTTAGGGAGCATTTAAATCATGTATTTCCAAACAACTGGATAGGACGTGGTGGTCCTGTTAGATGGCTAGCTAGGTCTCCGGACCTTACAAGTTTAGATTTTTTCTTGTGGGGTTATATTAAAGGCATCGTTTACCAGATTCTTTCTACAACACAGTTGGATATAAGACAGAGAATAGTCGACGCCTTTCAGTCAGTTAATCCGAAAATGTTGTCGAGAGTTCATCGGTCTTTCCTCAGAAGGACTGAGTAGTGTCTACAAAGAAACGGGCAATATTTCGAACACTTATTGAAATTTTCAACACCTTGTAGATCATCTCACCAAAAACCAATCTATTACGTATGTTATACACGACTAATTTAGAATATTTCCATTTCTCTGATCAAGTATAATGATATGTACTAATAAACTCTTCTTCCGCAACCTCTGAGTTTATTATTTTAGTATATTTTTTTTTATTTCGAAAATGGTCGGAGATAAAGATAAAGTTACTTCTGCAAAAATATGGCACAATATTTTATGCGTTGACATGAATAATAAAATACAGGATGTTCAATTTGAAAACATCAAGATATAATATTTTAAAATTACAATATTCAATAATTTTTTTGAGTCACTCCTGTATAAAATGAAAATTATCTATTTCAGTTCATCGTTGAAGCTATCCTTGGGCAATAAGAAAACGAAAGGTTAAAAGTAGTCATCCTCTCTGACCGAAGGAGTATGCGATGGTGTGAAAGCCTATTTTCATGAATTTTTACGGAAAAAAAATATTATTACCAAACAACTAACGAAAAAAACTTATTACTTAAAGAGATTATAGCAGACATTAGGACGCTCCTGAATCTTGAACGAAAAAGTGGTCTTCCAATCTTCAAAACCTCCCAAGATTTTTTCATAGAAAATTGGGACACCCTGTTTACTTCAAAATAAATTGCTGAAATAGATATTCACTTTCCAATAGGAAACGCTCTCGGTGTATCGGAATCGTCCTTTTTAATCGTCACGCTCTCCTTCGGACTATACAGGGTGTCTTTTATAAAGCGGAAGATTTTTTTGCCTCATAAATGTTAAACGATTTGATCGATTTGGATGAAAATTGCAACGTTGAATTCAATTGATGAAGTCGAGAGATTTTTGATTTCATCCCAAACCACGACCGGATGGAAAAAAATTATTTTCTTGGTTAAATGGCCAAATGGCACCTTGTATATCACTGGAATCAAAAAATTATAGATATCTGTAAACAGGAAATATGGATGATCCAAACAACATAAAATACATTTTTATCACACCGTGAGTATTGTGTGGAAAAAATTTGATATTTCGCAAAAACATATTTTCGTTCAATTTGTCCTCTGACTCTGACCGAAGGACAAAATCAAAAAACAGCATTCAGTATAGCGCTCAGACAAAATACCCAGTGTGATGCAGTGTTAAATCGTTTTAAAACCATATAAAACACTTTCTTATCACATCTCGAGAATTTCGTAAAGAAGAGTTGATTTTTTAATATTGAATACGTTTTGGCCAATTCGGTCTAACACATATTCTAAGGTTCAGGAGAAGAGAAAAAATTCAAGACCTAAAAGAAATCATTTTGTCAATACTTTAGAGTTATTCAAGAACTTAACGATAATTTGGTTGAATGATAGTTTTTTAACACATAGTTTTCATTAATAAACAAATATAGCAATTTTATCCAATAACGCATGGAAAAACCACACTTGAATGCCTTCGGTATACTAAGCTAGCTGCATATTCTTGATTCGAAAATAGAAAAGGTTTAGTCTGTCAGTTGGTAAAATAGTTTTTCAGCGAAAAATCCAACGATTAGCAACAATAAACACTTATTACATAAGAAGAGGATTCAAATGATATTAACACTAAGAGAAAAGCAAAAATACCAGAATAATTAACTAATATTTCGTATTTATCATGTGACCATTGAATTTGGAAACATTTTCTATGTTTCTGGTTAAGATAGTTATTACACATTTATGGTTACTGCATTATAGAAAGACAAATAATATCGTAAAAATACAGAGGAATATTCAGATTGATGTGATCTGAAAATTTGATAGTAATCATCATCCATGAAGACTGTCATTGAATTCAATGTGAAGATCAAGAAGTGACCTATTTTTCGATGGAGATTTTTACAGAATGTCTGGCATGTCAAGTAATACTCTGCAAGCACGTCCGCACTGTAGTCATCTCATATTCTACATTTTTCCAACTTTATTCGTCAAATATTTAATAATAGGTGGGAGATATCGATTTTTGTGCTTGAACCGAACTCGATGAAATAGATTAGAGTATCCAAATTGTCATTTCACAAGTCGCCATAATGGCGTCGAGAACATTTTCTGAATAGGCTCGAAGCGATATGCTCATCTCGAATTTCAATCCCTAGAGCAGGGATAATATTTCGATCCAGTGATACCTTTCAAGTGGAGAATTTCGATTGCCTTCATGAGTGCTCGCAATAATTCTAATCTCATTGAGTTCAATAGGAGTTTGAGGATGCAAAACGGAAAAGTGACTGAAGATGCAATGCATGATATACCATCTATCTTTGACCAGTATCAAACAGGGGTTGATGTTTCACTGAATAAACACCTTTTGAAAGACAGTTTGAGACATCAGGTTTCAAATGTTATAGATAAAAAACTGATACAATGGCTGAAAATAAAGAGGAGAATAAACGAAAGAAGAAAATTAACGAGTAGAAGTTGTACTTTATTACCCGATAAAATGAACGGAGCTGAAGTCACCAAAACTCAACGTAAATGTTCGAATTGTTGGCCACCAACCTCCATGAACATAAACAAACTTTGGGTGAAACGTTCACAGACATTCTGTAAAATTTCAGGTGTGATTTGGTTACACTTATTGACGATGCGCTGTCTCAGGTCGTTCAAATCAGTAGGTTCAGCTTTATAGATTATACTTTAGAGGTGGCCCCATAGGAACAAGTCTAATGAACTGAGATCCGGAGATCGTGCTGACCATTCCGTTGGGCCTCTCCTTCCAATCCAATGACCAGGAAAATTATCATCCAAAAATACTCGAACTTGTTGTGCAAAATGCGGGGGCGCTCCATCCTGCTGAAATACAACCTCATTTTCCGAATAGCGGGGGGGGTCATTCTCAATGATCTCCGTTATTGCTGGATCGATAAATTCTTCCAATAGTTAATAATACAACTCTCCGGTAAGATTTCCAGAAATTAAAAACGGTCTAATGAGGTGATCGCCATAAATACCAACCCAAACATTTAGTTTTTGATGCTGCTGAGTGTGAATTTCGTGGAATATTTGCGGCTTAGAATCTGCCCAATAACGGCAATCATGGCGGTTTACGGTTCCATTCAGAAAAAATGTACATTCGTCCGAAAAACACAAGTGAAATAAATAATGAGGCTTGTTCATGACTCTCTCACTTATGGTCTCGCAGAATTGAAGTCTTCGATCGAAAATATCTTCGTTCAGTTCTTGAACTAATTTGATTTTATATGGATGAAACTTATTCCCCTCCAGAATGCGGAAAATACTCGTTTGGTTTACACCATTTACATCTGCCAATTTCCACAGGCTTAGGGTAGGATCAACCACCACTTGACCAAGCACCGCCATTTCCACATCTTCATTTCTTACTGGCCGCTCAATTACGCGCTTCTCATTTTGCACCGATCCAGTTTCACGAAATTTGGCAACTAATTCTAGTACATACTTCGAAGTCACTTTAGCACCTACGTGGCGTTGTTTGAAGATATTGGCTGTTCTGTTCGCGCAACTATCAGAACTGAAAAACAGTTTATTTCAGATTATTTCAACCCACCCGGCTATCGAGTAAACCATGACGATTTTAAGAAAACTAAATTTCGAATAGAAGAGAAACTATTGTGATGAATGCAACAGAGTTTTCACAACTGTTGTGGAATAAAATTGGGTCGATGAAATTGAATACAAAAAGTACGAAAACATTGAGAATCAATTTTTTTGTTGAAGAAATCTGATCATTGTAACATCTGCGTTCCTGATTCGTATCGTTAAATAAGAGACATTTCACATGAGGACGATGATCATACAGTATCACCTGTGGAAACAAAACAGTTTCATTTCAGTCAACTGATAAAAACGCGTGTACATGTGGAACCCAACTCTAGATGCATTGTTCGCATAACGTACAACGAATGTTCAAAGATCAATGGAGTTACTATGACTGTTAGTTTTATCGTTTTCTTTCAAGATTCATAATCCCTCATAATCATTTCAATGTTTCAGCTGCTCACCCAGTAATTTTGATGGAGAACGAAAACTTGCACACCATTGTGGAGACAAACAAAAATCCTTTCTCAGAAGGTTATAACTAGACCTATCTTCAGCTTTAAAAATAACACAGGGTGGTCACCTCTGTTCTAGGGGTTGAAATTTGACATGTGAATGATGTTCCGGAAGATGACAGCCTTTGATCTGGAATGAATCTGTTCCATTTTTATGAACTAATGAATTTATGAATAGCTCAGGGCGATAGTCTCTTCTATTTTTCAGTACCTCACTCTGCATCTTCTACAGTTGTCAATCAAGAATGAAATTCGTTCACGGGGATGCAGACAAAGATAATACCTTTCTTTATAGTTATCACTCGACCCATCTACCCCCTTCCAAATTTTCAAGGGTGGTCACCCTGCTCTAGGGGTTGGAATAGTAGATTAGGATGGTACTTGATGATGACTGCCATTGATCAGCATGGATCTGTTCCATTTTACATCACGGAAACTTGAAAAGTCTCAGGGAAATAGTCTTCCCTATCTTTCAGTTGCTCACCCTGTATCTTTTACTGTTTTCAATTAAAAATGGAAATTCGTTCAAGGCGATGTAGACAAAGATACCACCTTTCTTTTGAGTCATCACTCGACCCATCTTCCTTAGGGAGTTGATATTTCAGCCAAGTTTTGTAGCCCAAAAGATGTCCCCCTCAAAGCAAAAATTGACTTGTTTTTGCATTTTGATCAGAAATTAATATCTTGGTTGATTTAGCCGCTGTTTAGTTTTCGTTGAAGCACCCTATATATATATATATATATATATATATATATATATATATATATATATATATATATATATATATATATATATATATATATATATATATATATATATATATATATATATATATATATATATATATATATATATATATATATATATATATATATATATCACCATTCAGGGATTTCCTCTAGAAAGACCGGGTCTACTGACCAAGGACTTTCTAGGCAGCAGTTAGGAACATTCGGACGATTCTTGTGGTCCAGAGTATCACCTCCTTCTGTGCTCTACTTATTAGTTCTCAGTGTTTTCTGCCAGGTAGTTCTCAACTAATCCATTCGTGGATATTATCAGGGGAAGAATTCTAACCGATCTGAGCTGGTACATTTCTTTTATTTCAAAAGCTAGATCATGGTACTTCGTTAGTTTCTCGGTATACGCCTTGCTGATGTTATCATCCGCCGGGATGGTTATATCAATGACGGTAGCTTGGCGGTTTTCCTTATCGAAGATAATGATGTCAGGTCTGTTGTGCGGCACCGTTCTGTCTGTTATTATAGTGCTGTCCCAGTAAAGTTTGAACTCACTATTTTCTAAAATAGGCTTGGGAAAGCATTCGTGCACCCTTCGAGAGGTAAGTATAAGTCCTACTTTTATGGCAATCGCTTGGTGATAAATTTTTGCCATAGCATTGTGCCGCTGGGTGTACTCTCTTGGTGCCAAGATGGAGCATGAGGACGTTACATGCTGAATGGTTTCCAGACCTTGGAGGCGTTTTCGGCATTTATCAGTTGGAATCTTCTTCTTTGTGATATGCTTCATGTACGCTCTCGTTGGTACCACCTGATCCTGGATAGCAGCGAGACGCCCCTCGGTCTCCGAGAACAAATATCCGGATTTAAGGTAAGTAAGTGATTGAACATTTTTCACTCTTTCGTCTTTCAGTGCCTCCGGATACCTGCAATGTAAGGGTTTGCTGTGCCATTCCTCCAGCATCTGTCCAGGTGATGGCGTCTGTAGTGGGTCGCTTCTGCATGCTAGATTAAGAGCTGTGATATTTTGGTCTTCTTGGCATATCGATTGGAGGAACGGTAAGTTTTTCGAGTGAAAATACTTTCTTAGGTCTGTAACCGCCCTATTGTGGGCCATCTCCACATTCTGCCAACCTCTACCTCCCTGGTGCCTCGGTAAATAAAGTCTTACTACCGATGCATGGGGGTGGTGAATACCATATTTGGACATTAGAATTCGCACCCGTGTGTCAATCGCCTTTGAATCCGTGTTTGACCATTTGATCACGCCAAAGGAGTAGACTATGCTTGGTATCGCCCATGTGTTTATTGCAGTGAACATTGCCTTTGAATTAAGTTTACTGCGGAGGACTTTTTTTATTCAATCGAAGAATTTGTTCTTGAATTCTTCTTTTCGATCGAATGTTCTTATCTCCAGTGCTTGTAGCATTCCCAAGTACTAATATGTTGCTTCTGGATCTAATTCTTGTATAGCTACCTCATCTTGAATAAGCATTTCTCCTCCCTGTGTTAATTTCCCCCTCTTGACGTGTAGTACGGCACATTTGTCCAACCCCATTTCCATTCGTATGGTCATTATGAATGATGTCACTATTTTCAGGAGGTTCCTTAGCTGCTACTCATTTGTGGCGTATAGTTTGAGGTCATCTATGTATAATTGGTGAGTTATTTTGATATTCGATCTAGTATCTACGATATACCCGTATCGGTTGTTATTGAGCAATTTACTGAGGGCGTTCAAAGCCAGACAAAACCACAGTGTGCTAACTTCATCCCCCTGGAAGATACCTGTTAGAATTTTTATTTCAGGCGTAACGTTTTTGCCAAATGATTCGTTCTCCAGGTGGTCATTAGATATTTTAGTAGGTTGATGATGTTGTCAGATACACCGTAGAGTTTCAGAACTCTAAGAAGCCAGGAGTGCGGGATCGAGTGAAAGGCCTTCTTCTAGTCGACCCATGCGACCGAAATATTTCTCAACTTCTTTCTCGCTTGCTTCGTTATGAGGTGATCAACAGTCAGCTGCTCTTCGCAGCCTTGAGCATCCTTTCTGCAGCCATTCTGTTCTTTTGCAAGGATTTGGTGCCTGCTTACATGCTTCCACAGGTGTTTGGTAATTATGCCGGTGAGTATTTTATACACAGTTGAAAGACATGTGATGGGTCTGTATGCCTTGGGATCGGGGGTGATGTTTCCCTTGGGAAGCATATGGGTGACGCCTAGAGTTAAAAACTCCGGTATGATGGATAGCTCCGCTAACGCTTCCCGAAAAAGTTTTGCCAACTTTTGGTGTGTGGCCTTGAAATTCTTCCACCAATAGTCATGGAGCTGATCCCGGAGCAGCCCAGTTGTTCGATTTCTTGAGGACAGATGCGATGTCTTCCTTCATAATTTCTAAGTTCTCCATGGTGTAGTTTCCCGCTTCGTGTTCAGCGTCCTCTATCCAGAATGTATATATATATATATATATATATATATATATATATATATATATATATATATATATATATATATATATATATATATATATATATATATAATAGGACTTTGTTTATTATTTATATATATATATATATATATATATATATATATATATATATATATATATATATATATATATTATAATAGGACTTTGTTTGAACATGTTTCTGGGCTTTTTTTCTAGTAATTTACATAAGTATAAATAGTTTTGCTGAGCTATTAAAACAAAATCTGAACTTGCCTGTACAATTAACATAAGAGGTATTTCTTTGTTTTTCAAAACATAATTATAATCATGATAGTAAGCAAAACAAAAAACTTTCGTCGAAACTAAAGTCACACTTTTTTCATTTTCCCTTCACTACATTGAAATTTCCATATGCACATATGAGAGTATTGTATTAAATTCTTCAGGGTATACGAACAGCAATGGTATTTCCATTTGGAAAGCACAACAGGGCCAAATTGAAAGACCCCAACCGTGTGACGGGCGATTCTGAATATTAATGTAAGCTAAAAAAGCAAAAAGATTCGAAAACAATGAATACGCATCGGAATGAGACAAACAAAAGGGTCAGTCTTTATGACGCAAAATAAAAATGATCTTTCTGAACAAGATAAGCCATTATTTAGATTCGTCCCCCTGTCACGGCAATGGGTTTTTAAAGCATTTTAAAAATCGAGGATTTAACTTTTTTAATTGCATTTATACTAATCGCTCGGACGATATTCCCGAAAGGACATTCCGTAATTGGCCCATGACATCATACACGGTCCTGTGGGATTGTCCTATGAATAAATTTACAATTATCTTAAGCTTATTTAAACATGGCCAAATGGGCTTTTAGTATGCGAGTCCGCTTGGAGGGATGAAATCTGATATATTTTTGTTCTCGAAGTTTTTTCGATGGGTGAAATTACACTTTTCACTAATGAGTTCACAATTTGGATAAACTCATTATTCATAACCGAGAAATTATAACAAAACGTAGCGATAGCATGAAAATTTATAGTGTATACATATGTCTCCTTTATCACTTAGTGAATTTTTACTAAGTAATCAACAATTAGAAAAAAACAAGGCTTAAATTTCACGAAATAAAATGAATATAAATATAAGTAAAATATGTTTGGATTTTATCTCTTTTCAAAAACTAAGCTGAAATTAAAATATTATGATGTAATTTTTACCTAGCTGGTCGTAAGTTATTGGTAAATTATGTTTGTCAACTGATGAAAATTCTACAAATTCTAATAAACCTAACCACTTGCTTTTGGTATCTGAATGTTAAATTTGGACTTTTGTGAAATCCAAAGACTGATTTTTATTTATACTATCTATCACTATCTCAACCTTGAACTGAATGAAAAGTTCGCATATTGATACCGATATTCTAGAATTAGGAACTAATTTAGAATTGTTTTGAACGGAAAAAATTTCAAGTCAATATGTCATTTCGTTTTCTGTTTACAAGCTGAAAGTATGTGTTATACTTAGGAAACAGATGAGAGAAGTAAGGACAAACGGAAATGAAGCTGGTCGTTAGTTATAGTGCGGATCAAATTCCCTGAATTCTAATTTCTTGCTCTTGAAACCTGTAAAATATTGGTTTTTGGACAATCTAAGAAATTACTTTATTTCATGCAATGTTCTGAAAAACTCGTTGTTGAATTATCATGAATTATTAATTTTCCATGGTCGTCTACTGTAATATTGAAGAAACAACTAGTTTGACCTATATGAAAAGCAGCTCAAGTATAACAATACAGGGTGTCCGCGGTAATTGGCCCATTGGAAGTATCTGAGGAAAGGGAATGTAATGGTTTTGTTTCTGATTTTGTCTAAAATTGGAGAAATATTTCAATTTTGCTGGAACTACGAAACTTAACTAATGACATGTTATGACATTAAATAATAAAAAGGCTAGTTGAAGAAAATTACGATTGACACTACCTATTAATACCTATGCCTAGCTTGATCAGAGTCCGTTAATCTCACTGTGTGAGATCTTCGTCTAGAACCTAGGTCCTAGATATAGCCTTAGAAATAATACTCATCACTTCAATCAATTAGCTTTATTACAAGATAAATATCCAAAATCACAGTATCTGATTAATAATTCACTAACTCTAATCAAAGAAAATTATACAAGAAAAATAACTTAATTAAAAAATGATTAACCACTAACAATAAAATGAGTCTCACATGAGATGAATTCATATTACATAGTACAAATTCTCAATTTAAAATAATCTGAGGTCTTCAACAAAGCGAAATTTAATGATAGAGCTCTGTCAACAATTAAATAAAATAGAAAAAAGAATTTGATGGTTAAGAGAAACACTTAGCTTTTATCAATGAGATTAATTCCCACGATGATTTGATTTGGTGTTTTACATCAGTTTTCTGGTATTCCTGTATCGTACAGCTTACAGGTTACTTGTTTGGCTGAATATCGTTCGCAACGTAACTGTCCTAGGTGGCAAGACTATTTCCCCAAAAACGTGGTTACCCTAGACGTAAGATAACAAGGTTTGGCATAAAGTTGAAAACTCAAATATCTTGACGGTAAACAAAAAAAATCTATAACAATACCATATCTCTCGAATATATATCTTTAAAATGAACAGAATGAATTTGACTTACCCTTGGAATAGCAGATATCGATCTAGGTTAATTCACAAAAGAAAATTCGAAATCTCTGCACTTGGTAATTGAAATGGTTGTCGAGGAAATCCGGCAAAATTACCGACTACTTATACGCCTCAGACGATTGGAATTTATCCAGAAAAATCTATGAATACTTAATTTCAATTTCTGCAAATATTTCACTCCAATCGCTACAACACAGCTCCAATAAAATAACAAATGATTCCGAATATTTCTAAATGGACAAGAGAAAGAATCTAATGAATTCCGAACTTATATAGACTCGGTTCTATCAAAAAACTATTGATATTCAAAAAAATGAATAAAAAAGCGACATCATTTTCTTCACAACAATAAAGTGGAAACGAAACATAGAATGAGTTACTGTTTTCCGTTCTCCCACAGAAACGAGGAAACGATCTTCTTTCAAGTACTGACTTCACAATTAACCGGCGAACAACCTAGATCAATAGCAGCGACACCTTACGGATATAACTATAATTTTCATTGGGTATCGTTAACTAGATTAGATTTCTAATTCGAATTTCAAACTGTTTGAATATTTACTTGATGAAATGAGATTGAATTATCAATAAAATTATGAAAACTGAGTTGAAAAGATATAAATGATTAATTCGAGAAATCGGACTGTTACAGGTATATTGATCATTTTCAAATTTGGATTTATGGTAACAGGATACTGATCTATAATCTACAATTGCTTCCAGAGCAATTCCGCTTCAACTTTGTTATTGCAACTAACATGGTGTACTTTTTAATGTTTTTGTTTCTTAAAGGGAATTCTTTTCCAAGCAATTCTTGTTGATTCTCACCATATCTGACTTTAGCGACCATTGAGATATGATTTTTTATCAAAATTTTGGGAATATAGTGTCATCTTTTTTACCCAAAAAATTACCTCTGATTCTAGTAAGATTATAACTTTTTCATAGTTCAGCGAGTAAAGAGTTATTTTTAAGGGCAATGTAATTATTCAGGCTATTCTATGTACAGAGTGCTCGAAATGACTTGTCAACTCAATGAATCTAAATTATCAAAAAAACGTTTTTTTTTTCAAAACTGAGTACTTGTTTTCTTTTACCTTCATTAATAATCAGTAAGTATTTATTGGTATTAGGTTTTCCCAAAGTGACCTCCTTTCATATTATTCGGAATTTTATCAAAGACCTGCCGTTTCATTTAATCATTAGGCCGTGGAACATAGAAGCAGATAAAGTGGATTTAATTCCGATGCCAGTTTCTATGTTCCACAATTTCGGCATGAGTTTGACGTTTGAACATTATTCAACAATAGCACTAAATTTTGTTGTGTCTAGTTTCACTGTTAAAGAAAATGGCAAATAAAGAGGATATTATGAATTTATTCATTACTCATGGTCAATGTTAATGAATGAAACTGGACAACAAAATTGCACTTTTCGTATGATGATTGAATTATAGCACCTAAAGTTCACTAATTTGACGTCACTGATTCTAAGTATACTCTCATTAGACGAGCACAGTGTGGCGTGGCTTCAGAGCTGCATAGCTGATCTGAAGCCATTGGAGGGTGCTTGTCTGCATATCGTGAAAGGTAACGAGATACCAAAGCAGCACATAAGTGTTACATATATTCCTGATCGGGCGCCTGGTAACAGATGGAAGCCCGATATTGTCCTACACAATCTGTTGGTGGACAACCGAGGCCTCAATACTGGGAAGTGAAGAGTGCTCCGCCACGAGGTGAGTGGGCCAGGACAGACGTGGATCTTCGCAGTAGACGAGGGTTCAAAAACTGCCCTGGAAAAGATGGGTTGCAGACCGTTCTTTGGGTTCCGAAGGGTAACCTTCCAGGTCGTCAAGGGAATGTGCCCAAGGTGCCCCAGGGTGGCTCGGCTGACGTGGGTGGTGCAAAGGAGACTCGAGCACCGTCTAGGCAGCGAGTAGCGCGGCCTAGCACTACCAAAACCGGGAATGGCGCCCTGAGTCCCACAAGGACTCAGAATGGAGCCCCCAGAGGAAGACCCACAAGAGGTTCCTGGGGGTCTTCCAGAGCAAGATGCCCAAACAAGGCTGGAGGCAGAGGTAAACAACATCGCAGCGGCCAGCGTGTGCCACAGAAGGGAGTGAAAAAAGCACCCCCGGGCAAGGTGCCTGATCGTCCGTCGACATCAGAATGATGGGTAGGGGAATCAGGTGATTTCAGGCTAATTTACATCATTCTAAGGCAGGTTCCTTCTTCCTATCTATCTATCTCTGATCTTCCACAAGCATTGGTTGTTTCGACCATAATACAATAAAAAAGATTTTCGCCTTTAGTTTATCTGATTTCATTCATTGTTGTTCTGAAAATACATTTGACGCTTGTTTTTCTTAATGAAGAATTGTCCGGGATATTGAATTTACAATATTACTCAATATAGAAGAGAAATATTATTATTTAACTTTTTCAATGGAATATTTAAAGCAACCAAGGCTCTACACAAATTGTTAAAGAGATTGCTGCCTTTTTCCTCTGTTCCTTAATCTTGCAATACTAGAAACATGCTTGGCTGTTCTGACTTACTGGTCAACGTGAAATTTGATATCAGCTTCAATCTGAAATAATGAATTCAAATTAATTCGATGGCCTTTTCATCAACTACAAAAATTTTACAGAAAATTCCTCTCAAATCTTAAATATTTCAATACACTCGCCAACAATTGAAAACTTACCGTTGCAATCAAAAGGTCTTTCCACCTCCACAATTAAGGAAAACATACAAAGAAAGAAGAGAGATATAATGAAGAGTATTCTTTTACCGTACTTATATAAGGAAAAATTAGGAATATTTTTATGAGAACACTGTATTTACGATTTCAGAGCATGCTTTGCAAAAAAAAAACTTTCTCGATCCATGGTCATCTCCAGGATATCGTTCGATCCATTTCGCGTTAAACTTCCATTTCGGCATATTCAAACTATCTTTACACTACTTGATTTCAACACTGAATGATTCGAAATACTCGTGAACATTAAAACAAGTTTAAATATGCCGCTAACCTATTACCCCCTATTAAGAAATTCGAATTGAAGTGAAGTTATTATCGTGGACTTATGCACTATCTCAGCTGTTAGCTGGATATAATTTACCTTTCCCAGATTCAGCAATCAAAGGAATAGGCTCGATTACAATATACTAGACATAAATTTTCTAACTATCCTACATGTATTAAGAATTACAGTTTTTTGCATTTCTATATAGGTATTCTTATGCAATTTTAATTTCTTAAGGCTATCATGCAAAGTTTTGGGTATTAACCCAGTGGAGGATACGATGACAGGAACAATATCTATTTTCTCGAGGTGCCACATCTGCTTGATCTCAATAGCAAGGTCTGTGTATTTGGTCTTTTCCTCCTGAAACTTATTCAGCACGTTGTTATTATTCGGTATGGCGACATCCACCAGCATTGCTGTTCTGGCTCTCTTATCATACACCACTATGTCCGGCCTATTATTCGCCACCATTCTGTCAGTGATAACAGGCCTATCGTAGTATAATCTGATAGAGTCATTTTCCAATACGGGCGCCGGTTGATATTTGTAATATGGCTGGAAGGTATTCAGAAGTCCGTACTTGTGTGCAAGTTTCTGATCGATAATGTTGCATACTTGATTATGCCTTTGAAGATAGTCCGTATTGGCCAGTTGTTCGCATCCAGACGTAATATGCTGAATAGTCTCCGATCTTATATGGCATTTTCTGCACCTATCTGTTTGTAATGTTCCGTCCTTCATAATAAATTTTTTGTAGCGATGACTTGGTCTTGGATGGCCGTAAGGAATCCCTCTGTTTCCGCGAATAATTCTCCTTTCATCAACCGTTTGTTGGAGGCTTGTTTGTCAATGTGTGGTTGATTAATCTCATATTGATGTCGTCCATGCAATTCCTTTCTTGACCATTGCTCTTGTTTTTCAGTATCTGATAGGAATGGTAGATTCAGCAGGTCATCTCTGGTAGCAAGATTTAGAGGTGTTATTATCAGCCAACGATACCACTCTATGGAGGTCAGAAGTGAGAGCTTTTGCTGAGAAGAATTCTCTGAGATTTTTTATCTGTTCGGTGTGTAAATTGACCAAATCTATTAATCCGCGTCCTCCTTCTTTCCGCTTCAAAGTTGTTCGTATCACAGACGATTTTGGATGATGGTTGTTGTACTTTGTTAGCATCGTTCGGGTCTGCCTTTGAATATCATCCAGTTCTGTCTTAGTCCATCTGATTATTCCGAATGAGTAAAGGAACACTGGAATGGCGAAGGTGTTAATTGCCTTGACTAGATTTCCCGAGTTCAACATTGATTTCAGCACAGTCTTCAGACGCTGACTGTATTCTGAACGAATCTTCTCCTTTGATTGTTTTTGGTCTAGCAATCTGGCTTGTTGGTATCCTAGATATTTGTATGTTTTGCCAGCCCTCATGCACTGTATAATATAACCGTTCGGAAATTGTGTTTCACCATCTATGACTTTGCCTTTTTGAATGTTCAGGTTCTTACATTTTTCAATCCTGAATTTCATATGAACATCTGCCGAGAACTCACTGACAGTTTTCAGCAACTCATCCAATTGTTTCTTGTTCGAAGCATATAACTTGATGTCATCCATATACAGCAGGTGGGAGACTGTATAATAATTCCTATCTGTTTTTATCCTGAATCCGTATTCTGTTCTATTGAGCATTGAGGACAATGGGCTCATATCTAAACAGGACCATAGTGGACTCAAAGAGTCTCCTTGAAAAATTCCACGACGTATGGGTATCTCGTCGGTTTTAATTGTTTTATTGTTCATGTTGACCTGCAGATACGTGCGCCAGTGTGTCATTGTTGTCTTCAAGAACTCTACCAGGGCTGGGTGAATTTTGTATATCAGCAATACTTCAATAAGCCAAGAATGGGTGGTACTATCGAATGCCTTCAGATAATCGAGAAAAGCTGAATGAACATTTCAATGCCCTACGTGTGCCTGTTTCATTATCACAGAATCGATAATGAGTGGTTCCTTGCACCCGTGGTGTTTCTTTCTGCATCCTTTCTGCTCCTCTGCTAATATATTGTTGTCGTCAAGGTGTTGGTATATTCGATTGGATATGCGATTGTAGAGTGTTGGCAGGCAAGTGATTGGCCTATATTGAGACGGATCCTGTGTTATATCGCTCTTAGGTAGCATATATGTTAAGCCTTGTGTTAGGACAGTGGGTGTTTTCTTGGTATGGTAAAGAAAATACGTGAGCTGTTTCGCTAGGGCTCCATGGAGCTTATCAAACTTCTTGTACCAGTAGTTGTGGATTATCTATACCTGTGGCCTTCCAATTGTTGGTCGCTCTAACAACTGTTGTGATTTCTTCCTCCGTGATTCCTTCGAAGTCCATGTGTCTGCTATCAATGCTTCCTTTTTCATTCGTGATCCATTCCGCATCTCTATTGTGTTCTTTGGGGTTCGACCATAGTGATGACCTATAGTCGGTCAAGCACTGTGCGTCAGGTACTTCTCTGTTATTGTTGGTCGCAGTTTTGTTATATCCCTTATGAAAATTGGCCGCGTTTTGGAGGAACCTTTGGTTTTGGTGTTTCCTTTCAGTACACTTGACGTATCTTGAAAGCCTCTTTGTTTTTGCTTGGAGTTTCTGTTTCAAAGTGTCTATATACACGTCGATGTGTTGTTTGGGATCAGGATGTTTTGTGTTCGTACCAATTTTCTTATAAATTTTGCGTATATGTGATTTCAAATGCCTTGAGGGTTTTCTGTTTCTCAGGAATTCTGTGAGGCGACCGATTTCTGCTCTAATATTATCAATATCCTTCTCCAGTCGTTTTTGCCATGGTGGTTTTCTGACGCTTTTTGGCTCAGCTTGAATCAGAGTTGTGGAGATTTGTTGTTTGTGAAGTCGAAGAACCGCTACTGCTCCACAGTAAATCAAAGTGTGGATCTTCTCCAAGGTGTTCTGGTTGGTATATTCTTCAAACACTGAGTTTGCGCTTGCTAGGATGATATTGGTGTTCTTGTTCGTCTTGAGTTTGGGCAGTTTAGGTCTTTTAGTTGGGTGACTACCACTGAATTCAGTTATTGCTCTGTTGAGTTCTGATCTTGCTAAATACATATATTGGTTCTGCTGATTCGGCTCAGGAGGGCGTTCCATGTTAATATTCGTTTCCGTGGCTTCGATGTTATCTGTAACACTTTTATTGACTCCGGCAGGTATACCGCTATGAGTATCATTTTCGCTTATGAGTTCCATTATGACCTGTTCTCTTATGCTTTGCAGCGTTTCTGAAGAAAGTAGCCTGTTTTTAACGATTGTTCTTCGTTGATCCGAAATTCTCTGCTCTGATATGTGCTGTAATTCAGGATATTTTTCTACGAACGCAAGATGTAACGCGTATCTGTATGCTGTCATTTCCGAATCCAAGTTTGTAATCTTGTAATAGGAACGCATAAAGAAGAATTCATTTCTAGAGTCCACTTCATGCGTTTCCTAGGGAGTCCGACTCTCGTGGTCGTAGGCATAATGGCTTTCGCCGCCGTTGAAACATCAAGAGTCAGTTGGGAGGTGTTGATGTTATTTCCCACTTGGTTTTGTGTTGCAGTATCCCTACTCGATATCACGCTGCTTCCGTCGCTAACCGAGGGAGACTGACTCACTTTCCGAACAAGACCCTCTTCCTACATCTTGAACGCGACAAGAGGTTATGGTGGTACAATGTCGATTCACCCGTTTATTCCTTAGATTGTACATCATTGGATAAGTTTCATTTTATACCTACTGCCAGGTTCAGCTTGGGTAACTCAGGTTCGCTAAGCCCGTACTCAAAAACAATTTTCCTGAGCCCCTGAGGGTTAGTTATTATTATTATTATTATTATTGAAGTAATTTAAGGCTGAGGACAAGTCCTATAAAAGCCTAATAACAAAAAATCAAAAAAGTTATGAGAGATAATAGAATTATAGTTTAACAATTATTCCTATTTACTACACTACTGCATTAATGGGTATTCATACCGTTTATCTATTTGAAAGATTAGGTCAATAACAATATATGTTAGGTTAGACCTGGCTTTGTATTGTTTGTTTCGCAACCCTTGGAAGGAACATGATCTTTGGAATTTAAGTATTTGAAGTAAAAGGATATCACCGTGAAATATGGATCGTTGTTCAAACTTGGTAAAATATGTGAAATTTGTGAAAGCATATTAATTACATACATATAATCCCTCTGCATTTATATTCAACATACATTTAAATTAAATGATTCATTTTCATCTCAATTCTCCAGGAAAACTGGCTACAGATTATTTTACAATGGTTTCATATATTTACCACCTTTAAGAACCAATTGAAAGCGTATCAATGAATATAACCGGTATCGACTGATGTGAGTGAATTTGGAATCATCTGAAATTAGAAGATTCAGCTGTGATCACATTACAGTCGAGTGCCCTTTTGAGTACACTCGAAAGAACCTCCAAGCTCTCATCGAAATTTAATTTAGAATGATGTGTTGGAAGCCAAATGTACCGGAAATCATGTTAAGTAAGCTTATGAGCACTGTGAATTGCATCACCCTTCTCATATATACGCTCATTTATACGTGTATGCTGATTCAGGCTTTTTTCATTATAATCGTGCCGAGCCTTCAGAAATGAATGAACGTTTCGATCTTTCCAAATTTTTTGTATAGTCTAGTCGATAAGTTGAAATAGTGGATTGATGATTTATATAGATACTAGCCTAATTTGATATTAAGTAGTGCAGATGTATTAATGTCTAGCTGGCTATTAAGGGTGATTTCACTTAGGTTTTTACAAAGTTTATTGATTTCCAAACATTCCATTAGATTAATTTTTTCCTTGTCGCAACTATGAAGAATTTTGATATTATTTATTGTTGTTGAATTCTTGTGGTTTTTATATGTTGAAATATTGGAGTATTATTGTCAGAGGATAATTGTTCTTTGAATCTGGTTTCGGAATTCAAGCTGATTGCCCAACATAAGTTACCATACACTCATCGGAAGCAATTTTGTAATCTCCTGATTTTTGAATTTGTCTCTCTTTTTGTTTAGCATTGAACAATTATTCGCTCAAGTTCAGACCCTTTGAGAAAGAAGCGGTTATTTCAAACTGAGAAAACAAGTTGCTCAAGTTATTGGAGACGGGAAGAGCGTAGTTGATACAAAAGTATTTTCTCAAAGAGGTATCTTTTTGAGGAACCTAACAATTGTGTTATTCGATGGTTTTTTATACGTTGGATAACCTGTCTATAAGAAACCGAGGAATTTTGTTATTTAAGACAATTTTTCAGATAATATTCATTTCAATTTTGAAATCTGTCGATGACAGTTGAATGAAAATGCAATATGGATCATTGAATCATAAGCTGCTAATTTGTGATGATAATAAGAAATTGAACTATGTATTATACTATCACAAGAGATTCATAGAAAATAAGAATTCCAATTTCGGTCTCTCGACCATCTTCAACTAGCAAGTACTGAACTAAAGTTGAAAATACATACATTTATAAACAAGTAGATACAAAATCAATTTCGAATGATTTCGAAAAATCTAACTTTCTTCTTTAGGTATTCTGTGAATAATTAGAAGATGATCTATGGGTGGAAAATGATTTCCATTCTCGATACAATGTGGAGCGAAAGTAGATTCGTTGGTTCTTTGGTTATTTTAATCTGATTGATGCTATTTGTATCTAGCTTTGAGTAAACATTCAGTCTGACTTATATGGACGCCTTCACAGTCCATAGAGGACAACTTTTCATCCTTACCATTGAAAAATTTTTGGGAGAGTTTCATATGTGTTTTGAAAGCTACTTATTCATGCTGTTTTGAAATGACATTTGCTTTTCACTGTTAGGGCCAAAATATTATATTACTTGATTCTATACGTGGGTGAATATTACGATATGCTTTTTGTGTTTGTATCTTCATGATCATTCCGTTTATTATAATTGAGGGATAACCATTGTTCTTAGCTACTTCTTTAGTAGCTGGCATTTCCCTGGACATATTTTCTTTGGATAAAGGCAGAGAGAAATACCTATGATTCATTGAATTAAAAGCAGCGTATTTATGAGATTTGTGTGTTGAGACATAAGGGATGGAAATATCTGAGAAGTTGGGTTTTCTATATATGTCACAATTCAGTGTGTTATTTACATGAGTGATTGTTAGGTCCAAAAAGTGAATCTGATCAACGACCTCTCTCTAGTTTGAATTTAATTGCGGGATGAATGCTATAGATGTGAGTTGAAAATTGACCTAGTTTTCTAGCGGTAGCTATAAAACATGATATATATCGTCTACATATCTATACCAAAATTTACTAATTTTGATCTGGAAGAATTGAAAATATGTAATGTTTTTTAAGGAATTTCACTGCATCATTATGACTCGTAACGCGTTTCACTACACCTTAGCTTCTTCAGACGAATGAATGTACAGAAATTATGACAACTATATATAGATATAACTGAGAATATAAATACAAATGTCCTTATGTAATTAAAAGCTTATGAAGTTGCTCCTTCTTAAGTGGTTATTGATGACAAGTCAAATGAAATTGAGCAATAAATTGCTCCTTGAAGAAATTCAATAGAGGTGAAGGGCTTAAATCGACTTGTTCATTAATGAGTCTACCTGAGTGTTTGTGTTTGTAGATTTCTGAAGTTTCACAAAGATCTAATTTCCAATATTTATTATCTGCATGCAAAATTTCAAACTGTGGGTCGAAAGAGTGGTTATTTTCTACGAGATGATTAGCGTAGTGAATCTAATTTTTATTTGAAAAACCGCGTTTATATTCCGATATTCTAATATTGCAATTTCTATGGGTTATAAACACCTGATCTGAATTTCTTGTATTTATTATTTATATATTTGCCTGAGCTATTATCACTTTGGAAAGCTATGTAAAATTATTCCTACTTAAGAATGATTTCACTTGCAATGCCAACGCAGGTAAAGTTTTGTTTCAATTTATCGATAGGGTGAACATCATTCAATGCGATTTTATTTATTTTGGGATTATATCCATTATTTTCAGCAATTTGTTAGATTAAATTTGAATCTTTGTTGAAATTTTCTGGTGATAAGGTAATGTTAATCAATGTATGAATGAAACTGTTTGAAGCTGACATTTTATGTTGATACGGATGACATGACGCGTTATGTATTATAATATATGTATGTGGCGGCTTATGGTAGATTGCGAAAACATGTTTTCCATTTTCATTCGAAATTGTTACGTCTGAAAAATTTATTGTATTATTGCTTTCTATTTCGGTTGTGAATTCAATTTTGGATGTAATGTATTTATATAATTTTCGAAAATTTTCAACTGTCTATCTGTTCTAATGATATCGTCTACATATCGATACCAGTATAAACAATATTTCCCAAGTGCATGATTATGAATTAATTTCTCCTAATTATTCATGAATATTTCTGCTAAAAAGAATTTAACGGATGGTCCATAATCAAGCCGTCTTTACTAGTATGAATTTGTTATTGTGAAACTAATTTTGATCTGAACAAATTTGTAATAATGAAAGAATATCTGATTTAATGATCGTATTGACATTATTCCTTTCTAATAATTCTTTAATCAAGTAGTACGTATCTTTCGGAGGAATGTTAGAAAATAGATTTTAAACGTCGAAAGAAATGAGTTTGGAATTAGGTGAAACAATGGTATCTCTGATATTGGCAATTAGTTGGTATGTATTTTGACCGAAAATTCAGATTTAAAATTGGGATTAGTAGAAGCGATTATATTTCGAAAACTGAAGAATTTTTAACAACCGGAAGGTATATAACATCCTCTAAAGATCCTCCCGCTAAAT
This sequence comes from Cryptolaemus montrouzieri, assembly GCA_013387265.2. Lineage (NCBI taxonomy): Eukaryota > Metazoa > Arthropoda > Insecta > Coleoptera > Coccinellidae > Cryptolaemus > Cryptolaemus montrouzieri. Next base: position 41,791,447 of record JABFTP020000001.1, on the reverse strand, counting down.
TCCAGAAAGAAGGTTAAAACGTAATTTCGACAGCAAAATTAGTAATTACAGACCACGAAAAGTATAAATTTATTAACTCTAATCCACAATTCCCCGAATTATATTCGTTGATAGAACTTCATAAACACAATTACCCTATCAGACCGGTTGATTCTTATGTAGCGGCACCTTCTTTCAAACCTTCAAAATTCCTTAACGATTTGCTGATGAAATATTGCAATTTAAATCTGAATTTTCGGTCAAATATACATACGAACTCATTGCCAATATCAAAGCTAAAATTATACTACCTAATTCCAAACTCATTTCTTGCAACGTTAAAAATCTATTTCGTAACATTCCTCCGAAAGATACGGACATCCTAGTTGAAGAATTATTAGAAAAGAATCACGTCAATACGATCATTGAATCAGGTATTCTTTCATTATTAAAAATTTGTTTAGATCGAAATTATTTCCACTTCAATAACAAATATTATACTACTGAAGACGGCTTGATTATGGGCAATCCGTTGAGTCCTTTGTTAGCAGAAATATTCATGAATAATTTAGGAAATTAATCCATAATCATCCACTTAGTAAATCTTGTTTATACTAGTATCGCTATGTAGACGATATTATTATTTGCTTCACAGGAGCAGATAGACAGTTGAAAATTTTCGAAAATTATATAAATTCATTACATCCAAAAATTGAATTCAGAACCTAAATAGAAAGCAATAATTCAATAAATTTCTTAGACGTAATTTCGAATGAAAATATAGAACATGTTGTCGCATTCTACCAAAAGCCGTCACATACAGATATTATAATACATAAATCGTCGTGTAATCCGTATCAACACAAAATGTCAGCATTCAACAGTTTTATTCATATATTGATTAACATTCCGTTATCACCAGAAAATTTCAACAAATAATTAAATTTAAGTAAATGAATAGATGAAAATAATAGTTATAATCCCAAAATAATGAACAATATTTCGAATAAAAAACAAAGTAGAATCGCATTCAATGAAGTGTACCCTGTCGATAAATTGAAGCAAAATTCAACACCTCAACCTGCGTTGGCATTGCAAGTGAAATACTGAAATCATTCTTCAGAGAAATAATTTCAAAATAGCTTTCCCAACTAATAAAAGCCTAGGCGAATGTATAAAAAACAATATAACTAAATCAGATAAACATAATAAATCAGGTGTTCATAGATTGAATTGCAATGACTGTTATAATTTCTACATTGGCAGAACACATAGAAATCTCAATATTAGAATATCGGAACATAAACGCAGTTTTTCAAATCAATAACCACTTAAGAAGAAGCAACACAATAAGCTTTCGATTACTTGAGAACATTTGTATTTCCATTATCAATTGTATCTATAAATAGTTGTCATCATTTTTGTACATTCATTCGTCTGAAAAAGCTACGGTGTAGTGAAAAGCGTTACGAATCACAATTATTCAGTAAAATTCCTCAGTAATTATATCTTGTTTTTGTTATTGAATGGTATAAGAAATACTAAAATTGAGTTGAGATAGAGCAATTTAATTAAGAATATTTACGATAATGCAACAATGCACGTAAGAATAGACGAATCCACAATAACAAATAAGTTAAACTTGCAGAGAGGGGTGCGTCAGGGTGATCCCATTCCTCCGAAATTGTTTACTCTGGCTCTGGAGGATATTTTCAGGAAACTGCAATGGCAACGTAAAGGCATAAAAATAGATGGATCGTACCTAAGTCTTTTGCGTTATGCGATTGACGTGGTTGTCATTTCGAGCGATCGGGCTGAATTGGAAGAAATGTTATTGCAGCTGAAAGAGTTGGCTTGGAAATAAATACAAAGAAAACCAAGATCATGAGCTCCACTAACATTGAAATATCAATAAACGAGATTATCGAGAGAGTATCTTGGACACTCTTTCAGACAAAGAAAAGATAATCAATCCGCAGAGATAACTAGATGGATTGGTCTAACCCGGGCTGCATTCAGAAATCTGCAACATATTCTCAAATACTTGGACATCCCAATCAATTTGAAACGCAAGGTTTTGACACATGTATACTGCCAGTGGCAACGTATAGTCTAGAAACAATGTCCATCACAAAACAGAGTGCCAAACGTTTAAGAACTACCCAAAGGGCTATGAAACGGAGATATTCCCATATCTTTGAGAAACAGAGTCAGAATCCAGAAAATTCGAAGAAGAAGAAAAGTGACCGATATAATCAGGCGAGTAGCAGAGATAAATTGGAGGTGGGCCGGGAACATTGCAAGGCAGAACTCTGATGAAAGGTGGACCAAAAGAGTACTGCAATGGAAACCGAGGGAAACAAAGAGCAACAAAGAAAGACCACAGAAGCAACGTGTTGACGACGTGAAAGAACAATTAGAATACAACTGGATGAAGGTAGCACAGAATCGACAGGAGTGGAAAAGTTGCGGAGATGCCTATGTGCAAAAGTGGACCGAAAAAGGCTGAGGAAGATGACAGAAACATGTTCGAATGAATATTTTCAAAGGTTTGTTGGCTAGTTTTGTTATACTCCAAACATACTACAAGAGAGAATACAGTTCCAAAAAGAGCAAAATCTGTTTTTTCGGTGAGAAAGTAATGAAAACTATCTTGGAATAGTCATGGAGCTATTTTAATCGATTACCTTCATCAAGGAAACCATCGCTGAGTATACTAAGCATATTATTTGATAAGCTTAAAGCAGAATTTACGGAAAAACCGCCTCATTTATAGAAAAAGGAAATCCTGTTTCGCCAAGACAACGCTCCGTCCCACACCTCAGCGGTTGACATAACGAAAATTCATGAATTACGGTTTGAACCACTTGATCATCGGTCTTACTCATAAGATCTAGCCCCAAACGACTTCTCTATGTTCTCTCAAGTAAAAATTGCGCTTGGAGGGCATAGATTTTCGTCAAATGAAGAGATAATCACCACTATTTTGCAGTGAAAACACCGAGTTTTATTTGGACGTGCTACAGAGATGAGAACATCGCTGTGGAAAGTGTGTAGAGTTAATGGGATCAGAAACTTTTCAGATCACCCTCATACACTATTTATCTAATGAAGCCACAGAGGTTTGAAACGCGTCATAAATTAATCAATATTGTGAAAATTTAAATATGATTCAATCAATACATTTTTACAATTTCTATCAGGTTAGGTTAAAATTGTGCGACTTCCCTTGGTGCACCACCTCTGCTCCTGTTCAATCAATCTCTGAAGTCCGGACATTTTCCACAAAGGTGGAAAACCGCTATTATAAAATCTATATTTGAGAGTGGACGCAGAGATGAAGAACAAAATTATCGTCGAATCAGTTTGTTACCTATCATTCCTGAATTGTTTGAGTATACAAGTATCTACTACATCTCGTCAAACAAATGATAATACCAGAGCAGCACCGGTTCATCAGGGGCAGAACGTTGGAGTCTAACCTTGTTTGCTACACGGAGTACCTACACAATATCCTTGATCACGGGGGACGAGTGGATTCCGATTATACAGACTTTACCAAGGCGTTCAACAAGTGTTGTCATAATGTTATGCTGCCGGAGCTTGCTGAAGCTGGTTTCGGGGGAACGTTGCTGAGATGGGTCGAATCATATCTGAGAAATAGATCACAGTTTGTTCAGGTTGCTGCCTATTTATCATTTTTTGTATCATCTGGGGTGCCGCAAGGCTCTCATTTAGGTCCTCTTCTGTTTATAGTATATGTGAATAAGATTAAGAGTTGCTTCAAATTCAGCAGGTTTCTACTTTATGCAGACGACCTTAAAGTTTTTCTTGAGATAATTGATTATAAGGATTGTCAGAATATCAAGAGCGATCTTAATAGATTGGTGGAGTTTTGTGAGAGTCATGAATTGTTCCTAAATTACTCCAAGTGTAGTTCAGTTACTTTCACACGAAAAGTTGATACAATTGATTATGTATACCAACTGCAGGGTAACAACTTACCCAAACTACAAAAGATTAAAGATTTGGAGTAGTACTATGATTTGAAACTGATGTTCACTGATCACGTTGCATCTAAAGTCAATGCATGCTCTAAATTTTTGGACTATGTCATCAGAACCTGTAAATATTTTGTGAATATTCGTTCAAGCATCTGTGTATAATGCATTAGTATTGTCTCGACTTTGTTTTGCAAGTGTCGTGTGGAGCCCTCAGTATAATGTATATATTGATAGACTCGAGGGGATTCAGAATCGGTTCATCAGATATATAGAAAAGAAAACTAATTTTAATATGGACGGAGGTATGAGTTTACACAGGGGTAGAGAACATTTTGAAATATATTCACTTAACAATAGGAGAAAGCTATCAGATGTCATGTTTTTGTACAAGATAGTTGACAGTTGCATCGCAAGTTCCGATCTATTAACGAGTGTTCATTTCAACGTTCCTATCAGAAATCTCAGATACTCAGAACCCATTTCAGGAGGACAAATTGCTCGCAATGCACCTATCATTCGTTGCCTGAAGGTAGTCAATTGGCTCCAAAGTGGAACAGAGCTTGACGTTTTCTCTTGATCTCAGAGTAGAACAAAATTCTTCACTAAGCAACATTTAGAGTATTGATTGTTAATGTGTTTACTTATTGTCTGATTATTTGTTCGTATTTTTTTTCTATTTATAATCTATCGATGGTTTCCGATTACTTAAATTTAAAACTTTATAGATTTGAGATTTGAAATTTTGTAGTTTGTGATTTTCATTATCTTTAAGATTGTTTAGTGATGATTATTCAGATTTATTTGAAATATTTGATAATAATTTATTTAATTTCGAGGATACTTATTTTGGCTTCGTCCTATTTATATCCCAATGTGATCGAATAAATGAAATTAAAAATAAAAGGTTAGAAACATCACACAGTAACTTTTCCAAATTGTACTGGATGCAAACGACACACCGTTCACTATTCCTAACGTAAGTTGTCAGTATTACGAGCCTGTGAATTATTACTAGCAAGAATACTTGAGATCTAATATCCGAGTTTGTTAAGTTTCATAATCAAACAACAAGTGCATTACAGGTAACTGCAATGTAAACTCTGTTGTGGTATGTATACGACATGTATGACATGTTCATCCGCTTAAACCAGTAAGCAGGAAGTGACGTAGGGGTATTTAGATATTAGGGTCTTGCGGATGACATGCCATGCCACATAGGCTTCGCCCTCTAGCGATGCGGCTGTTAGATCCAAGTTTTGAAGCTTTGTCCAAAGTCGAGGTAAATATGACGTGCGGTTTGGTATACGAGAACACAAGAGAGTATCCTTTAGAGATGAATTATGAGGGTGCCCTAATCAAATAGAAAATTCGGACGCAGGCACGATCTTTTTGAGGAGAAACGAAGCGGAATCTGAAACGGAGTTCTTTGAAAACTCCTGTCGAATTTATATGGAATTTTGTGAATTTGGCAGTGACGAACAACTCAAAAGACATTGTTTTCGGCAGGAACGATACAGGACAATTAGACGATCAATCCTTGAAGAATGAGTTTACGTTAAAAAGCCCTGAAGAATTAATCTAATTGAGAGTTCTTCAACAAGCCATTTTTTTTCGAGAGAAGCGAATTAGAACAACACGACAATTCTAATATTCAGTGTTTCGACATATTAATGATAGAATCTTTTGCAATTTCATTTTCAATGGAAACGGCGGATCTGTAAAAGTTTTTCAAGACTTGTGTTATTTTTCTTTGAGCAGTCTTTCGAAAATTCAGTACCTATTGAACCACCATCTAAGTATATTTGACCTCAGTGTTGAAAAAAATGTCAATTCTTGGACGTGCTAAACAATTGGGGCTATTTACAGTGACCACATGGCGAATATCTAAGTATTTGACTTTGACGTTCTACAAGGTGCAAGTGGTGCAATTCAAGCCTGCCTACCATTCACACCGCAACAGAATCACATAAGGTATTCTTCTTACATACATTATCCGTCGAGATTAACAATCGAATGCATGCCGAAGCAAGAACCCAAAGGCTTTCGACAGGGTTTGACATACAAGCTCGATAACTAAAATACTCGAATAAGGACTTCCTAAAATTGCGTGGTTAAATTAGTAGCTTTCTCTTTAGTAGATAGATTCGGGTGGTAGTTGATAGTGTAACGGTGTAACCTTCTCATGTTAATGTCGGAGTACCCCAAGGCTACAAACTATCTTTTTCAGTTGCAGGTTAATGATCTGCTCTACTCCTTTTTGAACTGAATTTTTTGGTTTGCCGACCTACACCCTGGTTTTTTCATTTTCTAGTCAGCGTCCTTCAACTCCCGTGTGAAGCTGAATCAGAGAAGATGAACACAGCAAAGAAACGCAAGTATATTGACTATTATATTCATATTCGTTGATCATCCCCAGTACGTTATTTGCTATGAAATAGTAAGCAATCACGCGATGAGGTCTTATCGTCTCTTGAGACATTTGTCAACCAAACATGCCTCTTTAAAGGACAAGCCTGAAGAGTTTTTCGCTGCAAGATCTCAGAATTTAAGGCGCATGAAATTATATAGCACTGGATCTGCTGCTCAGTCATCTCTAAAAGTGGCTGAGCTTCCTATGAATAATCTTCTTTTATTGCTAAGGAAAAGAAAAGTGACAATATTGGTGAAACGCTTGTTGAACCGTGCCTTTTAAAAGCAGCCAAAGTTGTCCTTGGAACTGATAGTAGGCAGAAGCTATCACAAATACCACCTTCAGACAACACCAGAAAGGGCCGAATTGATGATATGACCGAGGACATTAAAAACCAGGTGGTTGATGCAATAAAAAAATTCCCGTTTTTTGCTATCCAGCTTGACGACAGTACAGACGTAGCACAATGTTCTCATTTGATTTTATTTGTTCGTTAAATTAGAAATTAAAGAATGAAGGATGAACTGATGTTTTCTACTGAGCTGGTGACCACTACTAAAGCTGTAGATGTGATGAAAGTAGTATCAGACTTTATTGAGAAACACGAACATTCTTGGCAAAAGGTTATTGGTGTATGCACAGATGGTGCTCCTTCAATGCTAGGTTCTTGCTCAGGCTTTGTGCAGTTGGTCATTGAGAAGAATGTTGACGTGGTAAGGATTTATTGTTTTATTCACCGCCAAACCTTGGCAGCAAAAACGAATTCAATCCTGTTTTAAAGCTATGTATTATAGTAGTCAACTACCTAAATAACAGTGCAATACTCGACTGTTTAAAAGTCTTTGTGAAGATTTAGGAAGTGACTACAAAACGCTGCTATTTCATACAGAAGTACGTTGGCTATCAAAAGGCAATATGTTGAGAATACTATTAAAGCTCCGTGATGAAGGGATTACGTTTTTGGTACTGCAGAAACGAAACGAGCTTAGTGCAGAGTTCAAAAAACCCAATAACCAAGTGATTTTGGCCTATTTATCAGACTTTTTTGACACGTTAAACAACCTAAACTTGAGACTGCAAGGTGCAGACCCAAATATAGTAACACATCGGGATGCCATCGAGATGTACCTTGAGAAACTACAACTTTGGATACGTAAAGTATCAATGAACCCCAGCAACTATTCAAGTTTCAACAAAGTAGTGTCAGTCTCAGAAGAAGCATGTTTTGAGGATGTTTTTGAAAAACATGACCATTTGAAGAACCTCAAGGAGGAGTTCAGCAGGTACTTTTCTAACTTGTTAGAGGAGTTTACCAAACTATCAATCGACCCGTTCAACATGGACATACAGTTTCCACCAGAAGAGTTGCAAGAGGAGGGAATAGAAATAAAAAATGACTCTGCTGCAAGATACGATTTTGAAAAAATGGACAAGCCCTCATTTTGGTTATAGTACTTAAGAGTTTACCTTACTGTTTCAGATATACTTTCCTTTTTCAACAACATACATGTGCGAAAAACCGTTTTCAACTCTTGTGGCGTCGTACCGCAACAAATTTGATGTCGAAAGTGACCTACGCTGTGCTTTGTCTGAAACTCAACCCAGGATCTGTCAACTTATCCAGAACATGCAAGCGCACCCATCTCACTAAATTACATTTTTTGTTTTGTTTTTGTAAGTAGGTAGGCCTTTGCTTTACCTTCCTTAAATTGAAAATGTATCTGTGTTACAATGTTAAAATTTGTATCAGTAATTATAATCGTGTTTTATATAGCACTTGTTTCAATTTTTATCATACGTACAAAGGGGGGCATGGGGGTCTCCAAATAACCAGAGGGGGCGTAGTACAAGAAAGTATCATATTGGATAATACAGAATGTGATCCTGATATAAATATTATGGACTGCTGGAAGAAATTTGACGTAGCAAAATGTATCTTAAGCATAAAATAACCAGTGAGAAACTGAGCCCATACATATTGAAATCATGCTGGAAAAAACTGTGTCCTGTTCTGATTGCGAAAAACGATGAAAAATCTGTGCAAATTCAAACTTCAACTACAAACATTGCCGAAATTGTGAATTGAATAGGATTAGATGGGTTCGAACAGATGGAATCAAGTGACATTCTGGAGTTGTTTGAATCGCAAGATGAAAATTTCATTGAAACCGACTTGGAGAAAATGTTAAATTCACAGCCTATTGAAGACGTGGCTTCAACAAGCACTGAAAACGTGCATTTAATTCGAAAAATCTCTTAGAAGATTTGAGAATGGCAAATGAGTTTTGTGATATCTTTATGAGAACTGATCCGCCTTTAGAACGAAGTCCTATTTGTAAGAGGCAATTTGCTAATCCACTGCTGAATATCAGCTCTTAAAATTTGCCGAGCAATAAAATATTAAAAAATCCTTTAAGCCTAAGCCACAAGATAATTATTACACAATATGATCATAAACCTCGATTAAATTGACTTTTTATATATATTTAATTCTTATTTTGTCACCTAAGATTGTATCCTCCATAATCCCATATAAATTACCATTCCATATTCATCGTTTTGAATTAGCGGAATATATAAAGAATATATATCCCGCAAATAAAAAGCTCATACTGTAAACTGTATTTTATATATATATATATATATATATATATATATATATATATATATATATATATATATATATATATATATATATATATATATATATATATATATATATATATATATATATATATATATATATATATATATATATATATTTTGATATATTTGATATTTGATGATAATTCTAAAAGAAAAAGTTGGATGCAGAAGTAGTTACTCGGAAAGCACCCTAAAGAATTGAAAAATGATTATATTGATGAAATCGCATCGAATAAATGGTTAGTTGTTGGAGAATTATTTGCTGAAACAGAAGGCTTGGTAATTGTGATCCAGGATCAGATTGTTTTCACGAGGAATTATAGAAAACACATCATCAAACAAAATATAGATGATTCTTGCCGTAGATGTTTCTGTTCTTCAGAAACAGTTTTTCATATACTATCATCTTGCTCAGTCCTTGCTTCAACAGATTATTTAGAAAGACATAATGCCGTCTCTAATATTATTCATTTTAATCTAGGAATTAAACATGACCTAATTCCCAAAAGGAGAAAATTTTACAAATATGAACCTGAGATTATTTGTGAAAATGACAAATATAAACTTTACTTAGATAAAACAATTCTTCGCAACAGAGCTGTAAAACACAATAGACCAGATATCATTCTTACTGATAAACAGAATCAAATAACATATATAATTGATATTGCTATACCCGACACACATAATATACAAAATAAATACAATGAAAAATTTCTGAATATATGATCCTGGCGACGAGATTAAAACAATGTGGAAAATGAAAATAATTTTTATTCTACCGATTATTATTTCCACAACAGGTGTTATTCCTAAGAATCTTCACAAAAGTATTGAGATTTTGGGTCTGAAGAAAAATTTGTTTGAACAGTTACAAAAGATAAGAGTCATCAAATTTTGTAATATTCTTCGTAGGTTTCTTTCCGAAAAAATAATGAGGTAGAGTCATAGGTTTTCTCTTTAGTTTATACTGCTCAGAATCTCATTTCATATTTTATTTATTTGTTTATATAAATGTAATATAATTAACTGACAATTTTGTCATATTTATATTCAGAGCAGTATTCTATTCGATCGTTCACCACTTCACACAAAGGAAACTATTAATGAGTAAGATTCAGTGTTACTTGAGTGAGGTCCGTACACTGGATTTTTCCGGGGAGAAAGCCTCTGACACTACTCGTTGGTACATTGATATCATTGTCTGATGAAGGTATAGTATGTATATATTCTGGTAGATTGATATATTCTCATAACATTCAATGTTATCCTAATATATAATTATTCCAGGATATGTTTTGATTATAATCATTGCCTGGCAATGGTAATAATTACCGGGTGGTGAATTTATATTTTTCATGAAATCAGTTTGATTGCATGAACAGATATATGGGCAACTCGTCGGGGTGAAACCCCTATATATATATATATATATATATATATATATATATATATATATATATATATATATATATATATATATATATATATAATCAATGTTTCGTTAGTCTCGCTAAAACTCGAGAACGGCTGAACGGATTTATCTAATCTTATTCTCGAAATGTTCGTGGAGGTCTAGGAAAGGTTAAAAAGGTAGAAAAAATTCGAATAACTGCTGGGAAAACCATAAAAATAGCCCTTTTTCATTTCGCAAACGTTTACTATATAAAATGTAAAATCAATTTGAACTTGATTGCTATTAAATGAAGTTCCTAACGTTGAAGAGACAATTTGCAAGTTGTTAACGCCGCACAAAGTTTAAATTCAATCATATCTATCAAATTAGTCTTCGCGTGCGCGTTGGATGATCTTATGTCGCGTTCCTAAACTGAACAAAACTAAATCGCTAACCCGACAAAATTGCATAGTCACAAAATGTACTAGATCTTCAGTATTGTACTGTTTTCCAATTTGTTCCGCTTCGAGAAACTTAATTTTTGGCTAAGTTCAGTTGTTAAATATTGATAAATATTAAGTTTTGTAACAAATTAAATTTCTGAACGCAACCATAATATTTGACATGAGATTGTCAATCCATCCTGTCGCGCTTCATAACATGGAAAAAAGTATTAGGATAATTATGAGTGCATCCTTTTATCTTTGTGAGTGAAGATTACCGCCACGTGCGCGAGAACTTTCTTTACTTTTGTGATCCTTTAAGATAGAGACATTTCAAGTAGTGTGCTTTTTTTTGTTGATATTGTGTGATAGTGACACTTTACTGCTAAGTTAGAGTAAAGTTTTCTTACTTTGATTAATTACAATTTACGATGCCTGACTCAGGTCTTCGCAGTCAAACAAATGTGCGAATAGATATAACACGTAACCTCACTGAGGACCAGAGGGAGATAGATCAAGAAAATTGTCGTATTGCTATGTCAGCATTGCGTTTTTTAGTAAGTAACAATGAAGTAGATAGGCTTAGAATGCAACGAGTTCGTGAACATCAACACAACAACAGCAAGCACGACATGTTGAAATTGAGCGAATCCGCAGACGCAGTGCTAAAGAAAAGGGTATATGAACTATTGTCCCTCGATAAAAAGTGATTGGGATGGTAGTTGGCCTTATGACAGGGTATCAACTCAACAATCACCTACACGTCATGAGACTATCGAAAACCACACGGTGACGTGGTTTCCTAGAAAATGACGAAACATACTCTTGGAATGTCCCGCTCATATGGTGACCAGACTGAACACCTTGGGCACTGAAACATTCAGGGCCCCGATGATCCAGGAGGCCAGCTACAACAAACTTGCAAGCTTCATCAAAAACTTTTTCCATGACATAAAACAAAATAATACAACACGGCAAGCACAATTGGCCAACCGGCCTGAGTGCTGCACATAAAGGCGCCGTGCAAGAAGGAGAAGAAGTAAATGGTGAATCTACTGGCAAAGTAATATTTCCACAATTGGTCCAACCTCCCAGATCCTTTATGCCCTTTACTTTCTCTGTCCTACAAAGCAAAAACCAAGTAACTCTTAATTTCCAATCTCTCAGCAGAGTTTTTTTCATGATGCAAATAAGAGATTAAGTTTTCTAACTAGAAGCTTCGAACTTCAACATTTACTACATCTCAATTCTATTCTGAGCGTACTAAATTCAAAATTCTTCGCACCAAATTCAAAATGGACGCTCACTTTCAGTTACTAGATTTCAGATTATCACATCCTCACGAAGCTTTTACAAGACATAAAACAAGTAAGTCGGAAAATTCAAGATGAAATTCAAGTAAGTATTCAATTCACATTTGAATATTTTATTGCAGAAACACGTAACAAAGATTTAATTTTTCAGTTATCAAACAGAACACAAAAGTAACAAATATTCAACATCAAATGAAATACAGAAATAGGTGAAAAGATTATAAAAACTTTGTAACTATAGATCGCCCCCTTCAATTTGAGTTTCCTTTCCACAGTGGGCCAAGTCGTCCATGTCAGATACTGGCAGGAGAGATTTCCAGAACAACTGTTTCTTAGCGGGCATATGGGCTATTAGTTCATTCAAAATCCTTTCTTTTTTTACCTTATTCAGACCCCGGCATGATAATTTGTTAACTGGTAGCTGAAGTTTGAATTTTTGTTTTCAAAAATTTGACTTCTGAAACTCTGGACGATCTATTTCGGGTTTGAAGTACAGTGATCTCAAATGTTTTCTGAATTGACATACCTTCAGGTCACGGAGAAAAGGTAAAGCAGTGTTACCATTGCTTACCGCTCCTTTTTTACGGGTTCGGCAACCGTTTTTGAGACGAAGAAAGTCTTCCAAATGGAGAATGAGTGGTTTATTGTACTTACTGCTTCTATTGGTTAAATTGACTAAATCATCGAAATCTAATATCTCCTTCGACTTATTCCACTTTTTTCCGACCAACCCATGTACCTAGTCAGCCTTCATAAATGAATGGCCAGCTTCAAAAAACTTGAAAGTAATAGTCTCTGGTCCCCATTCTTCATTAACTAGAATACAAGATGCGGTAAAGAGTGTCCAGTTTTTATTAAGTGCGGCACAAATGTCTGCCGAAAATACAATATTTTTTACCTTTTCCCCAAGAGACTTCATGAAATAATAATATGCGCATACAACATCGGATCAAGTTCTGCCCATAATAGTTTCATGCCATAGTACACACATTCTGTCCATGATTCCTCAAGCTGATATGTTTCATTGAAACATATCAGACGACTTATAAAAAAGGAATTCTTAGTCACGTTTTCGGAATTATTTATAACTTCTGCATATCAACTGCGAAAATTTTTTTATCTTTTGGCCATTCTTGAGAACAATCTGCTTCATATGCTTTTCTTGTTTCCGTATACCTTCTCTTGTGTATTTCATAGTTTCGACAAATTTCACAGTTCGCATCATCTCCTTCATTTACGTTTCATGGTGGACATGATTCTTGTACAATGAACATGATGGACATACATTATGTGATGGTTAAGTGAAGCCAATATTCTCCCGATGCAAAATCTTTCTGTAGGTTTCACACGAAACTTTCTTTTCAGTAGTTTTCTCATTCAAATCTTCCCACATCTTATATGTCGCTTGTGAGATACCGTTTGTTAGGAGCATGTTTCATGTTATAATGTGAAACTACTGGATGATAACCCTCAATATGAGCTTTGATGTTTTTATAAATTTCTTCTGAAAATTCTTTCATCTTTTCACAACGTTTAAGTCCTCTTTCATCTGTAACACACTGAAACTCCGGATTTTTCAGAAACTCTGTTACATCTGATGAATATCCAATTGTGTGCAAAACATTGCTTTGCATACGGTTTGTGTTTTATTTGTTTTTAAGTATTTCCCTTCTACATTCATTATTTCATTCAAATCGATAGATTTTTCTGCGATTTCTCCATGATTTCTTCAGTATTCTCTCTATTTCTGTCTATTCTCACTTGATCTATAACATCGTTATACTTTGTGTATTCCTGCTCCTCGGTGTCTTTCAGCACAATATCATTCTGTTCTGTTGTTATTGGTTTTGAAGATACAGTATAAACTACAGAGCACTCCTTATGGCCAACGGCATCTATTTTATAGATCTTGACAGGCATTTTCTTGAAGTAATTTCCAATGAAGAGTCTTTTCTCTCCAGAGTTGAGTGAGTTGAAGTAACTGAAATTGATTCTTATTTGTTCTTCTAAGATATTTCGGAGCAGTTTTTTCTACAACTCCCTGGACTTGGAGGAAGTAAAATCTTTGTTTAAGTACGATTTTTTTTTATTTAGTCTGAGGTAACTCTATCTCTGTTACAGAGTTACGTTGTACATTTTCTGTCTCTACTTGATCTTCTCCACCTCTGATTTCTATTTCTGGTACAGATTCAGGTACATATTCAGCTGGTGACTGGTCTTCTTCAACTTCGATTTCTATTATCTTCTCTGAAATATCAGGTTCAGTTTGGTCAGTACTGTTAATTCTTATTAAATCAATCATGTCGCATCAGTATTTTCTAGTGAATCACGGCATTCCAAACTTTGTTTCTGCTGATGTAGCGTTCAATTTTTTATTCTTTTCAGAAATGAGCTGTGTTCAAGTTCTGTTGGTTCGACCAGATATCACCGTCATTTAAATATAAACGGCTTTTTTCGCGGCTTTCGGTATTTGTTTCAGGGGGAACTGCTAATAAATCAACAAGTTTTCTGTTCCGTCTTCCGTTTGATGGACTATAATTTGCGTCCGAATCCGAATCATCCATTGGCGAAACAGGTGACAGACTAGATGAAGTTCGACCTGTCGCCGTTTCAAGTGCCATTTTGAGAAGACACTCGCTCCGCGAAATCATTATTGCAGCACTGAAAAAGAGCTTGATTACATCTTCTCCGTATCGTAGTCAAAAGACATACTGCAGAACCACCACACTAATATGATTTATGTACGCGAAATAAGAAATCATGTGATTTTACTCTGCATTCTGATTAGTGTTGTTTATTCAATTCAGAGGGTGATACGTTATACTCTCTTGGAGGATTTGTCTATTCATTGGCAGTAAGTTGACTCACTAAGTTTTTGTTTTGTAGTTATTGAATATCTCACTCGCGCGTATCTACCTACACCAGAGTCATCCTGTTCAAGTGGCGTTAATAGACATACTAGTTTCTATATTTGGAAATATCAAGATCTTCTGAGAAGTATGTAATATTGATATATTTAACTATGAAATGAAAAGGCTACTTGGTTTTTCGATTGATATTTCATTATTCTAAAATCAAAATAGCATTGCCTCCTAAAAAGTAAGTATTCATAAATTCTCAACGGATTGATATATTTCAAATCTAAAAGAAGCATCATGCAGATCTTTTACGAGGAATCCAGTGGTGTGAAAATCTCGAAACCCAAGTATGTTGACTTACTTTAGTTTTTATTTTGCAAGGCAGTTCTGGGATTGGAAATGATTCTAAGCACTTCTTGGCCAACATTCAGAAATATAACAGCTGTTTTCAGATCACATCGCTACACATATTGAACAGGACTATTTCATGCCCATTTTCTAGGTTTTATACCATAATATTTTCTTCAAAATATTCAAGTTATATATATCGGAAATAATAATTGGACAAATCTCTGAAAATTACAGATACAAGGACACATTTATCACTTACTGGAGGCGCTGTTACCTTTACCAGATGCGTAGCATCAATTTTGACAAATTTATTTCTATGTGCAATTCAGATCCGGAAGATAAGCGTTGTGCTCACAATCCAACAATGAATAGAACCATTGTCCAAGAATTACAAATTTTTCTTCATCAGAATAACAATTTAGTAAACATGTTCAACATATCATTGGATCTATTTATTACGGATTTCTTTTGTTTGTTTCAAGTTTATTCTATACAAAAGTTTGGGTCTTTTATTTATCTACTGAGGCAGTGCCGGGTCAGCTAGTTTAATTATAATTATGAATATTGATTACTATCAAGTTCATATAGATATCTTTTACTAGTAACACCGACAGAAAAAGCAGTATCGACTTGATTCCAAAATCCAGTCGCACACAAACATCGAGTTATCATGACAACTGAAGTTGCCTACTTCACTTTATTCGGATAATGGAACCAACATACTAGAAAGCACCGAATTTATCACTAAAATTGAAATCAAATAGGCAGAATCCTCGGCAAAGAACAACGCAACGTCAAATTAGGCGCACATCCTTTGCATCCTTTGTAAAAGGATAGCACCCCAGGGCGGGAAACCACTACGGTGGATAACTTCGTTCCAAACACGGGTCCGGCCAGGACAAATCGCACACAGATGTTGCATGTTTTATACTTGTTACCGAACTAACTTGCGCAATTTGTCACTTTACTTTTTGCCCAAATTGATTAATTGGGGACGATTGTTTGGACAAGCTCGGCATTTTCGAAATGATTGGGATATGCAGGGCTGGCATATGACAGACAGTGCGAGGGGTATTGAACAATTTTAATGGAAACTATACTGCATGGCTGCAGAAAAATTCGAATATGGTAAAATTTCGATAGCGAATGCCAGGCAATTACCATGTTATTTATCATGTTTTTGAGCTTTCATTCTTTCGCATTCGTCGTACTACAACTGTACATACTACACAGAATGTTCTTAAATCCATAGAAACTGAATTTCTAATTAATAAAAAAAATGGTGATATAAACGCAGATATCTATGTTATACTCAATATTTTTATCGAAGATCATGTACCTAAAAAGTCATTGGGTAAAAAATTTCCTAGTTAATTCTCCAGAAACACTATAAAAATCATCAATCGAAAAAACAAAATTCGAAGAAATGGGAATTGAAACTACGATGACTTCCTAAGTTTCAAACATTTGAGAAGGGAAAGTAAGGATCGGATTTTGTCAGATGATAATATCTTCATTTCAAATATGAAAAAAGATTATTCAGTATTCTAAGCGACTCGGTAGTAGCTTGCCGTCGTCAATGCACTATAATGACGAAACCGCTAATGGTGCAGTAGCAGCAACTCCTCGAGTTGATCCAGGTTCGGAACCCCCTGCTTATCTTTTATTCATTTTGTTAACTCCAAAAAAGATTGAGCAATCAATAAGAGCTTTTGATAAAAAAAAGGAGCTGGACCTGATGAAATACCTTCTCTTTTTGTAAAGTCTTGCCCTGAATTATGTACACCTCTTTCTATTTCATTTAATACATCACTCAAAGACGGGGTTTTTCCGGATCGTTGGAAATCCATGTGTGACACCTATTTTTAAAGGTGGAGATAAGCAATGGCGAAAATTACAGGCCAATTGGCAAGTTTAGTATCTTCGCCAATTTGTTTGAATCATTTATCTAAAAATATATTTTTCTCTCGTCGAATTTCAAATTATGCCTGAACAGCATGGATTCTTCAAAAACAGGTCAATCGAAACAAATTTATTGACATTTGTCGAGCATATTTTGAGTGCTATGGATGAAGGCTTACAAGTGGATGCCGTCTACACCGACATCGGAAAGGCCTTTGACAGAATTTGTCATAATATTCTTGGTTGTCGTGTCGAGGATGTTGGTGTGGGTTGTTAACTTTTGCGATGGGTCGACTCTTATGTGAAAAATCGACAACAGTACGTTGCTATAATTGCAATAAACAATAAACAATAAACAATAAACAATAAACAATAAACAATAAACAATAAACAATAAACAATAAACAATAAACAATAAACAATAAACAATAAACAATAAACAATAAACAATAAACAATAAACAATAAACAATAAACAATAAACAATAAACAATAAACAATAAACAATAAACAATAAACAATAAACAATAAACAATAAACAATAAACAATAAACAATAAACAATAAACAATAAACAATAAACAATAAACAATAAACAATAAACAATAAACAATAAACAATAAACAATAAACAATAAACAATAAACAATAAACAATAAACAATAAACAATAAACAATAAACAATAAACGATAAACGATAAACGATAAACGAACGATGAACGATGAAACGATGAACGATGAACGATAAACGATAAACGATAAACGATAAACGATAAACGATAAACGATAAACGATAAACGATAAACGATAAACGATAAACGATAAACGATAAACGATAAACGATAAACGATAAACGATAAACGATAAACGATAAACGATAAACGATAAACGATAAACGATAAACGATAAACGATAAACGATAAACGATAAACGATAAACGATAAACGATAAACGATAAACGATAAACGATAAACGATAAACGATAAACGATAAACGATAAACGATAAACGATAAACGATAAACGATAAACGATAAACGATAAACGATAAACGATAAACGATAAACGATAAACGATAAACGATAAACGATAAACGATAAACGATAAACGATAAACGATAAACGATAAACGATAAACGATAAACGATAAACGATAAACGATAAACGATAAACGATAAACGATAAACGATAAACGATAAACGATAAACGATAAACGATAAACGATAAACGATAAACGATAAACGATAAACGATAAACGATAAACGATAAACGATAAACGATAAACGATAAACGATAAACGATAAACGATAAACGATAAACGATAAACGATAAACGATAAACGATAAACGATAAACGATAAACGATAAACGATAAACGATAAACGAAAACGATAAACGATAAACGATAAACGATAAACGATAAACGATAAACGATAAACGATAAACGATAAACGATAAACGATAAACGATAAACGATAAACGATAAACGATAAACGATAAACGATAAACGATAAACGATAAACGATAAACGATAAACGATAAACGATAAACGATAAACGATAAACGATAAACGATAAACGATAAACGATAAACGATAAACGATAAACGATAAACGATAAACGATAAACGATAAATATAAACGATAAACGATAAACGATAAACGATAAACAATAAACAATAAACAATAAACAATGAACAATAAACAATAAACAATAAACAGTAAACAGTAAACAATAAACAATAAATCATAAACAATAAACAATAAACAATTAGCAATAAATCATAAACAATAAACAATATACCATAAACGATAAACGATAAACGATAAACGATAAACGATAACCGATAAACGATAAACGATGAACGATAAACGATGAACGATGAACGATGAACGATGAACGATGAACGATGAACGATGAACGATTAACGATGAATGATGAACGATGAATGAGGAACAATGAACAATGAACAATAAACAATAAACAATAAGCGATGAACGATGAACGATGAACGATCAACAATGAACAATAAACAATAAACAATATCACCTATAACCTTGCATAAAGCTGATAATAAAATAACTAGTATAAGAAAACTGAAACATATAAATTGATATACATACTATCGAAAATGTACCAGGAATTGGTCAATGAAACACGAAATATTTATTTTGCTTCTCAATTTATTATATCACCTCCAAAGTGGATCTCTTTTTTTGATATATATTCCACAGTTTTCAATCAAAAATGAAAATTCGTTCACGGGGATGCAGACAAAGATAATACCTTTCTTTCGAGATATCACTCGACCCATCTATCCTCTTCCAAATTTTCAAGGGTGGTCACCCCTGCTCTAGGGGTTGAAATTCAAGATGACGATGGTACTTGATGATGACTGCCATTGATCAGCATGGATCTGTTCCATTTTACCTCACTGAAACTTGAACAGTCTCAGGGAAATAGTCTTCCCTATCTATCAGTTGCTCACCCTGTATCTTGTACAGTTTTCAATTAAAAATAGTAATTCGTTCAATGCAATGTAGACAAAGATACCACCTTTGTTTTGAGTCATCACTCGACCCATCTTCCCTATTCAAAATGTTCAAGGATTGCAACCCCCGCTTAGGGGGTTGATATTTCAGACAAGTTTTGTACCCAAAAAGATGTCCCCCTTGATGAAAAAATTGACTGGTTTTTGCGTTTTGATCAAAAATGATTATCTTGGTAGATATATCCTCTGTTTAGTTTTCATTGAAGCTCACTGTATAGTGATACGCTAGGTCAGTAACCTTATTTTTAGTTTAGTACTAACCGTCTTCGTTTCGACTTTCGCTAAAGGGTAAGAGGGCATTATTTAAATAGACTGTATACATATCCATTTTGAATATTAATGACAAGTGTTTATTTATTTAATTTCCCTTATTGACATTTTTCCACGTATGTGTCCTGGCGCATTCGCCATTTTGTGAGTATGCAAATAATACGATTACATGGGCCAGTCTTTTTTGTTTTAAATACCTCGTTCCCTGAGAAATGATGATAGCTGAGTAATATTTCTTTTTTAAACTTAAAAATAGTAGGAAGTATAAACAGGGTGAAGCTAAATATAATGTATTAATGAGTGAAGTGATTCTTTCATTAATTTTATGACTGAAGTTTCTAATCTAATAAACTTGGTCCGCAACGCTTCGTTGTGGAAAAATAGGAATATTTAACTCATTTAAATCAAATTCATCGATTAAGTTTTGCATTCGTTAACTTCAGATAATAATTTTAGTGTCCGCGAAATGCAAAATGTTGATATTCAAAAATCTGTTCTTCTTATTCTCGTTGGATCATCATTTCAATCAGTATATTGATTATACCCTGTTTCAATGCTTCTCTGATATTCATCAAGTTTGTGGGTTACGTACCTACTTTGTACAAGGCTTTAGTTAAGCACAATACCGAACTATATCCTGATAGGGGATTATACAGTTTCGGTCTACTTTAGAAAGCACTAATTGCTCGTTTGTTCAACTACAATTACCGGCCAGCATTAGATCGTTAGTGCTCAATTCTATGCATCAGAATCTGAGTATGGTTATATTGGGAAAGCGTAGAACTTTATCGTCTCTTCGAAATGTGTAAACAATTATTGGTAATTGAACAGGCGGAATTGAATCATAGTATACGTAATTATATTTTCTTATTGTGAGCAGATTTGATATTCTACGCAATTCTGAATTTTGCGTTCTGCGTGTTTGTTTCATGTGAAACACTTCAGCAAGAAACTGATTTGAATAATCGAATATTAATGGTTTTGGTGATACACTTCCAACATAATTTTGGTAATCATTATAGAACTTTACTAAACAAAAAACCTCCCTTGATGCGGGCACAAATAAATAAGACAAAAATACATTCCGCCATATATGAGAAAATCTCCTGAAATTATCATTTAAAATCAATTTTAGAGTCACACATGATGTACAATCATGAATATATGTATTCTTCACAGTTAGACAGGGATTTTCCACGAACTTTCCTAGCGGTTCCAAATCTCTCAAGTTCCCCTCTATCTTACTTTTTCCCATTTCCGTTCTTGTTTCATTCAAAGCTAGGTCTTTTCACTCTTTTAGACTTTTACACCCCTTTATCGCTTTCGAAAGGTAATTTTGCACCTTCCAGACTTTTCTATGCCTTTCGATATCGTTAAAAACTTTTGTAAAAAGGTTATTTATTGTCGGTAATTTATTTGATAAAGGCTTTTCATCGAGAATGGTCTCCAGGGAAAGTTTCTTTCTGAACAAATAAATAAATAGCAAGCTTGAGGGTGATGTACACTGCAGGCTGGAATTCGAACGCTTTTTTGTAATATTTGTGTGAATTAAGAAAATAATTTACCAGTATAATATTACGTTGAATTGAATCAATTGATACTATTTGATACATGATCATATTGAGTCTTTAAATATTGGTATTTGTATTTCATCTTGTGACTTTAGACAGGTGCCATTGCAGCCATTCGGGGCTTATCGTACTCCGTTGACACTCATTCCTAAATGTACAGAGTTATCTCTTTAACAACGTTTAGAAATCCATTAACAGTTTTCTTTCTCTTAGCACTTTTGAGGTTTTTTTGTCCCCCTATCACATTCGTTCACAACTTGATAAACTGTTACTTCCTCTCTGTGGCATATCCTTGCTTCTCTGTCAAGAGGATCCACCTCCTCGCTATCTGGTTCTGTTCCGCCAGCTCTGTAACTGCACACATTTCCATATAAGCTTTGGTCAGGCTTTTTCTCTCAATCAGAGCTCAAAGGACTGGAATATTCCTTGGCTCATCGGTTGATGCAAATACGTCGTGTTGGAAGGAAGAAATTTCACTTTTATATTTGAATGCATAGTTTCAAGTTTACGAGGATGACCTGCAGCATTGATCAAAACTAGAAAAGCTACGAAGCCTGAATTCTATCTTTTCCAATAAGCTTTAACTTCTGAAACAAAACAGTTCCGGAGCCAGTTACGAAAGAAAGCGCTCGTAGTCCATGCTTTCTTATAAGCACGCCAAAACACTGGCAGCTCGTTCTTGTTTTGACTTTTTAAAGTACGAAGATTTAATGATCTGTAAAGCTTTAGTGTTTTAATGACACAATATCCAGTTGCATTAGAACGTATCAGCAGTGTAATTCTATCCTTTGTTGCCTTGAATTCAGGAGCAGAATTTTCGCTGTGAGGAATGTAGGTTTTATTTGGCCTTCCCTTCCAAAATAGTGCAGTCTCGTTAGCATTGAATACTTGCTCACGTTTGTATCTTCCATCAGCTACTAGGCTTACAAACTCTTCTGGATATCTTTCTGCAGCAACAGCATCTGCAGATGCAGCTTCTTCAACGATTGTAATGATATGCAATGAATGTCCTTCCGATGCTTGAAATTTTCCGTTACCACAACTACCACCAGGTTCTTTAAGATGTGCGTAAAAATGCTTTGCCTTCTCCCGGATAATTGGATCACTTTGGTGCACCCAATCTCGGTTGCGGTCATCGATTCATAACGACAACGCCACTTCCATTTTTTCTATTGCTGGAGCACGTACAATTTTCGCTGACAGCCAAGTTGAAGCCACAGGCGCGTTTTTCTATCGGTCGTACAGTTGATTCCTTAATATTGAATGAGCGTGATATGGATGCAAATGACTGTCCAAACTCTTCAAGGCGCATTGTAGATGTATTACTCGATTATAACTTTTGTAATGAATGGAAAAATGAAACAATAAAAATCTCAAAGCGGTTCACTCCAAAGGACGGAACGTCTAATGAGTGTCATTCAACTATATACTTTATGCATTGAGTAATAAGGTCACTTTACTTATTTATTTTGTTTGTTTACACTCTCAAAAACTCTGACCGCGACAAAGGCTGCTTATATACAAAGGAAAAGCCGAGCCTATGCAGCGGCGATACCATTTCAAAATATACTTCAGGCGTAGAGGTAATGAAATCTATTCTACTTTTTAATAGTCCATTTAAGGACGCTTTTACAAAGAACACCGAATTCTATCTATAAATGCATATGTAGATACCGATGTAATGATTTGATCCGCAAAAAAAGAAATCTTCAGTCGTAAATATAGGAATTGAGTCGCATCTCGTTCATCCACGAATAGTGGAAACGCGAATTTAGGAAGCGCGAATAAGGAGCTTTTACTGTAACTAATTGATGAATGTTGATGAACCTTTTCAAAAGGTTTAATTATCAATCATTCCCTGTGAAACAAATTAGGTTATCCTACTCGTAGCGGTATCAGTACATGCAATATTTACTGAGTGGATGATTATGCTATATATTTTGTTCATACATATTTCGGCTAATAATGGACTTATCAGATATTCTATAATTTGGCTTCTTAATCCCAGAAATACTAGTTAGCAAAATGGAAAATAATTTTAAATTAAGCAAAATTGTAACAACAAAAAAATGTCTGATTCAACCAGCAGATTGACATGATTGAAATGTAACAGCTTGTCAACTAAGTCGAAAGAATCCGTTGAAGGAGTATAAGCATACAAGTTCTTACCATCAGAAGAAGCTCATTTGCCATTATTAGGTGTACAATATTCTTGCAATGTTGCATTGAGAATTTTTAAAAGAATCCATTCAATTTTTTTTATAAAAATAAGAAAATACAAACGAAGATCTGATCAAAAGTCGGATTCAATTTACGCAAACCACCTTTTAGGATGTAATCTTTCATTCAACCCGAAATTCAAATCTTGCACACATCTTTACAAAATACAGAATCGTCGTCTTCATCGAAATGGTTTAGGAAATTCTATTCTCTTGTGCGGTTATAAGAAACTTTATTTCTTCTGTTACTGAGTTCCTTTCTTTAAGCTTAGATGTAAGAATTTCTAGAGCCAACTTTGACAGTCCTAGATCTCTGATTAAGTCGATTGAATCATCTTGACTTGATTGAATAATTCCGGCAATTTCAGATCTCATTTGAAGTCACTATCACTGCTATTACTACTATTTGAAAAATAGATCAATTTTAGAAATTGACGAAAAATGGTTCATAGAAAATACGATCAATGATCAAGAAGATTTACATTAATCACCCCTATTGATTCTTTTTAAGAAGCAATGTTTACAATTTTCTTAATGGATTTTCATAAAAATTTAATCTTAAGTGTATTTGGTTACTTCTTTTATATTCCTTGTTCACCTATGAAAAATCATCATTATTGCACCTCAATTGTCTAATGAAGATACTTTGTAGTGTTGCGCATTACGATTATTTTATAATTTGTAAAAATCCTAAACATTCTTAATTGTTTAATGAGGGATCTTCAGGTGAATTCAGGAGTACCCCAGGGCTCCATGCTTTCGCCAACTCTTTTTCTGTTGCAAATTAATGATCTGCTGTACTCCACCGAAAACATAATATTTGGGTTTCCTGACGCCTGTACTCTGGTGTCCTCCTGTTCTAGCCAGAGTTCTATAATTGAAGGAACATACAAAGAGAGCGTGTCATAGAATTCAAACTTGGAGAAGAAATCAGAGTGGGGCCGGTTGAACTTGGTCAATTTCAACGCGAACACGACGCGATCAACATCGTTGTCCAGAAAAGTCACTGCTGGAGAACCTCCTCTAACCATGCAAGGACATCGAATTTCTTCAGAAAAGAACATGCTACTACTTGGCGTCGCAGTCACCACTGGAGTTTGCTGGCATGGCCATGTGTCAGCCACTGCAAAATGTGCTCCTGCTAAACTCAGTTTTCTTTTCAGAGCTAAGAAGTACTTCATTCCTCCGAAGCTGATTATGTTATACAAAGCACGGGTTTGAAATATTGTTTCTACGTTTGGAGCTCTGCACTTAATTTTCATTAAATCTATCGAATATTGTCCAGAAGAGAGCAGGGCGCCTCTTCGACCACCCAGAGATCACGCATGACTCTCGCTTAAAAGCGGCAGATTGCTGATTCTTCTCTTGTCTACAGGTATTTCCATGATGAATGCTTAAAAACTAGAGAAAGAATCCAGTTTCAAAGAAAAACCAGGCTCGTGAAAAACTCTCATCATCTCAAACTCTAATGGGGATTACATAAAAAATGCATGTGGCAGGCGACCTCACCCCCGTCGCCCGGTGTGATACCCCCACATCCAGCTATAGGTCCCGTGAATTGGTCAATTGTGTGACAAAGTTTCGGGACCTGGCGGATAGTTTGGTTTCCAGGGTGGGAAGGATTGGCAACGAAGCATGATGAGCTCTTCTGGGACAAAATCATAAATTAAAATAGTCTCCCATTGGGATCTCCGGAGGGGGACTGCCTTGAGATGTTTATGATGCGAGTAAGTCGAGCACTTCACAGCGAATTCACTAATTCATTCACGTTCTAGAAAAGAAAGCAAACTCTTGATAGAGTTCTGCAATATCAGAGGACTGGGGCACAACAACGTGAATGTCGATCCAGTCCACCAGCATCTGCAAAATGCACAACCCCATGTGCTGGCTCTACTCGAAACCCAAATAAGTCAAACAACCGACACAACGTATTTACGTTTTAATGGGTATGAGATTCAGGTTTAAGGGGGCCTGTGTGATTAAGCCAGTTCGGATGTTGCATGCCAGAAAGAGGAAGACGCTTTCGACCTTGCGTGGTTCAAAATCTCTTTGCGTTATAAAACACTGTTCTTATGCTGTCTAGTTCACTCGCCAAACAATATTCACTTCCTTAGACTGTTTCAGTCACAACTGAACGTTCACATCACCAACTGGCTCCGACACTCCAATAGAACAGATGAAGCGGGAAGACAGGCTGAAACATTCGCAATCAGCCATAATCTAACACAGCTAGTCGACGAACCGACAGGTGAAGAATACCTGATCACCCAACCGACTTCCCGAATACCTTGTATCTTTTTTTGATTTCAGATTTAGATGATTTTTAAGTGGAGGTCTCAACACCGCTAGGCAACTCATACCACAACCTTATATCTGCTACTGGAACCATTGTGCTGCCACTAAACTAAGACCTTGAACCACCCAGACGTAGCTGGCACTATAACCGTGCTGATTGGGATGAGCTGCGTGAATTCTTTTCGTGATTCCCATTCAGTGATGTTTGCCTTTCAGATCCTGACATCAATGTGTGCAATGAATCTGTTACAGAAATCCTTCATGCAGGAATGGATCTCTACATCCCTCATTCCATAAAAGAACAACAGCACAAATCCATGGTTCAACAAAGACTGCGAAAAAGCCTCTGCAGCCAAGAGCAGAGCTTACAAAATCATGGAAGATAAATTGAACAGAGGAAACAAGAACAACCTTCGTACGAATACGGAACGTATGCAACCTAACTACTGCAAGAGCAAAGGCCAATATCAACGAAGGGACAACTAATAAACTCTTCGAACAGGCAAGCTGAACTAGGCAATTCTGGTCTATGGTGAGGACTTTCAGTGCCAATTTTTGGAAATCTGCGTTTCCGCCTCTTGTTAGAGGAAATGAAAGTATAGCATCATCTTATAACCGATCTCTTTGCTCTCTTGTTCTCAAAGAAGTCCATGATAGATTCATCTAACGCAATACCACCGAACATTCCACCTACAAATTCTTCCATGACAGAAATTAAGTTCAGAGTCCGCACTGTGAGACGGGCTCTCGAGCAGCTGAACTGCAAGAAGGCAGTTGTTCTAGACGAAATTCCGCCAATTGTTCTGAGAAAGTGTGCACCCGAACTGGCACCCATTCTTAACCGTCGATTTCAGATTTCTCATGAAAGCCAGATTTTTCCGAGCAGCTGGAAAATAGCGAGAATTCAACCGATTCCAAAGAAAGGTAAGAAGTCCTCACCCCAAAACTGTTGCAGGGAAATATTAACGACCGTCAGTATGGTTTTCGCAGGCAGAGATCACCTACGTCACTCATGTTTGTACATCAATGAGCAATAACCCTCAACATCTCTAAAGCCTTCGATAGGGTTTTGGCATGCAGCCTTGTTGAATAAACTTGCTACATATAGGCTTCCTGAAAAAGTGCGGGGTTGAATAAATTGCTTGCATTCAAATAGATCAGTACAAGTTGTGGTCGGCGATATAACATCTGATTGTTTCTTGTTGCAAGCAAAAGTACCCCAGGGATTCATTCTCTCGCCCACCTTGTTTCTGTTACAGACAAACGATCTTCTGTCATCTACAGAGAACAAGATCTTCAGTTTTGTAGACGATTGTACCCTGGTTTCGTCTTTCAGTAGTCTGTGGCCAATTACAGATGCGGAATCTCAGCGTCAGAGATGTCAACAAATTTATTATTTAAACTTTGACTTACAGAGGATATCTGTGTGGGGTCAGTTGAACCTGAAGATTTTCAACGCAAGCAAGACACAAGCAACTACGTTTTCTAGAAAGGTCCACGTTGGAGAACCTCCTCTAATGATGCAAGGCCAACCAATTGCATCCAAAGATTCGATGCACCTTCTCGGAAAAACATGTATCAGCAATAGCTAAGTCGACATTAGCTAAACTTCTTTTCGGAGCCAAGAGATACTTCACGTCATCTCAGCTGTTGCTTCTATACAAGGCGCAGATTCGACCTGCTTTGGAATATTGTCACATGTATGGGGATCTGCGCCCAAACATTCGTTGAGGATGTTGGATAGTGTGCAAAAACGAGCTGTGAGCCTCATTGGCCAGCCGAAGATCACTCGCGATCTCCAATCGCTGGATCTCAGAAGATAAGTTGCTAACCTTTCTGTGTTTCACAAATACTTCCACGGAAAATGCTGAAAGAGCTGAAAGACCTTGATCCAGTTAAACTCATGTTTTGCCGCAATATAGGCTGGTAAGGAGTTCTCATCATATAGCGGTACATTTAACGACCCCTGGAACCTCTCTCTATAAGAATTCCTTCGTTTACAGGGCCGGTGAGCTATGGAACTTGCTTTCGTCCAACATCTTCCCAATATCCTACAATTTGGCCCTCTTCAAGAAGCGAGTAAACAAACACCTCAATTCTTCCTAGGCGCCCACTCATGTGGTGTAACAGATTCGTCTATTCCTGGAAAGCGCGCATAAAAAATACTCTCTGCCAGATAGAGTATAATAACTTAGGGGAAGAAATATAGATGCCTAAAATATCGGTTGGAATAAACCTCCTATTTAGCCATAAACAGCAATAAATGGCGTCATATTTTTCTCGTCAATGTCCAACTCAACTTTCTCGTTTTCTCTTAACTTAATTAATTCTTCTCGTTAATACACTTCTTCGAATGTTTCCCTTTTAAAGTCATCAGAGGTTATCATTTATACATCAATGTGAAATTCCAAACTGTCGAAAAATTGATGAAAAAATCTGCAAACACGAAATTATTTTCTCCAGGCGGAAATGAGTTGACAATATCACCCCTCATGCTTTCTAAAAGTAATGACTTAATTATTGAAGCCAACGTCTTCATTTTCATTACGTATTCGATGCCGAAAATATAAATCCAGCATTTAATAAATACAAGTAGGGAATGTGGATGAAATTGTTCTTTTTGATTTCGAAAACGAAAGACCTTTTGTGAAATTTCATTATATTGGAGTGATAAGTACTAATACAGGTTAAATGAATTGAAATACTGAAAAGAATATTATATTTCCATCCAAATCTAAGCTGTCTTCAAATGATCTTCTAACTTTACTTAGCGGGTCTAGTGATCGAAATGCTTCGCTTATTCTCCCTTTCATATCGTCAGGCGTCGTTAGCGGAATTCGAAATTCATACCCCCATAGAAAAAAGTCAGGAGAAGTTAGATCAGGCGATGTTGCAGACCAATGTCGGAATAACATGGGAAAGTTTCAAAAATAAAACAAAACAATAGTTTCAGAAATATTTGGCATTTTCTGAAACTTGAGGACTTCTAGAAAAGAATTCTTGTACTCTCAATATTGATTTCAAAGCTACAGATGTACGACAATTGTGATAGTAACTGTTGTTGCTTGAATATATGACACATTTTGTTGATCAACCATTCTTTTTCGATGAGATTTTGAACGAAAATATATTTTTGAGGTTTCTTCGTGTATCTACAAAAATTGTTAGAAGATATGACGATCGACGTAAGGCGACGAATGTGGTTAGATTGACGAAGCTCCTGCACATTTCACTGCCAATGTGTGGAATTTCATGGACACATTTTCCTAATAAAGGGATTCCAACATTGACCTACAAGATCGTCGATCTAACTTGCTTTTGCCTTTTCCTATGGAGGTATGTATTTAGAACTCAGCTAACGACATCTGACGATTTGAAAGGTAGCTAGGAGAAGCATTTCGATTACCAGACATGCAAAGTAATGTTATAAGATCATTTGAAGATAGGTTAAATTTGGAAATACAATATTGTTTTCAGTATTTCAATTCATATAAGCTGTAATAGTATTTCTCACTTCAATATGAAGAAATTTCATCAAATGTCTTTCGTTCCTGCAATAAAAAAGAACCATTTCATCGACATACATACATACAACTTTGGTATATAACTTTATTATGTATGAATTAAAATAT
Organism: Cryptolaemus montrouzieri; assembly: GCA_013387265.2. Lineage (NCBI taxonomy): Eukaryota > Metazoa > Arthropoda > Insecta > Coleoptera > Coccinellidae > Cryptolaemus > Cryptolaemus montrouzieri. The sequence continues at coordinate 41,761,615 of JABFTP020000001.1, read as the reverse complement.
TTTTGTTCGTAGTAACTACAATACTACAGATTACTACGCAAAAACATATTTCAAAACCTGCCATAAAATGCAGGGTGTCCACGCGAGATGAGACATTACAAGTATATAACCGATTAGAGAAAGTAATTCTGGTCGAAATTCCGAGAGAAAAAGTGCGAAATCAATTACTATTGAAGTGGATTAAATCTGATTTCTCTTTTTTCTTGTTTTCTAGCAGGTATTCTTGATTATATCAGTTACTTGTCATGATTTTCGATCATGACATTTCGAAATTCGCAAATTGTCCTTAAACAGAATATTTCAAATATTATTTCAAAAGTTGTAACTCACAAATTTTTCAGCATAATTGAATTGTTTTTCGGTTAGCAATATTCCGAAAAGTACCTACATCTAACCATAAAAAAATAGACATGCTTCATTCAGCGAAGTATTTCTAGTATTTCAATGATGATCTTCCTGACAAGTAACTGATGTAATCGAGAATACCCACAAGAATAGAAGGAGAACCAGAAGTCAGAGTCAATTCACTTCAATAGTATTTGATTTCGCACTTTTTCTTCCGAAATTTTTCCCAGAATTACTTTCTCCAAGATTTTGAGATAAATCTCGTATTCAGAGATCGCAATGCATTATTTGTAGGATTTCCGGTCATATAATCTGCGAATTACAGGGTTCTCGCGCAAAAGTGCATAATTGTTGGGATAAAATCGTGAATAACTCGGAAACAATGCATTTTAGGTGAAGGAAAACCTATAACAAATCGATCCCTATTAATATTACGATTTAAATGGTTTGTGCAAAAATAGGTAGTCTAATTTGATAAAACGGACTTTTGTACCTTTCAATGTACTACGATTTGCCACATGCTTTGGAAACACCCTGTATACCGTGAAGCCTCTAAATGCATTGAATTCTGCTGAATGAATCTCTTCACTTACAATGACCTAGAAATAATCGATAGTGAATTATCCATAGAATTTTTATGATGCCTTTTAAGAGACAACCAAAAACCGCAAAATTCCGATTGAAAAATTCCTATCTTCCTTTCGGATGATTTCAGGTGATGATGTGTCAAAAGTTGTTCATAATTTAATTTTCTAAAATAAAAAATAGAAGCATACATTATGCTATTTGAAATAACAAAGATGGTGTCAACTTCCGGTATAACTAGAAATGTTGAAATATTTTCGGAACTCAGTCCGAATAACATTCAAGACTATAAAAAGATTTGCTTCAATCGGTCATTCCTTTCTCCATATAATTCTTATGTTCTATCCCACATGGACACCCGGTATGCCTTATCTCCCATCGCGTTTGTGGTGAGCCACCCGGTATATGCGCATGTTTTAAAATTTTTGGCTGCATTCAATCCGGTCTCTAATAATAAATTACATCTGCCTACTAAAATTCTCCCAATTCTAGGTTTCTTGAAATTTATGCTGTAGTTTCTTATACAATGTTTTCATCTTTCGAAAAAGACACCAGAGACAAAGAAGTTTTCTATTAAAACGAACTTTGAGAAATCACTTGTCATGGTCGAATTATATTTTCCAGAATTATTTATAGTAGAAGCCGTTGTGGATTTCACACATTACCAAAAGAGGTGGATGAGTGGAAAAATACTGATATGAAAGCCTTCGTTACCTTGATGATTTTTGCAGGATTTCAAGATGATTGTTTCTTCGTTTGCGGGGAAAAGGTGAAAACAATATTTATGTTCACACTTTCAACAACCTAATCCTGAAAAAATGGCCTTAAAGAATAAAGTTATTGTACAAATCTTCATTTTGGCTGAGGAATCACAACATCACTACCATATACTTATAAAATACCTTATATATTTGTATTGTACACATATTGGAATTTCTCTGAAGAGTATCTCTTGTGTTATATTCCATAAGCCCCTGCGCAATTATTCATAGAATTCGATCGATTGAAATTCGGTGAATACAAATTGTTTAGTTCGGAATAATTATTGGACTAATAGACTGAGCACATAATACTCGAAAATATTTGGCATTCACTAATAGCATAGTTATTAATATAAATTCCCAACATTCGCTCTGGAATTAGGTATACGTAGTTATTTCATTGAATCGGTCCAATTAGATTTAGAAGATGTTTTCGTTTATTGAACACAATGCATTTAGCATTTGTTGGCAGAATTCATAAAAATTTTCGTTTTGTTAAACCATGAAAAATATAATTGAAATTTATATAATCATGGATAAAATGGAAAATACAATGGCTTTATTGTCCGACAAAGTGAAAAAATAAACAGAATCATTCAAAAGTACTCCTTCTTTTTCAAAACTGATCTAGCGTAATACACTTTAACATAAAATTCACGTACCATCTTCTAAGGGTCATTCCAAAATATAGGATGATTTTTGAAGTCATCATAATCATAATTAAATTCCATTATAATTATAGTATACTAGCGGCCCGGTACGTGCTTCGCTACGTATAAAGTGAAATCTAATAATGTAGCAGTAATTTTTTATCCGAAACAATTGTACAACGTTGATCAATACAATATCACGGGATTGAAACTGATCACCAAGAAATACAATTGCATCCTCATCAATTGTCGCTGTGCATGCTCTCAAAAAGGTGTTCTATCAGCCCTTATTACGATTTTGTATTCGTGATCGCCGTGCAAGATTCAGTACAGGTACAGGATTAACAGATCCATTTCGTGCACTACGTTCACGCTGCGATGCATTAGCTAGTGCGCGTTCATCTACTGTCTGTGATCGTCTTAGTAATGCCATATCATTTGCATTACGTGTTCGCCTATATTTGCTCGTCTGGCTTGTGGCATTCTTCCTCCATATAAAAAGAATAAATCAAATTAAAAACAGATTGCTACATTAACTGTGATTTATCAGTATTGGTACATGTGCGTAAATGTATGTAGGGAAAGCTATGACTGCATACGTCAATGTATACAGGGTGTTACATAATAGTATGTCACAACTTGAGAGGGTAAATCTACGTTCAATTTTAATGAAAAATTTTATATTAACATAAGTCCGCAAAAGCTTCGTTACGGAGCTGCAGAGTGTTGAAATTTCTGGAAAAAATTGTTTTTTTCTTCAGAACTCCTGCAGTTTTCGAGATATTCAGCCCAAATTTGAGATGCAAGCTATTTTTCACAGCCTCCATCATTACACGTCCTAAATTTTAACTAGAATCCACAAGGTGTTTTCTTTTCCTTAGCCATGTCTCCTTTTGCCCTTTCAAACTTTTTCGCAGTACTCAACTGATCAGCGTACAATCAATTTTCGTCATCTTCGTTAAATTTAGAAATTTTTGACACCTTGTAATTTTTTCGTATTTCCCACCGATCTCGAGCAAAAAAATGTTAAACGATTGTATGCATTCGCTGAATTGAAAGCACCTCTCATTAAAAAAAATTGAAAAGAATGAAAAATAAGCTTTGATTTTTTTCATTTATTTATTTATTTTGACAGTTGCCAAAGTTATACGAGTGTCTGCTTGAATTGTTTATTAAATTAACGATTAGTTTTAAGCCTTTTGAAGTTATTGTTGTAAAAAAAATGGCTAATTTTACTAGCGTCGAATTGGCTGATATCCATTACATGTACGGTCTGGTCTGGCTGACGGAAACACAACAGAAGCTAGGTGATTATATCAGGTTCGCTTTCCTAATCGAGTTATACCAGACAGGCGAACATTTTCAAATATCCACAGAAGGTTGAGGGAAACTGGTACTTTTACTGCAAAAATCATTTAAAAGGTGCAACTGAAACTATGGGAACTCCAGATATTGAGGAAGCAGTTTTGAATTGTATTAATTTGAATCCTCATATGAGTACGAGAAAAATTGGAAATGAGTTGAATATTTCACATGTTCTCATTTGGAGTATTTTCCACGACTTTTTATTGTACCCGTTTCATATTCAACACGTCCAAGCTCTACTTCCTCGAGATTTTCCTTCAAGACTGAATTTCTGCCGATGGTTCTTAGATAAAATAAGAGAAAATGCTCATTTTGATGAGCATAAGCGAACCTAACTTTTCGAGAACTGCTATCACAATCTTTCACAATAATCATTATTGGGCTGAGGAAAACCCCGATTTGATTGAAGAATCTCATCATTCTCACTAAATGTCTGGGTCGGAATAATTGGAAATTATTTGATTCGGCTATTTCTTTTGCCTGACAGACTAAACGGTCCCGCTAATCGGCAGTTACTTTTAATGCTCGAGGATGTGCCACTTTTGGTGAGAAACATAAAGTGGTTCATGCATGACGGGGAACCAGCACGTTTAAGTGGGGAAGCTTGAGAATTCTTGAATAAAACATTCAACAACCGGTATATAGGTCGGGGTGGGCCAGAACCATGGCCTCCTAAGTCTCCAGATTTAAATAGTTTAGACTTTTTCTTAAAGGAATATCTCAAAAGTTCAGTTTATACCACTCCAGTGGACACTGTAGAAGAATTGAAAAATTGAATAATAACCTCTTGTGACAGGATAAGAAATACCCCAGGAATATTTCAAAGAGTGCGTGATAATATGCAAAAAAGGACAGATGCCTGTATTCTTGCAGGTAGAGGACACTTCCAGCAATTTATTTAGTTTCAAATTGTTCTTTATTTAGTTTGATATTGAATAAGTATAAGTTGAGTCTCAGAAGACGAGCTATCAAATTAAAAGCTAATTTTGGGGTACCTATCGAGTATTTCTATTATTTTTTTTTATTTAGCGATTAACATACAATTCAAATAGTTCAAATTCAATAAGTTTTCACTCGAAAACGGTTGGAGATACAAAAAGAATTACAGATGTCAAAAAGTTTTTAAATTGAACGAAGATGACGAAATTTGATTGTACGCTGATCTGTGGCGTACTGCAGAAAAGTTTGAAAGGGCAAAAGGAGACATGGCTTCGGAAAAGAAAACACCTTGTGAATTTCCGTTAAAATCTAGGACGTGTAATAATGGAGGCTGTAAAAAATAGCTTGCATTGCAAATTTGAGCTGAATATCTCAAAAACTGCAGGAGTTTTGAAGAAAAAAAAGCAATGATTTCCGGAACTTTCAACACCCTGTAGCTCCGTAACGCAGGTTTTCATGACTTATGTTTATATAAATTTTTTCTTAAAATTGCACGTAGATTTACGCCCTCAAGTTGTGAAATACTATTATGTAACACCCTGTATAAAAATGTCATTAAATAATTTATTTTTGAATCGACGTGCTTCCATCTGTTACAAAAGAATTAAACAGCCGTATTTACATAATATGATTACATAGATGTAATTTAATTCAACAGTTCAAAACTTACCGTTTGTATAAATGCGTTTGACAATTTAATTCAAATGAAGCCTCTAAACGATATGAAACACCGACGGCTCGCTAAAAAACTGAGTACATTTGAACAAATCAAGACTCACCGTTTGTATGAATGCATTCAATAATACAGAGTGCTTCATCGGAGATAATCAAGATTTGATATTGTGGTATTGTTTCAGCGAAATTTAGAGCTCCTAGTATAGGCGACATCTCTCCCGTAAAGACGCTGGAGTGTTTTGAGAGTTTGTGTAAGGTCTTGTGCTGCAGCACCAACGCCATCTTCAGATTTCGAGGCGTCGTTGTAAATGATTCTGTGATTTTGGTGATACGATAGAATATCAGAAAACTTCCCAACGAATCATAAGGTGGCTGTTTTCGCATAAATTCTTAGGGAAAAAATGACTTGTGGAATACGGATTATCTAAGGTGGAGTCGAGGTGATGCAGGATATCGTGGATTTTGATATATATATATATATATATATATATATATATATATATATATATATATATATATATATATATATATATATATATATATATTTATTGATAACGGGTTAGAAGTCTTGGAACAAAGGAATACTCTTTTTCATGGCAAGCTTTCGGAAATATATATTGTTTCCATCTTCAGGCCTCTACAACGAACAAACATCAATGAAACCAAATCATATAAACAAAAATAATCACTTGGAAACCATAAGAATGGCAACTTACAGAAAGTTGAGGTTAATCATCCAAAAGTTAGTATGTGATGAAAAACCGAAGTCATGAACTCAAAGAACACAAGACACATCGACAAAGTGCACAATAAAACTCATATAAAACATCATCAGGTATAAAATTGAGAAAATTGCCAGTTTAAAAACAACAACAAATCACGTAAAATTCATTTCATTCTAAGGCATGAAACCGCGCAGGAGCGGTCTTGTATAGGTTCTCAAAATGTAATAGACAGAGAATGTCAAACGTTTGTACTTTCAAGAATCAAGAAAGTATGCAAATTATGAAACCATGTCATTCTACAACAATCATTAAACATTTTAAATTAAAAAAGAACAAAGTGTATTAAATGATTGATCAATTATGCGAATTGAGAAGTGGAGAACGAAAACTGAAAGACTATAAAATTATTAAATTTACAAGAAATAGATCAATTGGAGGATTTTTATCTAAGTCTAATAAATGAATATAAATTGAGCTTAAATTATTCAAATCTGTTTTTTTATTGATTGTCAAAGGTTCCTTCTGAATGGCAACCATCTCCAAAAACAGTCTCTTGTGGTAATTCTTTTCCGCGTCAACAATAGATGCCATTGCATAATTCGGAGTATGATCTTGCTCACTCGCATGTCGGACCAAAGCACATCTTTCCGGATGTAATCTCACGTCACTTTTATGCGAACTAATTCGAGCTTGTAGAGTCCTACAAGTATGCCCAATGCAGACGCCGTTGCAGCCCCACAAGGGATTTTATAGATGACATTGGACCTCTTCAAGAGCAGAGTGCAGTCTTTCAAGTGTGTGAAGAATTGTTTGCCTATGGTTTTAGAGTGCTCCTTGCAATCTTCACAGTACAGCCTGTATTTCTTATCACATGTATCAAGGGAGAGGTCAGTTTGTCGACTAAAGGAAGGGACGCATATAGTGGGCCCTGTGCCTTCTCCACACTCAAGTTGGTCGTTGTCTCTGGATTTGGAGTTCCTCCCGGAGAATGATATTTTCTGGTACTACACTATAAGGTTTGCCGTCTATGATGGAAGAATTGCTATATAAAAGTTTTTTAATAATTTTGGGGATATGAGTTAACTGAACAACAACTGATAAAGAATGCGTAAGTATAATATATATATATATATATATATATATATATATATATATATATATATATATATATATATATATATATATATATATATATATATATATATATATATATATATATATATATATATATATATATATATATATATATATATATATATATATATATATATATATGCGTAAGTCAATATATATATATATATATATATATATATATATATATATATATATATATATATATATATATATATATATATATATATATATATATATATATATATATATATATATATATATATATATATATATATATATATATATATATATATATATATATATATATATATATATATATGCATATATATATATATATATATATATATATATATATATATATATATATATATATATATATATATATATATATATATATATATATATATATATATATATATATATATCATATATGCACTATATATAGTAACGTGCAGGTATCGGATGCCAATGCCTTCAGTGCAGCTTGGCTATCGGCAAGGATTTTAATTGACCTATTTATTAATCCCCCCGCAAGCAAGAGGTCAGCACAGTGGTCAATAGCGAATATTTTTTGCTTGAAAGACAGTTGCATGTCCACCAAGATAAATCGACTGTTCCTTGACAGCACCTCGACCGTAGACACCAGCTCCAACACCTTCTTCAGTTTTTGAGCCATCCTTGTACCAACAGAGACCCTTAAGTATACGATCCTGGTCCTTTCTTGTCTATCGGGAAGGACGATCTGGAATGGACTCTCCATGTTGGCTTTAGGTAATGCTATGTCAGACCTGATACTCAGCACTTCATTGTCCTCGATTGCAGACTGTAAGACGCCGGGCACAAAGCCGAAATTACCCGTTTGATTACGGGAAACATGATGGAATCTGTAGAAAGCCATTCTAGCCACTCCTCGTATCACCAGATGAAGAGGGGCAAGACCCAATATCAGTTCCATTGCCGCAGTGGGTGTAGAGTTAAAGAATCCAGTGATAATCATGCAGGCCGTTCTCAGCAATTTGGAGAGCTTGAGTTGAGATTTCTTCTTAAGACTGCACTTCCACCAACCAATGCATTGAAGTAGCTCTAGCGCAAGACCCCACATTGCCTGTCAATGTCTTGCCTTGTTTTTTGTGTTTTCCAAGTGCGAACTCCAAGTTTCCACCCATAGATCAACTTCAAATTATTCCCAAAACACCTAAGGGATGAAAGTTAGATTTCTTGGAATCCATCAAAATTTTCAAAGTGCAACAGACCCCCCATAGAGATAATCTTCTGAAGAAAGAGGATGACCCGGCGAATTCGTCCCTATTTGAAATATTCAAATAATACCTGCTTTTATCATAATTAGATTATCACCTTTCGTTTGCACCCTAATTAATTTTGTATCTACCAATTTATATATGTATGCATTTTCAACTTTAGTTCAATACTCTTGTGATAGTATAATACATAGTTTAAATTTCTTATTATCATAAGGTAAATTCATCAATTTCGAATCCAATAATGTAGATCATATATAAATTGTTGCACATTAATTCAGTTTTCATTTTGTATTTGTCTGATGAGTCAACGACACGCGTTACAAATATACTAAACAAGTTTGAATGAAAGTTTCTTTTATTTATCGTTTGAAATATACTCGCATCAAAAAAAGGTCACTAGTTATTGAGAAATTCACTCATCAAATTATATTGGATGTAAGAATCAACTTTGTTTGAGAGAATGTAGATTGAAATTATATCCCAATGTTCATTTGTTACATTGAGACTTTAAGGAGCATTGTAATTTTTTATTATGGTTGTTATAAATGTGCAAACTGTGGAAGCCGTGAATTTATGAAATTTTGAAAGCTCAAAAATTGCTGCGAATTAATTATGAATATGTGGTCTTCGAATCGATTTATCAAAATATCTAGAGCTATTTTATAGTTTTGATTAATAATTTCTCAATCTTGAATTAATGTTGAAGGTTCTTTGGTGAGTGATGTTTTTAAATACAAAAATTTTTTAACTTCGGATAAATCAACATTTGAGTTGATTAATGAATTGAAAATATCAAGAAAAGACTTCCAATCCTCATATTTTCCACTGAATGTGGGCACATTAAGGCTTGGAAGTTTTTCAGATGATTTGAGCTTTATCAATTATGCGATAAATTAGTTTTAACGTTAGAATATTTGATCTTAATGTCCTCAAACCTACCTACCATTACAAAATACTTGTCATCTACCTCAGCGCACACGATTTCATGCTGGTCCTCCAGTAGCAGCATTTCCTCTTGAGAATGCCGATATTTTTCGAACGCTTGCGTAGTCAACTCCTCCTTGGTGTTTACTTCAATTAACCGACGTTTTCACTATCACTATCCCATTTTCTCAAGAATCAAAAACATGATTCATGGCTACCTTAACCATTCCTCTTTTCTTTTTTGAGGATTCTAAAGATACCATTTTTGCTTGAATTTTATTTGTGAACACTGACTCGAGTATCCGGCTCGAAGGACCAATCTGTTGAGTGAATTTCTCAACAAAAAGTTGATGGTAAGAAATAAAGATAGCTCGAAGGACCAGTACAGAATTTATTGTTGAAAAAATACTGTACACACTTATAAACGATAGTCTCAACTGCTTCGATGATGGTATATACAAAAATGGTTTTCAATTTCTCTGTCTGAAAACTTATAATGTTGATGAGTAGTAAACTCAGTAAAGGTTACTCTGATACTCTAATACTGATGAGACAAAAATAACGTAAAATTTATATACAGTAAATTCCAACCTATGAGGATAAATTCAGTTACATGTAGTAATAAATTCATGACTATATATAATGTGGGTTTTCTCTAATACCATGAATATTGGGAATTTATAGAAATTATGAATACTAGTCATTTCCCATTTTAAATCCTTTCTAAGAAAGGGTACCATAAAGATATTGAACTAAAAATAAAAATATTAGAATAACATATTCGATACTTCCTATTGGTTTGAACATGTTGAGCTTATTACAATTCTCAACACTAACATTCATCTTTTCAATTTGAATTATAAACTTAATCAACTAAATCATAATAGACTGCATTTTAGTAACAATCAAAAAATCGTTGACAATATTCATGAAACTAGAATAACGCCCTGAGTATTGAGCTGTTTATCCAAGTGGCTTCCATTATTAAGAGACCACCATTTTCTTACCATTAAGGCCAACTTCCGACCGTTCTCAGAAACCCCAAAGTTTGATTTGATTTACGCGACTTCGAAATGCATTCATAATATTATACACCCGGCTTAGATCTACAAATTACTGGAATTATGTGTAATTCATGTATTAAGTTAGTAACGTATTACTTGGCTATATCTCGGCAACCACTTTGGAACTAGTTGCATATTTTATCACAATTTCTAGGAGGGAACACCGAGAAGACCAAACTTAAACATCTCCTCACTATCCACATCTGTGTCCATTAATTATACAATATCTTGAATCCGGATTCACTAATTTAGTATTAGGTCGACTTGCCCTAAAGTATGAGATAAGGATTTATTATTCCGAAGAAATGGATATTTATGCTATTAAGAGTAGCTAGTAGTGATAATATTTGCCTGCTCAGTCACTACATAAACTTTGTTCTAACAAAAATTTGACCCTTCGTCTAACTCTGAAAAGGGTGATACTGAAACAGGCCAAATCCGAGGGGGTACTTATTCGATATTGGTTTCGAGCATGTAATAACACTTTCAGCATCTCCCAACTGACAATTACTTATTTAAGTTTTACATTATTTTTCGTCGCAGCGAAAGATATTATTCATTTATTTTATTTTTATTTAGGACAACAAATACTTCAAAAAAACTAATATATTTGTTAAATGAAACCAAACATTGAAAACTTTTATTCTTTATTCTTTTATATTTACAATGGACATTCAATTATTGACATGAACAACATATAGTTCGTTTTTTTTTTCATCGTTACACTTGGGATGAGTCATGCCACGTGTGGCCGCCCAAGATGACTTAATGTGTATGTTCACTAGCTTCTTGAAAAGGATCAAATTCTTAGCTTTCGTAAAGATGTTCGATGGAAGTTCCACGACACACTAGACCCATTAAAGAACAGAATTTAAATAGAGATAGGTCGCGGTCTTGCTAATTTGTCCGTCTGTTGATTAGAGTTTTTAGCAAGCCTGGTTTTTGTATGGACTGGATTATTTCTGGACCCAAGCCTTTCAGTTCTCATGGAAGTACCTGTAAGAAGAGAAAGATCAGCAACCTACCCCCTCTAAGCGAGAGGCTGGAGATCATACGTGATCTCCTGGTTCTCGATGAGGTGCACTGCTCCCTTCTGGAATTTATACAATAGATCTGTATCAAGATAAATTTATAGGATCACTAACAATGAGTGGAGCAAGCTGTAATCGAACCGAAAGACCTTCCCCATTATTGGTACAAGCAACAAGAATACATCTTTAAATGCAGCAAGAAATGTATCTCGGCTGTTTTTCACAAACACAACATGCCAGGAAAAAATCAATTTCCTCGAGAAAAAAAAATTTCAATGGGGATATCTCATGTGAAAAAAAGACAACAAAAAAAGACAATCTGAAAAGCTCTTTTTATCTAAGAGTGCCAGCTACAATGAAGGAGAGACTAATATCATCTGAAGTGTGGTCTACTGGAATAGTTATCAACCATTTTCTCAATCTACAACGTCGCCTGGAAGAAGTGAACACCGGATGTTAGGGTGTATTCAATCGGGTGAGTCATAAACAAAATATAATCAAGATGAAATTAAACTCAAAAACCAAAATTTAAGATACTGAATTTCAATGTTCAGTCTGTTGCCAACAAGATAAATTTGCTAAATGATTATTTGTCTCAGAAAAATATAGATGTTCTGTGATTAACTGAACATTGGTTACAGGATGAAGTGATGTGCAGCTTCCATCTCTACAACTATACAGAGTGCTTCAACCAAAAACTAAACAGAGGCTATAACTACCAAAATATTCATTTCTGATCAAAACGAAAAAACATGTCAATTTTTGTTTCAAGGGCGACATCTTTTGGGGTACAATACTTGCCTGAAATATCAACCCCCTAAGCGGGCGTTGCAATCCTTGAACATTTAGAATAGGGAAGATGGATCGAGTGATGACTCAAAAGAAAGGTGGTGTCTTTGTCTACATTGCCTTGAACGAATTTCCATTTTTAATTGAAAACTGTAAGAGATACAGGGTAAGCAACTGAAAGACAGGGAAGACTATTTGCCTGAGACCATTCAAGTTTCAGTGAGGTAAAATGGAACAGATCCATGCTGATCAATGTCAGTCTTCATCGAGTACCATCCTCATCTCGAATTTCAACCCCTGGAGCAGGGGTGACAACCCTTGAAAATTTGGAAGAGGGTAGATGGGTCGAGTGATAACTCGAAAGGAAGGTATTATCTTTGTCTGCATTCCCAAGAAAGAATTTTTATTTTTTATTGAAAACTGTAGAAGATACAGAGTGAGCCACTGAAAAATAGAGGTGACTATCGCCCCAAGACTATTGGAGTATTAGTGCGAAAAACTAGAATAGATTCATTTTAGATCAATAGCGGTCATCTTCCGAAATCACCCTCATCTCGAATTTCAACCCCTAGAGCAAGGGTAATATTTCGATCCAGTGATACCTTTCAAGTAAAGGATTTCGATTGCCTTCATGACTGCTCGCAATAATTCTATTCTCATTGAGTTCCATAGGAGTTACAGTATGCAAAACGGAAAAGTGACTGAAGATGCAATGCATGGTATACCATCTATCTTCGACCAGTATCATACAGAGGTTGATTTTCACTGAATAAACACCTTTTGAAAGACAGTTACTCGTTTGAGACATCCGGTTTCAAATGTAATAGATAAAAAAACTAATACAATCGCTGAAAATAAAGATGATAAAGAGGGAAATAAAGAAAGGAGAAAATTAACGAGTAGAAGTTGAACTTTATTACTAGATAAAATGAACGGAACTGAAGTCACTAAAACTCAACGTAAATGTTAGAATTGTTGGCTACCAACCACCATGCACATAAACAAATTTTGGGTGAAACGTTCACGGACATTCTGTAAAATTTCAGGTGTGATTTGGTTACACTCATCGACGATGCGCTGTGTCAGGTCGTTCAAATCAGCAGGTTCAGTTTTATATATTATACTTTTGAGGTAGCTCCATAGGAAAAAGTTTATTGGACTGAGATCCGGAGATCGTAGGGGCCATTTCGTTGGGCCTCTCCTTCCAATCCAACGACCAGGAAAATGATCATCCAAAAATACTCGAACTTGTGCAAAATACGGGGGCGCTCCATCCTGCTGAAATACAACCTCGTTCTCCGAATAGCGGGGGTCATTCTCAATGATCTCCGTTATTAGTTGATATTACAACTCTCCGGTAAGATTTCCAGGTATGAAAAACGGTCCAATGAGGTGATCACCATAAATACCAACCCAAACATTTAGTTTTCGAGGCTGCTAAGTGTGAATTTCGTAGAATATTTGCGGCTTTGAATCTGCCCAATAACGGCAATTATGGTGGTTTACGGTTCCATTCAGAAAAAATGTACATCCGTCCGAAAAACACAAGTGAAATAAATAATGAGGATTGTTCATGAGTCTCTCACTTATGGTCTCGCAGAATTGAAGTCTTCGATCGAAATCATCTTCGTTCAGTTCTTGAACTAATTTGATTTTATATGGATGAAACTTGTGCACCTTTAGAATGCGGAAAATACTCGTTTGGTTTACATTACTTACATCTGCCAATTTTCGCAGGCTTAGGGTAGGATCAACCACCGCTTGACCAAGCACCGCCACTTCCACAGTTTCATTTCTTAGTGGCTGCTCAATTACGCGCTTCTTATTTTGCACTGATCCAGTTTCACAAAATTTGGCAGCTAATTCTAGTACATACTTCGAAGTCATTTTAGCACCTTCGTGGCGTTGTTTAAAGATATTGGCTGTTCTGATCGCGCAACTATCAGAACTGAAAAATGGTTCAATTATTTCAACCCCTTCGACTATCGAGTAAACCATGACGATTTTAAGAAAACTAACATTCGAATATGAGAGAAACTATTGTGATGAATGCAACAGAATTTTCACAACGAATGTGGAATAAAATTGAATACAAAAAGAACGAAAACATTGAGAATCAATTTTTTTGTTGAAGAAATCTGATCATTGTAATATCTGCGTTCCTGATTCGTAGTGTTGATTCGTATCGTCAAATAAGAGTCATTTCACATGAGGACGATGATCATACAGTATCACATGTGAAAACAAAGAAGTTTCGTTTTAGTCAACTGATCAAAACGCATGTACATGAAAATTCGTTCACGGAAATGCAGACAGAGATAATACCTTTCTTTCGAGTTATCACTCGACCCATCAACCCTCTTACAAATTTTCAAGGGGTGTCACCCTGCTCTAGGGGTTGAAATTCGAGATGAGGATGGTACTTGATGATGACTGCCATTGATCAACATGGATCTGTTGCATTTTACTTCTTCACTGAAACTTGAATAGTCTCAGGGAAATAGTCTTTCCTATTTCAGTTGCTCAGGATATTTTATGACCTCATCGTTTATCACTCTTTCCATAACTTTCGCCATGAGGGAAGAACAACCTAATGGTGCCTCATTAGGCATTAGGTGGACCCTTGAGAAAAGGAGTTGTAATTAAATTATATAACGCTCTGGCAATGATAGTGCATATTCTTGATATCCGAAATGCTAAGCCATATGTCCGGCGATTTCTGTTAATGAATATCTGTTACTCTGTTGATGGATTTATCCAAATCTGAAATAGGATATCTGAATAGCATAGCATGTTCCGATGTTTTGTTTTGATAATTATTTACCTATACTTTTTGTGTATCCTTTTTTATTTATATTTATAAGCATGTACCTTTCTCTGAAAATTGACAACTAATGTATATTTTGATGAGGAAATAAAATTCAGTATTATCGAATTCACCCTAAGGTATTTTGCACTTCTTCTAAGGGAACATTCACTGATCCCAGATATCTCGGATATCAAAAGGATTCAGCTCTGAGGTGACCCTTTCCAGGTTATTCGGTCATTGTGGCGTAGTCCGGTGTTGACGCGTTGTTGTGTTTCCCATATACTTACTGACGGTACTAGTTATCGCCAACAGTACCGCTTTCTGCATGGGTTCGTACAGATGTTCGCTCAGTCCCAGTTTTTGATATTCGTTTGTAAGTTCTTCGGTATATTTCCAGTTTTCTTATGCTTTCCTCCAGGTCTCAATACTTCGCAATTTTCTCGGCATGTTTCAGCCCCAAATTGTTGTTCTTTGGAGTAGCCACATCATAGGTGCCGCCCTAGAAAATTTATTCATAAGTATGATGTCAGATCTATTGTGCGCAACTTGTTGATCACTGAGAACTGTACGGCCCCAGTACACTTTAAAGTTTTCATTATCAAGAATTGACTCTGGGATGTATCTGTAGTATGGGACTTTAGTTGCTTGCGTGAACTTATGCTTTTGTGCCTATTCTTAGTGTTCGATTTTGGCCATCGCGTTGTGTCTTTCCTTATATTTTGTCGCCGCAAACATCTGACATCCTCCTGTTATGTATTATATCGTTTCCGAAGTCTGGCATCCGTATCTGCATGTATTTGTCGCTGCAGATGCGTCTTTGTCGATGAATTTTAGATAGTTTTTAGTTGGAATAGCTTGATCTTGTATTGCCAAAAGGTAACATTCCGTCTCAGTAAACATTTGTCTGGAGGTCAGCCAGTGTTTCGACGTAAATTTGTGGACACGTACCCTGTCGGCCTCGTTGGGATGGCTACCGTATAGCGGTCTCGCCTTTCACATCTGTAGTTTTTCATCGTCCGTCTTGTGATGAGTCCTATGTTGGTGTTCATTTAGACGTAAAGGAGTTGAGTCGTCCTCTTCCCAGATATTTCTATGAAGAATGGAAGTATTCGCTTTCTGTTGGAAAGAATTTCGCGAGTTAGAAATCTGCTGATCCAACTGCCGTTATATTGGCTAAGCATCTGCCTCCTTGATGTCTCAGGAATGTAGTTATTTCGATAGCGCTCCTAAGGGGTGGTGTTTCTGTGCCATCGTAAGCAACGTTCTCACCTTTCGTTATAGATTATAGATATCGGTGTTGCTCCAGGCAATTATTCCAAAGGAATATTTCAGGACTGAACATGCATAAGTATTGATTGCATTAAACGTATTCTTGCTGTTAATATTTGTACGGAGCAGTTATCTAACTCTCTTAATAAATTCGTTGGTCAGCTCATTTGCCATCCTTCCGTAGTCCTTGTTTCATTCTCAAATATTTGTGGGTCTCCCCTTCCATCAACATCTTGATCCTCTCCAACATCCTCTGATGCTTCCTGTCCTTTTTAAATTTATTGTTCCTTTTATTATTATTATTATGCACTATCTCAGCTGTTAGCTGGATATAATTTACCTTTCCCAGATTTAGCAATCAAAGGGAATAGGCTCGATTACAATATACTTGACATAAATTTCCTAACTATCCTACATGTATTAAGAATTACAGCTTTTTGCATTTCTATATAGGTATTCTTATGCAATTCTAATTTCTTAAGGCTATCATGCAAAGTTTTGGGTATTAAACCAGTCGAGGATACGATGGCAGGAACAATATCTATTTTATCGAGGTGCCACATCTGCTTGATCTCAATAGCCAGGTCTGTGTATTTGGACTTTTTCTCCTGGAACTTGTTCAGCACGTTGTTATTATTCGGTATGGCGACATCCACCAACTTTGCTGTTTTGGCTCTCTTATCATAAACCACTATGTCCGGCCTATTATTCGTCACCATTTTGTCAGTGATAACAGGCCTATCGCAGTATAATCTGATACAGTCATTTTCCAATACGGGCGCCGGCTGATACTTGTAATATGGCTGGAAGGTGTTCAGAAGTCCGTACTTGTGTGCAAGTTTCTGGTGGATAATGTTGTACACTTGATTATGCCTGTGAAGATACTCCGTATTGGCCAGTTGTTCGCATCCGGACGTAATATGCTGTATAGTCTCCGATCTTATATGGCATTTTCTACACTTATCTGTTTGTAATGTTCCGTCCTTCATTATAAATTTTTTGTAATTGTTTGTAGCGATCACTTGGTCTTGGATGGTCATAAGGAATCCCTTTGTTTCTGTGAATAATTCTCCTTTCATCAACCATTTGTTGGAGGCTTCTTTGTCGATGTGTGGTTGATTAATCTCATGGTGATGTCGTCCATGCAATTCCTTTCTTGACCATTGCTCTTGTTTTTCAGTATCTGATAGGAACGGTAGATTCAGCAGGTCATCTCTGGTAGCAAGATTTAGTGGTGTATATCCCCTATCAGCCAACGATACCACTCTATGGAAGTCAGAAGTGAAAGCTTTTGCAGAGAAGAATTCTCTGAGATTTTTTATCTGTTCGGTGTGCAAATTAACAACATCTATTGAGCCGCGTCCTCCTTCTATCCGCTTCAAAGTTGTTCGTATCATAGACGATTTTGGATGATGATTGTTGTACTTTGTCTGCATCGTTCGGGGCTGCCTTTGAATATCATCCAGTTCTGTCTTAGTCCATCTGATTATTCCAAATGAGTAAAGCAACACTGGAATGGCGTAGGTGTTAATTACCTTGACTAGATTCCCCGAGTTCAACATCGATTTCAGCACAGACTTCAGACGCTGACTGTATTCTGAACGAATCTTCTCCTTTGATTGTTTTTGGTCTAGCAATCTGGCTTGTTGGTATCCCAGATACTTGTATGTTTCGCCATCCCTCATGCACTGTATAATATCACCGTTTGGAAGTTGTGTTTCACCATCTATGACTTTCCCTCTTTGAATGTTCAGGGTCTTACATTTTTCAATCCCGAATTTCATATGAACATCTGCCGAGAACTCACTGACAGTTTTCAGCAAATCATCCAATTGTTTTTGGTTCGAAGCATATAATTTGATGTCATCCATATACCTCAGGTGGGAGATTGTATGATAATTCCTTTCTGCTTCTATCCTAAATCCGTATCCTGTTCTATTGACCACTGAGGACAATGGGTTCATTGCTAAACAGAACCATAGTGGACTCAAAGAGTCTCCTTGAAACATTCCACGACGTATGGGTATCTCGTCGGTTTTAATTGATTTATAGTTCATATTGACCTGCAGAGACGTGCGCCAGTGTGTCATTGTTGTCTTCAAGAACTCTACCAGGGCTGAGTGAATTTGGTATATCTGCAATACTTCAACAAGCCAAGAATGGGCGGTACTATCGAATGCCTTCAGATAATCGAGAAAAGCTGATTGAACATTCCGATGCCCTAAGTGTGCCTGTTTCATTATCACAGAATCGATGAGAAGTTGTTGCTTGCACCCGTGGTGTTTCTTTCTGCATCCTTTCTGCTCCTCTGCTAATATATTGTTGTCGTCAAGGTGTTGGTATATTCGATTGGATATGCATGAGGTGAGTATTTTGTAGAGTGTTGGCAGACAAGTGATTGGCCTATATTGAGACGGATCCTGTGTTCAATCGCTATCAGGTAACATATATGTTAAGCCTTGCATTAGGAAAGTGGGTGTTTTCTTGGGATGTTGAAGAACAAACGTGAGCTGTTTTGCTAGGGCTCCATGGAGCTTATCAAACTTCTTGTACCAGTAGTTGTGGATATTATCTATACCTGTGGCCTTCCAATTGTTGGTCGCTCGAACTACTGTTGTGATTTCTTCCTCCGTTATTCCATCGCAATCCATATATCTGATATCGAGGCGTTCTTTTTCATTCGTGATCCATTCCGCATCTCTATTGTGTTCTTTGGGGTTCGACCATAGTGATGACCAATAGTCGGTCAAGCACTGTGCGTCAGGTACTTCTCTGTTATTGCTGGTCGCAGTTTTGTTATTTCCCTTATGAAAAGTGGCTGCGGTTTGGAGGAACCTTTGGTTTTGGTGTTTCCTTTCAGTACACTTGATGTATCTTGAAAGCCTCCTAGCTTTTGCTTGGAGTTTCTGTTTCAAAGTGTCCATATACACGTCGATGTGTTGTTTGTGATCAGGGTGTTTTGTGTTCGTACCAATTTTTCTGTAAATTTTGCGTATATGTGATTTCAAGCGCCTTGAGGGTTTTCTGTTTCTCAGGAATTCTGTGAGGCGACCGATTTCTGCTCTAATATTATCAATATCCTTCTCCAGTCGTTTTTGCCATGGTGGTTTTCTGACGCTTTTTGGCTCAGCTTGAATCAGAGTTGTGGAGATTTGTTGTTTGTGAAGTCGAAGAATCACTACTGCTCCACAGTAAATCAAAGTGTGAATCTTCTGCAAGGTGTTCTGGTCGGTATATTCTTCAAACACTGAGTTTACGCTTGCTAAGATGATATTGGTGTTCTTGTTTGTCTTGAGTTTGGGCAGTTTAGGTCTTTTAGTTGGGTTACTACCACTGAATACAGTTATTGCTCTGTTGAGTTCTGATCTTGCTAAATACATATATTCGTTCTGCTGATTCGGCTCAGGAGGACGTTCCATGTTTATATTCGTTTCCGCGGCTTTGATGTTATCTGTAACACTTTCATTGACTCCAGCAGGTATACCGTTATGAGTATCATTTTCGCTTCTGAGTTCCATTATGACCTTTTCTCGTAAGCTTTGCAGCGTTTCTGAAGAAAGTAGCCTGTATTTAACGATTGTTCTTCGTTGATCCGAAATTCTCTGCTCGGATATGTGCTGTAATTTGGGATATTTTTCTATGAACGCAAGATGTAACGCGTATCTGTATGCTGCCATTTCTGATTCCAATTTTGTAATCTTGTAATAGGAACGCATAATGAAGGTATTCATTTCTGGAGTCCACTTCATGCGTTTCCTAGGGAGTCCGGCTCTCGTGGTCGTAGGCATAATGGCTTGCGCCGCCGTTGAAACATCAAGAGTCGGTTGGGAGGTGTTGATGTTATTTCCCACTTGGTTTTGTGTTGCAGTATCCCTACTCGATATCACGCTGCTTCCGTCGCTAACCGAGGGAGACTGTGACTCACCTTCCGAACAAGACCCTCTTCCTAAATCTTGAATGCGAAAATAGGTTATGGTGGTACAATGTCGATTCGCCCGTTTATTCCTTAGATTGTACATCATTGGATAAGTTGCATTTTATACCTACTGCCAGGTTCAGCTTGGGTACCTCGGGTTTGCTAAGCCCGTACTCAGAAACAGTGTTCCTGAGCACCTGAGGATTATTATTATTATTATTATAAGTTAACTAATTGGTGTGGCCCGCATACGACATCTAAAACAGACGATTAAGAACAAGTGCTAACTCTGAAGCACATCTCTTCAAAATAGTTGGTGGTATTCCATCAAGGAACACTGCTTTCTCACAAATTATTTGTTGAAGAACAATCGTACGCACTCTGAATTTTACTTCAGACATATTCAATTGAATATGTGACATGCTTGGTGCACTGCGTTTGATATATCTTCAACAGCATTTTGTGAGAACATTTTTGCAAAGAAATCCTCCTCAGCTTTAAGTAATGATGCGATAGAACCGTCATCGCTAATGAAATGTAAAATGAACTGCCTTCACCGTAGACCAGAACTCACGAGTTCCACTGGTCTTTTATTGAAGTAGGTTTTCGCTATATCAATTGCTGTGTTACAATTGTTCCTATAAAGCACATATTCAGCATTAGTTTCATTTGTTGGATTTTTCTTCCAGTTCTTATAAGCTCTGTTGTTAACTGTGGCAGCTTTTTGGCAGTTTTCACTGAACCAAAACTTTTATGCTGATGTTTTTTACGTGGAATGTAGAGGTCTATGCCTGTAAGAATAACTTCAGTGACAAATTCAGTGTAGACATTGATGTCAGGACTTGAGAAGCCGGCGTCATTGAAGGGAGAATATGTGGAAAACTCTCGCAGCTCCTCCAAGCTGCTCAGTTGTAATGCCATATCTTCAAACAAGGGCGGGTGAGGTGAAAACAGGTGAAATAAAAATCCAGAGGGGTATATTTCAAGGGGACACACTCAGCCCACTCCGGTTTTGCTTGGCCCTCATCCCTTTGAGTCACATCTTCAATAATAGTAGAAATACTGACATTCTCGATAGGCATAAAAACATCCGAGTCAGTCACCAGTTATATATGGATGACCTCAAGCTATACACAAGTGGCCAAGAGCAAATGAAAATACTACTCGAGACGTTAGCGTCCTTCAGTGATGCGATAAAAATGGAACTCGGAATCGAGAAAATTAAGGGAAAAAATGTTTCGACGAGTGGAACAGGTGTTACAATCGAAGCTCAACTCGAAGGCGATGATTATGGCACTAAACACCTGGGCTGTACCAAGTGTATCATGTTCTTTCGGTGCGTGAACTGGTCCTCCACAGAACTACGCAGCATGGACACTAAGATTAGAACCATTCTAACAAAATATGGATTTCATCATCCTCACGCATCAGTCAACAGACTCTACATACCAAGTCACAGAGGAGGAAGAGGGGTGGCTAATCTCAAAAGCGTTCATGCAGGTTGTGTGGTTGGACTTAGAACATATTTTCGCGGCAAAAACACGCGGTTCCACAAGTCTATCTGCGAGATGGACGACATTTCACTGCTTCAACTGGTAAGCGAGCACCTACAACTGAAAAACACAAAGGAGGAGTTGACTGATGAGTGGGATATACTCAAATGCACTGAAGAACACACGTGTCGATGAAAAAAAGTCTCTCACTTACGTTACCGCTGGATATCTTTTCCCGGAGATGGAGGGTCGCATGGCAGCCATACAAGATCAGATTATGTCGACCATAGCCTATAGAAAACACATAGCGAAACAGGATACAGCCTCAGATCTCTAAAGTGCTCTCGTTCAACCGAATCAATACAACACGTGACGTATTCATGTCCCATGCTGGCACCCAAGCATTACCAGGAAGGGCATAACGCTGTTGCCAAAATATACCACCAAGAAGTAGCACTAAAATTGGGGCTACTCAAGCAAAGGGTTATGCATCATCTTTATGGTTTTTTATCTCAAGGGAGTGCTTGAAAATGAAGGCTGCAAAATGTACTGTTATCACCGGCCGTCCAGTGCAGCGCAATAGACCCGATATCGCCATATTCTATAAGGAATAGAATAGAGCAGCTTTTATTGATGTGACGATTTCAGCAGACGATAATTTAACGAAGGCGTACACTGAAAAGATCGAGAAATATCAGGATCTGGCATTCGAAATGAAGGAAGTATATCGACTCGAATCGGTGCCGGTGATTCCTTTAGTGATTTTAACTAACTGGAACAGCAGAAACCAGTTTGTGGCCTAAATGTCCTGAGACCTGTGAATGGAAATCATTTGGATCGTCGGTTCTATTTGATTGTTGAAGCCATTTGATGCTGTAGATGAGGAAGGCTCCCATTAGGATCATCTCTGCTGACGGGAGCTGTATTCCATCGAGTCTACCTTGTCGCCGAGATACTGAAACAATCTAGGGTAGTGTGTTTCTTAGTGAATCGATTCACACAACAGAGAAATATGGATTATTATATGAACAGAATCTAAACCATGCCAGATCGAGAACGTTGTCTTCCAACGTATCCTCTCTTTGAAATACGACATTCGGTGTTGCGAAAACACATAGCCATAACTTAGCCGACGCCTGGAGTGTGACTCATAGCCATTGGAACATTGATAGAAGAGTTCAGCACTTTTAGGAGTTGAAGTTGGTTCCACTGGGTTGAGATCTAACTATCTGGTGGATCAACCAAGAATACTATACTCAAGACTTCCAAGGAAGCATAAAATATTTGTATATCGAAATTCATGCCAACATACTAGTATGTCTTTTCTGGGAGAATTCACATTCTTCAAGAAGTTTAACAGAATGTCGAAATGACTTTTACCTAACTTTGATAGCAACCTAGACATAGACATATGCATGAATCTCGGAAAATAGAAAAATCGGAAATTACTCCAAAACAATAGATGATAGCTGTTTTCACCAATAAATTTACCTCTATAATCGGAAAAAAGATGGGGGAATCATGCTCCTCTATTTGTAGTGTTTTACATAGTGGCTGCACTAAAACATTGAAAATGGAACACCCTGTACAATAACTTAACTCTTCAGAAATGAAATATTCGAGTAGTTAGTTGAAAGACCTACTATTCCAACTGTTACTTGAGCTGCATTTCCCCATAATGTTTCTTGAGAAAGGTGATGCGGAGGGTGGGTATAACTCCAAAACCGCTCACCCCTCAAATCGTAATTGACCTGTTTCAGCGTTTTTTGTTAGTTTAACTCCAACAATAGTTAGTTTTCAGTTGAATTGCAAGATATAATATTGATATACATAATCCTCAAAATTTGAGGCTTTTAACAGCTTCAAAGGCAAAAACCTAAATATTTTCATTTATTTCGAATTGATAGCATCAAATACTGAAAATGAGCTTACTTTTGAAGAAAAATTTTTTGGTGCCGGTATGAATGTTATATCCTATCTAGCAAAAATCATGCAAATTTGGAAATTTTTATGAGCCAATATTTAGCATGAAAAACTTAGAAAGAAGAGTAATATCAAATAGCCAATAGCAAAACGAGAATAAAGTTTTCTGGTACCGATATGTAGATGATATTTTGGTAGGTTTTCAGGGCTCAAACAGGCGAATTGATACATTTATTTAATTTCTGAATGAAATTCCAAAACCACATTAAGTTCAAAACAGAAATAGAATTGAATAACTCGATAAATTTTTCAGACCTGACAAAAACAAAATCGATTTACAATTTCATTTATAACATCTACAGAAAAGAAGCCTTTACAGACTCAACTATTTCCATGGACTCATTCAATCACTTAAATGACAAACTAGCAGCTTATAATTCAATGACTCGTAGGACCTTTTTCCATTCCACTATCACCGAGAGATTTCAAAATTGAAATAAATAATATAAAAAAATTGGTAGAACAGGAAAAAATTTTAATGTTAGAATCTCTGAACATAAACGCAGTTTCATCAATGGAAAAACCGATTCGAATTATTCAAATCATTTCAGGAAGTACTTGAAATTAACAGATTTAGGTATTCACCGAAAATTCTTAATGATCAGGTAGACATAAATAACTCACCCTTATTAAATTTATTTCCTAAACATTAGTTCAAGTACGGATAGCTCTGAGTGGATTGCCTCTTTAATATATACTAGTGAGCCCATTAGGATTGCCTTTTATATCTAAATAGCCAATATACTAAACGCGTAATATACTGAACGCCTTTTTATATCCAACTCTATCTATACTGAACGCGTTATTATTTTCACTTCATTATTCATATATTTACTCAATAGTTCTTTCTGTTACATGGAAATCTCTCATATATTACCTCAGTCATCCTTAGGGTAACGCAGCTTCCAGTATTGTTATCAACCACACAAATTTCAACACTATCACTACTATCCCAATTCAAAGGGATACATTAAATTTGAAAATCTCAACTTTCGCCAATTGAGCTAGCATAAGATGAAATTAAAACATTTCAACATTGATTCAAAAAACGAATTGTTCAATCACCCTTTAGGCATAGAAATTCAATTATCAACAACTCTAATATTAATTCACAATATTCCAAATTTCTAATTCCAAAAGTATTAAATATGTACTTCAGAAAGATCAATATAAGCAGATCCATAGTTTCAAATTTTATAATTTACTCAATAGTTCTGATTCGTATTAGATCAGATAAGAATCCAATAAGATTCATGAATTATAATAAACAACAAATATGAGCTTGAAACAGCAAGATGGAGAATGACTTCTCAAGTATATCAATGAAATAGAAAATGAAAGTTCTTCTCAAATTAAAATTTGAGTGCTCACTACTGAACACATAGAAATTTCACCTTAAGTGATTGCCCTATATGTAACTATTTTGTATAAATTCAAATTGACCAAAATTCACACAATTTGCTTACCAGAAAGAACAAACATCTTCTGAATTGAAGTGATCTTATGGAAAGCAGAAATGAAATCCACAAATTTGTAAATTACATTATGGACCCTCATATACAATACAATGATATTAACTATATATCAGTTTCACTGTTTCTTGTAACTGTCAATTTCCTAGATCCTTAACTGTCCAATTGGCAGTTGGTTTCGAACAGTCAGCTTCTTATAAACTTGCTCTCTAATAATTGAAATTTCTATTCTTCAATATTACTTCTCTTCAATTTATTTTATTGTGAAATCTTTATATACTATGAAATGAATATGAAAGGAAAAACTTACATTAAAACAACTTCATATTTCCATATTATGTGATAAGCATACTCATTTTACACAATTATATGAAATACCTATAGTACAACTACCCATTACAAAATTTAATTATATATTAACATGGATAAAATAAACATCAAACTACGATCACTTACCTCTAAAAGTTTATTTCAAGTTTCGTCAAACTTTTCATACAAATAAAATTCGAATCACTTGTTTTGACAGACCGAATATAAGACTAATTGAAATAAGGTTGAATTCGATTGTCACTCAGAAGAGAGAGAGCACTATATACTATATGTAGTATTCATTCGCTCTTGACAAAGATACTGTGTATCGAAACGCGTCGAGCATTTAATATTATATTTTAGTAGAAATAGTAGTGTAAAAGATTATTGAGGATTAATAAAACGATTTGCCAAACACGACATATTAGTCGCTAATATCTTAAACATCAATTAAGCTGGATATTAGCATCCCATAAACTGTTTAGTTACTTTCATCTCGTTTCTCAGTTTTCAGAGCATTAGTCCTAATGTTTTAGTTTATTAGCCCTTAGTAAAATATTATCAGTTATGGATGACTTGTTTGAAACTCTCTAGTAAAAGTTGTGCTAAGTATAATAAACATGTAACCCTGAGTGTCTTCTTAAGTTTAATATATTTGTTGCGAATTATAAAATTAACTAATATACAATTGCTTACTCAATAGGTCAGAACATATTATAATAAAGAGTTAAAAACACAAGGTCTAACTTTAATCTACACTTTATTTGAAAAAATTCGACGACGTTTCGCTGACACAGCAGCTTTATCAAGAATGACAAACAGAATGAAGAGTATGGTATTATAAACATCATTAAGTAGGGGTGAATAATTCAAACAGATAGCCATTAATAATTCATATAATCCGGATATGATAGATCTAATCATTCGTAAAAAAGTTATATTAAGTATTAAATATTTGTACAACCGCAGAAGTTAAACTGTTGAATAAATGATACTTCATTTATTGCTTTCTGATACATATCCTATTCATAAATTATTAATGACTATAACTCTTTATTATAATCTTCTAGATTTAACATGCTCTGCGGTTCTGCAAATATGTATAATAATCATGAGATGTCGTCAACATATCTATACCAATAAAGAAATTTGTCTCGTCAAACAAAATCATTGATATAAAGAAAAATTTCAAAAACTCCAACAGATAATTTTTCTGATTTAATTATGTGGTTAACATGATTCGAATTCAACATTCATATAATCCGTAAATCATTCGTATGTAAAAAGCAATAATAGTAATCCTATTCATAAAGACTATAAAATATTCAACAGTTTAACATTCTGTTCTGCAAGTACAAATATCAATATAAATCAGGTGTTGAATCTATAAATCTCAATTGCGGTTCTTGTGATAAAATTTATATCGGTAGGATCTATAGGAGTTTTGGCATAAGAACATCTGAACATAAACGTAGCTTCGATAAAAATAAATCTGATTCAAATTATTCAAACCACTTAATAAAAGAAAACCATTCATTCAATAAAACTTTGACATATTACATATAAAATGAAAAAGTTTAAAATTAGATCTCCTAGAAGCATTAGAAATAAATAGATACAAACATTCGGACAAGCTTTTGAATGAGCAGGTAGATGTGAATTATTCACCCCTACTTAAATTGTTTAATTAGTTTTTAATTACCTTTCATACTAACTGTACAATGGCTCGGTGTAGGTTTTTCCTGTTATTCATCCAACTTGTTCTACGATTTGTTTATAATACCATACTCTTCATTCTGTTTGTCATTCTTGATAAAGCTGCTGTGTCAGCGAAACGTCGTCGAATTTTTTCAAATAAAGTGTAGATTAAAGTTAAACCTTGTGTTTTTTATCTCATTTATAAATTTTTTATCACTTACGGAAGAAACAACAATATTTGAATCAAATAAAATATCACATTCTAAAATACACTTCAAAGTTTACGTATTATAAGAACACAAAACACCCTCACACCACCAACCTCTTCCGATTGCGAAAGAGAAATGAGAGAGAATGGAAAAAATGGCGTCGCGTTTTATATCATCGGTGATATTCGTTGATTTCTCTTCCACTCTTCGATCTTTAAATTCTATATCCGAAAACTTACGATGTTATGATGGTTTTTGTGCCTTATAAGCAACTATTAGAGGGTAATATCCCGAATATTAGTTATTAGAATTTAGTCATAAACGATTGTACTAGCCACAAGTAGTTGACCTATAATCTCCACAAAATTTTCATTTGTGATTAGTTCATGATTACTAATCATAAGTTCCAAACACCAAGAATATCGTTTCATCTTCTATCAATATCTTGCTCTACTAGAAAGTATCAAAATTGTTCTAGTGATGAATGAAATAATATCAAGTAAAAATTGTATTAAACTGGTTTTTCACAGTGTACCTCTAAATCCCACGTTTAAACAAACTGGTGGGAAGGGGTGAATGAAACACATGCACTACTGCTCCTTCATCGAATTCCACATTCTTCCAAAAAAACCGCAAATAGTACTCGCGTATCAAGGGTTCTGTGGAAACTTGAAGATATTAATCACAAACATATTAAAGAAATTAACAAATATTTTTGTTATCAATCCTGAACCTCTCCAATGAAATTTGATTTGAGATTTCTTTTATACCGATCTCAATCCAAAGTTTTAATTGAAATTTCAATTAACTATTGAATATCAAATTATGCATCACAAATATTCACTTTCTGTTACTCCAAATTTATGAGAACATGGTTTTAACGTTTTGCATTTACTTGACATTCCAATAAACAAATTGTCATTGATCTTGAAAGGACCACTTAGGTTCTATATTGAAGTTCTGTGTATCGACAAGACAGCATTAGCCAGACAAGGATATTCACTCTCCGTAATCCTTTTCAGTACAACCCTTCACTTTAATCCATCAGTGGCTACCTTAACTATTAATGATCATTGACACAAATGTCCACTATTCAGCAATACAACATTAAATTTCATACCGTTGATCTGAAACAATAATTTATGAAATCATGAATAACCCTACAGTTATGTTCAACGTACAAAAATATGCTTTTTCCGATCAACAATTATTGAGATGGAATAAAAGTACAATTTGGGATTTATGTTGAAATGAAATAATAATCCTCAATATTAACTGGATCAGGAGATACTTATTATATTTATCATCGTTTTCTTTTTATTTCTCCTATGTTGGTACGATCGTTTCCTAAAGTCAAAGATTGGTGAAGTATCAATACAATCAACTACGCACAACTCTTTTTAATAAACTTAAACTCATTCCACAACACGATAGAAATCACAATAAGAATTGAAAATATGCATAAAATAATCAATTTCTCAGAAATTCAGATTATGAGAACAGATAATCTTCAATTTGACATTTATCGAAAACCAACGTTACCTTAATCAATAATGTTAGTTTCCATACGCATAAAATCAAGATGTCTGCATTTCGTATATTTGTGCATAAATAATAGTTGAAAAACAACACAAAATATTATTACTCTCGATTCACACCAGCCTTCAGAATCACGAAAAAATTAAACATCACAGTATTAATCACATCCCAAAAATAAGTTCTAAATGATGCCGTGTTCAAAAACATAATTAAATTAATACAGTATGTATGTATAAGAAAAATCTGATGAGCGTAGCCTTGAGGATTGAGCAATAAACACTAGATAGAATGGAATTTTCGCCAAAATTAGGTACAAGGTTGGGTACAAAGGTAATATCAAATAAAGAAGTTGGACCAAAACAATTAGGATATTTGAATTTTCACAGAAATATCAATAAAAATATAAATTATTGTGTGATGATATTTAGATTTAAATACCCGCTGGAGGAGCCTGGCCCTTTCTGATCCCAACCATCATGCCTCCGACGTCAAATGCGTGATATATTATATTGTCTAGAAGATATTTGATATTAAACAATGAACATTTGCATGATTTTTTCAGGGATTATTGAAACGTAAAAGGATCGAACTATTCAAGAGTTCTTGTTCAGAACTTCCAAGAATTATATAGAATAATTCTGAAATATGACAAAAATAAGAAACCATACACCAATGCCGGTATAAATAAAGCCTATTCGCAGGTGAAGAATACCCCTTTTCTTGGAATTGCGCACACACACAATAGACAGCTGGCATCACCTCGAACCTTCGAGCTGCGTTTCTTTCTAGAATATTCTACCGGACAATTTATTCACCGCGTGTTACAATTGGGTTTATATTTAACTGCTTAGTTACTTATATTTGTGTTTCCATTGAAAGCAATACCAATTATTCACCTACAGTTCTTCTCACAAGAAAACTATTAAAGTAAAATATTAAAGGAAAATCTGTGAAATGGACCTACCAAAGCAAGGGGATCACAAGTATAACAACAGCATTTGGATGGAGCCAATGATTCATTTAAAAATGAGAATGCAAGTTCAGTGCCTTCTCACCATAGCATCCGCAAACGCGTTGAAGGCTCAAATGGCTTTGTGAACTGTGAACGTCAAAGTCAGCAACAGCGAAAAAAGGATTGATCTATCCAGAAGGAATGTGGAAAGGAGACGGATACACCAAATGAACCAGGTTTTGTGGCAAAAACTGCCATAGGAAACTGGCTGGGCTCTATGAAGCCGGAAGAAATGGCGGAAATGCTTGGACATTTCTGGAAACCGCCGAAAGTTCCGACACCAAGGAAGCTGCCAAGAACCTTAAGAGAAAATTCAATCACAAGTGGCTCAAAGACTATTCGCCGTGAATGAAATATTCTTCTGATGTTAAGGCAAGTCTGTGTATATACTGCGTGCTATTATCGCCCTCTACAGTGCGAGGGGTAATAAGTTCTTTCATGATCAGTCCTCTCCTACACTTTTGAAAAATTGGGTAGAGAGAATTCTTTCTACTAGCGTTGTTTTTCAACTGTGCAAGTCACAAGCTCAACCTGATTGTTAATAACCTTAACAACATTCCTGAAGTGTGAAACACAATTGGAACCATCAAGTACATTATACAATTTTTCCGTGAATCACCTCTAAGAAGTGTGCATTCTCCTTCTCTGCCTCTTCTATGTGACACACGATGATCACAAGAAAATAAAAGCATCAGGCTTTTTAAGGAAAACTTTGAGACGATCATCAATGGACTGCTAACGATTTCAGCGGATGCATCGCAGCTAATCGCGAACAAGCATATCACCTGCACGCAGCAGTGACTAGGGACTACTTTTATGAATTGTCTATGCCTTGATTCAAAGTATTCATCTTATTTGAAGCTGGTTTTTAATGCATTGCAGGGGTAGCCATTGACTTGCTCCAGGTCAAAGATCCAATACAGATTATTATGGACATGATTTGTGACCACCGACATAAGGTGAATAAGAGAGCGGAGACCATCTTCAATGAAGTTCAACAACTTGCTGAAGAGATTAGGGTATAAATAATTCAACCGAGAATATTTGGGCCAACCCACCTACAAGTCAACAGCATAGTACTTCAGAGTGTCCGTCTCCATTCCGTACATAGACCCGTTGCTACAGTCACTTTCGGCGCTGTTTTCTGACCGATAACGGAGGCCATTCGTTTTCAAAGGCTCCATCCGAAAATGACAAAAAAAACATCCGGCGATGCGATAATAGAAGTGGGAAAATTTTATGAAACCAACATACTCCACAATGATTTGTAGTTGTGGATGCGATATTGAGCTAGGAGAAAAGTTTTGTGACTACAACGACCACAATCGAAAGGAGATTCAGCACCATGCGCCAGATAAAAAGATGGCTGAGGTCCATAATGACTTCCAACCGACTCAACGGATTAGCTTTAAAATCCATTCATAGGAAAACGATAAAGAACTGTGTTAACTTTGAAAAGATAGCCCTTTAAAAATTGACATCCAAGAAGGTTCGGCTTTTTGTTTTAATTCAAACAAAAAACTGGTCGTATTCTTCTTACTTTTTTAGGGCTTTCTCACCTCAGTTTACTTTCTACCAACCCTCCACCCCATCGATCTCCATATGCCACCCCTTGTCCGAAGTCTGGCTACACCCTTGTCTGTGTTCACTCTTGGTCAATTAGAATGACCGAATTGCTACAGGTGAAAAAAGAGGATTTTAAATTATAATGTAATGATTATCCTGCTCTTTATATCAGTCAAACTGGTCGTTCTATAAATATTAAACAGACGGGCATAATAGTCAATAACTGACAATAAATTAACAAGTATTCACAGCCATTCTATGAACAAACATTATTTCGTAGATATGACAAAACACAAAAGCAAGATATTTCATTAGAATGCGTAGAAATTTCCTCAGTTTTTCAAACATTATCTACTAAAACTAACGACTAGCTTAGTTTCCGTTTGTCCCCACTTCTCTCATCTGTTTTGTAGGTATCAATATTCTAATTTCCTCTTAATTTTTGAAGATGGGATGAAACCCGAAACATATGTCATACTTTTATTCATTATATTGTGTGAAACTACAACCTACTGTTTTCTTTTCAACTTCTTAATTGTTCAATAGAAATATTTACCAAGTAATTTTGAGACTTCTTAATTAATTTTGAATAGATTGAATAGTTCCCACTATACGTATTCGTTGTGATTATCTTTATAAAGCTTTCCGAAACCTAAACATACTCAAGATTAGGTGGACTAATATAATACTCCGCATCTAATTCATATCTTTTGTATGACTAATTAATTCACTTGGCAAAAGTTTCAGCGAAATATATCAAGAAACTCGACATATATCAACAACGAAGTCTATTTGCTCATTACAATTAGGCTGAAATTCCCTATGAGCGGACGTGATTTCCATCATCTCTAAAATATCAATCTTCTTCTCTTTTTTACCTGGATGTATAAATTCAATTGTCTCGAAATCATAGAAATGATTTTTACTATACAATGGTAATTAAATCCAGTAGAATTTTCGTTTTGAATAATGGTTCTTCAGTTCACTTCTTGATACATTTTCCAGTTTGGCCCATAAAGAAAGTCTCACATTGACTGCTGTATACTTTATATACTCCGCATTTATCCAAAAATTTCATTTTATTTCTATTATCAACTAACAGTGAACCCAATTTCTTTTCATCAGTACTGATGATATTGATTATTTTGGTGCAATCTATCACATAAATTGTTGCAAATATTAGGAATACAATCAATTGGAGATATTCTATTTGATTTCTGAGTACGCAAAGGTTAAATCTTCTGTAGGAAAAGTTAATGTTGTTTTTGT
This sequence comes from Cryptolaemus montrouzieri, assembly GCA_013387265.2. Taxonomy (NCBI): domain Eukaryota; kingdom Metazoa; phylum Arthropoda; class Insecta; order Coleoptera; family Coccinellidae; genus Cryptolaemus; species Cryptolaemus montrouzieri. The sequence continues at coordinate 41,728,822 of JABFTP020000001.1, read as the reverse complement.
TTCATTAAATTGTCAATTTAATACGGTTCATAGCCGTTATTCTTAGCGATTAATTTTAATAATTGAACTTCATTCTCGAAATCGACAGCTGATAAAGGAATAGAGAGTAATCTGAGAACAAAAACAATGAGAAGTACTCAATTTGATACTCTGGAACTTCTACTATGAATCAAGCTATCCGAATACGTTGATTTTCTGTATATTTTGGATGCGAATGGGTCATAAGCCCTACTTATTGACAGGTTCAAGAAGTTCAAAGATATTTCAATACTTTCAATTTCCATTGTATATTGAATCGATAGATAAAAAGATTCAAAAATTGTAAGAAAGTATTCAGTTATTTGTGCCAATTCAAATACAGAAAATATCTTTTCCATGAAAATACATTCTTGATTAAACTGTTCGTGGAAGTATAAATGCTATTTTTAAATTTGTCATAGATATTTCACTTTTTAACGGAGACAATGTAGAAGCCATAGGTTGTTGTTATATTTTATTATCGAACTTGAAGTACCTTTACTGGAGACATAGATTTAAAGCTGATATAGTTTCTTCTATATAAGTGGAGCTCAATTTAATTCAATTCATTCAAGATGGAGTTTTTGAGGTTCTATTATCTCATTTTACTAATATCTTGGACTTGTGCACTATCTCAGCTATTAACTGGATATAACTTACCTTTCCACATTCAGCAATCAAAGGGTATAGGCTCGATTACAATATGCTTGACATAAATTTTCTCACTATCCTACATGTATTAAGAATTACAGCTTTTTGCATTTCTATATAGGTATTCTATAATTTCCTAAGGGAATCATGTAAATTTTTAGGTATAAACCTAGTCGAAGAAATTATGACAGGAACGATATCTATTTTCTCGAGTTGACACATCTGCTTGATCTCAATAGGTCTGTGTATTTGGACTTTTTTTCTTGGAACTCTTTCAGCACGTTTTTATTATTGGGTATGGCGACATCCACCATCATTTCCGTTCAAGTTCTAGTTCTCTTATCATACAGTACTATGTCTGGCCTATTATTCGTCACCATTCTGTCAGTGATAACAGGCCTACCATAGTATAATCTGAAAGAGTAATTTTCCAATATCGGCGCCGGTTGATGTTTGTAATATGGGTGGAAGGTGTTCAGAAGTCCGTACTGGTGAGCAAGTTTCTAATGGGTAATGTTGCACGCTTGATTATGCCGTATTGGCCAGACGTTCGCCGCCGGACGTAATATGCTTTATAGTCTCCGATCTTATATGGCATTTCCTGTACTTATCTGTTTGTAATGTTTCGTCCTTAATGATAAATTTTTTGTAGTTGTCTGTAACGCTGACTTAGTCTTGAAGGACCATAAGGAGTCCTTTTAATTCAGCGAATAGGTCTCTTTTCATGAACCCTTTGTTAGAACCTTCTTGGTCGATGTGTGGCTGATTAATCTCACGGTGATGTTGTCCATGCAGGTTCTTTCTTGACCATTGCTCTTGTTTTCCAGTATCCGATAGGAACGGTAGATTCAGCAGGTCATCCCTGGTAGCAAGATTCAGAGATGTATATCCCTTATCAGCCAACGATACCACTCTGTGGAGGTCAGAAGTGGGAGCTTTCGCAGAGAAGAGTTCCCTGAGATTTTTTATCTGTTTGGTATGTAGTTGTTCGTCCTCCTTCTTTCCGCTTCGTATGTAGTTGACAACATCCAGTTCTGCCTTAGTCCATCTGATTATTCCAAATGAGTAAAGCAATACTTGAATTGCGTAGGTGTTAATTGCTTTGAATAGATTCCCCAAGTTCAACATTGACCTCAGCACAGTCTTCAGACGCTGACGGTACTTTGAACGAATTTTCTCCTTTGGCTGTTTTTGGTCTATCATTCTGGCTTGTTGGTATTCCAACAACGTTTGGACATCTCTCATACAAGGTATAATATCACAATTTCGAAGTTGTGTTTCACCATATATGGCTTTCCCTCTTTGAATGTTACATTTTTCAATCCCGAATTTCATATGTACATCTGCCGAGAACTTACTGACAGTTTTCAGCAGATCATCCAGTTGCTTCTTGTTCGAAGCATATAGTTTGATGTCATCAATATACAACAGGTGGGAGATTGTGTGATAGTTCCTTTCTGCTTTAATCCTAAATCCGTATCCTGTTCTATTGAGCATTGAAGACACTGGGTTCATAGCCAAACAGAATCAAAGATTCTCCTTGAAAAATTCCACGATGTATGAGTATCTCGTCAGTTTTAATTGACTTCTACCAAGACTGGATGAATTTTGTATATCTGTAATACTTCTACAAGCCAAGAATGTGCGGTACTATCGGTGTGCCTCTTTCATTATCACAGAATCGATGATGAGCTGTTCCTTGCACCCGATGTGATTCCTTCTGTATCACTTCTGCTCATCTGCTAATATATTGTTGTCATAATGGTGTATTAGATTGGACATGTATGAGGTGAGTATTTTGTAGAGCGTTGGCAAACGAGTGATCGGCTTATACTGAGACTTAGGTAGCATATATGTTAAGCCTTGTGTTAGGAAAGTGGTTATTTTCCTGATATGTTGAAGAGCATACGTGAGTTATTTCACTAGGGCTCCATGGAGCTTATTATCCTTCTTGTACCAGAAGTTGTGGATATTATCTATACCTGTGGCCTTCCAATTGTGGGTCGCTCTGGATGCTGTTGTGATTTCTTCCTCCATTATTCCTTCGAAGTCCATATGTATGATATCAAGGCGTTGTTTCTCATTCGTGATCCTTTCAGCATCTTTATTCTGTTCTTTGGGGTTCGACCATAGAGATAACCAATAATCGGTCAAGCACTGTACGTCCGGTACTTCTCTGTTATTGTTGTTCGCAGTTTTGGTATTTCCGTTATGAAAATTGGCCGCGCTTTGAAGGAACCTCTGGTTCTAGTGTTTCCTTTCAGTACACTTGATCTCCAGAGCCTCTTTGCTTTTACTTGGAGTTTCTGCTTCAAAGTGTCCATATACACGTCGATATGTTGTTTGTGATTAGGGTGTTTTGTGTTTGTACGAATTTCCTATGAATAATTTCAAGCGCTTTGAGGGTTTTTTGTTTCTCAGGAATTCTTTGAGGCGATCGATTTCAGCTCTTATATTATCAATATCCTTCTTCAGTCGTATTTGCCATGATTATTATTATTACTTTAAATATCTCGAAACGTCGAATATGGCAATATTCGATATCTAATTGAAACACAAATGGAATTTTTACTATGTTTTCACAACCAATAAATAAACTGAATTAATAAATCTCTGTTTTTGTTTGAATATTTTGAAATTGAGCCTCGATTGAAATCATTGTTGTGAGCCATATCTTTAATGGTTTCAGTTTTTTTTCAAGATATTCTGATAATGAATGTAATGAACATGCTCTGTTGAATGTAATCGTTTTTATTCCACTATTTTGCCAATTAAACCACGATAAATACCGCTGTTGTGAGCTATGGTTTCAATGATTTCAATTTCTTTTTCAAGATTTTCTAATGATGATGAAAATAGTCTGTGAATCTTCGAATTGTAAGCCGAAATTTTATATAAATATGGGTAGTTGGAATGCATATATCTGTGCTGGTGAGTTTTCCAAATTTGTTGAAGTTAATTTTACTATTTGAGAGGAAAATTGATCAAACTAAAAAAGAGTTGAATGAACTTTCTGTGTCTCACAAATCGATATTTACTATTTTAAACGATTGTTTAAGCATGAAACGCGTTGCTACTTGACTAGTTCTGAAAGACCTGAATTTTCTTCAATAACTGAATCGCGTAAAGGTCGTTGAAGACATGCTAGAACGAGTCAATTTTGACCCCACATTCATAAAGCGCATTGTTACGGGTGATGAGGCATGGGTTTATGAGTTTTTAATGCAAACCATCTAACAAGCTTCGAATCGTGCCTTCCAACTGAACCGAAACCGAAAAAAGCACGTCAAAATCGCCAAAAGGTTGGACGGTAAATAAAAAATAATACCTAAGCCTTATGCAGCGTTAAAGAGAGCGAATTTGTCGAAAAAGGCCCGATTTGTGGAAAGAAAACTCAAGTATTTTGCAACCCAATAATGCACCTTCTCACAAGACTATCATTGTGAATTAAGTTCTGAGCAAAAACTCAACAAAGATAATCGAACAACCGCCGTATTCATCTGATATGGCTCCGGCCGACTTTTTTATTCTTTTAAAACTTGAATTACCACTTTGAGGTACCCGTTTTGAAACGAAAGAAGACATAAAAGAGAATTTGCGGCGAGAACTGAAGGCGATTCTGGAAAAAGCGTTCAAAAAATGTTTCGATGATTGGATTATTCGTTGACGTTAATGTATCATTTCAAAAGTGGCCTGCTTTGAAGGCGATACAATAAATTTGGATGAAAATAAATATTCTGTATTTTACTAACCAATTCCCTGTACTTTTGACAGAATGTATATCTATACTTAATGTTGCCTATCAATCATATCAGAAGAACGAGTTTCCAAAACTTCAGGTGTATCGTACCATATTCTATTTGTTTTAATATCATTCCAACTTCTCGCTGCTTTATAAGAACCATTATTACAGCAATTGTATTACCTACACAATCCCCTTTCAGTTAAGCGTTCATATTGCAACACAGGGAATTGAATTGTAGTGTCTCGTTTCCACGACTCTCAGGTAACTCAAAATAGCGATACGTACATACAATGGCTCCTACTTCAAAGCGTAGAAATATGACACACTGTTGAATATTCGTCATCAAACAAACGCTAAATTCCTGAATGTAGGGAGATGAAGGCGAATGTCCCATGCGATGAAACATTGTCTGACACTTCGCCGTTAACATTTCGTATGTATTGACCAAGATAACAACTTGCTTCGAACAGAATAGCGTTGGTTTTCATTATAAAGGACACGTAGGATAACAGATGAAACGGAATGATTGAATTGCCCAAATATCAACTATATGTGTGATGAAAAACTCATATTATTATAATTAAATGGAAACTAATTTTTACCTGTGAATGAGAATAACTTTTGTGATGTCAAAAGCAAATAAGCCTGATTTCTTGACATGAAAACTCAACTGTCTACCTTCAATTCAACACGAAATATTGTTTTTAATCGATGTTTGTGAAAAAAAATCTACTTTGTTTTTGAATCTTCATTTTACACATTTTACATTTCCGGCGAGGACTTTATCATGGATAATCCACTCAGCCCATTATTTGTAGAAATTTACATGCTACAATACATAAAATTTCTTCAGCTTGAGAGTCTCCTTATTTGCAGAAATTCACATGGATAACTTAGGAGCTACAATATATAAAGACCCTTCAGCCAAAGAGTGTTTATATTGGTTGATATCATTGTATGTTTTAAAGGTACTGAGCGACTGCTAAATTCATCCAAAAATAAATTCTATTACCAAGCTAAATGATAGATTTCTTCATTTTTCATAAACCATCTCGTATGGACATTGTAATCGACACTACGCCGTTTCATCATATTCAACATAAAATGGCAGCTTTCCATAGGATGATCCGCAGATTAATAAATGTTCCTTCTTCTTTAGATAATTTCATTAAAGAACAAGGTAATATTGAAAAAAGCTCTAATAATGTTTACAATTCAAGTATTACATCTGAATCACTCGTTAAAAAGCAAAAACTCAAGGTAATAGAACTGTTGAACACTAAATCTAAAAATCTACACAGATATAATACATCACATGCGCTGATAAAGTTAGTCATAATTTAAAACGTTCACTGAAAATTTCCAGTTACAATTCTCATTCTGGGCCAATAATAATTTATCCAAAACACATCAAAAATAATAAAAGTAAAATAGACAAAGGAAAGAAATCTTGTGTATACAAACTTATCCTTATTATTATTATCGAATTCACCCTAAGGTGTTTCGCACTCCCTCTCATGGGAACATTCACTGATCCCAGATATCTTCGATATCAAAAGAATTCAGCTCTGATGTGACCCTTTCCAGGTTATTAGGTCATAGTGGCGTAGTCCGATGTTGACGCATTGTTGTGTTTCCCATATACTTGCTGACGGTTCTAGCTGTCGCCAACAGTACCGCTTTCTGCATGAGTTCGTACAGATGTTAGTTCAGTTCCAGTTTCTTGATGGTCGTTTGTAAGTTCTTCGTTATAATTCCAGTTGTGCACATTATCATTGAAATGATTTGAATGGATTCCATTCTCCGAACTGTCGGCCTCGTTGGAATGTCTCCCGTGTAGCGGATTTTCTTTCAACATCTGTGGTTTTTCATCATCGGTCTGGTGATGAGTCCTATGTCCGTGTTCGTTCAGACGTAAAGGAGTTGAGTCGTCTACTTTGCAGATTGTTCTTTGTTCATTCTGCCTTGATCTATTCGTAGTTCTTGTTTCATGTCCAGATATTTTCAGGTCTCCCCTTCGATCATTGCGGCAATATTTTGATCGTCTCCGATCTCATCTGCGGTTTCCTGTACTTTTCCTCTAATTGTGCTTAGGATGCGACATTTGTTGAGTCCGAAACGCATTTATATGTCTACGCAGAACTCCTCTGCCATTTTCAACTTTTGCTTTAGGTCGTTCTTGGTGACAGCCATCAATTTTATGTCGTCCGTGTAGAGAAGATGGTGTACCCTCATCATTTCTGCATTTTCCTCTTTCACGTTGAATACGTATCTTGTAGAGTTCAAACGATGCGACAGTGGATTCATAGTAATACAGAACCATAGGGAACTCATGGTGTCTTCTAGAAACATTCCTCTTTTTATGGTGATAGTTGTTGTTTCCGAATTGACAGTGGAAGTGTTAAGCCAGATCTTAGTTCGCCATAATGACATGGAGTATTCTAAAAATTCCACTACTTTAGGCTCCCTTTCATACATTCTTAGGATTTTTATCAGCCACTCATGCGGTACGGAATCATATGCTTTCTGGTAGTCTATGTGAGCCGTGAAGAGATTTCGCTTGCTGATAACTGAATCTATAATAAGTTGTTCTTTGCATTCCATGGCATTCTTTTTACAACCTATCTGTTGTGCGTTAATGTTTTTGTTCTTGCAATGTTCGTATACTCGTTGGGAGATGCATGCAATCATAACTCTGTAAAGTGTCGATAGACAAGCTACTGGACGGTATTTGGATGGATCTTGGGTGTTCTGGTCATCTTTTGATAGTAGTAAGTAAGTTGATCCTAGAGAAAAGAACAGTGGTATTTTTCTGGTCTAGGTATGGCTTCATTAATCAAGACAGTGAGTCTATCATGTGTGCACCAAAGTTTGTTCAACCAATAATTCTGTACGTGATCGGGGCCCGGAGCTTTCCAATTGTGAAGTTTGTTGATGGTGTTGGTAATTTCTTCAGTTTTTAAGGATGTATATTCCATATGCTTGTAGTCCAGACTTATTTCGCCTTCTTCGTCAATCCAGCTATCCCTTTGCATTGGCAGGTGTAGCTAACTGTCCTTTCCATAATTCTTCAATTTGTAAAGTGACTTTTTGGACGATTACCTTCAAGGACTGTCTGGGAATTCACATGCGAAATTTTTCCGTTCCGGGTAAAATCACAAAATATTAATGCTTGAGTGATTACCACGTTCGATGTTGCAATACCTTGTTTGATGTTATATGAACCTTGTTTATGCAATTAAATTATGTCTGAGTATTACTCAATCCGTCGGCTATTCTCTACTCGGCTAGTTGTAGATGAAATATGTAAGAAGAAAAAAAGAAAGGGAAGTTCACCTAAGCTTCACTATTCTTCCAGGAGTCGAATATGCTCTTGAATTGGTTGACACTAGTGGCATCTACAACACTCAGAGGCAAGGCATTCCATCTGGTGAACACTTCATCGGACCAAAAATTAAGATTGGCTGATTAGTTGTGTATATTGAAAACAATGCAGTACGGATGATCGATCCTTGCAGCTCGCCACTTGCATCATTTCTATAATAAGAATAATAAAAATGATAATGATAATATGAACGGCACATTACAAGCAGATAAGTGCAGGAAATGCCATATAAGATCGGAGACTATACAGCATATTACGTCCGGCTGTGAACTACTGGTAAATACGGACTATCATCGCAGACATGATTAAGTGTGCAACATTATCCATCAGAAACGAGCACACAAGTTTGGACTCCTTAATGCCTTCCAGCCATATTACAAGTATCAATCGGAGCCCGTATTGGGAAATGACTCTATTAGATTATACTACGATAGGCCGGTTATCACTAACAGAATGGTGACGAATAATAGGCCGGACATAGTGGTGTACGATAAGGGAGCCAGAACACGAATGCTTGTGCATGTCGCCATATCGGATAATAACAACGTGCTAAACAAGTTCCAGGAGAAAAAGTCAAAATACTCAGAGTTTGCTATTAAGATTGAGCAGATGTGGCACCTCGATAATAAAGATATCGTTCCTGTCATCATTTCTTGGACTGAGTTAATACCCAAAAGTTTGCATGATAGCCTTAAGAGATAAGAATTGCATAAGGATACTTATATAGAAATGCGAAAATCTGTAATTCTCAATACATGTAGGATAGTAAGAAAGTTTATGTCAACGACAATAAACAATAATAATAATAATAGCTATTATTTTCCTAAATGTTTACACAAATAACAAGTAAATGATATTCAACTCAAATAAAAAGACGGTAAATGTATTGAATTAGATTGGTATGGCATAACTGAAATTGACAAATCAGTATGGCTTATTGATATTATAGAAACATTTGAAGACGAGCCTTGTGTATGGTTAGTGATATATAATTTGAAACACAGACATTGAGAGCCCTTTGAACAAAACGAAATAACACTTTTTCTCATTTGTGATCTATACCGGGTGACCCAGCGGACAGGTAACAGACCGTAATTTTTTGTTCATATGTAAGCGTGAAAAGATTATGATATCAACTTCCGGTTTCACCGGAAATGACATAATAGTTTTTCTTTGTTTATGACGAACTGTATATATTTTCATGCCATAGCAACCGCGTCAGGATTACCTTTTCAACGGCGTATCCCTTTAATGATTCGTTCCGATAATCAAACACAGAAACCGATAAATCGATTTTTATTAATATTGCCGTGATATGAATTCTGGTATCGATGGCTGCTCAATGTGCTCTTAGATAGTAAGGGCTCAGGTATTTCGACCATATTCTTATGCATTTTATCCGATCATTTCACATAATATCAGGTTTTTCACGGAATTCGAATTTCGCTGATTTAAATTTTCGATTTCTCTGTTTTGAGTATTGAACACTCCTTTTTTAGTTCATGAGCGCATGTAGTAATCCTTTATTTATTCGTTTCGGTAGCAATCTTCATTCCTGGACTGGATTCTCATCCAAAATAATCATCTAAACTGATCTACCCAGTAAAAATCGCATCATTCCAGTGATCACAGAAACATTCTCCAGAAAATATTCTGTGATCTCTATGAGAATCTGTGCGCCACCATTATCTGACAGTTCTACGATTTAATTATTTCGTCGCAGTTGTAATTACTGGTTGCCAATAAAGTTTTGTAGTTTCCATTACACATTAGAATGTATACTATTGACGAAAAGGTAGATATGCTCCTAATATATGGGGAATGTCGTAAAAATTCCAGAAGTGCGGCAGAGCTTTATGGGAGACGTTTTCCCAATCGTGATGACGTTAGATTTCAACTTGAAGAGCAATTTATTATTGATGAAGCTACAGAAACCAACGTTGTTAGCAATAGTTGAGATGGATTCTACTATTTCACTGAGACAGATTGAGAATGAGACTGGAATACCAAGGAATTTTGAAAATATAAATTTAAATACTTCAAGTACCAGATACATCAACATTTATACCTTAATGATTCATTTACTGTAATTGAGCATACTGCTCTTGGTCTTTGATTTTTTCATGGCATGAAAATATATACAGGGTGTCATTGAAAAAAACAAACTCTATTTCACTCCCGACGAACATATGGGGAATCGTAATTCCAATAACTCTGCAAAGTTTTGTTCAATTCGCTCTTCAAACAAAAAAGTTACGGTCTGTTACCTGTCCGCTGGGTCACCCGGTATACAGGGATATCCACCGGGACCGTCCGTTAAAACTTTTTGAGTACCAATACCAATATCAAGCTGAAATTTTATACGCGGCCATAACTAGCGATTTCCAATTGAAGTGAAATATTTTCGAAGTGATACCAGTTCCGGTTATACCGGAAGTGGGTCATAACTTTGTTATTTTAAATGGCAATCTACCTTTTATTATTCATCTAGAACCGACATTTGAGCCAGGCATAAAATACCCAAGTTGTTGGCACTTATATGTCAGAACTTTTGACAGATTTAATTATTTTTGTTATAACATTTAATTTTTTGATTTTTTAGGAACATTTAAAAAAATTGTAGCTCGTAGATCTTTTGCACTACAGACACAATTATTGCTTTGGTGAATAGAAGAAGGATCAAGGAATTCTTTAAGCAGTCTACACATGTCAAATGTTTATTGTGTTGTTTTGTATAATTTTTTCAATTTTGCCTTTTTCAAACAGCAATAACTCAATTTTTTCAAATTTCACGGTCCAATTTTTATATCGCCATCAGATGAAACGTCAAATTTCAGATGGAATTGTTTAAGTATGTACTATACCCATCTCTTATAGTTCCGAAATAATTTGGGAATATATTGAATTTTGATGATTTCGTAAGAACTAACAGAGAATGCTTTGAAATATTTGAATCAAGTAGCTGAACTGGCTACGCTATTCTGACAGGTGCCTAAAATTAATGTACTTGTCACTTCGTTCATTCGAATTTGATATTTCAACAAATATTGTTGTTAATTTGAAGTGAAAATTTTTGAAAAACACCAGATTGATAATAAAATGGCTGATTATTCGAAAGAGGATATGTTTGATGTCTTGTTAATTAATGACAAATTTCAAAAAGTGGTCGATAGAACTTGCAGGCAATTCAATAACCATTTTCCAAATTTGGCGCCTATGAGTAAAACAAAATTTCGAAGGATTAGAAGCAATTTTCTGCAATTTGGAGGAACAAAATACATAGAAACTAGAAAAAAAGAGGAACATTAGCAAATTTTTTAGATGGACTACCCCTTAAAATTCTGAAGGGGTTGCTATTACCAAATGGATGTTGCACCAGCACATGAAACAAGAGCTGTAGATTGGCAGCTAACAGAAATGTTCGAGGCTAGATGGTGGGGTAATCAAGGACCAAATTTATGGCCTCTGCGTTCTACAGACCTGACGCCCCTTGATTTTTGTTTATGGGGCAAAATCAAGAGTAAAATGTATCTCATTCCTGTAAGAAGTAAAGAAGAGTTACTAGAGCGCATTCATAATGCTTTTCGTAATATTGATCTTGGGGAAACTAGGAAGGCAAATCATCATTCGTATAGGAGCTGTCAAGTGTATCGTGCAAAATGGGTCCCGAATTGAACATTTATTCAGATCGTAAATTAGTTTTCTCCTATGATGTTTGCTATCATTTATTCGTATTAATGTAATTATCTTCGATGCTTGGTTTTCGCTTAGTTCCTACAATTTTTATTCGTCCGAATTGTAGAAAATTGCTTCTAATGCTTCGAAATTTTATTTTACCCATAGACGGTAAAGTTGGAAATTTGTTATTGAATTGCCTGAATTTCTACCCACTACTTTTTGACATTCTAAAATGAATTAAAATAAGATTAAATATATTTTCGTTTGAATTACCAGTGGTTTTATTCCAAATGTGTTGTATTTTTTGGATATTTTCAATCTGAAATAACGACAATTCTTGTTGAAATATCAAATTCGAATGAACGAAGTGAAAAGTACATTAATTTTAGGCACTTGTCAGGTGAGCGTAGCCAGTTCAGCTACTTGATTCAAATATTTCAAAGCATTCTCTGTTAGTTCTCGCAAAATCAGCAAAATTCAATATATTCCCAAATTATTTTATATAAGTATAGTACATGCTTATACAATTCCATCTGAAATTTGACGCTTAATCTGATGGCGATATAAAAATTGGCACGTGCAATTTGAAAAAATTGAGTTATTGCTGTTTGAAAAGGCCAAATTGAAAAAATTATACAAAACAACGCAATAAACATTTGACATGTGTAGACTGCTTAGAAAATTTCTTGATCCTTCTTCTATCCTCCCAAGCAAAAATTGTGTCTGTAGTGCAAAAGATCTACGAGCTACATTTTTTTAAATTCCTCAAAAATCGAGTTTATAACAAAAATAATTAAATCTGTCAAAACATATGACAGATAAGTGCCAACAACTTGGGTATTTTATGCCTTGCTCAAATGTCGGTTTCATATGTATAATAAAAAAGGTAGATTGCCATTTGAAATAACAAAGTGATGACCACTTCCGGTATAACCGGAAATGGTATCACTTCGAAAATATTTCACTCCAATTGAAAATTGCTAGTTATGGCCGCGTATAAAATTTCAGCTTGATATTGTGATTGGAACTTAAAAAGTTTTTAATGAACGTTCCCAGTGGATATCCCTTTATATCCAAGAATACATTTTTTTCTAACTTTTTCTTTATTCATTCTATCGAACAGGTGCATTTTTCAGATCAATGTAGTTTGCAATCGTAGAACGAGGCTTGGACATCAACCATTTCCTAGCATGTTTCTTGAAAGTATTGAGATGCCTTTAATTTTCAGTTCAAGCGGAAAAGCATTAAATATCCTAAGAAGATGACTTATCTGAAATTCTGAAGCAAAACTCTCTGCCACTCAAGAAAGCCCCAACCCACAGGAGTAAGTGAACAGTGGGAGTGAAACTATTCTTTGAAAATCTGGAACATGAGACAAGAAAGTGATTTGGTGCAGTATTTCAGAAACTGGGGTGACAAGTGAAAGTTTAAATGGAATAGGTGTTCTTCACAATATTTTCGGTAATGATGAAGTCGCTCAAATCCAGTTGACAACGGTTAGTGAAAATGTTAGGTACTGGTCCTATAGGCTTACCGGTATAGGAAGCTGAAAAAAGATCTGCTAGGACATTAGGGGTTTCTAGAAAAGTATATGAACTATTTAGCTGCGGTAGTTTTGATAAGATCTATATTGGTAGAACCTATAAAAACGTCAATATTAGAGACAATGAACGTAATCGTAATTTTATCAATGAAAAACTAATTCTAAACACACGAACCATTTAGTTGATTATAATTAATTCATCTAATAAAACATTTGTTATTAAATTTTAAGTATCCTTAGAAATTAATAGGTTTAAGCTTTGCAGCATTGTTGGTTGAACAGGCAGCTATTAACAATCACTCCTTTTACTTGATCTGTTTTTGGGCTGAGTCAATTAGATAATAGTTCTGTGAATTTGCCTACGGTACTTTTAATCCAATGTTATGGATCATATATAAATGGTTCAGTTTCCATTCTATATATGACTCATGAAACCGCAGTTTCATCGAGTTACAAATATAGCAAATAAGTGTGAATCAAATTTTCATTTATTTGTCTTCCGTCGTAGTTACTTTAAGAATTAACCCACCACAACCTCTTGAAAAATTACCTCAGACTCTCACGTCTGAGTGAAATGAAGAATATGCTTATGAAAATGGAACACTCGTATTAGGAAAAAGATATATTTAAAAGCAAGGAATAATCGATCTTGATCCAAGAATTTTTCATCTTTAATTGCCATAGATATGAGTTGATAGAAATACTGTGAGGAAATGTCTTCAAAAGATTCCCAACACACTGAAATTATTAGATAGAAAATATCCGAGACTTTTCTAACAAACAATATCCCAATATAAACATATCAATGTATAGGTGTGCCTTATAAAAAAATGACTACACTTCTTCAGTGAAAACAGAATAATAATCTTCTTTTGTTTTAGAGTTATTCTATACTTTTCGATTTCGGTATATGCCAATATCTTGATTATAATGTAAGTTAGATAGAAACTATTTCAACATTCCCGTCGTATTTCTTGAGAAGAATGCAAGGAAGAATTAAAAATTTGGTCTGTTGAATGATTTTCAAATTGAAAAAGTGTTTTTCCTCTTCAAAAATATATATAATGTGCCTGACAAATTCCTCCAAAATATGAATTTTTCCAGAAGTGAAAATTCTTTGATCATTCTGCCGTTTCATTTTCGTTTCATTCTCACACTACAGTAAGATATCAACGCACAGTTTCAATATTTCAAATTTCTTTTTTGGTTTACAATTCCTGTATTGAAACATGTTTTTCCTCGGTTATGTCAGAACATATGCCAAGAATATTCGGTGTTCTTTCTTGGCATACATTTTCCTTTAAAGAGAAGCAAAATTAAGGAAATAAATACGTCGGACTTATACTAAAACATGCCTAAGATTTGAAGTATCACATTCAAGTGTTTCCCGAATGATCTGCAGGTACAGGGAGACTAGTAGTCATGAAAGGAAACCTGAGCAAGAACGACCTCGAGCAACAAAAGTGATCCTTGACCTTTATTTAAGAATTTCCTCTTTCCTACTGCCACGCACCTTCAAATGCAGCTCCGACAGAAAAATGGAGTGCAAATTATCACTGAATTATAATTATATATTATTTGGTTTGCGTCGCAGCTCGAGGTTTAGCTCTTACCGCAGAACATCGCAAAACTCGATTGAATTTTACCAGACAACATGTCAATTGGTTAGAAGCTGACTGGAAGGAGAAATTTTTTACAAATGAGTCGAGATAAGAGGTGTGCTTAGTGCAACTTCTCACCTTCATATGCATTTGGCAGAGGTTTTATAAAGGTATGGTCCCCACCGGCCATCGGAAATAATGGAAACCTGAATGCTCAGAGGTACGTTACATTTTATAAGAACACATTGTACCGTTTGCGGCAAACATTCATGCATGATAACACCAGACCTCACCAAGCTCATATCGTTTGAAACTACCTTCAAGATCACGAAATCATTTCAATGAAATGGTCTGCACGAAGTCCAGACCTAGTTCGCATCGGACACTTATTAGACATTCTCAATAGAAGATTAACAAGCTAGCAAAACCAGTCAGTTACCGTAAATGAGGTTCACAACAGACGGAACCAAATTCAGAACGAAATCAATCCGAATGTTGATCTTTAGTTGAATCGTAGATGTCATGTAGAGATTCTCGCCAGGGATGGAAATATACGGATTAACAAGTTTTTGGCGATTTTGATTTTTTCCAAATGTTTTACATTTTTCATTTTCAGTTTTATTTCAATTCCTATTAGTACCATTTTCATTTCGATTGTTTTCGAGAATTTTTAGTGCTGGTGGATTAGTGAAAAAATTTTTCTTTAAATATATCTTTACTTCTTCTAGATAAATTTGAATTTTCAATTGCGTGTATTAATTTCTTAGCTGTGCAATAAGATGAAAGGGTGCTTCCCATAAATAAAAGCTCAGAATGCAGATTCCAGAATGAGTTTTCCATACTCACTTTCTCGTTTATATTAGTCGTATCAATCTAACCTAATATACAAGGTGTTTCATAGTAAGGTATCAATAACTCTGATATCTCATAAAAATGTCACATCGAATTCATATAAAACCAAACATCCCAAATGTTCTATTATTCAATTCACGCTGTTGATTCACAAATAATTATCTGAAAACTTTTCAATCAGTTAATTGATTCAATTGATATTCAATTCTGATGTAGCTTCAGGAAATCATTTCCTTCGTCTTTCTGAAAGGAGGCAACTTCACAAATCTGCATTCCATAGATCGAAACTGAATCTCATGAATACAGATCCTTTCAGAGCTCGCAAAGTTGAAAATTACGATAAACAAGATAATGAAGGAGTTTGATGTCAAACCAATCAACACCAAGGGCGATTCGGTTTTAATGTTTGGTGTGCCACCGTGTTCTGGTGTTCTTCGATTCGACGAAAATCTTTATGAAAAACTTTATTTCGGTATAATTAATGAGAATGTAATCGAGGGTTTCTTCAGAGCAAATTCCCTTGACCCAAAGAAGGTTAGCATATTTCCTGCATAACGGTGCGTCCCCACACCAGACAAGAAATGTCTGAAAACTTTCAAACCAGTCTTTCGGACATAACTTGATGGGAACGAGAGAACTAGTAAGATGGCGACCTCCTCCACAAGATTTAACACCGTATGATGTTTTCTCTGGGGCTTTATCAAGAATTTATTATAGAGACAAACCCATAATGACAAAAAAGAAATGAAACAAAGTTTAGAAAATGTTCATCTTCAGTGACCAATATTCAAATTGAAAATGCTGGCGGAGTTTCTGTACGTTGCAATTATATTGAATTTTCTCCACTACCTTGGAAGAATGTAATAATTCTGAAATCATTTTATTTATTATCGTGGACTTATGCACTATCTCAGCTAGTAGCTGGATATAATTTAATTTTCCCAGATTTAGCAATCAAAGGGAATAGGCTCGATTACAATATACTTGACATAAATTTCCTAACTATCCTACATGTATTAAGAATTACAGCTTTTTGCATTTCTATATAGGTATTCTTATGCAATTCTAATTTCTTAAGGCTATCATGCAAAGTTTTGGGTATTAAACCAGTCGAGGATACGATGACAGGAACAATATCTATTTTATCGAGGTGCCACATCTGCTTGATCTCAATAGGGAGGTCTGTGTATTTGGACTTTTTCTCCTGGAACTTGTTCAGCACGTTGTTGTTATTATTCGGTATGGCGACATCCACCAGTATTGCTGTTCTGGCTCTCTTATCATACACCACAATGTCCGGCCTATTATTCGTCACCATTCTGTCAGTGATAACAGGCCTATCGTAGTATAATCTGATAGAGTCATTTTCCAATACGGGCGCCGGCTGATATTTGTAATATGGCTGGAAGGTGTTCAGAAGTCCGTACTTGTGTGCAAGTTTCTGGTGGATAATGTTGCACACTTGATTATGCCTGTGAAGATACTCCGTATTGGCCAGTTGTTCGCATCCGGACGTAATATGCTGGATAGTCTCTGATCTTATATGGCATTTTCTGCACTTATCTGTTTGTAATGTTCCGTCCTTCATAATAAATTTTTTTAATTGTTTGTAGCGATCACTTGGTCTTGGATGGCCATAAGGAATCTCTCTGTTTCTGCGAATAATTCTCCTTTCATCAACCATTTGTTGGAGGCTTCTTTGTCGATGTGTGGTTGATTAATCTCATGGTGATGTCGTCCATGCAATTCCTTTCTTGACCATTGCTCTTGTTTTTCAGTATCTGATAGGAATGGTAGATTCAGAAGGTCATCTCTGGTAGCAAGATTTAGAGGTGTATATCCCTTATCAGCCAACGATACCACTCTATGGAGGTCAAAAGTGAGAGCTTTTGCTGAGAAGAATTCTCTGAGATTTTTTATCTGTTCGGTGTGTAAATTGACAATATCTATTAATCCGCGTCCTCCTTCTTTCCGCTTCAAAGTTGTTCGTATCACAGACGATTTTGGATGATGGTTGTTGTACTTTGTCAGCATCGTTCGGGTCTGCCTTTGAATATCATCCAGTTCTGTCTTAGCCAATCTGATTATTCCAAATGAGTAAAGCAACACTGGAATGGCGTAGGTGTTAATTGCCTTGACTAGATTCCCCGAGTTCAACATCGATTTCAGCACAGACTTCAGACGCTGACTGTATTCTGAACGAATCTTCTCCTTTGATTGTTTTTGGTCTAGCAATCTGGCTTCTTGGTATCTCAGATATTTGTATGTTACGCCACCTCTCATGCACTGTATTATATCACTGTTTGGAAGTTGTGTTTCACCATCTATGACTTTCCCTCTTTGAATGTTCAGGATCTTACATTTTTCAATCCCGAATTTCATATGAACATCTGCCGAGAACTCACTGACAGTTTTCAGTATATCATTCAATTGCTTCTTGTTCCAAGCATATAATTTGATGTCATCCATATACGGCAGGTGGGAGATTGTATGATAATTCCTTTCTGCTTTTATCCTAAATCCGTATCCTGTTCTATTGAGCATTGAGGACAATAGGTTCATAGCTAAACAGAACCATAGTGGACTCAAAGAGTCTCCTTGAAAAATTCCACGACGTATTGGTATCTCGTCGGTTTTAATTGATGTATTGTTCATGTTGACCTGCAGAGATATGCGCCAGTGTGTCATTGTTGTCTTCAAGAATTCTACCAGGGCTGGATGAATTCTGTATATCTGCAATACTTCAACATGCCAAGAATGGGCGGTACTATCGAATGCCTTCAGATAATCGAGAAAAGCCGAATGAACATTCCGATGCCCTACGTCTGCCTGTTTCATTATCACAGAATCGATGATGAGTTGTTCCTTGCACCCGTGGTGTTTCTTTCCACATCCTTTCTGCTCCTCTGCTAATATATTGTTGTCGTCAAGGTGTTGGTATATTCGAGTAGATATGCATGAGGTGAGTATTTTGTAAAGTGGTGGCAGGCAAGTGATTGGCCTATATTGGGACGGATCCTGTGTTCTATCGCTCTTAGGTAGCATATATGTTAAGCCTTGCGTTAAGAGAGTGGGTGTTTTCTTGGGATGTTGAAGGACATACGTGACCTGTTTCGCTAGAGCTCCATGGAGCTTATCAAACTTCTTGTACCAGTAGTTGTGGATATTATCTATACCTGTGGCCTTCCAATTGTTGGTCGCTCGAACTACTATTGTGATTTCTTCCTCCGTTATTCCATCGAAGTCCATATGTCTGATATAGAGGCGTCCTTTTTCATTCGTGATCCATTCCGCATCTCTATTGTGTTCTTTGGGGTTCGAATATAGTGATGACCAATAGTCGATCAAGCACTGTGCGTCAGGTACTTTTCTGTTATTGTTGGTCGCAGTTTTGTTATTTCCTTATGAAAATTGGCAGCGTTTTGGAGAAACCTTTGGTTTTGGTGTTTCCTTTCAGTACACTTGTCGTATCTTGAAAGCCTCTTTGCTTTTGCTTGGAGTTTCATTTTTATTATTATTATTATCATTATCACAATTTAATATAGGCAGGGGCTAAAGGCACATATGCCCTTTCAAAAGTAACATATTTTTAACTATCCATTCCATTCTATTTTTGAAAATGTTGACGGAAGATGCTTCAACAACCTCCGCAGCCAAAGCATTTCACACCGAAAAGACACGGTTGCTGAGAAAATGTTTTCAAGTTCTCGTAGTGAAGACATCTTTTCTCAACTTGAACTGTTGTCCTCAGAGTCTACTGTCTATATATATATATATATATATATATATATATATATATATATATATATATATATATATATATATATATATATATATATATATACATATATATGCCAGTGGATTACAACAGTTGTCGTTTCTCCTTCTCGATATCCACAAATTCCGGTTCCACCAATCTTCTTCTTTCAAATTCCTTGACCGCATGGCTTCCTCAATTTCTACTTTCCATGTCTATACCCACCATAGGTGGGCGTCCTCTCTTCCTTCGTTTTGCTGGAGTCCAATTCCAGATCTTTTGGCCATCTCGTTTCTTCCATCCTGTGAAAGTGACCGTACTACTCTAGCTGTTCGCTCTTCACAGTTTCCAAGATATTTCCTGATACAATAATTATCTCTTCAATCATTCATTTATTTTTTTTGATTGGGGAGATCGTTACTTGATGGAAATCGATATAAATAAAATATTTTCAATGAAATAAAACTAAAGTATTTAGATAGATAGACTATATTAACAAAACTATGACCGGTTTCACCACACTGTGGCTTCATCAGATAGATACAAATTAATGAACAGAGTTATTCATATATATATATATATATATATATATATATATATATATATATATATATATATATATATATATATATATATATATATATATATATATATTATATATATTATATATTATAATAGGTACAAATATTACAATATGTTGTTGAAAACCCATCGAGTTGCTTACTTTATGAATTGAAAAGATTGAGTAAAGGAGAAGGATTTAGATCTAATTGACTATTAAGTAACCTACCTGAATTCTTTTCTTTTGTTGATCTCTTAAATTTCCAATAGATTGAGTTTTGTCTGTTATTTTCATTGTATTGTGGGTGTTTTCTTGGGATGTTGAAGAACATTTTACGTCAGATGTTTCGCTTATGTATTCAAGACTTCTTGTACCAGTAGTTGTGGATATTATCTTATACCTCCTGGCCTTCCAATTGGTCGATTCAGAAGTCCATATGTCTGATATCGAGGCGTTCTTTTTTTCTTAATCGACCATAGTGATGACCAATACTACTTCTCTGTTCAAAGCGTTTTGGAGAACCTTGGTTTTGTGTTTTCATCAGTACACTTGTCGTATCTTGAAAGCCTCTTTGCTTTTCTTGAGTCGAGAAAATACGGAAGATGCTTCAACAACCTCCGCAGCAAAGCATTTCAGTTCTCGTAGATGAAGACATCTTTCTACTTGAACTGTTGTCCTCGGAGTCACTGCCAGTGGATTACAACAGTTGTCGTTTCTCGCTTCGATATCCACAAATTCCGGTTCCACCAATCTTCTTCTTCAGGTAAGTCCTTCTTCCTTCGTTTTGCGTCCTCCAGATCTACTCGTTGGTACATTGATATCATTGTCTGATGTTGCTATAGTATATATATATTCTGGTAGATTGATATATTCTCATAACATTTAACGTTATCCTAATATATAATTACTCCAGGATATGTTTTGATTATAATCATTGCCTGGCAATGGTATTAATTACCGGGTGGTGGATTTATATTTTTCATGAAATCAGTTTGATTGCATGAACAGATATATAGGCAACTCGTCGGGGTAAAACCCTATATATATATATATATATATATATATATATATATATATATATATATATATATATATATATATATATATATATATATATATATATATATATATATATATATATATATATATATATATATATATATATATATATATATATATATATATATATATATATATATATATATATATATTTATATATACATATATATCTCTTTTGGCCATCTTGTTTCTTCCGTCCTCTGAAAGTTACCGTACTACTCTAGCTGTTTGCTCTTCACAGTTTCCAAGATATTTCCTCCTACATTAATTATCTCTTCAATCATTTATTTATGTTTTTGATTGAGGAGGTCGTTACTTGATGAAAATCGATATACATATTTTCAATGAAATAAAACTAAAGTATTTAGATTTTCACTATATTAACAAAACTATGACCGGTTTCACCACACTGTGGCTTCATCAGATAGATACAAACTAATGAACAGAGTAATTCCTTATATATTAGTCTTATTTCTTACTTAATATTACAATAGGTACAAGAGGTATGTTGGAAAATCCATCGGAGTTGCTTACTTTATGAATTGAAAAGAGTGAATAAAGGAGAAGGATTCAGATCTAATTGACTATTAAGTAACCTACCTGAATTCTTTTCTTTGTTGATCTCTAAAATTTCCAATAGATTGAGTTTTGTCTGTTATTTTCATTGTGTAAAATTTTGAAATTATCATGAAAGTTATGGTTTTCTTCGAGTAACTGAATAGAATGATGGGAATCTGATTTATGATAATTAAAACTACGTTTGTGCTCGGATAATCTAACTTTGAAATTTCTGAAACTTTTAACAATATAAATTTTATTACAATCCCCGAAAGACAGTTTATAAACACCGGATTTATTACTTTTGTCAATTTTAGATTTGCAGTTTTTGATATGTCAGCCTAAAGAATTATCAGTTGGGAATGCTTTATTGAAATTATAATGCGATAGGAATGATTTTAATTTTGGACTAGGATTACCAATATAAGTTGAGCTGTTGTATTTTGTGTTAGAACTTTTTATACTTGGAAATACTTCCTAGACCCTTTAAAAGCCATGTTGGCATCTTGGAATAATTTCGAGTTCAGTGAAAATTTTCTGATATAAATTATACTATAATGGTTTCCATGACGTTACAAATCACAGACGTCAAGCTGCTTGGACGATAATTATCTGGCTTCAGATCATTTCCCTTCTTAAAAATTGGGGTGGTATTGCCTTTTTGTAGATGGATGGGATGATAGAATTAATCGAATTTAAACTTTCTCACTCTTGAGTTTGAATATTTATTCTGATATACTTGACTCTCGTTTTCTTCATATATCTTCAATCTATAACTAGATACGAAATAAATATCCCGTAATTGAACCAAACATCAATTTCAAAACAGCATCAGTGTCAGATGTAAATGTCAACATCATAATAATTATCTTAGAAAAAGTCATTGTTAATATGATATTATGAGTGGAAGATCGAGTGCATTAGATAAATAACTTGAAAATATTCCATAAATTACAAATAATGCAAAGCTACTGCCGCAAAAATCAAAATATTAATGAAAAAAGATTTATGTCATCGTCAGAGATTGGCAAAAAGAAAAGAAAACGAACTCTTCTTCTGAAAATGTTTCACCTACTTGCATTTTTGAGTGGTTCATTATAAGAATGGAAATCCTCAACTATATGGAAAATTTATTCAATCCAAAAGCAAACATAAATGATATTTCAAAATATAACAAAATCTTTGTTGAAACGATCTTCTGAAAATTAAATGTCTAAGAAATCGAAGAAGTGCTCTGGATGAGAGATAGTTAGCTACAAAGGTACGAAAATTATAATTTAAATAACAATTCTGATCAAATTTAGTTTATATTTGTAGATTGCCCTTGTAATTGGTGGCTCTAGGGGCTTGTCGCCAGAATAAACTTTATTACATTGAAATTTCCGTCATTTAAGATTTGGGTTCCACAATGCTAATTGCAATTCTTAATACAAAAACTAAAAAGCCAAGTTAGTTTATACTCACGGATGATTTCTATAATATCGTGAAAAAATATTAAACCTAACCTAAAAAAATATCTAACCTAACCTAAATTTCTCCTTAATTTCCAAAAAAATAAATGTACATGGCAAATAATTGAAATGAATAAGCTTGGTAATATGCTTAAACAAATTGCCACATTTCTGGACCTTAATAATCCAGAAGAATATACTGGCCACTGTTTCTGCCGTACTTTGGCGACAACGTTAGTAAATGCACGTGCTCACCAAAAAGACATGGAGGCTGAAAATCTTCTCAAGTAGCAAAAGGATGCATAGAAACTTCTCTGCAGAATGGAATATATACTAAAAATCATAGTTTTCGTCAATTAATGGAGCTCGTTCAGCTGCAACTGTCCCTTCATCTTCCAGTTCTTCAATTTACACGATCGTTCAATCTACCCTGAATAATCAGTTAATTTCGCAAAATATAGCTGGAAATGCGTTCAGTACATCAATTTTTAATTTCAATAATTGTCCAAATACTATGAATATCAATATTAATAAAATGTAAATACAAATGTCTCAATAAATAAATTTTTTCCATGTTTTTCAGATCAAATTCATTTGTTTTTGATTTATATTTTGCGGTCGTGGTGGTCGTGTTACTCAGTAAGTATGACAAAATTCCATAATTGTTGTTTCTCTATCTTATCGAATCTTTCCATTTCAACCTAGTTACAGAATATACTATTCCCTTTAAGATTTTCGATTGTTTCTTACTAATTAGAAAAATTTCCTATGATGTGCTGAAATGAGAGAAAATTTTCAAGACATTCTTATATTTTTGCCATAAGAATAGATGTAGAATTTTCACACTAATATTAAATAAGAATCTCCATAGTAATACCCACTGATAAGATAAGAGGATTTATTGATTTTGTTCTTCAATGAAACTTCTTGGCAATGCCTCAACTAAATATCAATTTCAACTGTGAACAACAAAATTCAGTTCCTTAAACTTCCTTCAAATATTCCTTCCCATTCCTAAGTCCATCATTATTCAAAGAGTTGACAAGTATATCACCCATCATACAGATCGTGAATTATCTCAAAACCCTAGTCATCTTCCACGAATCACCATTTCTAAAACTATTTTTTATTTCATCCCCCATCATTAATCTTACTTTATAGTCTTGAACAATTTTATGCAAAACTCGGCATTATCCTGGCGCAGTCGGTAGGATTGACGGACTTATCTTAGGAGGCCTCGATTACCGCGCAAATCGCTTGTCATTTGTTCGGCGCTGCAGCGCTGGGAACGCACAGGTGCAAGCCAGAACAATTTGGCGGGATTTACTGCCAACAGAACAACATCGCACTTCGTTTAGGAGTTTTCTTACCCCCTGTTTCTTACCTGATTGTCTTCATTAAGAACTGGGGCTTTAACAAATCGTCTCGGATAAAAAATGTGCAATCGAGTGGAAACTGAGGGCGGAAGATCTCCATTAGGGTTTCTCTAGAGACGTTTACAAAAATCTGGTAATTAGAGTGCAGCAATAGTTTTTTGATCTTTGTGGAATAGATGTGTTTTAAAGTAAGTTTGATGGATTGCTCATGCAACTGATGCTATGATGAGAGTACGAGGGGAAATTGATAAATCAGATAAAAATGAAACAAGAACTCCTTTTTCTCTAATGACTGTCATTTATTTTCAACATGATCTCTTTCTAGAGCTTAGGCGACGATGACTAGTTCATAGTAGTCTTTCCTAAGGTCCTTGAATACGCGTCTGTTACGGAGATGAATTACGAATCTGTTGAAAATGTTCGGAAAACAATAGAAAACACTGTTAGCCGAGCCAGGATAATATTGTGGATGAGTTAACAATTCACACTGAATTGTATTTATATTTTGTCTTGTGTTTTCATACTTCAGTACCACTGCATCCATTCAAGACTTATTGTGCTTCGCCATCAACACTCATTATTGAATCTTCAGGCTTATCTCTTTAACAAGGTTTAAAATCTCATTTACTAGGTCTCTTTTGCTTAGCTTTTTTGAGGTTTTTATTCCCTAAAATTTTTTTACTACGATAAAGCTTCGCTTTCGTTTGAAATATGATAGGCTGTTGATTCCTTCTTGTATTGTTCCAAATTTAAGGTCTTTCTTTTCTGGAGAAAATCTTTGAAGAAAATCCCCTCCGCGTCTCAGAAGACTATAACCATGCTAGCCGATAAAATCACCTTGGATTTCTCGGGTGAAGTACCACTGGCCTCCACTGTGTCGATTGGTGATTTATCCCAGGCCTATACAGATGGGGGGCTCTCTCGGTCAAATAGAGAGGAAATTTCAGGAATTATCGTTGGTTATGTATTCTTTCTATAACCTCCTTAGTCCTTTTCATGACTTTGCTTCCCATGTAAAATCTTTTCTCAGATTTGTTTAGACATATGAGAAGTATGATTGTTGAAATATTTTTCTGCTGGTTTTCTTTTTCCATTGTTACAGATTCCTGTCCCAAATCCCCTTCCTTTCACCCTTGTCTTCGTTAGGAAATCATGGAATGCAAGAGAGAATGAAGCGGATAACCAGAAAAATCTTTGATACTCTTTATGTACACACGACACAAACACAACATAAACAGACAAGCTATTGCTAGTGCAATAGCGACAGGGAAACGAGTTTTTTCCTCAGGTTATTTCACTCGTTTATTGAATCATATACAAGATAGTATGGTTCCCCTGTTACATTTCCTGAGCTTACACTTGTGTTCTTTTCTGACACACACCAAAATTATAGATATAAGCATTTATTGTAAATACAAATTTTTGTAAATCCTCTTTTTTCAAAAGAGGAGAAAAAAAAAAGCAGAAGCACTTGCGATAATTACAGAGGTATATCAGTCACCAGTACTATAAGTAGAATATACGGAATGCTATTGAAAATTAGAAGAGAGAAGAGGCGGAAGAACGGGGTGGGTTTGGAGCAGGCAGATCGAAAGTAGGCAACCTCTTTTGCATTACACAGAGGATAGAAAAGAAGATAGCAGTTGACAAGGAATTAAACCTCCTATATCTAGACCTCAAAAAAGCATATGATAATATTCCACATAAAAAATTATGGAAAGCCATGCTGGAAACTAACATCAACGCAAACATTATGTCAGCTGTGAAGACCTGTACAGAGAATCTAATTGACTAAAATAGGCAGATCAACTAGCAAGGGTTTCGACTTAGGCAAAGGGCTGAAACAAGGGTGTTGTCTGTCACCAACTCTATACAAAATATATCTCAAGCAGGCGTTGAAGACATGGAAAAGGAAGATAAAAAATATGGGAATTGCACTTGAAAATAACAGTTTATACACACTATGCTTTGCATATGATCAAGTGGTCATAGCGTAAGATCATGACGACCTATAATACATGACAAGGAAGCTGATCTAGGAACATTCAAAATGGGGTCTAGAGGTAAACAATGATAAAACGCAATACATGAAAATTGGCGGAAGAAAATAGAACATCTCGTTAGAAGACGGACAGCAGAATGAATACTACGACAAATACACCTTTTTAGGAGTTGAACTCACAGATGATGGTAAATTGGACAAAGCTATCAAGAACAGAAAGAATACCCAAAGGAGAAGAGCCAACGCACAACTTAATGGTGTGTTGTGGGATCAGCAAATTTCCAAGACCAACAAGCATAGAATATACAATACGATAATAAAAAGTATTGTTACGTATTGAAGTGAAATATCGCCACTCAAAAAGACTACCGAGAATTCACTACTGGTCACTGAAACGGATTATTGAAGACGGGCTGCGAGGAAGTCGAGAAGAGAACGAGTCCCAAACACCAGAATAACAGAAATCATGGAAACCAAACACACGCTGGTTGATGAGATACGAACAAAGCAGTTGAGATGGTACGAACATGTACAAAGAATGAAATAACAAAGACTACCCAAACAAATTATGCACTGGAAACCACATGGGAAAAGGAAGAGAGGAAGACCCAGATTGAGTTGGAGATGGAATCGATGAAGAACTGATAGATCGGAAATAGACGAAGACCTTTAGGTAGATAGAGAGGCTTGGAGGCAAGGCATCGGAAGACGGCGTAGAACGTTTTAACCCGATTTATATATATTTTCAAATGCCAATATCTCGGTTTTCGACAATTTACGACCAATTATTTGAGTAGAATGCAGAGACATACTCAAATATGCATTTGTTGTTTTCGAATCATAATCAAAACTCTCTTCTTTAATGTAAACCGCGGATGAATTTGAATAAAGTAGAATATTAGAATAAACGAGCATAAAATATCTATAATTCATAATAAATTACCTGGGTTTTTCAGAACATTGTATGAATCAAAATGATTTCTTGGATTTCACAAAAACCCATATTTCACATTCACGTAGCAAAAGCAGGAGATTAGATTCAGTATAATTCATGGAACTTTATCGGCACAAAAACATCATCTACTTTGATTTCCGTTTGTTCCCTTTTCTCTCATCTGTTTCTTAGGTTCAACACGTTAACTTTAAGCTTATAAACAGAGAACTTAATGACATATCGACTTGAAATTTTGTGTGCGCTCATATCAAAGACGAATTCGTTTAATGCATTCCTGGATTCGTTTCTAATTCTAGAGTATAGGTGACACTCTGCGAACTTTACATTCAGCTCAACGTTGCGATAGTGATTTTTCATCCAAATGATTAAAGCAGTACATTTTAAAGTAATAGAATGACGAAAAGATTTATCGTATCTGAAATTATTACTTCATTTTCCGTTTTTCCGGCAAACGATGGTGTTAATTAAATTGTAGCCATAAATAACTTTCTCCGAATAATTTATCTCAGTCTAGTAATTATCTGGTATCCTCCCGATTGCACGAAAAGAGTTATCTGACGCAGCTCGTTGATGATTGCGTGCAACGGAACTTGCAAGGATTGTTCATCATCAGGATTCACGGATCCTTTATCCTACTAATGACTTCGTTAATTGTTGTTGAACACGCCATAGAGATCAGGTTATAGAGGAAATAGATATGCACACGGTTTTCGGTAATTTGTTTTCAGGAACCTAAATATATCATGAGAAGTAGTTCTTTGAGATTTTGAGCACCTTCATTTTGATAGAAGATGTGAAAATATTTTCTATAATTTCAAATAATGATGCTTTTTCTGTGTTCTAGCTCACAAAAATTGAATATTGATGAGTGAAAGTCCGCAAAACATCTTAGTTAATGATATTCTCAGTGGATTTATTTCATTTCAATATGAATGAATATATATATATATATATATATATATATATATATATATATATATATATATATATATATATATATATATATATATCTCAAATTCAATGCGATTTTTTTTACAGTTTACCCTGTCGATAAATTGAAACAAAAATTCAACATCTTAACCTACTTTGGCATTACAAGTGAGAAACTGAAATCATTCTTGAGTAGCAATAATCTCAACATAGCTTTCTAAACTAATAATAATTTATGCAAATATATAAAAAATAATAAGATTAAATCAGGTAAAAACAATTAAACAGGTGTTTATAGATTGAATTGCAATGACTGCGATAATTTCTACATTGGTAGAACACATAGAAATTTTAATATTAGAATATCGGAACATAAACGCAGTTTTTCAAACAAAAAATCAGATTCAAATTACGCGAATCATCTCTTAGAAAATAATCACTTTTTGACCCACAGTTTGAAATTTTATATACCGATAATAAATATTAGAAGGTAGATCTTTGGGAAACTTCAGAAATCAATAAATACAAACACTCAGGTAGACTCATCAATGAACAAGTCGATTTAAGCCCTTCACCTCTATTGAATCTCTTCGAGGAGCAATCTATTCCTTAATTTTATTGGATATACCTGTCATAAATAACCACTTAAGAAGAATTAACCCAATAAGCTTTTAATTACTTGAGAACATTTATATTTATATTCTCATTCTCATTTTCTGTACATTTATTCGTCTAAAGAAGCTACGGTGTAGTGAAACGCGTTTCGAATCATAATTATTAAGTAAAATTCCAAAAACACATTATCTGGTTTTATTATTATTGATAATGGAATTTTATCAAGTAAAAAGCCTCCCAAAGTCAAATCCTGAGTATTCCTTGTCGATTACACTGAAATCACCAGATTTGAAACGTCGAAACCATTCCTTTCTAGTAAAATCCGATAGAGCATGATCACCTCAGGTTCAATTGATATTCTATGAAATTCGGCGGCAGTTTTCTTTGAATTGAAGCAAAAAAATGAGGCTTCGCGCAAATGATGCTTTATTGGCTCGACATATTTTAGACATTTTGATCGCTATTTACGAATTTGGCTTTCGGTCTTGTGGTTGTATTCAAGGAGTAAAACACAATTTTCCATGACCAACTCAGTTCTTGAATCGTGGATTCTCTGAATTGGCTTAAAAATGGTTCAGCATGGATAAAATAGTCAGGTCGAAAGCCTTTGAGATATCAACAGCAATGGCTCTCGATTTCGATTGTTGATGTCCACAAATATGTAACGCATGCAAGGAGGTTACCAGTTACCTTCCTATAAATTAGAAAAAGAATTATGTACAGTATATAAATTATTAACAAATTTTCCCCAAATATACCATCAGAAAGTCGATTGAACTAACCTAAAAGTTAGAACACTTCGTTATGCCTAACTTCTTATTTGCTGAGTCTTGATGTAGATAAATCTCAACCTCCAATATTCTAGAATATTCACATGTAAACCCTCAATTCATGATTGACATAGAAGATAAAATCATCAATTCTAATTTACCAATCAAAATACATTTTTGGTACTTATGATATACTTATGTGCGTTAATGGCACATCTAGACAATTTGACAAATTTCTAAGCCTCATAAATGGTATCCATCAAGATCACATTCAAACAATATATATATATATATATATATATATATATATATATATATATATATATATATATATATATATATATATATATGTATATATAATGTAAGAAGAAAGAAAATTTGTGATTGTGATTGATTTGCAATTTTGCTATTTATGTCTCCGTAATTTCATGTCTCATTCAATTTCTGAAAGGGCAATATCTGTTAACTTGTAAGTAGTATATTATATGTCGTCAATTTTGGTGAGCAGTTTTATTTTTCTTATATTTTAGATCCTGATGAAGTCACGAATGCTGACGAAATATTGATAATAAGTAAAGACGATATGTGAGAAAACAATTCGTTTTCCTGTCCCTAGACCGCTACTATTTACAATTTTATCAATTTTATATACAAAGACACGGTCAAAAAACTAACATTATTGAATTCATGATGGGGTTTTATCAAACAATAGGAGAAATATATGGAGATGAAGCTGCAACCTTGATGAAGAGATGGTCACGCTTAGATCTTAAATTGGCTAATATGAGGAACAGACAGATATTTTTATTACGATGTAGATCTTCTGAAAGACCAACTCCTCTCTTAAAGTTCAGTTGTTGAAGAACGCGTCTCTGAATTTTACTTGAGATATATTCGATTTAACATGTGAAATGCTTGGTGGATCTGAAATTGATGTATCTAAAATAGAATTTTCCGAAAACATTTCTGCAAAGAGGTGATGATGCGCTATTACCGTCATTTCTAATCGAATTCTGAAAATACTCTCTTTAATTTCCTCACAAATTGTGTATTTTCCAACATCGTGTTATTGTGTTTTTATCAATAATACATTAGCTCGTTAACTCAAGAACGTATTTGTGACATAGATTTCTTCCAGTATTATTTTCCTCGAAATCACCCGTAGTTGCTGCAACACAGTTTCTACTTTTATGAAATGAACTCACAATTTCAATGCGTTCCTGCGTAACTTAGTAAATCACCCTCATTTCAGGTTATCAAAGCTATAGAAAATACTACTAATGCAAGTCACCTGTGTTAACGAATAAACGAAAGTAAATTTCAAAAAGATATCCCACAACCCATTTGTCATATGAAAATTTTCGGGGTAGTAGTTTGCCCATACATTTAAATGGAGTAGAAACCATGTTCTGAACCGACATAATTGATTTTGTTTAAGTGTTCTTCTCGAATGGTGATTGAACAAATTGAAGAAAACTTGAAATTTTTGCAAACAATTATGAATACATTGATTTTGAAATTTCTAGTTTTCGAGGACGGTCAAAGAAAGCAAACAAACTATTCCATTAATTATTTGCCAAAGTTTCGCCAAACTTTATTGGCTTTCTTAAGGCAACAGTCAAAGTACGAAGAACAAATACAGATCAAAAGCAGCTCGCCTCTAATTAACAGTCAAACTTGAAATTTTATACACATTTTAAAAACATGGGATGATTTTATTCCTGAGTCACTAGAGAAAACGATTTGAATCGTTGAGCTACAGATTAGTTGTTTTTATAATTCTGAAGGCAACTGAATTAGGTAGGAATGTATTTGTTAGCGAGAAAATCATGACATGACATGAACAACACACAAAAACATGGAACAAATAAAGGAGTCTTTTCAATTTGGGGTTTACTCAACTTCGATCGGAAGGAAACATGATATTTATATTATCAATGATATTTCTGTAGATGGCAGAAAGGCCCCTGGTGTCAACCTTCGAGTTTACGCAGTTCTGTATTATGAAAATCATTTCTTTAAAGAGTCTTCTATTGAGGTTAGACTCCAATGCCAAAACTTTTGGATTTTCGTAATCAAATTCAAGGCTAAACTTCAAAGAGTGCAAAACAGTGACTATTGGTTTTTGGCTTTTGTTTTTCTTTTCCTCGCCAAGTTACAATCCGATTTATGACCTCTCATTCTATTTTGAAGTAACTGTTTTGTCTGCCCTACATAACGAGCTGAACAATTTTTGCATTCAATCTTGTAGACACAATTTGGAGTCAAAGTATCTGATAGTCTTTCCTTCACCTTACTGAATAAACTCTGACCAGTACAATATTTTACCACTCTTGTGTCCTCATCCTTTACAATATGTGACAACTTATCGGTGAGTCTGGGTATGTAGGGAAGCTTCAGAATTGATCTCAACTCATTATTTTCACGTATGCCTTGCATTTCATCACCGTGAGTATTCCACCGTTTGTGCAAGAGTTTCGGAGGATGTCATCATTTTCTGAACTTATCTATGAACCATTTGTAATTTTTATGTCTCAATGAGGGATCACTCAGCTTGAAAATTCTATGTAGGCATGACTTTGCTATCGATATTTTTTGGGTGAAGCTATGTAGAGAATCGAAATGTAATAACCTACCAGATGATGTTGTTTTTTTTTTAGACAAATCTGTAATCAGTCTGTTTTCCTTTCTTACAATTATCAGATCTAAAAAGGTCAATTTTGAATCTATTTCATCCACTTTGGTAAAATCCAACAAGTCGTGATATTTACTGAAAGCTTCAAGAACCACTTTTATTTTGTCTTCAGGTAACAACTACAGCATACCATCAACAAAAATCCTCAAAATCGGAATATTAAAAGTGAACTTTGAAACAATAACTTCGAAAAAGGCAACAAGGCTGTTATAATGAACAAAGAAGCATATTTTGAAAAAATAGGGCAGTTGTTTTCTGGTACTGACAGCTACGAAATTAAAGTGAAAAACCGATAGGATCGACCCAGACAGATCTCCATATATTAGTCGATTCGTTAGACTTGAAGCATGCGATCGCACAGGCTGAAAGTAAAAGACTTAGACATTTGAATTTGCGAGGCTTTTACTTGGTGAAATTCTATCATCAATAATAAAAAACAAGTACTGTGTTTAAAGTAATTTTACTTAATAATTGCTGATCGTAACGCGTTTCACTACACCGTAGCTTCTTCAGACGAATAAATGTACAGAAAATAAGAATGAGAATATAAATATAAATGTTCTTGAGTAATTAAAAGCTTATTGGGTTGCTTCTTCTTAATTGGGTATTTATGACAGGT
The DNA here is from genome assembly GCA_013387265.2 of Cryptolaemus montrouzieri. Classification (NCBI taxonomy): domain Eukaryota; kingdom Metazoa; phylum Arthropoda; class Insecta; order Coleoptera; family Coccinellidae; genus Cryptolaemus; species Cryptolaemus montrouzieri. The sequence continues at coordinate 41,696,000 of JABFTP020000001.1, read as the reverse complement.
ATGTCCAATAGAATTAAGAAATAGATTGCTCCCCGAAGAGATTCAATGGAGGTGAAGGGCTTAAATCGACTTGTTCATTGATGAGTCTACCTGAGTGTTTGTATTTATTGATTTCTGAATTTTCCCAAAGATCTACCTTCCAATATTCATTATCTGTATGCAAAATTTCAAACTGAGGGTCGAAAGAGAGTTATTATTTTCTAAGAGATGATTCGCGTAATTTGAATCTGATTTTTATTTGAAAAACTGCGTTCATGTTCCGATATTCTAATATTAAAATTTCTATGTGTTCCACCAATGTAGAAATTAACAGCCATTGCAATTCAATCTATAAACACCTGATTTATTGTTTTTACTTGGTTTGGTTTTTTTTTTTTCATATATTTGCCTAAATTATTATTAGTTTGGAAAGCTATGTTGAAACTATTGCTACTTAAGAATGAATTCAGTTTCTCACTTGTTATGCCAACGTAGGTTAAGGTGGTGAATTTTTGTTTCAATTTATCGACAGGGTAAACTTCATTCAATGCGATTCTACTTTGTTTTTATTTAAAATATTATTTATTAGTTTGGGATTGTAACCATTATTTTGGCTATTTGTTTAATCAAATTTAATTATTTCTTGAAATTTTCTGGTGATAACGGGATATTAATCAATCATGAATAAAACTATTGAATGCTGACATTTTATTTTGATACGGATGATACGACGAGTTATGTATTATAATATCTGTATGTGACGGCTTATGGTAAATTGCGAAAACATGTTTCACATTTTCATTCGAAATTGTTACGTCTAAGAAATTTATCGAATTATTGCTTTCTATTTCGGTTGTGAATCCAATTCTGGATGTAATGAATTTATATTATTTTCGAAAATTTTAACTGTCTATCTGTCCCTGTGAAGCAAATAATGATATCGTCCACATAGCGATACCAGAATAAACAATATTTACTGAGTGGATGATTATGAATTAATTTCTCTAGATTATTCATGAATATTTCTGCTAAAAAAGAACTTATCGTATTGCCCATAATCAAGTTGTCCTCAAAAGTATAATATTTGTTGTTGAAATAAAAATAATTTTGATCTAAACAAATTTGTAATAATGAAAGAATATCTGAATTAGTGATAGTATTGACATGATTCTTTTCTAATAATTCTTCTTACTAAGTAATACGTATCTTTCGGAGGAATGTTGGGAAATAGATTCTTAACATCGAAAGAAATGAGTTTGGAATTAGGTGGTATAATGGTATCTTTGATATTGGCAATTAGTTCGTATGAATTTTTGAACGAAAATTTAGATTTGAAATTGCAATGTCTTATCAGCAAGTCGTTGAGGAATTTTGAAAGTTTGAAAGAAGTTGCCGTTACATAAGAAACAACAGGTCTAATAGGTTTATTAGTTTTATGAAGTTTTATCAACGAATATAATTCGGGGGATTGTGGATTGGAGTTAATGAATTTATATTTTTCGTGGTCTGTAATTAATGATTTTGCTGTCGAAATTATGTTTTTAACCACTTTCTGAAATTTTGCGGTATGATCCTTAGTTGATGTTATATAGTTTCCGGCTGTTAAGAATTCTTCAGTTTTAGAAATATAATCGGTTTTACTAATCGCGATGACGGTGTTACCTTTATCTGCTTTAGTGAATACTAAATTGTTCTTGGTACTATTTTCACGAATTGTTTTTATTATATTATAATCGGAATTGCAATGAGGTGATAATTTCGAAAACTCTTCTTTGATGATTTTTCCTATTTGATGTTTGACTAAAATATTATCTTTGGAGTTTTGAGAATGATTTTGGAGTCTATGCCTAACTGTTCAAAATTAGTTTCATTATGTTTTGGATGTAAATTATGTTTGAGTCCTTTTTCTAATAGATCTTTTGTGGTTGTGTTAAATCGGTATCAGTTAAATTAGTGAATCTGTCAAAAGACTTATGGTCTGAAAATTTATCAGTTGAAGGTTTGGGTGGAGAAGTTTTGAATTTAAATGAATTCAACTTTTTCTGTTGTTGCTGAAACTTTTTATGAATTAAAATTTTGACATCATATCTGGATTCAGAGTCTAAAATATCAAACTCAACAGGGTGCAATCTAAACAATAGTTTGTATGGATTACCTTCAAATATTTGATAGGTAATCCATACAGAATTATTGATACCGATTTTACACAACCACAAAAAATCTATTCGAAAAAGGATTCAATTATAATTTACATTCAACACATAATAAAACTAATTTTGAATAGTTAGCAGAGACTCCGAAATCATTCTCAAAAACTCCAAAGATAATATTTTAGCCAAACATCAAACAGGAAAAATCATCAAAGAAGACTTTTCGAAATTATCACCTCATTGCAATTCCGATTAAAATATAATAAAACAATTCGTGAAAATAGTACCAAGAACGATTCAGTCTTCAATAAAGCAGATAAAGGTAACACCGTCATCGCGATTAGTAAAATCGATTATATTTCTAAAACTGAAGAATTCTTAACAGCCGGAAACTATATAACATCAACTAAGGATCCTTACGCGAAATTTCAGAAAGTGGTTAAAAACATAATGTCGACAGCAAAATCATTAATTACAGACCACGAAAAATATAAATTCATTAACTCCAATCCACAACTTCGTTGATAAAACTTCATAAAACTAATTCCCTATTAGATCTGTTGTTTCTTATGTAACGGCACCTTCCTTCAGACTTTCAAAATTCCTCAACGACTTGCTAATAAAGCATTGCAATTTTAAATCTTAATTTTCCGTCAAAATTCAAACGAACTAATTGCCAATATCAAAGATACCATTATACCACCTAATTCCAAACTCATTTCTTTCGATGTTAAGAATCTATTTCCCAACATTCCTCCGAAAGATACGTTTTACTTAGTTGAAGAATTATTAGAAAAGAATCATGTCAATACTATCATTAAATCAAATACTCTTTCATTATTACAAATTTGTTTAGATCAAAATTATTTTCATTTCAATAACAGATATTATACTTTTGATGACAACTTGATTATGGGCAATACGTTAAGTCCTTTTTAGCAGAAATATTCATGAATAATTTAGAGAAATTAATTCATAATCATCCACTCAGTAAATATTGTTTATACTGGTATCGCTATGTAGACGATATCATTATTTGCTTCACAGGAACAGATAGACAGTTAAAAATTTTCGAAAATCATATAAATTCATTACATCCAAAAATTGGATTCACAACCGAAATAGAAAACAATAATTCGATAAATTTCTCAGACGTAACAATTTCGAATGAAAATGGAAAACATGTTTTCGCAATTTACCATAAGCCGTCACATACAGATATTATAATACATAACTCGTCGTGTCATCCGTATCAACATAAAATGTCAGCATTCAATAGTTTTATTCATAGATTGATTAACATCCCGTTATCACCAGAAAATTTCAACAAAGAATTAAATTTATTAAACAAATAGCCAAAAGTAATGGTTACAATCCGAAACTAATTAATAATATTTTAAATAAAAACAAAGTAGAATCGCATTGAATGAAGTTTACCCTGTCAATAAATTGAAACAAAAATTCAACACCTTAACCTACGTTGGCATCACGAGTGAGAAACTGAAATCATTCTTAAGTAGCAATAATTTCAACATAGCTTTCCAAACTAATAATAATTTAGGCTAATTTATAAAAAATAATGAAAATCAAACCAGATAAAAACAATAAATCAGGTGTTTATAGATTGAATTGCAATGACTGATAATTTCTACATTGGTGGAACACATAGAAATTTTAATATTAGAATATCGGAACATAAACGCAGTTTTTCAAATAAAAATTAGATTCAAATTACGCGAATCATGTCTTAGAAAATAATAACTCTTTCGACCCTCAGTTTGAAATTTTGCATACAGATAATAAATATTGAAAGGTAGATCTTTGGGAAAATTTAGAAATCAATAAATACAAACACTCAGGTAGACTCATCAATGAACAAGTCGATTTAAGCCATTCACCTCTATTGAATCTCTTCGGGGAGCAATCTATTCCTTAATTTTATTGGATATACCTGCCATAAATAACCACTTAAGAAGAAGCAACCCAATAAGCTTTTAATTACTCAAGAACATTTATATTTATATACTCATTCTTATTTTCTGTACATTCATTCGTCTAAAGAAGCTACGGTGTAGTGAAACGCGTTACGAATAGCAATTATTAAGTAAGATTCCTTTAAACACAGTACTTGTTTTTTATTATTAAAAGACTTAGAACCTACAACTCGGTTCCTTCAAGGGCCTATGGCCTGACTAAAATTCACAAAATTTATTTTTTCTTTACGACCTATTATATCAAATATTGGATGTCCGATAATTGTCAAAATTTGTGAGCAATATAGTTAAATTCTGATTTGAGCTTGATGATTCAAGAATTATGGATACAATTCGTCACATATTATTTTATCTTTCAGAACAATTTCTTCGTAAATAATCACGTGATCCTATAGAGAATGAAAGCATCTTTTCAGATATGTATCATGGTGTAATTGTTACAGGACCCATTTTTATTTTACAAGAGGATAAATAGGAAAATTTGGGGACTGATTAATGAAAAATAATGCTGCCACTGAAGAGGAGAGCGAAACATGGAACAAAAACGTCCCCTTTAATCAAGAAATGATTAGTTTCAGAAAATTTAAACCAGCTAAGTCATTCAGGATTTCATTAGAACGCACTGTATATGGCTGATAGTGTAACATATAGAATAATTTATTCGATAAAATGAAGGGTAGCCAACAGTGAAAACACAATTTATCGCGTGAACTCGCGCCCTTGTATCTTTCAAGACTTAATAGAATATCCTGATCGTGAATACTGTCGCTTCTATTGCATAACATTTCAACTTATCTCCCGAATGACTAAATTGACGTTGGTGTGAAATGCCACCACTAATTCACCACGAGGGTAGCAAGACGACTGAAGGTGGAAACCACCCTACGTTTAGGTTCAGAAGCGACGTGTCTAATAACCCAAATGAACCACCTACGTTCAGTCAACTCGTTCTGATTTAATTCTGAGATAGCGTCTAGTGTGATATACGTAAATAGATGCCTCCGCTTTGTCAAGGAGAAATCATAAATGGATTATGTTTCCCCAGAACTATAAGGATTTTGAATGTGGGGTTTGTTCAGGCAAACTCACTGCAAATGTTATCTGAATTGTCGATTTGCTTTGACTTCCATTGTGTAGAACTTATATGACAACTGTCTTTGGATGAAAGTAACATACACGGAAAGTTTGATTTACTAAAATTCTAACTGACAGTTAACATAGAAGTATGACTACATGTTGACTGTAATGTACAGGGTGGCCAAAATTCGCTGGTTTTTCGGGGCATCTATGTGAAACAATGCTGGTACACAAAATTGCTCCCTCTTTCTCGGTCTTGATTTTCGAGAAAACCTGTTGGAAAGCAATTTCACTTATCATTTTTTGTTTTGAGTTATCCCGGAATTTTCGATTTTCTGGTATAACAGCAAATGTACATATCTCGGGAACTAATTGAGTTGCATAAAAAATATGTTCATATACTCGAGGATCTCTTTAATACAATTCGAAATAGTTTTCAACACGACGGTTTTGGACTTTTCGACTACAAAGCAAACGCGAAATTAGTAGTGTTGAGTAGAGTACACTTTTCCCTTCTCGAGAGTATATAATATTTATTCATCCAAATTTATTGTATCGCCTTCAATTCAGGCACATTTCGAAATAATTCATTCACGCCAACGAATAATCCAATCATCGAAACATTTTTCCAACGCTTTTTCGTAATCGGCTTCAGTTCCCGCCGAAAATTTTATTTTATGTCTTCTATCGATTCAAAACAGATACTTCGAAGTAGTTATTTGTGTTTTGCAAGAAGAAAAAGTCAGCCGGGGGATATCAGATAAAAACGAAGGTTCTTCGATGGTCATTGATGGGATTTTCGTCAGAAATTCATCCACAATGATAGCCTTGTGAGATGGTGCATTATCGTGGTGTAAAGTTTATGAGTTTAATTTCCACAAATCTGGCCTCTTTCGACAAATTTGCTCTCTCAAATGCCGCATAATGCTCCAATTATATCCGTGTACCGGATAGAAACTCCGTACGAATAGTCCTATCAGGGAAAGTGAATCTAACCCAGCCCCTTCTGTACATTTCAAAAGTTTTCTGACCCGGAAAGCTACTATCTGTAAGGTTCCTTTGCTCATGGAGGTGGCATCCTAAGTCTTTAGGTGTAAAATATAGACAGGGGCAAATGGGGCTCTGAAGCTGTAGTGAAAACAACCTATCTAGAGGAGAAAACCTCGACAACAAAGACTACAAACCCTGGACCTCCAGGTTGGGGGTTGCGTCAACAGGCTGCCAACCTGCTATTCATAAAAAGATTCATTATGCTAAAAATTTCGACAAATCGCCTCGTAATCAGGATGGATCAAATTTACGACAAACGCGAAGGAAATGGACTTTGAGATTGGGTACATTGAATATACAGGGGATCAGAAACAAAAAAAAAGAAGTGTTCGGGGAATTGAAATCAAGGCAAATGGACAAAGGCGTATTATTGGAAACAAGAATGAAATGAAGAGATTAGAGATTACATTCATTCTTATAGCGAAGTAAGAAAGGATCTGAGAGCAAAGAGAGGATTTTTTATAGCTATACACAAAAATTTTAAAAAAAGTATCAAAAGGTGGGACGAGATCGATGAGCAAATCATTATGTTGGAAATCAACAAAAATGGCCAAAATATAGTCATAGTTGTAGTGTTTGCTCCAAGTAATGACACTGATGCTGAAACAAAAGATTCTTTCTACATTCAACTAGACAATGTTTTATCCTAAGTCAGGGGAGATAAGGAGGTATTCTTGATGGGACTTTTCAATGGAAGAGTCAGAGTCGGAGAAAACGATTCAGTTTAAGGAAAATTTGAAGAAACAACAACAAATGATAATAGAATGCGTTCGAGATACCCGTGTCCAAGTTTGTCCCTAAAAGTAACGAATGGTTTTTTACAACACCAGGATGGGCATTAACTCACGTGAAGACAGCCAACAAAAGGACTACAGTTTATAATTGATTAAGTTATATAATGTCAAAATTCAATATAAAAAATAACGGACGTTAGGGTATACCGTGGTTCAGAGTGCGGGTCAGATCATTATCTGTTGATGGCAAACGTAATTGTAAATTTTAGAAAAAAACTCAAAAGACCTTGAGCGAGACAGTGACGTCAGAATGTCTGACACTATGGCATTCAACTTGGACAGCCTGAAAGATGAATCATGCCAATTTCTGTACAAATGCAGATTGGCAAACAAACTTCAATATGTTCGAAGAGAAGTTGGAACCAATGAAATTTATGAAAATCTGAAGCAATGTATACAAAAGGCGGCCATGGAAGCCATAGGAGAAAGGAAAAGACCTGAAAGGAAAAACTAGAATGGTGGTCAGAAAGTCTAGATGAAATGGTACAAAATAAGAAAGAGGCATATCATCAGGTGCTTAGAACACAGAGGGAAGAAGAATATGCATACTGGAATAGAAACGTCAAAAAGAAGTTATGAAAAGTAAATCCGAAAGATGGGAGAAGAGATCCGAGGAACTATAACAAAAAATTGGAGGTACGAGAGTATTAGAGGCCTGGAAAACTATAAAAATTTAAGAAAGGAAGGGAAGCAGTCGAATCACACTTCATTGATAACCTTAGACAAATGGAAAACTTACTACGCAAAACTGTTCAAAGAAGACAGAAAAGAATATGAAAGAATTAATTTTGATTTGAATGAAGCTAGTGAAAGATATGTGAAGTATCTAATAGTAGCAGAAATAAGAGGGATTTTAGCTGAAATCGATAATCACAGGTCTGCAACAAAAATGCTGTCTGGATATTTTCAACTGATTTCTATTTATTTAGGTGTGCTGAAAACAAAAACATACTCAAAAAATTCCAGAACGTGAGGTTATTTTACAAAACGCAAAATTTTATCACAAAAAACGGTTTTTTTGGGCTAAAAAGGGATTAACTTGTAGTATAAATGATAGGTATAATTTTATTCTGATAACTGTTTCAACATGTTTACAGGACATAACTATCATTAATTTCTAAATAAGGAACACCCTGTTTGACCTACATTTACAAGTATAAACATGTTGTAACCTGAACGTGCGCGCTCCGATAGTGTAGAAGTGGCGCGGGACAATTACGTGTTAACTCATCATTGTTTTATAGATCTTAGTTCAATACAGTGCAATGCCATCTGTGCGGAAGTGTGTGAACTCTTCGGATAGTTTCTGTTACATTTGTGGAGAATATATGACATTAAAGCAACAAGTTAATATTACGGACTTTGTAAAAAAAGTATACTTCGCGTATTTTGGCTTCAAACTTGGAAAGAGTATGGGCACCCCATAAAGTCTGCAAACGATGTGTTGAAGATCTTCGAAATCGGTTTAAGGGCAAGAAAAATACTTATCGATTTGCGATTGATATGGTATGGCGCGAGCAAAAGAACCATAGTGATGATTGTTACTTTTGTTCGTGTAATGTGATAGGGTATAATTCAAAACGGAAGCAGTCAATTTCATACCCCAATCTGCAATCAGCTATTCGTCCCATCCCTCATGGAACCGAAATACCAGTGTCCAAGGTCCCTGCTACCTTGGAAGAGGTTCCAAGTTCTGACGAAGATGGTGCTGTACCTACACCTACAACTTCTGAATTTGAAGATGACAGAAGTCCAAAATTGTTTTCCCAAGGCGAGCTTAATGATTTGGTAAGAGACTTGAATCTTCCCAAAAACGCTGCTGAGTTGCTTGGATCAAGGCTCAAAAGCAGGAACTCACTTTTGCCGGGAGTGTCTTCCTCCTGGCTTAGATATCGTGAAAAGCAGTTTACTTTTTACTTTGCCCAAGAGGACGAGTTGGTTTATTACACCAATATTCAAGATTAAATGAATACATTTAAGATCTCATACGACCCAGAAAGGTGGCGTATTTTTGTAGATTCTTCAAAAAGAAGTCTTGAAGCAGTTCTGCTTCACAATGGCGGTTTCTATACTTCCATTCCTGTCGGCCATTCCGTACACCTCAAAAAAACCTACAAGGAACTTGGAATTGATTCTTTGTAAATTAAAATATAAAGACCACGGTTGGCAAGTGTGCGGTGATTTCAAAATCTTGGGCATGGTGCTCGGACAGCAATCTGGGATTACCAAATTCCCTTGCTTTTTGTGTCTATGGGGTAGTAGAGACCGAACAAATCACTGGATTAAAAAGTGTTGGCCTGCGAGGGAGCTTAAAGTTGGCGAAAAGAATGTCCTGCATGAAACTTTGGTGCCTCCTCATAAAGTTCTTTCACCACCGCTTCACGTAAAGCTGGGATTGATGAAGCAATTTGTAAAGTCACTTCCAAGAGATGGAAATTGCTTCAAATACTTAATATCAAAGTTTCCTGGCCCCTCGGAGGCAAAGTTGAAGGAAGGTGTTTTCGTTGGACCAGATATTAGACGGCTTATGGTTAATCCACAATTCGTCACAACCATGACGGATCCTCAGAGAGAAGGGTGGATTGCCTTTAAGGAAGTTATAACACAATTTTTAGGCAATAACAAAGACCCTAACTACAAACAAATCGTCAAAAAAATGTTAAAAGCATTTCAAGCTTTAGGTTGCTTAATGAGTTTAAAAGTACATTTTCTTCCCTCCCACCTCGACTATTTTCCAGAAAATTCAAGAGACGTGAGTGAAGAGCAAGGTGAACAATTTCACCAAGATAGTAAGGAGATGGAAAAAAGATACCAGAGAAAATGGAGCGTCTCAATGATGGCAGACTACTGTTGGATGCTTAAAAGAGACCTTCCAGATGCTTCCCACAAACAAATATGTACCAAAACGAGTCTCACTGGGAAAAAGAAATGTGTTTAGTGCTAATAAGTTTTGATACGCAATCATAGATTACTTTATTCAAAAAAAAATATGTTTTATTTTAAGATAATAACTTGTTTAGCATAGACACCTACATTGTCAGAAAACGTGGCGCGCTAGGACGAAATGAAAGTCATTTTCGAATTCAGGCCTCCCAACATATGAATTACACAAAAAAACCAAAACAGCTCCCAACTTTTTTTTTTGCAGACTTGTGTAACAGAAGTGCGACGGGGCCTGGAAACATTCCGGTCGAACCAGTTAAGAATGGTCCTGACATACTACTTGAGATCCTTGCAATTATTTTCAACAAATGTTTGATACATGGAGATGATATTCCACAAGAATGGAATTTGGCCCATATTACTCCGATATTTAAAAAGGGAGATAAAAAGCTTGTGAAAATTATCGAGTGCAACTAGTTCAGTTGGGACTCGTTGACCTAGAAAAATCATACGACACGGTATCCTGGAATGAATTTTTTAAAACATTGACGATGATCAGCATGAATAGGGTGTATGTTCGCTCTGTCTGGAATGTGTACTGTAATTCGGAAAGCGTCATCAAAATAAGAAATATGATCTTCACAACATTCCCGATTATGAAGGGTCTTAGGCAGGGTTGTTGTTTATCCCCAAAAATATTTAAGATCTACGTTGAAGAAGCCTTACATTCATAAAGAAGGCATGTCTCTGAAATGGGAATAAAAATCGGTACCTCTTGCCTGACAACTCTTTTTATGCAGATGATCAGGGACTTTATGTAAAGAAAACTAAAGGATGAATATAAACACTGGGGACTAACCATGAATCTAAGGAAAACAGAGTATTTAGTTATCGGTGGAACGATGAATGATCCTGAATTGGAAATAAACAAAGAAATTAAAGAATGTGAACAATATAAATATTTGGGAAGTATTCTAGCGCAAGAAGGAACATCCAATAAACACATTCAGAACAAAGCGCAGCAAGGCAGACCCAGCGTTTGCATCCTGAACTAGAAATGATGAAGGCGCAAGAAACACCGAGTCTACAGTAGCACAAATAGAATTGAAGCCGTACAGTTAATATGGTACGGGCACGTCAAGAGAATGGGGAATGAGAGATAGCCCAAAAGAGCCTTGGAATATGTACCAAACAGTAGAAGAAAACAAGGAAGACCAGCAACAACATGGTTACAAGAGAAACAGAAAACTATGGAAGACCGGTAGGAATGACTGCTATATATATACATATATACATATACATATATGGCTGAATATTTTTCATTTATAATGAAGAACCCTCAGCTAATCCTTTATTTTTCACACAAGGAATTACTTATTTAAAACCGAAAAGTGCTAATACATGATATTGTTGTTGCTTCAGATTATAATCTAACACCTCTTAACTTGACAATGAAAAAGGTAGATTTTGATATATTTGATGATAATTCTAAAAGAGAAAGTTGGATGCAGAAGGAATTACACGGAAAGCACCCTAAAGAATTGAAAAATGATTATATTGATGAAATCGCATCGAATAAATGGTTAGTTTCTAGAGAATTGTTTGCTGAAACAGAAGGCTTGGCAATTGCGATCCAGGATCAGATTGTTTTCACGAGGAATTATAGAAAACACATCATCAAACAAAATATGGATGATTCTTACCGTAGATGTTTCTGTTCTTCAGAAACAGTTTTTCATATATTATCATCTTGCTCAGTCCTTGCTTCAACAGATTATTTAGAAAACATAATGCCGTCGCTAATATTATTCATTTTAATCTAGGAATTAAACATGACCTAATTCCCAAAAGAAAAAAATTTTACAAATATGAACCTGAGATTATTTGTGAAAACGACAAATATAAACTTTATTTTGATATAACAATTCTTTGCAACAGAGCTGTAAAACACAATAGACCAGATATCATTCTTACTGATAAAAAGAATCAAACAACATATATAATTGATATTGCTATACTCGACACACATAATATACAAAATAAATACAATGAAAAAATTTCTAAATATATGATGCTTGGCGACGAGATTTAAAAATGTGGAGAATGAAAAAATTTTTATTCTCCGATTATTATTTCCACAACAGGTGTTATTCCTAGGAATCTTCACAAAAGTATTAAGATTTTGGGCCTGAAGAAAATTTGTTTGAACAGTTACAAAAGATAACAGTCATCAAATCTTGTAATATTCTTCGTAGATTTCTTTCCGAAAAAATAATGAGGTAGAGTCATAGGTTTTCTCTTTAGTTTATACTGCTCAGAATCTCATTTCATATTTTATTTATTTGTTTATATAAATGTAATATAATTAACTGACAATTTTGTCATATTTATATTCAGAGCAGTATTCTATTTGATCGTTCACCACTTCACCCAAAGGAAACTATTAATGAGTAACATTCAGCGTTACTTGACTAAGGTCCGTACACTGGATTTTTCCGGGAGAAATCCTCTGACACTACTCGTTGGTACATTGATATCATTGTCTGATGATGCTATAGTATGTATATATTCTGGTAGATTGATATATTCTCATAATATTTAACGTTTTCCTAATATATAATTATTCCAGGATATGTTTTAATTATAATCATTGCCTGGCAATGGTATTAATTACCGGGTGGTGGATTTTTATTTTTCATGAAATCAGTTTTATTGCATGAACAGATACCCCCCGTATATATATATATATATATATATATATATATATATATATATATATATATATATATATATATATATATATATATATATATATATATATATAACATAGCAATAATAAAAAAACAGTCAGGTTTTTCGGTTTGAATCATCTGAAAGGCGCTATTCTACAGCTTGTTGACTGGTTCGCACGTAAAACTCATAAAACCATGTCTCATCACCAGTTACAATGTGTTGTATGAATATGGGTTTGAAATTTACTTGTTCTAACGCTCTAATTTTTGAAGAAAATTTAGCTCTGTTCTAATTAGTCAAGCGGCAGCAACATTTTTCTAAAATAATACGAATTGATTCGTGAGAAAGTTCATTGCCTATCGCTCTCAAACATAAACGATGATTTATAATCACCATTTTCCTATTACTATTTACATTCGATGTAAACTTCATTTGAAGATGTTGAAGGTCGGCCAAAGCCAGGCAAATACTCCACCACATCTCGGTCACATATGCAAGTCTTTTTGATATAGTGGATTCACCGTAAGCCTTCTGTAACATTTTCAAGGTAAATGACAGATCGAGTGCAAACTCTGGTTCAGTGTAGAAAACAGTTGTGCCACAGAAACAAGGAAATTTTTGACAATCGTTTTAAGCAGATCCTTTTAATAATCGATTTCAGGTACCTTTTTGACAGAATGTCTAAGAATAATATTATTATGGCGTATTTTTCAAGAACTGAAAAATCATTTGCAACCAAATCTCGTTATGAGATGGGAATCTGGCCGTTAGCAAAATAATTCTCTATGTTAATATCAATATAATTAATCTGTGAACATGGAAAAATCACAACAGTAGAAGTTTGAATACTGAATAAAGTGCATTTGCGTTTGGTGAAAACACACAGAACGCTTCATCATTATCGAAATAATCGATTAACCCCCCACCCTCCTCAGCATTTTTGTATTGTTAGAAAGAGTTTGTGATATTTTGGAAGGTTTTTCGAAATCTAATATAGAAACGAAGAGTGGTATGATATGATTTCTTGTTTCTTCGAAAGCGGGAACATTATTTAAGCTGCTGGTTATCTTAGCGAACGTATTCTCAAAAGGTTGGAAGATAGCTTGCGTACCTACGGATCTTTAAAAGAGTAGAGGAATCGAAGAATATGCTAAAGAAAATAAATGGGAATCTTAAAACATCGACAAGAGAAGTAGCCGATTTATAATATATGTTTAAACTTTATGGGATAAAATTGATTCATCTTTTTCCTTACTGGCGATGTGGTGCGAAGAAATACCTTCTGAGAATGGTTACACAGTTACCTAAAATCATTAAAAAGGCGCATATTGACTACGAGGGACTTAACGCAGTCCTGGCACAAGAATCATGGCGACAGATTCTGAACATGCATGATCCCTAAAAGGCATGTGATATATTTAGTGTCCTTCTGAAAATACACATAAAACTTCCTCATTCACTCGACAATATAAAGAAAAAGCTGAAAAAAATAAAACTTTGGATAACAAGCGGACTTGTGTCATCTATAAATTATCATCAAATTAAATTGAATTTGAAAAATAATAAAAATGTGGAAAATAAGATTGAGTTTAACAAATATAGGAACATTCTAAACAGAATTTTAAGAAGAGCTAAGAATTCATATTATAGTGTGTAGCAATTTAAAAACCTTGCTCATTGTCATTGTTGAAATATTCCTTAAACATAATTCGAATAATTGTTCGAATAAAATCAGACATCCATCCCCATCTTACGGACAGGTGATAAAAAGATAATTTGTACGAATAAAATTGAAATATGAATCATTATCGATGTTGACCCTCGAGATATTATCTGCAGACTTTACCGGCAGATGCTGTTCAGTTCTCAAAGACCGAGACAAACAATCGATCGTGATTCGATTTTCATCTTGGCAATGGCCGTGCCCCATGTTAGAGGATTTAAATGGTGAGCCTTTGGTTGAATATGAAAAAGAAAAGTTTTCAATATATTCTTTGAATTATCATCACGATTCTTTCATGTAAATTGCTGACAATGGTCTTTTCGTTTATTGGGCCTATGGGTAGGATCATACAACCTTTCCTTACGTACCTTATCACTCGTACAACCTTTCGTATAGACATATTGGTTTGTCTAATCGATTTTTCTGCAACAACTAGAAAACATCAAAGCATTTCTGCTAGTTGAGAAAATAAGGCCAGTATAACTAACTATTTGAGTCGAGCATTCCCTTGCAACCTATATTACGAATATCAACATCAGATCAAAATTACCCTCGAAATTACTTACATCGTAATTTACTTTTCTTACTCTCCACGAACATCACAATATTTTATTGAGCAGTGAATTTTGTAAAGTTCTAGATAGTAAGTACTAACCCTTCTTTAAAATATAATTATATTGAAAATATATTTCGTATTTCATTGCCTCAGAAAAACTTACTTAAAGTGAAATCTTTCAGTGAAATTTGTGTTTCTTAGTTTGAACAAGTTCAATCATCTTTTACAAAACTAAGTAGTGCCCAACTAATATTTTTTTTGAATCTTATTTTAGCAGTTATCTCTAGCCCACGCCTGCTTTAAGCTGTCTGATCAAAAGCTGCCGTATTTGCAGTTGCCATTATTTCATAAACTAAACTACGTGACAAGTGATAGAATTAGAAGCGCGGGAACAGATACAAAAAAAAATATGGAACGCTATAAATTAAATAAATAATAAAACTAAAACGAAATATCATTTGCCGAATGAAATAGTTAGTAAAGAGGGACGTGTTGTTACAGATGTGGTAGAATAATTTCAACAAGTTCTTATTGTAAGCAGGAATATGGCACAATAAATTAAAAATTTCGGAAATGTAGATCTTCCAAAGCCTCCAAGAATCGTTAATTCTCTGTATCTTGACCCTGTTCCCTCAAAAATAACAGATCCCCTTGTCCAGACAACATTAGCTTGGAAACCATTAAAAAAATCCATCTGAATATCGTGAGGCCTTTAGCCCATATCATAAATTGTGTGTACGAAACTGGTAAAGTACCAACGGAGTGGAAAGCATCACACATAACATGCGTTCATAAAGATAATGACAAAAAAACTGATGACAAACTATCGACCGATTTCTATTATAAATAAAGATCATAAAAAATCGTTTGTTCGGTTCTTCTGACAAAATCTGGTTTACTGAGCACGAAACAGTACGGCTTCAAGGAGCGAAACCACTAAAAACGCTGCGGAGCAATTAATTCATAGTGAGCCGGCTCGGTGGCGTATGGAATATGATGCTCGTCTCCTACGCAGAGTAACCTGGGTTCAATCCCCACAAAGTCGGTGCGATTTTTCAGATTCTGGGAATCGCTTGAGTCTCCATCTTTCGGAGGAGATGTAAAGCTGTCGGTCCTGTCCAACAGAGATGTGTTGGACATTAAAGATCCCCTCCCTCGACACGAGAGGGGTTCGGCAAAATTCCCGGGTTAGTGAGGAGACAGAATTCCTCGGCGTGTCATTAGCCGAAATGCAGAAACAGAGCACGTTAAAGTAAAAACAGACAATTCATGGTATCATATTTGCTTTGAATAACAGACAAAAATTGTTGTCTGTGTTTTTAGACTTTTCCAAAGCCTTTTACACGGTAGACCCTAGAATCCTTCTGGACCGTCTTCAATAATATAAATTAACTTCCAAATTTGAACATAGAAAATGATGATATAATTTCCTATGCAGATGATACGGCTGTGATCTTCACTGGTAATGACTGGAAAGAAGTTTACAGATCAGCAGAAAGTGGCATTAAAACCGTGTATGCTTGGTTATGTGAGAGCAAATTGGTATTGAATACAGATAAAACAAAATGCTACTTTTCTTTGAGTCAGCCTAAGGTGAATGCTCTTACCGTTCATTTGCCTATTTGTGGTGGTAGTCAATGAATTTGTGAAGTCACTCTTGTTGGGTCAGTAAAATACCTGGGTCTTTTTAAAGATTAGCATTTGAGTTGGGATTCACATGTTGCTAATTTGGTGAAGAGATCGAGAGGACTTTTCTACATTTTTTATAATTTAAGATCCTCTTTGGAGGTGGGGCACGTCCTGATGGTTTATGATTCTATTGTAGAATCAATATTACGATACGGTATTACTCTATGGGTTAGTATGTTCAGTTCAACTTTGAGGGACCTGGAAGTCATCCAGAACACGATCCTAAAAATAGCGCTTCAGAAATCATGGTTGCACAGTACTGTGTCTCTATATAAAAAATCATTGCGTCTCAATATTCGACAGATGTTCATTTCCCACTGAGAATAATAAATAGTAATAGAATGATGGTTCAACATGCGTACCTAATGAGATATAGATTGAATGAGTCAATAGTTGTCCCTCTTTTTCACGAGACTTATCTTCAACTTTTCCTATTATGGACCAACATTTTAAGAAATTATTCCTCTAGAACTGAAAAATATCAACACTAAAACTAAAACTTCAAGAGTTCATAGTAGCAAAATATAATAAGTTTCTATCAATACTTGCATAGTATCATTCAACTCTGACCTGTAAATCTCTTATTCTTTGGATTTTTTATTCTTACCTTCCTTTCTTCTGGCCTCCTAAATAAGTTCACATTCGATTGCTTCATTGAAAGTATCAAAATTTTTCGCATTTCCGTCCCTGGGTAGTAAATGGGTGAGGAGGGTGATTAGTTAGGGATTAATTTTTGCTGTACTATGATGACTATTGTCTCTTTTCTATGCTGTTGAATCTGTTATTCATTTTAATACTGATATAGACAGGCATACAGGTTAAATATGTTAGCCTAGGTTTTTCGCTCTATATCATAATGTATTCTTCTATTATGTACTTTATAATGTGTGATCAACGAATTGAATTGAATTGATTCAAAGAGAAATGCCTCAAAAATACAGTTTCTACAAGAAACGTTATTTAGAGTATGAACAGTGATGGACTCTTCAATAGAAAAAATTGACATCATGAGAATCATTATTTTTGCAGGAGAGAAATCGCTTGGTTGCTTTGGTTTCAGTCGTTCGACTACAGATCATAGGACCATATATTTTTGAGGAATTCTTGAGCGCTTACACGTATTTGAATATTTTGACCGAATTTGTTGAGCCATATTTGGAATATGTTTCACTCGGAAACTTCCAAACCCAGTGGTTCAACAGAATAGCGCACCTGCACATAATACAGGCGCTTTCATCCAAAAATTGAACGACATTCTTGGATATCACTGAATATGCACAAAGGTTCCCGTTTTATGGCCCGCAAGATCTTCTGACCTTAGCCTATTAGACTTTTTTATATGGCGTTTAGTCAAGAACAAAATTTAACCTCAAGCGGTTGGAAAGTAGGGAGTATTTGGTTAACCGGTTCCAGAATGCTATTGACCAAATGGCAAATTCGTGCTATTCAACTTCTCAATACTGTAAATTTGGCCAGAAGAAGATGCAGATTATGTTCAACAAATTTGTGGGGAGAATCGAGCATCTTCTCAGAAACTGGCATTCCTTCTTCTGCTACCGACATTTTTGATTATTTGACAATAATTTAAAATAGGAAAGCCATATATATTTGAAAGGATGAATTTTTGACACTATAAGATATCTATTGGTTTACATTTGGAATGAGAAAGTTGTACTTTTGTTATATCTCGGAAGTTTCTAAACTGAAAATTCATCTCGAAATAGTGATTGTAGTTTTCGGCATTTGGAAATATTTTTGAAAAAGAAATTTTAAGAATGCGTCATATTTCAGTTTTTCCCAATAAATAGTCAATGTTTTCGAAACTGGTTTTCACTATTCCGTGCTCCTCGCAAGAATCATAAACACATCTCTTTTGATATAAAGGTCACCAGCAGCTCAACCGTTTCCTACACTTTCAATGGAATGAGAAATTATATTATTTGTACGATATTTTTCATCGTTTTGATACTACCTTTCCTGATATAACAAAATCTTGCTCACCAAACGGAAACTATCTGCGTAACTTTCATCCTTACCTAATCAGCATCGATTGGACTTCTCATTTTTTGAAAATAACGCCATGACAATATTATTATCATATTATATATTCTTGAAATGGACAATGATACTCAACGCTATTAATGTCAAGTATGGTTTGTGCCCGGAGCAGATGTTTCCTCCGACCACAATCCACTCATCGCTAATGTCTCACTAAGACTCAAAAATATAAAGAAACAAAGAAAAATGCCCAAACTAGACACGCAAATACTTAAAAAACCTGAAATAATGGGAAGTCTCCAGAAGCAGTTGAACGAAACTCTTGATACAATAAATATGAACAGCAATGATATTGAGGAATATTCAAAATCACTTAAGCAATACCTGCTTGATCCATGCAAGGAGATATTGACAAACCACACAAAGAAGAGAGAAAATTGGAAGAAAGGAGACATTTCAAAAATATGAACCGTCACAAATACAAGGGGATAAACTACGAGATCAGAAGAAAGATAATGGAGGCCAAGGAAATCTACTTTGAAGAGAAATGATCAAATATTTGCAAAGTAGTTACGATTCTTTTAATCTACACAAGAAAGTAAAAGAGTTGGCAGGGTTGAAACGACAAATTCCTTCGAGTATGATCCTTGAAAACACGGAAACACTATAACACGACTAGAGGACCAAACTGAAAGATGGAGAGAGCATATTAAGAAAGTATTTACTGAGGAACGCGAAGAATCAGAACAGATAGAAATCCCGCCAAAAGAAATGGGTCCGAATATCACACAAGAAGAAATATCATACGCTCTGTAAACAATGAAGAATGGAAAAAGCCCTGGACCTGACGAACTCCTCATAGAAATACTGAAAATAATAGAAGCAAAACACATGGATATATTGGTGAAACTCTTCAACGGAATATACAAGTCAGGTGTCATACCCACCGACTGGCTTACCTCAATCTTTGTATGTCTTCCCAAGAAGACAAATGCCAGAGAATGTGCTGATCACCGCACAATTAGTTTGATGACGCATACGTTGAAGTTGCTCCAGGAAGTCATCCAGAATCGCGTATATCATAAACTAGACATGGATATTGATGAAACCCAATTTGGATTTCGCTTAGGAATATGTAAAGTTCTCTTTTCGCTCAAAGTGTTGATCCAGACGTGCATGGGTGTCAACCAGGATTTGTATATATGTTTCATAGATTATAAAATAGCGTTCTACAAAGTCCTACACAAACAACTTACGGCTGTCCTTAAAGCAAAAAATTATTTAATGACTTTAATGATCTCAGAATAATTGCAAACCTTTATTATAGACAACGAGCAGAAGTACGCGTCAGCGATCATCTTTCGGAAGAAATTCAAATCAGTGGAAGAGTGAGGCAAAGTTGTGTATTATCACTACTCCTTTTCAATGGATATTCAAAAGAAATACTGAAGAAAGTTCCTGATGGAAAAACAGCCGGAATAAAGGTAAACGGAATATCGATCCACAATATCAGAAATACGGACAACACTGTCATAATAGCAGGGAATCTAGAAGATCTTCAAAGACTTCAAAGACAAAGATGATCAAGATAGTCGAGCAGGCGAGGAGTATGGTCTATCAATGAACATCAAAAAAACCAAATTCACGAAAACTCCACGAAACGAAGAGTCTTACCATTAATGGCACCAGTGTCAAACAAGTGGAAAAATATACATACTTGGGCTGAAGCGACTATTCCCAGGAAATAAAAGTTAGAATAGAAAAGGCAAGGGCACATTTCAACAAAATGAAAAGAGATTTGAAGTTGAAACTGAGAGTTAGATTGGCGAGATGTTACGTATTCTCGACTATGTTGTACGGAATGGAAAGCTGGACACTGAATGCGACTACCACAAAAAGATTTGAACCTTTTGAATACTGGGTGTACCGGCGAATTCTAAGAATATCATGAATAGAACACTTTACCAACACCAAAGTTTTGGAAAGACTGGACAAAAAAATGGATATCATTCCTACAATTAAAATTAAAAACCACAATATCTAGGTCACATAACTCACGGAGAAAGGTACACCATGCTCCTGTCGATAATTCAAGGAAATATTCAAGGAAAGAGAAGCGTTGGAAGAAGGAAGATATCATGGCTGCGAAACCTGAGATAATGCTATGGATGCACGTCTAGTGAACTCTTCAGAGCAGCCGCCTAGCTATGATGATTGCCTACCTCCGACGCGGAGAAGGCACTTGAAGAAGATGGTTTGTATTGAAAAAAAAGGCACAAGTTTATCCTATAACTCGAATAGCGTTCATTAAAAAAATTTCAAATTCATCCCTGGATTTTAGTCATAAAAGTTAAGTCATTTATCCAGATGCGATCAAAATAAAAAACCAACTACACGCTGCTCACACCATATCAAGAGTGAAAGGCGATCAATTATCAAAAGAGTTGTACTGAAGATTGAAGGACAGATATAAGTCTCATCTGAAAAAATCGTTACGGAAAAGAGACTTGCAAATGTTGAATAGTGAGGACAACAAGAGCAAGGCAATTTGGAGTGTGATTAACGAAAAATTGGCAAGATTCACTCAAAAGCACCTTGACAGCCGAGGATCTTAATTCCTCTTTCATTGATACTGTCCGAAGCTTGAACATCAAAGCATCCAAAGAACGCTCGGTATTTCCTAAAATATTCCCCGCAACAAAATTCAAAAGAGTACGAAACTATGGCGCTTTTTGACACTTTCAAAAGTTTTAAATCTTCAAATTCGAAGGATTTTTACGGCCTCTCGGTTAAATTGTTGAAGCACATTATTCACGCAATCGCGGAGTCTCTCAGTGCGGTGATAAATGCGTGCTTTACCGAGGGCGTTTTCCCCAAACACGACTGAAACTGGCGAAAGTAATTTCGATCTTTAAAAGAGAAGACGCCAATATATCCAACAACTAAAGACCAATCTCTTTACTACCTACATTCTCAAAAATTTTTGAATATCTATTAAAGACTCGACTTGTCGACTTCTTGGAGAAGCAGAATGTACTGACATCTTCGCAGCACGGGTTTCGTCAGGGAAATCGACCATAACGGCCATGATGGACATAATAGAGGATATTTTAGATTCTTTCGAAGACAAGAGTAAAGCAGCCTTGTCGTGTCTTGACATGAGCAAGGCTTTCGATTGTGCAAACTACGAAATATTATTGCACAAATTAGATTTCTGTGGAGTCAGGGGCAGAGCCTTCAATATGATGAAATCTTATCTTTCCAACCTCAGCCAGATTGTTGTTTGGAACAACTGCCAAACTTGTGAGCAGAAGATTGACATAGGGATGCCTCAGGGCTCAATTCTCGGCCAGTTGTTGTTTTGCGTGTATATAAACGACATGGCGTATCATTTAGGACAAGACAATGTGTGTATCTACGCCGATGATACAACTATAATTAGTCACGAAAAGGAAAGAAGCGATCTGCTGCGCATTGATGGAGATAGGCTCAACTAAGCCGCAGCGTGGTTGGAAGCTAATGGCCTCAAACAAAACACCAATATGACCCAAGAACTTATATTCACTCTAAGAAAACCTGCTGACACAGGGACAGTCAGTGTGTTGGGCTTTCAGCTTGTACTATGTAAAAAATTGTCATCTGCAATTTACTCTATTAGAAGAATAACTTATATTGTAAATAAAGAGGCTGCTCGGTGGCGACGTATGGTGTTCTGTTGTGTGGAGCTTCTCTTATAGCTTTCGACTTTTCTGCAACAGAAAACAGCCATTAGAGCAATTGTGGTGGCTACTGTTACAACAATCTGCAGGGAGTTACTTAAAGATCTGAAAATACTTACCATTCCGGCCTGATATATACTTGCCTGTTTGTGCAATATCCATAAAACTAAGGATGAAATCCTAACGCACTCTCATATTCACCAGTATCAAACAAGAGAGCGCCAAAACCTAGCTCAACCAATAGTCCGACTGTCAAAAAAGCAGGACTCTTACGATCGGTTAGGGAGAACAATGTACAATCAACTGCCGCAAAAATTCAAACATCTGAGCATTCAATCATTCGAAACTAAAGTAAAGTCGCTGTTAATAGAAAAAAACGTTTACTCGATAGAAGAATTTTTTGAGTCCATGATTCAATAGTTCCATTGTTTGTTACCCATGTATATTTTTTGTTTCTCATTTTTTTCATTGTTTATGTTCTACAAGCTTTTATTTTTATTTTTATGGTTTTTATATGTGACTTGCTTTGTAAACTTTTTACATCACAATAATTGGTAGTAGTTATTTGCCCAAATCCCGGAAAATCGAATTTCAGTAGAAGACAGCAGTATTGCATTTTAAGTTATTGCTCGAGAAATCCAGAAACTGACTGAGTTGTCGTACTGTCCTCTTATAGCACAACTTTATCAAAGCTAAGAAATTATAGGAAGTAAAAATTCTGAATATTCGAAACACTGTCCATTGAATGTTCTGGACGGCATGATGCACAAACATAACCGATCCCAACTCAAAACTGTCCGTCATATGTCGTTTCAGAAAAAAGGGTGGAATAAGCTCAATATAAAACGTCATTCCGACGGCGTGTGACAACCGTTGGAAAAATATAGGTCGCAAAAAAGTCATTGAAATGAAAAGGCGTAAAATAATAGAATTCGTTATATTTTTCGATAAATTCGGTTGGCTATGCCTTCTGAAAGATGAATAAATAACAGCGGGAGAACCATTCATCACATGCAGAAAATCATGGCTGTTTAAACAAGGTAGTGACACGTGTAAAATATGCAGGATCACACATATTTTGTGTGAGTTACTGGTTCAATATGCTGCGTGATGTTTTAGATTAACCTTTATGCTTATCTCAGTTTTTCTTTTGCTTTTAGGCTCTGTCATTACGATGATTGAGGGACATTACTTGGGCATCAATTTTATAGATTGTCTGCTTACGTTCCTGCCAAAAAGAGAAAATCCTTGACTTCTACAAGTCTCTGGAATGGAGTCGTTTCTTCGAAATCCTTGAGCCATAGGAGTTTTCTGACCTGCAGATATTTTCATGGGACAGGTACGAAGTTGATTATTATTTCTCTACATTAAAGTTAACTGAATATTCGAGTCGATGGTATGTCGTCCAACCCTGTGGATATAAGTACAACATTTTTAATTACATATGTTTTTAATGTCCGTTATCTTGCTGGGAAGATACTACTCCACAAGTAGATGTATCATTGGCTATTTTAAGCTAACTTTTTTTTTTGATAACTAAACAAACTTTGAATTATAATGAGATCGTATTTGGTATCGTCTTCCTATCATTCTCTATCATTTCCGAAATATAACAAACAGGTGCCAACTATATACATTCCTTCAGCGAAGTAATCGAGTTAATTTAAATTAAAAACATCGTTCGGAATGAGATGGAGCCGTGAAGCACCCCACAATATACATCACAGAATTTGCCACATACCGTTCACACAACAACACACGAATTGTACGCGATCTGAAGAATAATCCTCAAACCAATTCAACATAATCACCTGGATTCCTATTTCCTCAAGAACAGACTACAGTAGATTGTGATTGACCGTATCAAACGCTTTCTTCAGATAAATTAAGATGAGGACACCCATTTCACCACTGTCTATGTTTTCATCTATTATAGTCACCAGATCCGTGATAGCCACAGTTGTACTGCTGCATTTACAAAATGCATATTAACCATCAAACAGTAAACCATTGATACTTTCAATTTCATCAGACGATTGTTTGCACATGTTTCAACCACCTTTGGTATAAAGGAGAGGAAAGAAAGCGGTCTGTAGTTCCCTAGCAACAAGCAGTCACCTTTTTTAATGAGATGTAGAGAATCATAACCCTTACCTCGTCCCTCTGGCTTTACATCTATATTGCCTCTTCTTGTTCTTCTCGCCTATCTTCTTCTTCTTTCCCTTTCCCCTCATTATGTGCCAACTTGTCCTCTGCCATCCCTCTGTTATTTCAATCATCTTAAAGTTCAACATTCTACAGCTATTCGTTCAACCCACCTCCGTTTCTGAGCGTCCTGTCTCTATCTGAACCCTCTCTGGTACCCTGAACGATATGCTTTACTTTACCCACCACTTGTCTATTCAGAATGTTGGCCTTCATCTTGATAACGAGCTGTTAGCCTTTTCCTATCTTGATACAATATACAGATACCTGAAGGACGCCATGTCCAAGTCAGGACTAGCACCAGCCAATAGTTCAGCTACTTGTGATTGCAACAACATTGGTCGCAACACACTCTCACTGAAGTGAGGCTATCACTTGATACAACTGGTCCATTGAAATGCCACAGCGAAAGTAGGACGTCTACAGCCTAGACAGCTCGTAGTCTTCCTAATCATATTCGATTTTGCGAGATAACGCCCTGACTCAGGCTGGCAGATGGCCATCTCTATGCGTTTCCTCCTGTATTATCTTTCAGGTTAAAGTGCTTCCGTTCGGAGATCTAAAGCTAGTCTTCCAGCAGCACTTATTTGCCATACCATTAATAATAATAATAATAATATTTGCACCGCAGATCTCAGTGAATTCAAACAACATTCTGTACGCCAGATATGACACACTCTCAGTGAAATCCAATAGACAAGAAATTTGCATGGACGACATCACCTCAATGACGGAACATTACAAACAGATAAGAAGGATTCCTTATGGCCATTCGAAAAGTGTCCGGCTGCGAACAACTAGCCAATACGGACTATCTTCACAGACATAATCAAGTGTGCAACATTATCCATCAGAAACTTGCACACAAGTACGGACTTCTGAATACCTTCCAGCCATATTACAAGTATCAACCGGCGCCCGTATTGGAAAATGACTCTATCAGATTATACTACGATAGGCCTGTTATCACTGACATTGGTGACGAAGAATAGGCCGGACAAAGTGGTGTGTGATAAGAGAGACAGAACAGCAATACTGGTGGATGTCGAAATACCGAATAATAACAACGTGCTGAACAAGTTCCAGGAGAAAAATTCCAAATACACAGACCTTGCTATTGAGATCAAGCAGATGTGGCACCTCAAGAATATAGATATTGGTCCTGTCATCGTATCCTCGACTGGGTTAATACCCAAAACTTTCCATGATAGCCTCAAGAAATTAGAATTGCATAAGAATACCCATATAGAAATGCAAAAAGCTGTAATTCTCAATACATGTAGAATAGTTAGGAAATTTATGTCAAGTATATTATAATCGAGCCTATTCTCTTTGATTGCTGAATCTGGGAAAGGTAAATTAAATCCAACTGAGATAGTGCATAAGTCCACGATAATAATAATAAATCGCCTTTATTCACTGTACCTACAAATTGTACAAATTGTGCTCTACACTGGCGAAGTTCAGCCGTGGCTACTCGTACACTAAAGCAGTGTTATCGCAGGTGTAATACATGTCGTGGGTCCGAGGACCGAGCCCTCTGCCACCCCCATTCGACACTTGTGAATGATGTCGCCCACCTCAACGCAACGTTCAGCAGAATAACTACGAAATACTCTCCTAGTTCTTTCCGTAATACCAGAAGGTTTGAAATTTGTTATGTATCTCCTTCCGCTTTACACATTTAAACGCATTATTTAGGTACACAAGCAATACAAACAAGAGAGGATGAAACGAGCTACGTACAGTCACAATCACCTGCCCCAATGCAATCAAAATCGATTTTCCTGGCTTGAAGCCATGTTTTTAATTGCAAGCCCAAGTCGTCGAAACTGTCAGTCAGGTGATTCAGTACCACCATGCCATAGAGCTTACCGACCGCGGTGACCAGGTATATGGATCGGAGATCCTGCGCCGCGATGGGGTCTTGCCGAGTTTGGAAATAAGGACCACCCTGGCCCTTTGCCATACTTCCAGGAATCGGGAGATATCATGTTTCTCATGACCTCGGTTTCACTTTGGGCAAAGTCACTTCACAACGCCCGGTGGCGATCCATCCATGCCCGTGGTTTTTCTCGATTTCATACTCACAGTAGCTATTACAATCTCCCAAGGTTTTAATGGATCACGGTCGTCGGCAGTATGGAAGCATTCACTCATTTCTGCATCCTGAAGCTTTTCCTCCGATTGGGGCCCCCTTGGGAACGGCTCCTTTTGTATGCTTCTAAGTTTCTCCTCTGGCGGTTTGAAAGGACAGGTCATGCCAGCTCTTCGATACACTTTTTCTTAACCCTGTCCCTAGCGATTTTTTCCACACTATCTATAAACGCCTTCCAGGCATAGTGCTTAGCTTGGTAGATTGCTTTCTCCAATTCGTTCTTCACTTCTTTGAACTGCATTTTCATTCCCCTGCGGACTCTATTCACTTCTAGCTAGCCGAAGAAACTTTCGTCTAACCATTTATCTCTTCTTTCCACCAGTAGAGACTACATGTTATTATCCGTATGTTCAAGGTCATACCTTTAAATATAGGAATCACTTTAGTGAACTTGGAAAAATTATCATTTCAAATGAGAGGTTGACCAGAGTTACCAGCACGGGAGACATAATATGTTTGAATTCTGTTAAAACTTCCGTTGAAAATCTGTCCCTCCTGATTTCAGGTTTCCGATAATGTTCCTAATCTCTTCTACATCGACAGGTTGACTTTCGGAATATCGTTGATTATCGAATGAAGCCATTATTTTGTGCCATTTTTTGATGTATAAAAAAAGCACCAAGGAACAAGATACGGGTTTCCTGAATTCTTGAAGATCTAAAGTAACGAGTTGAAAGAGTCGAAACTATAAAAGAAAGAATTTGAAAAACTTGTCAACTGAAATCGTAATGATTAAAAAATTGTAGTATCGAGGCAAGTACCTCAATATGAAAGTTTTATGACATAAGAAAATTCAGAAGATATGCTTAAAAGATTACAAAAAATATGAAAAACTCATTTGCTCACTCAATTCCTTAAATTCTAATTTTGGATTTTTCAGGGGCACTAGCGAATAGTTTTCATGTTTCCTTAGAAAAATTGAAACATAAAAATTTGTTTTCCCATTTCAAGATTACCTAAAAGTTCTCAACTACATCAAAAATATTTGACTGCCTTGAAGCTCTAACAAATTGTTATTTTATCGACCCCATTTCGGCAAATTGTAGCAGACGAATTTCCAATAATTATTGGACTATAAAAAACCTATCCTGAAGGAACGTTTCTATAACACATTTCGTTTAATAATGTCATCGTGATATTAGAATGAAATTGCAATGATACTGAAAAGGTCATTCTGCGCTGCAGAACTCCTGATTAAATTATAAGGGCAGTAAACAGAAAGGTTATCTCCCTTCATAATAATTGACAAGCGGATTCCGAAAGAAAGGTTAATTCGATCAGGCAATTTTCATTTTAATCTTTAATGAGTTCCGCACGCCGCTGGATGAAAATTATCTTGTCAATATTTCGATATGCTGAGAATTGATTTTCTACACGACCATCACTGAATTTAATTAATTCGGAAATCATTTTTAATAATAGAATTTGAACATTCTTTCTCTTGAGTTTGAATATTTTATTCTAAAACACTTTACTCATGTATTTTTCATGTATTTTAATTCTGTAACCAAACACATCGATTGCCATGAATTTCAAAACAGCGTCCGTGTCAGATGTAAATATCACCATCATAATAATAATCATCTAAAAAAATTAGTACGTTAGATATAAAACATGCTGCCGCAATAATCAAAATATAAATACGAAAAGTTTTGTGCACTGTTCACAGATTGGCAACAAGAAAATAAAATAAATTTCTTCTCTGAAATTGCTTCACTTGCATTTTTTGGTTATTAAAAAATGACAATCAGCAACTTTGTGGAAAATTTACAAGAAATCGAATCGATTTTCAAAAGAAAATACACTCCCAAACGATCAATTGTAGCATCACCCTACTTTTCACGACAATACTATATAAACTTGTAGCATCACCCTACTGGTCATTCATGAGTCGCTTGGTACCTTTCAGAAGTGTAAAATAGGAAGATATCATTCAAAAAAGATTAGTTTATGATGGAGAATATCAAGAATTTTCAAGTTAATGAAAATTAAAAAATTCTACCATCTTCAAACATTCGCGAAGAGGCCAATCAACTACCATCGAATGGTTACTAATCATTTTCAAAATCGAGTGTTTCCTCCCCGGGCCCTAAGTACTGCCAGTATACGTCTCGGAGGCCCCTCAAACAAATGTTCGATGTACTCTTGAGTCACTGAGTTCCGAATTTCAGGAAGCAGATTTTCTAGTTGTTGAAGTGTTCTACAAGGCATCCTACGTTGCTGAATTTGCCACCCCATGTTGTTCCAAACATGTTCTATGGAATTCAAGTCTGGACTTCTGGCTGGCCATCTAAAATATCAATTTCGACATTTTGCAGCATGAAGCTTATCATGCATATAAATGAAGTTTTCGCCAATCAATGAGCCTAAGATACAACATGGGTCCAAGGATATCTGCGATGTATCTGGCCGCTGTCATTCTTCCTTTATTCACTAGGACTAATTCAGTTCGAACATGGAAAAAATGCCTTCCCAAACCATTACTGAGCCCCCTTTGAAGTTTTCGGTTTGCCGGATATAGCATTGCTGATACCGTTTCCCAGGTCGTCTGTATACAGGCATGCGTCTATCATTTGATACTAAACAGAACCTGAACTCGTCGGAAAAGAGAACATTCGACCATTCTGGAAGAACCCAATTTGCATGTTGCCTCGCAAACTGAAATCTTGCAACTCGATGCTCTCTGGTGAGGCGCGGGCCTGTAGAAGCCACCCTTGGTCTGATATCGTCTTCTCTGAGCCTGTTCCTAACAGTTTGCAATGAAATATGCACATTTCTGGAAAGTGCAAGTTCATTTTGTAGCATTCTAGCCATACAGTGCCGAACTCTTAGTGCAGTTAAACGAAGCCAACGATCATCAACTGGTGTTGCTATCCGATTTCTTCCCTGTCCGGC
This sequence comes from Cryptolaemus montrouzieri, assembly GCA_013387265.2. Lineage (NCBI taxonomy): Eukaryota > Metazoa > Arthropoda > Insecta > Coleoptera > Coccinellidae > Cryptolaemus > Cryptolaemus montrouzieri. The sequence goes on along the minus strand of JABFTP020000001.1, from coordinate 41,666,397 downwards.
ACTTCTTTCATATTCCCCGGTTTCGTGGTACCGATTAGTGGCTCTTGAAATAGTGCTTTGATTGACATTCAACAAGTTAGCCACGTAACGTTGGCTTCCCCCCTCCTCTAGAAGTGTTACAGTTCTTACCAGTTCATGATCACCCAAATAGCGTCTAGGACGTTCAGCAGCCATTACAATAAAATCAAAGATTCGAAAATCAACAAGAAACACAGAAAACTTGCATTAATCTAGCATGAAAACTGAAGAGAAATTTAATGAATACTGATAGTCAAATAAACTCATTCTTGTTTCAGACGTATTTGAGATCATATGGAAATAAATTTTACTACATAGATAAGATTTTTTCCCTCATATGTCCAAAAACATATGTTGACAAAGAAACTACGAACGAGCTGCTTAATCGATTGTGGAATTTAGAATAACAGGTGGCGACAAATTTTGTGGTGTGTGTATTAAACAATATTCAGAAAGTGTTCCAGATCAGATAAAGTTAGATAGAAAGGTGAAATTATAATTTAAATAACAATTTTAATTAAATTCAGTTTATATTTGTAGGTTGCCTTGTAATTGGTGTTTTAGAGGCTCGTCGCAATGATAAACCTTATAACATTAAAATTTCCGAAATTTAAGATTTGGTCTGCATAATTCTAATTGCAGCCCCTAATACAAAAACTGGAAAACCAAGACAATTTACAATTAGGGGTGAAAGTTATAATATCGTAAAAACATATAAGGTCTCATAAATATAACTGAAAATGTGTCCAATGCACCAATTTTCAATTTCAATAAGTGTTCAAATACTATAAATATTGATATTAATAAAATGTAAATACAAATGTATCAATAAATAACTTTTTTATTGTTTTTCAGATTTAATTTATTCGTTTATGATTTATACTTTGCGGTCGTGGCGAAAATATAGCCTGTTACTTGGTAAGAATGAAAAAATTGTATACTGGTGGTAATTTTTTTCTTGTATCAAATCGTATCTAATTTAGTCTGGGGATGCTTCAGACTAAAATACTCAATAACGAGCATGGAACGTATTTAAGAAACACTATGTTGTCATGAATACATGATGAATTTTAAAACAATTGGATATGGTCCCCAGGTGGATACACCCAAATCCCACCCCTTCAAGAAGGGTGCAGGCAAATATTCATATTCAACGAACCAACGAGACAAAAATAAAACAAAGAGAAGAAAACAACAAGCTCTCAAGGTTGCTACATACAACGCAAGATCCCTACGCTCAAATAAAAGGTTCATCGAGATGGAACTGGAACTAAAAAGCATAAAATGAGATGTTGTCGGAATAAGTGAAACTAGAAGACATGGAGAAAGCTTGGAAACTTTAAAATCTGGCCATAACGGTTCAAATGACTCCATCGGTGGAGTACGCTTTTCTTATAAATAGAAGAATATACCTGCTAGCCAAAAAATCTATTTCAACAAGGGTAATACTTATAATTTTACGCCTAAACCCCAGATACACTTTAAAGATCGTTCAAGTGTATAAACCAACATCAACGCATTCTTATGAAGAAGTAGACATATTCTACGAGGGCTTATTGTCCGCTATTCAATAAATCCTGCCCACTTCATTGTTATTTGTGATGACTTTAAAGCTAAAGTGGGAGTAAAAGCCGATTCGTTTGAAATAGCACTTTGAAAGTTTGGTAGCCAAAATAGAAATGAAAGAGGAGAGACACTATTGACATTTCTTCTAGAAAATAACCTATACCAAATGAATAGTTTCCTCCAAAAGAAGACAAACAGGAGATGGAGATGGAAAAGCTCTGACGAAAAAACCCGGAACGAAATAGATTATTTCATTACTAATAAACGGTCCATCTTCACAAACGTTACGGCTTCGAATAGGTTTTCAACATCCAGTGACCATAGATTTATTAGGGCTACTATCGAAATATCTATCAACCTGAAAAGACACAAAATGGTCGAAAAAAAGACCAAATCATGAGTTCATCCAGCAGATGAGACACTATTCAGGCAATTCATCGGAGATAAAATGGAGAACATGTCAGCTCCAACTGACATGAATGAACTAAACCACAAAATAGTCAGACAGGCAAAAAACAAATTCTGTCCGAAAATGAAAAGGAGCAGAGAATAAATCCAGAAACTAAGAAAAAAATGGAAGAACGGAGAAACAAGGCTAGGATGTTAACACGCAACCACATGATATGAAGGCCATCAATAAGGAGATATCGAATTCTAGTCGGAAGGATATAAGACAATACAAAAATAAACAAATATTCCGAACTATTGAGGAAAACAAAGGTGCGAAGGTCATGAAGAAAAAAATCACAAATGGCAAGAAAGGAATATTTCAGCTTAAAGATGAGAACGGTAGTACAGTAACGGATAGAGATAAACTAGTAAACATAGTGGAAGAATTTTTCACAGCCCTATATAAGTCTCAAATAGATCAGACAAGAGATTAACCACTACAAAAGATACAAGGATCCGAAGAGACACCTGATATATCCTCTGACGAAGTATACTACGCATTTCATAAAATGAAAAATAACAGGGCTGCTAGATAGGATGAGGTGGAAACGGAGATTATAGAGCTGGAAAGACCAATATTGATAAAGAAGATCCTAGAACTCTTAAATCTATGCCTACATAATCAGAAAATCCCAACCTCATGGAACGACTCACTTACGATATTGCTCTATAAAAAGAGACCAAAGCTAGAAATCTACAGGCCAATCATATACTAGAATCAAATTTTGATTCTAGTCTAGCAACTTTAGGTTAGGTTAGATTAGGTTAGATCTACCAACCAAGAGAGCAGGCTGGATTTCGAGCTTATTATGGCATTAACGACCACCTACAGTGCATGAAAACCTTGATCGAAATAACTATTGAATATAATAGACCTTTAGTCCTGACATTTGTTGATTTCCACAAAGCGTTTGATACGGTGGAATTAACGGCCATTACAAAAGCATTGAATGAATGCCGAATCGACCATCGATACACAAATGTCATCAAAAATATATACAACAACGCCACAACAACGATCAACCTTCACTCCCATACAAAGAAAATAAAATTAGGAAGAGGCGTAAGACAGGGTGATACCTTTATCTCCTAAACTATTCATCGCTGTCCTAGAGTCTCAAAACTTTAGAATGAGAAAACAAGGGCATCAGTATTGATGGAAAAGGACTCCGTCATCTTAGATTCGCCAACAATATCGTAGTCACCTCTGACAATCTAAGAGAAGCCGCTATTATGATCCAAGAACTAAAAAACGCAATCCAGGCAGTCGGACTGAGGACAAATTTTGAAAAAATAAAGATGATGACCAATCTTGTCCCCAATAAGCTATTAAATGTTGACAACAATCAGATACAAATGGTCCATAGATACATATATATGGGGTATGAAGTGAGGATCAATAGAGACAACCAAACAGCAGAACTGCTCAGAAGAACAACATTAGGATGGGCAGTATATGGCAAACTTCGTGACTTCTTCAAGAGCGATATTCCGATCAAACTGAAGAGAGAGGCTTTCAACATGTGTGTTCTACCCGTTCTAACCTACGGTGTAGGTACCAAAGCATCAGACAGAATTCGAAACGAGGAGATTCGTAGAAGGACAGGTGTGGATGATGTTTTGGAGAGAGTGACAGGAGTTAAGTGGAAGTGGGAGAGCATATTGCAAGATCGAACGACGGATGGTGGACGAGGAATATTCTGAAATGGCGACCAAGAGCAGATAAGCGAAGCCGAGGCCGACATCCAACCAGATAGACCGATGACCTAAATAGAATCCACACTTATTGGATGGCAACCGCACAGAATAGAGAAAGATGGAAATGCCTTAGGGAGGCCTATTTTCACTAATAGACAGTTCAGGGCTGAATAATGATGATGACGATGTTGCCAAAGAGATATGCAGTCAATAATTTGTACAGAAAAACATTGAGAAAATGAACATGAACATATGTCCAAAACCCTCCTTTCTCGAGACACACAATGTTGAAATTCAGACTCTTTTTCAGGATTCTGTTGGTAACTCTTGCATTTTTAAAGAGATTTTTCTACTCATTAAATGTGTCCAGTAAACGCCAAATGTGATATTTTCTCAGCGTCATGCTACCTTTGACCCGATCAAAATTTTATTACTGTGCCATTTCTTTGTTATAATATTTATTGGAATGATCTATAACTGAATTTTTTTTTCACATGAAGGTTTTTGCGAAATCCCAACTATTTCAGAATGAAAAATGATCTTCATGAAAAGGCACGCATTTTGTTTCAATCAATTCAGAAGAGGGTGGATAATATATAGCTGATACGAGCTCGTATAGATTATGGATCGCAAGCATATGGATCCACGAGGAAATCACTGTTAAATACTCAGTGTGACAACTGAAGCCCTACTCGAAGTATACACGCGTTAACAGGACGACTGCCTTTAGAATTTCGTAGACACCATCTCGACCTATCATACTCCGTATCAATCATGGCCAACAAAGCCAACTCTGCGAGGCACCATACTATTTCAATACGATTCTATGATACTTTCAATAGAAGAAAAAAGATAGCACTCCCTTTCTACCACAGACTTAACATTTCCTCAACCAATCAAACACATTGATAATAGAAGAACCTATTTGAAACAATATCCTATCAGGATTCAGCAAAAGCAACATATCAAAAAATATCATACAAGAAGCGTTCAAAGAAGTAATAGATAAATATACTAACTACACTCTTATCTACACCTCTAAAACTGAATCATGAGTGGCAGTCGGAATTATTACACTAAACTCCGTGATCCAGCGGAAACTGATGATTGAGACTACTATGTATTCGACAGAACAATTTTTGTAGCCCTGGAACACATAATAACTGCTGATAGCAGAAGGTACGTTATCATTACAGATTCCATGAGTCGCATTGACGGGTTAAAACAGATGTACCTAAGCACCCAACCCAATTTAATAAAAGTCGAACTTTTTTATATCCACCAACAAAACAAAATAGTTGAGTTTCTATGGGTACCCTCACATATTGGAATGGAGCGAAATGAGTAAGCAGTCTGAAGGACTCGCTCCTGTGCCAACTCACCATGAGATATGGACACAAACATTCTCATAGGTGCAGACGTGAAAGTTGTCTTTAAAAATCTAATAAAGGAACAATGGCAATCACAGTGGAAACAATCAGGATGATCACTCTTCGAAGTAAAGCTAAACATTGAGTGTTGGAAAAAAAGGTCGGACCAAATCCTCATAAACCGCCTCCGCATTAGTCGTAATCGAGCCATACATGAACACTTGATGACCCAAAAGGAGAAGCCGAAATATGTGTCTGTGATGTTATTTTAACAGTGAAGCATGTGTTTGTTGAGTGTCCGAAATACAGCAGAAACCGGAAAAGTCATTAGATAAAGAATGAATTGTGCAATATTCTCGGTGAAAACTGTAATTTCAATAATATTAAGCTGTACCTTGATAGCACACAAATATTGACCAATATGTAAAAATGTGAATTTTGTCTACCTTAGGAAAGTCTCTAATAACCCCAAGTGGTCGATGACACTTTAAATATAATGGAATAAAAATTATATATATATATATATATATAAATATATATATATATATATATATATATATATATATATATATATATATATATATATATCAAAGGTAGCGATACTGTTATCATGATATTTCACAAAAATGGAAAAATAGCTTTTTAAGTATTTTTATGTCGGTTTGAATACTCAGAGTGTTAGTTCTATTTCGTGGAATTAGAACAAACGGATGAGTATTTTAGGGCATTTTATTTCAGACAAGAGTATGTTAAAAGAAATTGTATATGGGTATGACGAGAAGGCAGAAAGATAGATATCGTTTACGGCATTTAACGAAAATAAAAGCAAAAACGAAAAAACCTAATTTTTCAATTTTATGAACTGAAGTAATTATTCGAAATTACCACCATTCAATTCCTGTATGGTAGCCAAATACTAAGCTTTTCAATTGCCCAAAATAAGGTAGTCTGGGGTATTGGGATCGTGGGATCGTGAAGGTCAAGAGCTACAGGACCGCCTCTACCAATCCATCTAGTGGAATATGCCTGAACCAAAAGATTGCCCACTATTAATCGAAAATGCTAGAGAGCACCATAATTCATGAACCGCATTCTTTTTCTATTCTATTCTATCATCAACCAGAGTGTTCAGCACGAAGTCAAGGTATGCTAGAGGTAGACATTGATAGGAAACTTGTCTTGGTGGAAACGTTGTCTCACGAGAATTTTCTTCAGCCCACGCGTTATCTTTGTGGAAATTCATTATAACCACGTTCCAACATCATGCTATAATTGCAAAAAAAATATCATTACTAAATTCGCTATTCTCAACACATCTTTCTGTGTAGGTCTTCAGCTTGAAGGGCTTGAATCCTCTGGATTAGTGAAGATATAACAGTTGCTCATGCAAAACTCCAAACAGTCTAATGTGATAAGAAGATTGGCTTATAGATTTATAGAGATAGCTTTCGAGTGCTGATTCGTGGATTATAATGGAATATGTATTATACTATCCCAAGAAATTATTGACATTCAGAATTGCAATTTCGGTATCTCCACCATCTTCAGCTGAGAAGTTTTGAACTAAAGTTGATAATACATAAACAAGTAGACACAATATTTATAAGGGTGCAAAGAAGATGTGATAAACGAATTATGTTAACAACAGATATAATTTGAAGATATCTAATACGGATGGATAAGAGAGGCTATTCTGGTCGTTCAGAAGATTATCTCTATGAGGTCTAGTGGAAATTTGAAAATTTGAATGAATTCTAGAAAATTCAACTCTCGTCCTTTTCGATTCAATGTGAAGCAAAAGTAGATTCATCTCTAGTTATCTGATTGATGCTCTTTGTACCTGGTTTTGAATGAACGACCAGTCTTATCTATTTAAACGCCTCCACAATCCATACAGGACAACTGGTGAACTCCAGTATTGTCTAATCTATCAGTTTCATCTTCACTCTTGAACAATTCTTGCGATAATTTCAAGTGGGTTGTGAAAGATACTCTTTATGCTGTTTTGAAATGACATTTGCAATCTTGTCGCTCATAAGGACAACTTATGTTCATTAAATGAAATTATCTATATTATATGAATCTAAACGTGAGTAAATAATATGATATGCTATTTATTAGGTGGGTCAAAAAATTATATTTTTTTTGCGATGACTATGGAAAATAGGTTTCTAGACACCTAGGAAGTCTCTCCAAGTATGAACTCTTAATTGAAACGGAAGGTCATTAAAGTTTTCAATTCATATTCTTATCATTTCACATAGAAAAATTGAAATCTCGCTTCCAACTACTTGAAAAATATAGGCTTTAAACATTTCCTAGAAAATCGAATGAGGGTAAAAAATGGGTCAAGTGATACCTCGAAAGAAAGGTATTATCTTTGTCTGCATCCACGTGAACGAATTTTCATTTTTGAATTGAAAACTGTAGAAGATACATAATAAATCACTGAAAACAGTAGAGATATTTCAGGCAAGTTTTTATAATTTTTCGATTAATTTAAAAGATGTCCCCTTAAAACAAAAATGCTTATTGACCTGTTTTGCATTTTCGAATAATTGTAATTGAATATCTTTCGGGAAATTTTTATATATATATATATATATATATATATATATATATATATATATATATATATATATATATATATATATTTTATCTTCAATAATTCAAATAATGTTTGATTACTCATTAATATCATGATTAACTGTAAAGTATTAAAGGCGGAATAAATTAATTATTCTTCTTATCGGTGTCCTGACGAATCAATCTGATCCAGAATTGTCCTTGGCTTGTTCAAACCGTCTAGTTTCGAGTAACGCACGGTCAATGGAAAGCAAACATTTCTCTAAAGGAATATGCCTGTTTCGGAAAGCTGCAATCTTCGGGCTTCAGCTGCACTACCACTTTATGGGCCATAATATAGATCAGGGGTTTCCAAAATATGGCCCGCGGACCAAACCCGGCCCGCAACAGCTTAATACTAGTATCAATAATCTGGCCCACGACAGCCAATATTTTACTGTTGTTACTACTGCTGTGATAAGTTGAATAAAAGAAAATGAAAACACAGAATGATAATTACTCGGTTTTATATACTTGCAAGGTAAAACTTTACGACAGAAATTATCACGCAGAAACCTAAGCTTAAGTATCTCAGCTTAAGCATATTCTAACGAATAATCAATAGAAAATCACACTTAGAAAATGAAACAATAATAAGATTTATGTAATTGTGATTTTCCAGCGATAACTGTTTGTAGTTGTGGATTAATTTTACTTGTACCAATTATTAGAAGAGATTCAAGATGCTCGTCAGTTCACTTAGATCTGTAAACGTTTTTTGTGTACTTCATCTTGGAAATGTTTTCTCACACAAGTACGTAGTACCAAATAAAGAAAACAACCCACGAGCAAAATTATCAAATTGTACCAGTGGAAGACTCTTGTAAAATTCCAAAAATGGTGAATTTTGATATTTGTTCTTAAACATGTCATTGCACTGTAAATCAATAACTTCCATTTGGACTTCCGAAGCCAGGGTCTCAACTGATTTCATTCGCAATCACATTAAAGTCTGAGAAACGAAATTTATCTTTAAAGCACTCAAAGTTTCGACTGCAAAATCGACGGGATATTCAGCCCTCTGTAGTGTGGCTGAATATTTCACATGTTTTGAAATGCGTGAAACATTTTTAACGTAATTGCGATTGAAAGAGCATTATTTTCTGTCTGAACGTTTTGGTATTGGTGTATAAATCAGGGAGATGCTGACTTTTCTCTTGCAATCTCAAATTTAGTTTGCTCATATGATTTGTCAAATCAACAAAGAATGCTAATTTCCACAGCCATTCACTATCATTTTCTCCAATCTATTCAATAAACTCGCGGAATTGTCGGTGATTTAGTCCTGTGGATCTGATGAAGTTAACAACTGATATGACTGGTTTTAGAACTTCAGACAAATCCAAACATTTTCCGCACAAGGACTGTTGATGAATGATACAATGTAAGACTAATGGTTTTGAACCACCATCATTTTCTATAGCCTTTGACACAAGTGCGGCTACTTCTTTATTTTTTCCACTCATATTTTTGCCTCCATCGGCGGTGACACATTTTAAGTTTTTTCATAGAAGTTCCTCTTTATTAATGGCATTTTCAACTCCTTTAAGAATATCTGCCCCAGTTCATACACGTCATAGCGTTTATCTACTCCACGAAAAAATATCAACATCTAAGCAGTATCAGACACAAGATGTCCATTTTTGTCAGATAGTTGAGATGATATATTTTCTGCGATGTCTTGCACGATCCGAGTCACGATCTTTGCTGACAAACTGACACCTTTCAATAAATTTACCTTTTCGGGGCATATTTCTACCGCTACTGCAATCAAGCAGTCTTTTAACATTTCTCCATCGGTGAATGGTTTTCCACGTTTTGGAATTTCAGAAGCCACACGAAAGCTGGGGCGAGTTGCATACTCTTGCTTTGGTAAACAAATGTTGCTGCGATTTCAGTCCGCGCTTCAAAGTTTCAAATTTTTACGTCCGCAAACTACCTGTATATTCATAGTAATTTCGAAGATGTTTCGATTCATAGTGACGTTCAATGTTATGTTCTTGAAAACAGCTATGATTTCATTACAACTTAGACATAGCGCCAAATTATTGCACTCAATCACAAAATGCAGAAAGTTTCAGTTATCTTGGAAATTTCTGCAGTCACTGTCTATTTTACGCTTCTTTTCCACAATAATAAATCAAACCTAAAACAAGTCTAATCAAAATACTCTTACTTATGCACAAGTGTTACCTCATTTCACAATAGGCAGTTTTGCTTCATTCGCCTTGGCACTACTAGCCTTTTTATACCTATGTAATTACTACCATCTAGAAGTGATCGACAAAACTAGTCAGAACCAGAACTTTCTCGGACCAATGCCGAAATTCTCAAACATGCCACCTGTTAGTAGTTAGTGGATAGCCAAAATAGATAGTACCTGCATCACACACCTGCATAGTATTACTACTCGCCACTAGATGTCCCTACTGGTTACAATATACAGAGTACACAATCAATAGTAATTGAAATGCAAAACGCCTATATTTGTTAAGGTGGGCAGAAAATTAAAATTGTTTTGGCCCTTGGAACGTACCGAAAAAAATATTATGGCCCTAAGGCTTCAAAGTTTGGAGACCCCTGGTATAGATGAATATCAGGCAATTCTTGAATGGTGTACTCCATTCCAACTCTTCAAAATAGTAAAACCTTTGAATTCTCTAAAACTTGAGTAAATGTTCACATAATCCATAAGTGAGTGTTATCTTTAAACCAATAACGATAGTATAGATAATTGACCTCCAAATTTAACGTATGGGTAGATTCATCCCAGAAAAGTATCTATTGCAAAACGATGTAATTTTGATCGATGAAACTCATCATGTATTTAAAGAAATATCAACTCGCTGATCTGTTCTTGCATAAATTGTATTTTCTATGGATGCATCTTACCGTTTCATTAAAATCATTGTGATCATGTCTCCCATGCCAAAATTTCTGGTATTGTGCCTCAATTATGCTTATAATACCTGATCTAATTCGAGGTAAATCTGTAAAGTTCAGATACTGTCGGCATAACCAATGGTCATTGAAATAATAATTTTATGCGATTCGGTTAGATGATTTATTTAGAGAGCAAATTCAGTCTTCAGATTTTGGATACACCAATTCCTTTTCGTTGAAATTCGGTTTTCTGTTAAGTAATCAAGTGATAATATTTAGAGAACATAATTATCTCGACACAAGTTGAAGAATAATCTGTTTTAGTTCAAAAAATTTTCAAATATGATTCTCATGTTTGCATCACTTTGATAGATCGAATGAATCGCAAAGTTATCGATAGTATTTCTTTATTGTTTTTTGAATCAGCCAAAATCCAAAATGAAGAATCATAAAATTTCATTGAAACTTTGTAATTTGTCTATTTACCGCAAATCCTAAGCAAGTTGCATTCCGTTCGTTTTTTCGGAAAATATATAGTCACCCTTTAGATATTTCTCCTAAATAGAATGTGGACTTTATCGTTGATTTAATATGTGCTGGGAGTCACATGAAAAACCTCGGCTTATGGAGCATCGATGTTATCATGCGACGAGCATTCATCAGTGTCGGTTACGAAGTCTGCTAAAGTAATTCTGTGGTTAGTTCGTGGTATTTCTACGTTCTTTTTATCCAGCACACGTATCTTAGATTAGTCAAAGTTTGGTCAGACAGTTGAAACTAAATTATAACATAGAGGAAAGTATTTGTGTCTGCTTTTAGTTGTATTTGGAATGAGGGAAGATACAGAGAGGTTTATGAAATGAATATAAAGTCTGAAAAGTTTATATATGTTCTGAAGGAATTTCATTTCAGAACATGAAAATCATATTTTCAAGTTTCGTATGGTATTTGATCTCACAAAGAATATGATATAACAATAAGAGTTTGAGCACATAAACTTTAGGACGAAATATAATTCTATGCTGCTCCTTCCAGGAGAATAAATACAGGTTGTACGCCAAGCTGAAAAAATTCTGAGAACAGCTAGTTCCTATTTCTTTAAATTCGAAGATATTCAGCATGATCCTCAGGTACTGCAATCAGAATTTTTAACATACATAGAACATCGATATATTAGATACAGTGGGAGACGACATCCAAGACTAACTGACTTTAATGTCAGAGATGGGTTTCAGCTCATGCATTAACCTACCTACAAGAGTAACTAAGATTTCGAAGACCATATTTTCTGGAACAATAAAATCGGAGTAGAGGATTGCCTTCCTGTCGTCAGTAAAACATCTTTGACTGACCACATTCCTGTAAGTTTACAGATAATATTTCCAGGAAAGAAATTGAATCAACAGAGACAAAGAAGAACTGGAAAAAAACTTAATATGAACACTTTGACAAAATTGTTAGTGATACAGACTGGAATTTCCTCAACAGAGAGAAAAACATAAATTATAAAACAAATTTATTCACAACCAAAATAAAAAATTGTGTTGAAGAAGCTACTTCAACGTTCGTTACTCCTAAAGAAAAAGTCAAGACGAAAACATGGATAACAACAAGTTTGGTGAGATCTATCAATAAGAAAAATGAAATGTATAAGAGCATATTGAGGAACCCAGAACAGGAAGATCTCAGATCAGAATATAAGAGATACCGAAATACTTTGACTGACGTTATTGAGGAGGCAAAAAACAGATATTCTCGGATGAAATTGAAAATAACAAAGGTAACTGTAAGAAAATTTATGAAGTTGTTGGGGATGCGACTGGAGTAGGAACGGGTAGCAGGGAAGAAATAAAAAACATAAGATGGAAAAACAAGAAGATCAAGAATACAGAACAGCTTTCTGGCGCCTTCAATAAGTTCTTCGTGGGCATTGGGCCAAACTTGGCAAGAGCACTAAAGAGAAATAGATGTTTAAGAATAACATCACGCAAAGATTCAATTTTTTGTACCCCACAACTGAGACCGAAGTGCTCTCTATCATTGGATCCCTAAAAAACACAAATCGATAGGTACGTACATAAGTGAACCCCTTGAAATATTAATAAACGATATAATTGGAACTGGAGAATGTCCTGAACACTTCAAAGTTGGAATAGTGAAACCTATTTTCAAGGATGGAGACAAATCTGATGTAAATACCTACTCGCCTATCACACTAACATCTAATTTGGCAAAGATATTTGAGAAAGTACTGAAAATGGGAATAATGAATTTCATAGACGAAAACAAATTACTACACGAGAGGCAGTTTGCTTTTATCGAAAACAAAAATACTGAGGATACTATCAGAAATCCATCTGCATTTTCATAGATCTTCGAAAGGCGTTTGATACTATCGACCATCTGTTGTTGCTGGAAAAATTATAGAAAATGGGTTTCAGAGGCAAGGTACATCAGCTTTTAAGCTCTTACTTGTACCAACGGAAACAGATAGTGGAAATAGGGGGCACAAGAAGCAAACCAGACGTTGTCCAGTGTGGTGTACCTCAGGGGACAGTGTTAGGTCCGGTGCTATTCATACTGTTTATCAATAACTTGTTCTTGCAGCTAACACGGGGTTCTTTAAATGTTTTGCAGATGGCTGTGCTATTTTTCATGAAGAGAAAGACTGGAATTCACTCAGAGAGTTGGTGGAGGTTTATCTGAAAAAAATTTTCATGTGGTTTTCAGAAAATCTCCTCTTTGTTAATTTCGGCAAAACATTTCACTTACCGTTCCACTGCTACGCTGACTCGATGCCTTGCTTCGATGACCTGAAAATAGATGTAGAAAAGGATTGTTTCAAACTGCTACCAGTGAAGCAGTTCACTTACCTGGGCGTATGCATCGACAGCCACCTCAAAGGGGATAAGCAGGTCAACCAACTAATGAGAAAACTGAGATTTGTCCTAAGTAGATTCAAAATAGCGAAAGAATTTCTTGACCAGAGATTAATGAAGATGATTTATTATTCCCTCGTGAAAAGTATACTTACATATGGAATTACCTGCTGGGGCTCAGTACTGAATAACATCTTGAGAGGACTGGATATGTTGCAGAAACGATTTCTTAAAATAATGATGAACAGACCCTACAGGTATGCCTCAGATTATCTTTTCAGAGAAGCAGGGATAATGGACATTAGACAAATAGATTACTTCAGAGTCTCGATGAGAATTCACAGTGGGAAAGATGAATTCTGCAATACTTCTCATCGGTATTGCACTAGACAAAAAGATTTGAAAAGAGCACCTAAAATGAACCTGAGCAAAGGCGATCATACCGATATATGTCGCATAATATATACAATACCATTCCTGCAAATATCAAAAGAACGATAAGCAGAAACGGATATAAGAGGAAAATTAAAACATTTATCCTGAGTGGCCGTAGACACTTTTTTAACGGGTTGCTGGATGGGTTGCAGTGGAGTGGTGAGGGGGAGTACTTTCATTCTCCTTCTCTGATGGACTTTATTCAGACAACTCGTAACTACAAATAATTATCAATTATGGATTTTATATTATTTTTTTTGCATTTTGTACCCACTAGATTTAAATAGCTTTTTTTAACCTTGATTGTATGATTTTTGAATGTGCAATTTTATGAATATTGTTTCAGCTCACACACAAGTATTCCTTCGTGAGAAATTTTTCTTTTCTCAAAACAAAAAGTTACTATATGCGAGATTTCGCAATGTGTAGACACATCGAAGAAAATTATTTTTCAAGGGACAATATTCAACCTTCAGTAGAATGTTAAATATCCCTATCCTTATCTTTTTATCTGCTCTTTAGTTTCACCGTTTCGCGGGGCGTTGGTGAGATAGCCTCTGTTTCGGTTCGTTGGGGGGCGCAGTGACATTTACATTATTGCGTTCGCTCCAACGAATTGAGATGGGTAGGTAACGGCATAGCCTTGTATTACGAATGGGTAGACAATGCTGACGAGGTCATACGAGACCGAAAGTGCAGTCCATTGTTCCTGTTCGGGACATCTGACCGTGCTGTACCACTTCCCTGTGGCCCCGATTAACGGTGATTATGAAATGTGGATCGGAAAACTAGCTCCTTCAAGGGAGGATATTTAACAGTCTACGGAAGGTTGAATATTGTCCCTTGAAAAATAATTTTTCTTTTATACTGTATGAATTTTACATCTTGCAGAATAAACTATCATTATTATTATTATTAATATTTTTTCACAGCTTTACCTGGTTTGTCAGAGTAGTTCGGCTTATTGCAGGAACTGCTCTGGGCTTACGATTCTAGAAAGGACCTAACTATATGAGTTGCATCGAGGATTACAGATTTGTGCATGAGACGGTAAGTGTTCTTATCAATGCCTAATTCGTTCAATGCTGAGAATAATTTTTTGTTATAATGCCTGTCGATGAAATCACAATCGGTACAACTTTTATAATTTTCAAACCCCGCATCTGCATGATTTCATTTTTGAGGTTCTTATATTTTTCCACCTTCTCTGTGTATTTATCTTCCAGATTATTAGTGCTAGGAATTGTAATTATTATTATTATTTTTTTTTCAGGATGTTAATCGGATTATCAGATTAGATTGGTGCGATACTTTTGCCTACATCCTACTCTGCGGTAAGCACCCGCCGAATTGTTCGGTACGTAAACAATATAACCACCTTCTGAGACAAGGTAAGCAATTTCTCAGGCTTTTCGATTCTTATCTTCAGCAGCTCATCCTTAACGTGAATTTCTATAAGTCCGTTACAAGATATCACTATCAGGTGAATCAGTACTTTCTCGACCCGATGAATGTCTTTAATTTCATGGGAAAGATCAATATACTTCGTTACTTTTCTTAATGGTGCTTCATGAATGTTGCTATCTACTGGGATGGTAATATCGATAATGTGAGCAAGGTTTTTCTTTTGTCGAAAACAACAATGTCTTGCCGGTTGTGTGCGACTTGGCGGTCGGTAATTATTATCCTAACCCAATATATTTTGACCTGATCGTTTTCTGTGCATTCTTCGGGTGAGTATTTATACCAAGGTGTTATTTCATTAATTAACTCATATTTTTTACAGAGAGCTTGGTGAATGATGCCTGCCACGTCATCATCTCTCTTTTTGAAGTTTCTTGGTGCCAGATGAGAGCATCCCGAAGAAAGATGTTGAATTGTATCTGAAGTCGCGTTGCAGAGTCTGCACCGGTCATTAGGTATCTTCTGTTTCAAGATATACCGCTGATAATTCCTTGTTGCTATCACTTGATCCTGAATAGCCCCAACGAAACCCTCAGTTTCCACCATTAATTGACCCTGCCTCAGGTAGGCTGTTGAAATCTGTACCGACCGTTCCATTATACAGAGCCGCAGCAAAACGACCATGCAGCTTATCAATGCCTCTTCTTCTGTTTCCAGGTATTTTCAAGTTCTACGAGATAGTTATCTGTGCCTGCCATTGTTCTTCCATCACTTAGATTCATTGGGGTCATATTGGTGTCGATCCTAACAACTGTTTCATGAAGAGGATTTTCATTGTTCTTAAAATAAGTATAAAGTTTGTTCACTTCCGCTGTATACGTATTCTCGATATTTCTTAGTCCACTTCCTCCTCTGTTCCTTGGTAAGTATAATCTTATTATTATTATTATTTATTATCGTGGACTTATGCACTATCTCAGCTGTTAGCTGGATATGATTTACCTTTCCCAGATTCAGCAATCAAAGGGAATAGGCTCGATTACAATATACTTGACAAATTTCCTAACTATCCTACATGTATTAAGAATTACAGCTTTTTGCATTTCAATATAGGTATTCTTATGCAATTCTGATTTCTTAAGGCTATCATGCAAAGTTTTGGGTATTAACCCAGTGGAGGATACGATGATAGGGACAATATCTATTTTCTCGAGGTGCCACATCTGCTTGATCTCAACAGCAAGGTCATCCACCAGCATTGCTGTTCTGGCTCTCTTATCATACACCACTATGTCCGGCCTATTATTCGTCACCATTCTGTCAGTGATAACAGGCCTATCGTAATATAATCTGATAGAGTTATTTTCCAATACGGGTGCCGGTTGATACTTGTAATATGGCTGGAAGGTATTCGGAAGTCCGTACTTGTGTGCAAGTTTCTGATGGATAATGTTGCACACTTGATTATGCCTGTTAAGATAGTCCGTATTGGCCAGTTGTTCGCAGCCGGACGTAATATGCTGAATAGTCTCCGATCTTATATGACATTTTCTGCACCGATCTGTTTGTAATGTTCCGTCCTTCATAATAAATTATTTGTAGTTGTTTGTAGCGATCACTTGGTCTTGGATGGCCATAAGGAATCCCTCTGTTTCCGTGAATAATTCTCCTTTCATCAACCATTTGTTGGAGGCTTCTTTGTCGATGTGTGGTTGATTAATCTCATGGTGATGTCGTCCATGCAATTCCTTTCTTGACCATTGCTCTTGTTTTTCAATATCTGATAGGAACGGTAGATTCAGCAGGTCATCTCTGGTAGCAAGATGTAGAGGTGTATATCCCTTATTAGCCAACGATACCATTCTATGGAGGCCAGAAGTGAGAGCTTTTGCTGAGAAGAATTCTCTGAGACTTTTTATCTGTTCGATGTGTAAATTGACAACATCTATTAATCCGCGTCCTCCTTCTTTCCGCTTCAAAGTTGTTCGTATCACATACGATTTTGGATGATGGTTGTTGTACTTTGTTAGCATCGTTCAGGTGTGCCTTTGAATATCATCCAGTTCTGTCTTAGTCCATCTGATTATTCCAAATGAGTAAAGAAACACTGAAATGGCGTAGGTGTTAATTGCCTTGACCAGATTTCCCGAGTTCAACATTAATTTCAGGACAGTCTTCAGACGCTGACTGTATTCTGAACGAATCTTCTCCTTCGATTTTTTCGGTCTAGCAATCTGGCTTGTTGGTATCCTAGATATTTGTATGTGTCGCCATCCCTCATGCACTGTACATTAGCACAATTTGGAAGTTGCGTTTCACCATATATGACTTTCCCTCTTTGAATGTTGAGGGTCTTACATTTTTCAATCACGAATTACATATGAACATCTGCCGAGAACTTATTGACAGTTTTCAGCAAAACATCCAATTGCTTCTTATTCGAACCGTATAATTTGAGGTCATCCAAATACAGCAGGTGGGACATTGTATGATAGTTCCTATTTGTTTCTATCCCAAATCCGTATCCTGTTCTATGAGCAGGACAATGGGTTCATAGCTAAACAGAACCATAGTGGTCTCAAAGAGTCTCCTTGAAAAATTCCACGACGTATGGGTATCTCGTCGGTTTTAATCGACTTATTTTTCATGTTATCCTGCAGAGACGTGCGCCAGTGTGTCATTGTTGTCTTCAAGAATTCTACCAGGGTTGGATGCATTTTGTATATCTGCAATACTTCGACAAGCCAAGAATGGGCGGTACTATCGAATGTCTTCAGATAATCGAGAAAAGCTGAATGAACATTCCGATGCCCTACGTGTGCCTGTTTCATTATCACAGAATCGATGATGAGTGGTCCTTGCACGTTTCTTTCTGCATCCTTTCTGCTCCTCAGCTAATATATTGTTGTCGTCAAGGTGTTTGTATATTCGATTGGATATGCTTGAGGTGAGTATTTTGTAAAGTGTTGGCAGGCAAGTGATTGGCCTATATTGAGACGGATCCTGTGTTCTATCGCTCTTAGGTAGCATATATGTTAAGCCTTGTGTTAGGAAAGTGGGTGTTATCCTGGGATGTTGGAGAACATACGTGAGCTGTTTCCCTAGGGCTCCATGAAGCTTATCAAACTTCTTGTACCAGAAGTTTTGGATATTATCTATACCTGCGGTCTTCCAGTTGTTGGTCGCTCTTACTACTGTTGCGATTTCTTCCTCCGTTATTTCTTCGAAGTCCATATGATAGATATCAAGGCGTTGTTTTTCATTCGTGATCCATTCAGCATCTTTATTGTGTTCTTTGGGGTACGACCAAAACGATGACCAATAATCGGTCAAGCACTGTGAGTCAGGTATTTCTCTGTTATTGTTGTTCGCAGTTTTGTTATGTCCCTTATGAAAATTGGCCGAGCTTTGAAGGAACCTTTGGTTTTGATGTTTCCTTTCAGTACACTTGATGTATCTTGAGAGCCTCTTTGCTTTTTCTTGGAGTTTCTGCTTCAAAGTATCCATATACATGTTGATATGTTGTTTTCGATCAGGGTGTTTTGTCTTCGTACCAATTTTTCTATGAATTTTGCGTATATCAGATTTCAAGCGCATAGAAGGCTTTTCGTTTTTCAGGAATTCTGTGAGGCGACCGATCTCAGCTCTAATATTGTCAATATCCTTCTCCAGTCGTTTTTGCCATGGTGGTTTTCTGACGCTTTTTGACTCAGATCGAATCATAGTTGTGGAGACTTGTTGTTTGTGTAGTCGAAGAACCGCTACCGCTCCACAGTTAATCAAAGTATGAATTTTCCCTTAGGTGTTCTGGTCAGTGAATTCTTCAAACACTGAATTTATGCTTGCAAGGATGAGATTGGTGTTCTTGTTCGTCTTGAGTTTGGGCAGTTTAGGTTGTTTAGTTGGGTCACTACCACTGAGTTCCATTATTGCTCTGTTGAGTTCTGACCGTGCTAAATACATAAATTCGTTCTGCTGGTTCGTCTCAAGGGGACGCTCTATGTTGATATTCGTTTCCATGGCTTCGATGTTTTCTGTAGCACTTTCATTGACGGTGGGTAGACCGTTATGAGTATCATCTTCACTTCTGAGTTCCAATATGCCTCTTCTTGTATGATTTGCAGCGTTTCTGAAGAAAGTAGCCTGTTTTTAACGATTGTTCTTCGTTGATCCGAAATTCTCTGTTCGGATATGTGCTGTAATTCCGTATATTTTTCTACGAACGCAAGATGTAACGTTCTGTATGCTGTTATTTCCGATCTTGTAATAGGAACGCATAATGAAGGAATTCATTTCTGGGGTCCGCTTCATGCGTTTCCTAGGGAGTCCGGCTCTCGTGGTCGTAGGCATAATGGCTTGCGCCTACGTTGAAATATCAAGAGTCGGTTGGGAGGTATTGATGTTGTTTCCCACTTGGTTTTGTGTTGCAGTATCCCTACTCGATATCACGCTGCTTCCGTCGCTAACCGATGGAAACTGTGACTCACTTTCCGAACAAGACCCTTTTCCTAAATCTCGAACGCGACAAGAGGTTATGGTGGTACAATGTCGATTCACCCGTTTGTTCCTTAGATTGTACATCATTGGATAAGTTGCATTTTATACCTTCTGCCAGGTTCAGCTTGGGAACCCCGAGTTTGCTAAGCTCGTACTCAGAAACAATGTTCCTGAGCCCCTGAGGGATCATATTATTATTATTTTAACATAACATCAAGTCAAACAGCGTGAAAATTTTTCGAAAAGCTTTTCTTGACTTAAAATACAAGTCTTTGAAAAAGAAGGTTTGACTATTCGATGATATCAAGTTTTTTCAAGCTGTTTGGAAGATTGATACTTGTAAGAGCATGAAGTTAAGTTCACTTGCTAATCGCTTGTTGCAGTATCCGAACATGTACAATAGAATTAGGTAGTAGGTCTAGTCCCAGTTCTAGGATGGGACGCAGGTAGGTCGTGTAAATCTTTTCAGCCAGTTATAATACCACTTTCCCACAGCATCCAGATCCTCCTGCAGTATATTATAATTCCTAATGGGATTGTTGAATTTTTTTTCTTCAGCGAATTGTGAGTATCCTCGGCAGATCTGCTATATACAACACAGAACCGAGGATCAATCCATGCGGCACGTCACTTTTAACATTGCTATAAGAAGATAACTTGTCTGAAATTGAATGAAAAGCTCTCTACTACTCATGAAATCGCCAACCCACAAGAGTAAACTTTCCCGAATCTCTAGGTGTTCAAGTTTCACCAGATGACGACGCTGGGGAACGCTATCGAAACCCTTAAAGACGTCAAGATATGAATGTATTTCGTACGTAAGATACAATATTGAATCTGCAGAAATGCATAAAGACACTTATCACCATATTATGATATTATTACCTTCTTGTACATAGTTGAAACTTTAGTTTCTTACAACATGGATGATGAGGAATGTTTAGCACCTTTGGTGGATTGCCATCTGTTTCTAACGTTATTTCAGAAATTGGAGCAAATTCTGACTGTTCATTCTTCTGATTCTGCACTTTTATCACAATTACGAATTTGAAAGTCTCATGAAGAATCTGAAATGGAATCTTATCAAGACACTGTATTGATAAGTTCGATATACAAAGGGTTAAAGGTACAAAATCCAGCAGAGCCAAATGTCCAACTTTGCCACCCTATAACGTGAAAACTGGTCATACGATTTTGTTGAAAATAGGCATCCATGTACTTTATAATCAGGAACTGAAAACTACCTAGTCACAAATATTCTTTATTTGGAGATTACAGTATTACTATAATTTTTTCAAACAATACCAAACATTTCAAGAGAAATTAATTCAAGAATCTGTCAATCTACAAAGAAACATTTCTTGGCAATGAAATTAAATGATATTCTCTGGAGATAAATCTTTCGTTCGTTCAACATCCATTAAGGAAATAAGTGGCCAATCTATTCTCCTAATTCGGACACAAATAACCAGAAAATCAGGACTATTTACTTTCGGTCAATGATGGAAGTGACCAGTTAGTTTCAGCTGACCGCCGCAATGTTTCAGTGTCGCTGTCGGGATGATGCTGGTGCACACGAAGTGTTCGGACCATTGCTTGCAGAACAGCCAGGCTTAATGGCCCTATCTGGACCGTTATTTAACCAGAAAGCACAATCCCGGTTGTTTATGTCTCACCGCCTGCATTATAATACTGTTTGCGAGATCATTCGTATAATATTCATTATGTATCAATCAATATTATATGTCAAGGGTTAGCACTATGTTTTATGAGATAACTTTTTTTATTCTTCATTTCTAGCCCTCCTTTTCATGTTTGATGGCTAAAAATGGAAAAGAGGAAAATGCAAGTTATATCCTATATCAAACTAATCTTTATCCACTTATTGAGTAATCGGTTCATAACTTTGGTCCTGTTGAATATATTGAAGAATTAATTTTGATAAGGAAATCAAATTTGATTCATCTGAGTAATTCAGAAAACATGGTATTGTAAGAACACGTATTCACCAAGTTGAGTCTAATATTTATGAGATTCTGAAATTTTGCACTCGGTCTCACGTTGTACAGAAAAATTTGTGAAAAGTATTTTCACAATAATAGCTCATCCAATTATACCGTAAGTTGACTGCAACTTTGTTATATGGAGGGGTTTTAATTTTTTTTTCTCGAAGAGAGTCCGAAGAATTTCATTTACTGTTTCTTGCACTTTAAAAATATCTTTTTCTACCATATCAACGAAAGGATGGCTAATTGGGAATGTCAAACCTTTCTTACATCATAGGATTCCTGAAAAGCAACCCCCAATGACTAACATTGCAATGAATCGTACAAGAGTGTTTCATTTTATTTATATTACAATGAAATTCCATAAAATAAATGCATCAACAATATTTAATTTTTTGATAATATGTATGGAATTCTCGCTTAACACATGGTGAAACATAATGAATAAATGATTCGTTTATCACTTGGCAAAGGTTTCAAAAATATTTATTAAAAATACTCGACATATGTTTCGGGTTGTTATCCCATTATTAAGAGTAATACAATACTAAATTCAAAATGAGTGATTTAACTTATGTATAACAACATTCACAACAGGAGGTAAATTGAAGTCTAGTTGGTTGTTGCAGATTGGTTGGTTTTTCCTATGAGCGGAAGTAATTTCAATAATCTCCAAGATGTCCATCCTTTTTCCTTTATTTCCTGGATGCATGAGTTCGATATTCTCGAAATCTATAAAATGATTGTAATTGATGCAGTGGTCCGAAAAACTCGTAGAATTTTTATTTTGGAGAATAGATCTTTTATGTTCTTCTACTCTCTTCTCGATGCATCTTCCGGTTTGGCCTATATAGAATGTCTCACATTTACTGCAGTGTATTTTATATACTCCGCTTTTATCCAAAAATTTTGTTTTATCTTTATTATTACCCAATAATGAACCCAAATTCTTTTTATTAGTGCTGATGGTGTTAATATTATTTCCGTGTAATCTGTGACATATGTTATATATTTCATTGCTAATATCAGGAATATAGTAAATTGGAAATTTTCTGCTGGATTTCTCAGTATGCAACGGACAAATGCTCTGTAATAAAAGTTTATATCGTTTTTGTCTTATTGAGGTATCAATTAATTTTGGATCATAGCCGTTGTTCGTAGCGATTAATTTTAAAACTCGAACTTCATACTCAAAATTGACAGCTGGCAAAGGAATAGAAAGCATTGTCTGTACAAATGAATGAAAAGCACTCAATTTGATGCTCTGGGATTGAGAACTACTGTTATGAATCAGGCTGTATATTTTAAAGGCGAGTGAGTCATGCGCCCTACTAATCGACAAGTCCAAGAAGTTCAAAGATTTTTAATTTTTTCTATTTCCATTGTGGATTGATGAAAGGAATTTAAAAACTGTAAGAAACTTTTGAGTTGTCTGTCTGTGCCGATCCAAATGCAGAAGATATCATCTACATATATTTTCCATAAAAATACATTATTGATTAGGATGTTAAAGGAACTAAAAAGTCTATTTTCTAAATTTGTCATAAATATTTTACTTAATAACGGAGGCAATGGAGAGCCCATAGGTAAATCATGTAATTGTTGATATATTTTATTATTGAACCTGCAATAACTTTGTTGGAGACATAGGTTTACAGCTGACATCGTTTCTTCGATATGAGTGGGGCTTAATGTACTATTGGATTGAAGTTGTTGATTGATTGTGGCTTTGACATCACGGCAGGGTGTAGACGGATATAGATTAATTATATCAATGGATACTAATTTTAGAGATCTAAAGTGATTGGTTAATTCTATAGAGTTTTGTAATGAGTGAATTGGATTGTGTTGTATCCAATTTGGAAGTATGTTGTTCGAATATTTACATACCTTAGTAGCTGGAGCACTTACATATAAAACAATAGGCCTCATGGGACAATCTACCTTGTGAATTTTGGGTAAGAAATATTAAATTGGAGCTTTCGGATTCATAACAGTAAATTTCAACCCATCATTTTGCGATAAATTCGTACACTTTTTAATTAGAGATATGACTTGGGATTGAAATTTGTTAGTAGGATCAACATGTAATTCTAAAAATTTTTCTGGAATAAATAGTCTTTCTGTTTTTTCAATATACATATCAGTTTCTAAAATCGTAATAGTGTTACCTTTGTCAGCTTTACAAAGGGTTAAATTATAGTCTTTAAATTTTGTTTGTTTCGATGTAACAATTGCTAATTCCCTCTTGATTTTGGTCAATCTAGAATGCCTTCTATATTTAGCACAGACTACTTTTTCATAAGCTTTATCATCTACAACTTCTATTGAGCTAAGAGCTATCTCAGAGTTAACGGCTAACATTTTTAAATCGTTCAAATTATTTATAGTGGTACATTATTTCAAACCTTTCTCTAAACGTTCTGTTTCTTTTTCACTGAAAAGAATATTCGAAAAATATTTCATTTTAGGGTGAAATTGAAATTCTGAAGTCAACTATAAGTCAACAATCAAGACTTTTTTTGATGAAGTGTTTAAACTTATTCTGTTGTTTCTTGTATTGTTCATGGAACAGGTGCTTGATTTCTTCCTTAATATGGACTGAGCCAGTGCAAAATATAAAGTTCTGAGCGATTCCGGTGGCAAGGCATTTCTAAGTGTGTAGTATAAGTAACATGTTTTCCTCAACTTATCAGATATATAATTTATGTGATGGTTCCATCTCAAATTCTCATCAACACTTGTCCCTAAGTATTTAAATCGAACTTTTCAATTTCAAAACAGTTACAAGATGTTTCTACATAACGATGAATGAATCTGCAAACTATAATTGACTGGTTGACTGGAATTATTGGCTGAAAAATCCGATGAACGGTTTTTTCATATTCAATGAAAGAAGGTTACACTCCATTCATTCTTTTACTTCGTTCATAGATTTGGAAGCTGCTGAATATACTTCATTCCATGTTTTTTCAGTTACATACACTACCATGTCGTTGGCAAAAGACACAATGTCCACACCAGCCCGCTCAGCAAGTGAAAGATCATTCAAGTACAAGATGAATAGTAGGGGACCAAGCACCGTATCTTGAGGTACTCCACATTTATATCTTCTGTAAAAGATTTTTAATGAAGTCAGTGATATTGATAAAATGACTATTTTTGTCAATTTTCCACGTTCATTTGTTAATACATGACCGGTCTCGTCCAGTCGTGTAATAACAATAAATATAAATAAATAATAATAATAATAAGAATACAGAATACTGACATCAAATTATATGCTTCGAACAAGAAGCAATTGGATGACTTGCTGAAAACTGTCAGTGAGTTCTCGGCAGATGTTCATATGAAATTCGGGATTGAAAAATGTAAGACCCTCAACATTCAAAGAGGGAAAGTCATAGATGGTGAAACACAACTTCCAAACAGTGATATTATACAATATACAAACAAGCCAGATTGTTAGACCAAAAACAATCGAAGGAGAAGATTCGTTCAGAATACAGTCAGCGTCTGAAGTCTGTGCTGAAATCGATGTTGAACTCGGAAAATCTAGTCAAGGCAATTAACGCCTACGCCATTCCAGTGTTACTTTACTCATTTGGAATAATCAGATGGAATAAGACAGAGCTGGATGATATTCAAAGGCAGACCCGAACGATGCTGACAAAGTACAACAATCATCATCCAAAATCGTCTGTGATACGAACAACTTTGAAGCGGAAAGAAGGAGGACGTGGATTAATAGATGTTGTCAATTTACACACCGAACAGATAAGAAATCTCAGAGAATTCTTCTCAGCAAAAGCTCTCACTTCTGACCTCCATAGAGTAGTATCTTTGGCTGATAAGGGGTATACACCTCTGAATCTTGCTACCTGAGATGACCTGCTGAATCTACCGTTCCTATCAGATACTGAAAAACAAGAGCAATGGTCAAGAAAGGAATTGCATGGACGACATCACCATGAGATTAATCAACCACACATCGATAAAGAAGCCTCCAACAAATGGTTGATGAAAGGAGAATTATACGTAGAAACAGAGGGATTCCTTATGGCCATCCAAGACCAAAGGATCGCTACAAACAATTACAAAAAATTTATAATGAAGGACGGAACATTACAAACAGATGAGTGCAGAAAATGCCATATAAGATCGGAGACTATACAGCATATTACGTCCGGATGCGAACAACTGGCCAACACGGAGTATCTTCACAGGCATAATCAAGTGTGCAACATTATCCACCAGAAACTTGCACAGAAGTACGGACTTCTGAACACCTTCCAGCCATATTACAAGTATCAGCCGGTGCCGGTATTAAAAAATGACTCTATCAGATTATACTACGATAGGCCTGTGATCACTGACAGGATGGTGACGAATAATAGGCCGGACATAGTGGTGTATGATAAGACAGCCAGAACAGCAATGCTGGTGGATGTCGCCATACCGAATAATAACAACGTGCTGAACAAGTTCCAGGAGAAAAAGTCCAAACACACAGACCTTGCTATTGAGATCAAGCAGATGT
Organism: Cryptolaemus montrouzieri; assembly: GCA_013387265.2. Classification (NCBI taxonomy): domain Eukaryota; kingdom Metazoa; phylum Arthropoda; class Insecta; order Coleoptera; family Coccinellidae; genus Cryptolaemus; species Cryptolaemus montrouzieri. The sequence goes on along the minus strand of JABFTP020000001.1, from coordinate 41,640,026 downwards.
GGCACCTCGATTAAATAGATATTGTTCCTGTCATCGTATCCTCGACTGGTTTAATACCCAAAACTTTGCATGATAGCCTTAAGAAATTAGAATTGCATAAGAATACCTATATAGAAATGCAAAAAGCTGTAATTCTTAACACATGTAGGATCGTTAGGAAATTTATGTCAAGTATATTGTAATCTAGCCTATTCCTTTTGATTGCTAAATCTGGGAAAGGTAAATTATATCCAGTTACTAGCTGAGATTGTGCATAAGTCCACGATAATAAATACAGAATACAGTCAACGTCTGAAGTCTGTGCTGAAATCGATGTTGAACTCGGGGAATCTAGTCAAAGCAATTAACACCTACGCCATTCCAGTGTTGCTTTACTCATTTGGAATAATCAGATAGACTAAGACAGAACTGGATGATATTCAAAGGCAGACCTGAACGATGCTGAAAAAGTACAACAATCATCATCCAAAATCGTCTGTGATACGAACAACTTTGAAGCGGAAAGAAGGAGGACGCGGATTAATAGATGTTGTCAATTTACACACCGAACAGATAAAAGAATCTCAGAGAATTCTTCTCTGCAAAAGCTCTCACTTCAGACCTCCATAGAGTGGTATCGTTGGCTGATGGGGGATATACATCACTAAATCTTGCTACCAGAGATAACCTGCTGAATCTACCGTTCCTATTAGAGACTGAAAAACAAGAGCAATGGTCAAGAAAGGAATTGCATGGACGACATCACCATGAGATTAATCAACCACATATCTACAAAGAAGCCTCCAACAAATGGTTGATGAAGGGAGAATTATTCGCAGAAACAGAGGGATTTCTTATGGCCATCCAAGACCAAGTGATCGCTACAAACAGTTACAAAAAATTTGTAATGAAGGACGGAACATTACAAACAGATAAGTGCAGAAAATGCCATATAAGATCGGAGACTATACAGCATATTACGTCCGGATGCGAACAACTGGCCAATACGGAGTATCTTCACAGGCATAATCAAGTGTGCAACATTATACACCAGAAACTTGCACACAAGTACGGACGTCTGAATACCTTCCAGCCATATTACAAGTATCAACCGGTGCCCGTTTTGGAAAATGACTATGCTACGATAGGCCTGTTACCACTGACAGAATGGTGACGAATAATAGGTCGGACATAGTGGTATATGATAGGAGAGCCAGAACTACAATGCTGGTGGATGTCGCCATACCGAATAATAACAACGTGCTGAACAAGTTCCAGGAGAAACAGTCCAAATAACAGACCTTGCTAAGAGATCAAGCAAATGTGGCACCTCGATAAAATAGATATTGTTCCTGTCATCGTATCCTCGACTAGTTTAATATCCAAAACTTTGCCTGATAGCCTTAAGAAATTAGAATTGCATAAGAATACCTATATAGAAATGCAAAAGCTGTAATTCCTAATACATGTAGGATAGTTAGAAAATTTATGTCAAGTATATTGTAATCGAGCCTATTGTCTTTGATTGCTAAATCTGGGAAAGGTAAATTATATCCAGCTAACAGCTGAGATAGTGCATAAGTCCACGATAATAAATAAATAATAACTAAGGCACAAAGATGATAAAAATATATATACTTTTCTTCAATATTAAAGGAGGAGTTATCAATTACAAGTTAGCCCTTATAAGTTTTAAATTAATCGCTGTTCACAGCGATGAATTTTAAAACTATTATCAACTATGTACCTCACAGATTTTTACGGAAATAATATCTAACACCATCAGCAACATGTAACTAATAAATCAACACCATCAGAATTTGGGTTCATTATTGGGTAATAGTAAAGATAAAACAAAATTATTGGATAAAAGCGGAGTATATAAAATACACTGCAGTGAATGTGAGACATTCTATATAGGCCAAACCAGAAGATGCATCGAGGAGAGAGTTGAAGAACATAAAAGATCTATTCTCCAAAATAAAAATTCTACGGGTTTTTCGGATCACTGCATCAACAAAAATCGTTTCATAGATTTCGAGAACATCGAACTCATGCATCCAGGTAATAAAGGAAAAAGGATGGAATCTTGGAGATTATTGAAATTACGTCATCTCATAGAAAGAACCAGCCAATTTGCAATGACCAACTAGACTTCAATTTACCCTTTGTTGTGAATGCTGTTATACATAAGTTCAATCACTCATTTTGAATTTAGGATTGTATTACTCTTGATAATGGGATAACAACCCGAAATATATGTCGAGTATTTTCAATAAATATTCTTGAAACCTTTGCCAAGTTATAAACGAATCATTTATTCATTATGTTTCACCATGTGTTAAGCGAGAATTCCATACATATTATCAAAAAATTAAATATTGTGATGCATTTATTTTATGGAATTTCATTGTAATATAAATAAAATGAAACACCCTTGTATGATTCATTGCAATGTTAGTCATTGGCGGTTGATTTTCAGAAATCCTGTGATGTAAACAACTCGAACGGTTTGACATTCCCAATTAGCCATCCTTTCGTTGATATGGTAGAAAAAGATATTTTAGAAGAGCAAGAAACATTAAATGAAATTCTTCAGACTCTCTTCGAGGAACAAAAATTAAAACCACTCCATATAACAAAGTTGCAGTCAACTCACAGTATAATCGGATGAGCTTCTATTGTGAAAATAGTTTTCACAAATTTTTCGGTACAACGTGAGACCGAGTGCAAAATTTCAGAATCTCATAAATATTAGACTCAACTTGGTGAATACGTGTTCTTACAATACCATGTTTTCTGAATTACTCAGATGAATCAAATTTGACTTCCTTATCAAAATTCTGGAGTTACGGTTACTTTTAGTGTGACTGAAGTATACAAAGGAACTGTATACGAGAAATCCTACGTAAAATGCTGTTTCACATATCAAGTGTGACAATATTCGAATCAATAAATTTTTTTGCGAAATGATGAAAGCCTTGTAAAATTTCTTGTAAAACGGAAATATGGGAAATATTGTGGGGAAGTGTCATAAAATATGGATGTTATAGGAATAAGATTGACACGCAGCTCAGGGACTAGTACGGCATGGATATGAGGCTGTAAACCGTGTACGTAATACATTGGGGGAAACTCACCCTACACACAGCTGGTCCATAAGAAACGCTGAATTCTCATTTTTCTTAATCGTGAATTTCAAATGATGGTTTATACAAATTTATTCTGTATACTTCATGAAAGGATATTATGATTTGTTATTACATTATGATGAAGAAGGAAAGTAATTATAAGAAAGAGAAAGAATTATTTCTGCTAAGCTTCATTTACTAATCACGGAATTAAAAATCAAATTACAACTTCATGTACAATTTTCGAAAGATCAAGTCGCAACTCTAAAAAAATGGCTCAGCTGTTTGTTTCCATCAAATGAAAAGGTCATGGCCAGATGACACATATACGACAAATATTGCAAAAATGGAGAATTATTTGGTATCTAAGCAATTGAAGAAAAAGCATTAGGCTTAAGTTCCACAGAATATAATGTATAAAAACATGTTCTACATATGTTTTGGGTTTTATTCCATTTTCAAAAACGAAGAGGAAATAGAATAATACAATGTAATTAATTCCTAAGGAACAGAAAACAGATGAGAGAAACGACTTTTGTGTGAATATAGTATCGTTTTTAATAACGAAACGACCATGCTATACGAAAAATTTGTATCACTCTATGCATTCTATACACTGTGCATTTTCCAGATTGAGTTTTTACTCCCTTCAAAGATTCACATTAAGTACCATGGTTTTTTCTATTTTCGATATGTAATTCCTTTTTTTTCATTCGAATAAATGAATAAAGGAATTTTGCTACCTGTGTATTAGAGGATTTTCAGCTAACTTGAAGAAGTCTCAGAGCAGTTGAAGAAAAGCTTTGAAAATTCTGTAGAGCTTAAAGAGATAATGTTGAAATCATCAAAAAGAAAAAAGACTCGTTCGACCTAGTCTATACGCAAAAGTGAAGTCGCAAATCTTTATAGACCTCAGTAAATAATTTTACGTTTGTGGTCTAAAAAAGAAAAAATTAAAACTTTCCAAACGTCTTTGATAACAATATTCCCGAAAATAAGAAATCCGCATCGATTTATCTTAGGTAATTGAGAGAAGTATGGCGATTTGAAAATTTTTCAATCATTTTGTCCAGGTTCGGAAGTTGAGGGTCATATCGAAAAAATTTTCAATATAAAGTCTTAAACAATATCATGCGATACATGAACCACATAGGTTCTTCTTGTTTACTACCTGAGATATGATGATTTATGAATTTCAACCCGCCTCTACTCCGTTTCGGAAGCTATGCGTCGAATCAAAAACTTATTGAACGGAGTTCTTTGATAATAATTCACATAGGATAATATGAAAACTGCTTACATGCATCTTGGTTATTAGCGGAAGTCTGGAAATTTGAACACCTCCTTTCCGATTCGGAAGGTGAAGATCCTATAAAAATTTCGAACAAAAGTTGCTGATAATAATCTTCCTGAGAGTTATCTAAGTTATTATCAGAGGTAAGATGATTAGAAATTTTCAAGCCACCTAATGGCAATCCCCGTTGTTGAGATTTTGAGAGTATCTTGAAAGACAGTGTAGGTTATATATATATATATATATATATATATATATATATATATATATATATAGATATATATATATATATATATTATATATATATATATATATATATATATATATATATATAGGGGTTTCACCGCGACGAGTTGCCCATATATCTGTTCATGCAATCAAACTGATTTCATGAAAAATATAAATCCACCAGCCGGTAATTAATACCATTGCCAGGCAATGATTATAATCAAAACATATCCTGGAATAATTATATATTAGGATAACGTTAAATGTTATGAGAATATATCAATCTACCAGAATATATACATACTATAGCATCATCAGACAATGATATTAATGTACCAACGAGCAGTGTCAGAGGCTTATATATATATATATATATATATATATATATATATATATATATATATATATATATATATATATATATATATATATATATATATATATATATATATATATATATGATTTCAATGTCCATCAGAGAAAGAACTATTTTGCAACTATCATAAGAACGACTGCTAAAAAACAGTAACTGCACCAAAAACGATAAATTTTGCGAGCTATCCTGTCAAAGAATACTATAGAAGCTAAAAAACCAAAATTGTTTTGCTATCATTCACGGAAATATGCTAGTCGCAGACGAGATATTAAGTATACAACGAATTTTCGTCAAATTTGGGGTTCGGAGCTTAGTAACTTATCATAAATCTTGAATCCACTTTCGAAAAATTCGTTATCCAAAATGGGGAATTCAAATTGATGGGGGAGTACGGCGATTTCAGAAGTCACTGCGTTTGATCCGAATCATTGTTTGAAAATGCGTAATTTAGGATGGCATGTACAAGATGATGGAGGTATTTTGAAAACCCAAGAATTTTCACTAGACAAGTAAGCCAATTGGTCAGAATCTCTATTAGCATCAATCTCCTTTTCTCATTGCTTCTTTTTTGAGCCATCCAGTAACCGAAATTTCTTGAAATTCTAGAAAAACGTGTGGTTACCAACAAAGTCGAACTACTATTCGAACATAATCTAACAGATTCATCCAAATTCGCAAATAAGAAAAAGTACACTTTTGAAAAAAAAAACCTTGAAAGGAGCATGAAGGTCAAGGTTAAATCCAAGGTCGCATTTAGATAGCCAGGAAAAAGCCAGAAATGTTCCAGAAAAAAAAACACTTACCAGCTGTTCACAGTTTTCCTTACTTTGAGGCTGCAATCAGTCAATTTGACCTTGAAACCACTTTGAAGTTAGTGGTTAGAGACATGGTCAAAGTCCTATTTGAACGCGAAATTTCATTAATTATTAAGGATCGCTGTTATAAGGTTCCTGAAACTTTTGTTAAAAAAATTTTCGGAAAAATACGTCCCTGACCAATTACACAAGGGGTCAAGAGAAAACTCGAAATCCACCGGAAATTTCACCATGAGGACGGCTGCAATAGGTAGTATTTCTTACAAAATTCATCTGAAAAATAACTCGGAATAATTTGACTTAGACATAGAATAGTTTTGGCATAGAAACTTTTTCAGCAAAAACTTATAAAAGGTGAGTTAACAATTAATTGAGCTTATAGAACGAAACTATCTTTTGATATTCGTAAATCTCTTTCAACGTTATGGAAACGGAAAAGAAAAATGAAATCGCCTGAATATAAGTTTTCAGGGGTATATAATGCTCTGAATTGGATCGTACTGTAGTCTCCTTCGACATAACTCTCGTCAGATATTTTTGAATCGTAATATCCAATAGCAGCTGCTGTCCGATTCATGTACGTGCCCGAGATTCAAATTGCCGGGGTAGATTAAACTAGGAGTGGAAATCTTTTTTCTCACACATATGTGTTCTCAGTCCATATAATACGATGGAGTTATGAGCTTAATATACTTTGATATTGCAGGACCATTTTTATATGAATTTGCATTGAAAAATATTCTGGTTGAATTTTTTATATTGTGAAAAATTTTTCCATTTATTTATATAATATAAAAAAGGAAGTAATAATAAATTGAAGGATTACATGGTGCCATATTTCGATGTGACTCAAAACAGGATAGGCGGAAAGCATAAACTAATTTTTGGTTCGATTTTGGAGGTGGTTTCCCCATTGACACTAAATTTGAAGTGGATGTTATTTCATATCACTTTTCGGATTCTTTCATATAACATAAATTAGCAGCTTAAAATTAAATAATTCCTTTTTCATTCCTTGCCCATAACAGACTTCAATACAGAAATCAATGTCATTAAAAAATTTCATTAAATAATAATATTTCAGTCTCCCACATATACAGTTATACTAAACGTAAAGAACAAAAACGAATTTCTCAATTATTTTACTCGATTATAAGAATACCAGAAAAGAAATCTAACTTACATTGCCCCGTCTCGATTAACATTAGCACTTATATTTTCAAATTTAATTTCACAACCTACTTTTCTAGCAATCCCAACATAAACAACATTCTATCCAACGCTGAACAAAAACTTATTAAATTCAAATAGTCTGGAACAGGGGTGCTCGATTGCTTTTTGATTAGATCTCGAAAAAAAATTGAAAAGTAGGTTAGATACTACAAAATCTTATTATGTAATGAAATAACACTCTGCTAGAGGCAAAAGGCGGCTTTATCAAAGGAACGCAAGGGTACTTGTCAAAGAAATGCCGCGTTTTTTATTCTTGCCACTTTTCTATAAATTTCGAGCGGCGCGTTCGACGGGAACATTCGAGACTTTCGTTCACGCCGATATAAATGTTGCGCCTGCAGGAATCGGAGTCATTCTGAATTGTAACTTGAAGGCATAAAAAGTTTATTATTAAATAGTACAAAATGAGTGCAGCGAAAAAGTCTAAAGCGTAACATTTTAATAACGGTTGGCAGGAAGAATTTTCCTTTTGTATGGTGAAGGATAAGTGCATTTGTCTTATTCGTCGTGCGTCAGTTGCAATACCTAAGCGTTTTAGCTTAGAGACGCATCATAAAACGGTTCATAAAAACTTTGAGAAGGATTTACCGCCACAGAGTGAATAAAGAAAACGAAAAATACGTCATTTGATATCTTGTTCGAAAAAAGAACAAACCATGTTCACAAAACCAACCAAACAATCAAAGGCTGCTACGATCGCGTCCTTTAAAATATTTCATATATTTGCGAACCACAAGAAACCATTCGAAGATGGATCGGTTGTGAAGGAAGCATTTATTGAACCGTGTGAGACTCTATTTGAACATTTTAAAAATGAAACAGAAATCATGTCTGCTATTAGAGAACTTCAGTTATCTCGTCCTACTGTCACAAGGCGTATTGAAGTCATGAGTCAGGACATGGCAGATAAACTAAAACATGATATCATGAAATGTACATACTTTTCTTTACTGTTAGACGAATCCACTGATATGACACTGCCCTGCTGTGTTTTTTTACTCGGATGGTATTCAATGACACGTTGGCTAAGGAAGAATTTTTGAAAAGCATTCCTCTGAAGGGGAAGACCCGTGACGAAGATATATATGACGTTTCTTCCAATTTTGTTAAAAAACTACATGCTACCAATATATAAATTAGTGTGCATTACAACCGATGGAGCACCAGCAGGTAACAAAAACGGTTTTGTGGCATTGTGTCGTGCTAATAAAGATTTTCCTTCATTTTTTTCATTCCATTGTATTATCCATCAATATGTTTTGTGTTCAAAACTTTTAAACACGGCGGAAATTATGGGAATTGTAACAAAAATTGTGAATTCCAACGGCGGATCTTTTAGTTGCAGTTGGAAGATAGGGAGTCTAGTGAACACACTGATTCAGTTCTTCACACAGACGTCAGGTGGTTGAGTCGTGGAAAATTCCCAAACAGGTTTCAAGAATTATTGCCCGAAATAACAGCTTTTCTAGACGAAAGATGTGATTACACTCAGATGTTGAAAAACGAAAAATGGCTGACTGATTTAGCAATTTCGACTGACATCACAATGCACTTAAACACCATTAACTTGGTGCTTCAAGGTAAAGGAAAACTATTATTCAGATAATTAGCGTAGTAAACGCATTCAAAAGTAAATTGCAACTTATGAGATATCAATTGATAAGAAAGGATCTGAAGCATTTTCCGTCTTTGAAAGCAAGGATTATTCAGTTGAATTATGATAGATATGAGGCTGAATTATCAATTATTTTAAGACAATTGGAAATGCGTTTTTATGATTGCAGTAAATTGGCAAATATAGCATCATTTATGAGTTATCCTTTTTCATGTAAAAACATTGAGGAATTAGCTACTGAAATAGCAATTTTGCTCTGTAGGAAATGAGTTGGTGCAGATTATATCAGATATACATCTCAAAGCTACACCAACTGATACAAATTTCTGGTGTTTCATATCAGAAAATAGATATCCGAATCTGAGGCAAAGCGCCCTTCCACTGACGGCAATGTTTGCGTCAACTTACATGTGCGAGTCTGCCTTTTTTTTAACGAAGATAATTTGATCAAAATATCGCCATCGACTAACTGACAATCATATGTCATCATGCTTGCGATTAGCACTCAGGGGTTACGTACCATCTTACGGAAAGTATGCTGAGGACATGCAGTGCCACGCTTCAATATCCAAAGTGTCACTCCTCAGTAAAGTTTAACAAAATATGTAACTCTTTAGTTTCGTAGCAACCTATAAACTCGCAATTTTGAATAACTATGAGTTTTTTCATTGATATTATAGAGAAGAACTTAACTAAACCTAACACAAACCTTGACTAAAATAATGTATATTGTGCGGAAAGCTAATATCTATATATGCTACGGTACATCCTACCTAGGTAGGTAGGTAGGGTGTATCGTGTATGTACGACAACCCTGCATCACACATAGATAGCCAGCATTTCAAGTTTGAGAACACCTGGTTTGGAATATACAAAATTTAATTCAATGAATACCTATCAGCTTACGTAAGACAATAAAGTTCAAAATTTTGAATCTAGATTCAAAGAACATTTCTCCTAAGACAACAAATCCGCAGTTTTTGAACATATTATATCTACAAATCGCCTATTTACGTTAGATAATCAAAATTCCTCCACAAATTAAGGGATGTCAATGAATCTGTAGGAAAGATTAGAAATTATAAACTTCCTAAAATTCGTCTTGTGTTTCAAATATAAATATTGGGGAATCAGACAAAATGTTTCATTTCATTTATATTAGAATGAATTTCCATTAAAAAACTCATCAACAATATTATAATTGATTCATATTGAAAAGTGATTTTATATCTTTATTTCCAATTAACTTTTGCTAATTGGGTAGGATACAAAGTTCCTAAATCAAAACTAAACTTCTGATAATTTTCGAAAAAAATTATACCCCTCTTTAGAAAAATTTGAGATGGAGTACTTCAAAAATGATTCCAAGAGAAAAATATAACATGCCATTTGAAATAACAAAGTTGTTCCCAGTGTCATCGAAAGTGCCTCGATTGTGAAAATATTTTCCACAAATTTCTTAGCACAGCTTAAGATCGCATTGGAAATTTCAAAGTTCTATGACTATTAGAACTACAAAACTCACACTATTTCATTTTTTAGAATACAAATACATCTATCAAAAGAGTACCAGCAATCGGTCACTGAAACACAAAATATTTATTTTTCATTCAAATTTCTTGTATCGCCTTCAAAGTAGACCCCTTTCGAAATGATACATCAACGGCAATGAATAATCCAATCAACAAAACATTCATTAAATGCTTTTTCCAGGATCGACTTCAGTTGTCGATAATTTTATGTCTTCTATCGATTCAAATCGAGTACATTGAAGTGGTAATATAAGTTTATCGTAGTGCAAAATCTTTGAGTTTTCTTTCCACAAATCTGGCAATTTCTTTGACTAATTTGCTCTCCCAAACGGCCCCAACGCCGAGGTAATATTCTTTATTTACCATCTGACCTTCTGGCAGGAATTTCGTGTGCACAACACTGCAATAATCGGAGAAAACAATCAACATTACCTTGACTTTTGCTCGACTTTGACGTCGTGGTTTTTCGGTTTGGGTTCAGTTAGAAGACGTCATTCCGAAGCTTGTTGAGTGGTTTGCATGTCAAACTCATGAACCCATGTCTCATCACCAGTTACAATACGTTTTATGAATGTGAGATCGGAATTTTCTCGTTATAGCATGTCTTATTAACTTCAGTTGAAGATGGTGATGGCCGATCAGAGCGATTCAAATTTTCCACCACATCTCGCCTGCTGTTGAATGCACTGTACCACTCATACGCACGTGTTTTTGATAAAATTGATTCACCGTAAACCTTCTGTAACATTGTCAGTGATTCGACACACAAAATTCCATTCGCAATACGAAATTTGAGATAAATTCCTTGTTCGATGACTTAATCCATTCTGAAAATCGCAAAACACACTTGTGAAAACTTACAAAATCGAACACTGTAATCAAACCAACTGTTAAATCGCGTTCAAAATTCGCGTTAGTATAGAAAATAGTTGTGAAAACTTAGCAACAACTGAAATTCTGAAAATCGTTTTGAGCATATTTCTCAAATAATCAATTTCCGGTCCTTTTTTACAGTAGAAACCGTAATGACCCTTTCAAATTCACAAATGATAGCTCCAAAAATTACAAGAATTCACAAGAACGCACTTGTGAGAAGTGACAAAATCAAGCATTGTAAACTAAATGATTGATTGCGTTCAAACTCCGCGACAGAATGTACAGCATGTCCCATTTTGGGGGTGCCACCAGGAGCATCTCTGTTATTATTTAGGATAGAGAGATGGGGTTCTCACGACCCTTGGCTACTTTTTCGAGACAAATTCATAGAGGTAATCAGAATTATTCTAATTTCAGTGGTTTTCGAGTTATTCGCGAATCTTGAAAATTTCCGGATTTCTTTTTTTCCCGATATCTCGGTTCTTATAGAAGATAATTGAAATCTGTTTTTACGTTTCTGAAACGGTTTTCTGAGTAAATTCCAGTGACGTACTCGAAGTTTTTTTTTCATTAATTATGACAGATATGACATAAAGTTGCATTTTTTTAAATACGAACATAGTTTTTTTTTGGCATATTCCGATTGCCGTTTTTTTTTCCTTTTCAAAAATATATAACATGATGACAAAATTTCCACCCAATTTGAAGAAAATAACGGAATAATGATTTACCCCTAATGGCTGGGCGAAGGAACACACGTATGCGGACGAACCATAGAACATTTGTAGTTATTCGATGAAAACGATCAAAACAATGCAAAATCTTCTTGACCGAAATATTGGAGCTAGGTTGCTCCTAAGATTCCATCGTTATTTATGACATCCGCAATTTCCTTTTTATTTTATTTTGAGATTGTCGTTTAGTTTCTAGAGTTCTCTGAGAAATACCTACATGAGAATAATAATAGGCACCTAATAATTTACTCAAATTCACTTCTCATAATGATTTACATATATTGCTCGAACTGATTTCCATCATGTTGTAAACATAAAGTGCATCTTCGTATTATATCTTCTATGTCTGAATGCTCTCTGTGAACACAGAAGTCTTCATCTATGCACGTTCATTAGAAACCATAGAACGACCAATAATTATTATTATTCATTATCTGTGGATATATTGGCTTCGTGTCTATTTGAATTCGTAAAATTAGTGTTCGTTGTTGAATTTGGATTGTTTAGTTAATTTCTGCAATTCACACTATGGAACAAAATAGAAGATACGAAAATTTCGAAAAAGTTGATATGCTGGAGGTCTACTTTCAGTGTCACTGTAACGCAGTCCGTGCATCAGAAGAATATTTGAATAGGTAAGTTCAACAATGGAAATGGAAGTAGTAATTCTAATCAATATTAAATACCTGACTGACACTCTCCAATAGATTTCCTCAAAGAATTCAACCAAACAGGAAGTTCTTCGCCCAAATGGAAGCAAATCTTTCCAATTATGGTTCGTTCGAGAAACCAAGAAGTAAAAACTACAATAAACGGAATAGAGGTGATAATGAACTTGACGTGATAGCAGCTGTTGAGGTTAAACATTCTACATCGTGTCGGCAAATTGAGAGCGAAGTGGGTGTATCAAAAAGCAGAGCCCTAGGAATTTTGAGAAAGTATAAATATTATCCCTATAAACATAAAATAATTCATCATCTCAATGCCGGGGATGCAGAGAGGAGAACGGCGTTCTGCAATTGGTATTTAGGGAGAATCAGAGGTGAAGCTCGTTTTGGGCGACATGTCATTTGGTCTGATGAGTCAAGAATCAGCAGTGCCGGAATCTTCAATCGCCATACGAATAGATTCTGGGCAAACGAAAACCAACACGAAGCAGTAGCTCGACGGCAGCAGGGGAGGTTCGGTTTCAATGTGTCGTGTTTCGTAATGGGCAACAAATTAGCCTACTATATCTTTGATGGCAACTTGAATGCACAGAGATATCTCGAAATTTTAAATATTTGTCTGCCACAACTGCAAGATGACATTCCTCTTGCTCAATTCAACACATATTACTTCCAACAAGACGGTGCTCCTTGCCATAATTCGGCCGTGTTGAGGAACTACTTGGATTTAAATTTTGAAAATAAATGGATCGGTACCAATGGCCCAATTCAATGGCCACCTAGGTCTCCTGACCTATCCGTTTTAGATTTTTTTCTTTGGGGTTATTTAAAAAATAAGATATATAGGAGGCAATACGCCCATTACGATCAATTGAAGAATGCAACAAATGAAGCATTCGAAGATCTGAGGAGATCCTCGCTACATTTGACTAGGGCCATAGAAGATATAATCCGAAGATGCACTTTATGTTTACAACATGATGGAAATCAGTTCGAGCAATATATGTAAATCATTATGAGAAGTAAATTTGAGTAAATTATTAGGTGCCTATTATTATTCTCATGTAGGTATTTCTCAGAGAACTCTAGAAACTAAACGACAATCTCAAAAATAAAATAAAGAGCGGAAATTGCGGATGTCATAAATAACGATGGAATCTTAGGAGCAGCCTAGCTCCATTATTTCGGTCAAGAAGATTTTGCATTGTTTTGATCGTTTTCATCGAATAACTACAAATGTTCTATGGTTCGTCCGCTCACGTGTGTTCCTTCGCCCAGCCATTAGGGGTAAATCATTATTCCGTTATTTTCTTCAAATTGGGTGGAAATTTTGTCATCATGTTATATATTTTGAAACGGAAAAAAACGGCAATCGGAATATGCCAAAAAAACTATGTTCGTATTTAAAAATGCAACTTTATGTCATATCTGTCATAATTAATGAAAAAAAACTTCGAGTACGTCACTGGAATCTACTCAAAAACCGTTTTAGAAACGTAAAACAGATTTCAATTATCTTCTATAAGAACCGAGATATCGAGAAAAAAAAATCCGGAAATTTTCAAGATTCGCGAATAACTCAAAACAACTGAAGTTAGAATAATTCTGATTAGCTCTATGAATTTGTCTCGAAAAAGTAGCCGAGGGTCGTGAAAACCCCATCTCTGTACTTCATTCTGGTTATAACCTGATCATAGACACCAGTCACAACGCATGACGTCACCATTTTCTGAATATTCTGATAGTTAATTGATTACGCCGTTACTACTGATAGTTAATCATGATGTTAATAGGAAATAAAACTATGTATTATATTATCACAAGAGATTTTATTGAAAATCTGGATTGCAATTTCGGTCTCTCGACCATTTTAAGCCGACAACAAGTATTGAATTAAAGTTGAAAATACATACATATATAGATCGGTAGGTATAAAATTAATAAGGGTGCAAACAAGAGGCAATAAAATAATTATGATAAGAGCAGGTATTATTCAAAGATTTCAAATAGAGACGAATAAGCTCGGCCATACTGGTCGTTCAGAAGATTATGTCTAAGAGAGGTTTGTTGCAGTTTGAAATTTTCTTTTGATTCTAAGAAATCTAACTTTCGTCCTTCAGGTATTCTGTGAATAATTTGAAGTTGATCTATGGGTGGAAAATGATGGCCATTTTCTATACAATGTGAAGCAAAAGTAGATTCGTCTGTTCTCTAGTTATTGTAATCTGGCTGATGCTCCTTATATCTCGTTTTGAATGAACGATCAGTTTGACCTATATAGACGCCTTCACAATCCATACAGGACAACTTATAAACTTCAGTATTGTCAAATTTATCAGTTTTATCTTTGCTATTGAAAAATTCTTGGGAGAGTTTCATGTGGGTCTTGAAAGCTACTTTTCTATTTTGTTTTGAAATGAAATTTGAAATCTTTTCGCTGCTAGGGCAAAATATGTTAATGAAATATATTATCTGTATTAGTTGATTCTATACGTGTGTAAATATTATATGCTAGTTGAGTTTGTTTTGTTTCGAATCATTTTGTTTATTATATTTGAGGGATAACCATTGTTCTTATCTATTTCCCTAATAGTTGACACTTCCCTAGACATATTTTCTTCGGATAATGGCCGAAAGAAATCCCTATGATTCATTGAATTAAATGTAGTTATCAGCTTTGGGTGCGTTGACTCGTAAAGAATGCAAATATCAGTAAAGGTGGGTTTTTGATATATATGAAAACTTAGTGTGTTATTTATATGAGTAATTGTTAGGTCTAAAAAGTAAATCTGTTTATCGACTTCTCTGTCTATTTTGGATTTAATTTTGGGATGAATATAGCATGTAATTGTATGTAAACTAAAGATTGATCTAGTTGTCTAGCGGTTCCTATGAAACATGCAAGTATATCATCTACATATCTTCACTAAAAATGTACCAATTTTGATTTGGAGAAATTGAATATTATTTCCTCAATATACGCCATTAAAATTTCAGCTAGTAAAGGGCTCAATTGTGATTCCATCGGTAGACCGTGAGGTTGTTCATAAACACATGATAGAAAGAATGAAATTCGCATGCTCTTATTATTTCAATCAATATATGGAAAATTAGTGATTACTTATCGGTAAATATATTTTTATTGACCATGGGTCTCGAATTTATTGAAGGAAATGACTCAAACTGAGAGTGTATAGATATATGTATTTATATATATATATATATATATATATATATATATATATATATATATATATATATATATATATATATATATAATCCAATTTAAATGGAATCATCACCCAATATTTTAATATTTTGAATATTATATTACCTCAGGGATTTTGGAAATTTCTAAGGATTATTAGAACTGATAATTTTTGAGATATCTCATTTGGAAAAATTAAGCTTTATTTTAAGAAAGAAACATATAAAAGTAAATAAGAGACTCTTCCCGCAAGTAGTAAAGAAATTGAAAATTGTTTTCTCACTGAGTAGGTGTTTTTTCTTGATCTCAGTAATTTGTATTACCTCCTCTTGCCCTGATACAAGCCTGAATCCGTCTTGGCATGCTTTTGATTAGGTTTTCGACCTCCTCTCGGGTGATATTCTGCCACTTTTCTGTGGCGGCTTGGATGAGCTGTTCTTGGATTATCCTGGCGCGATCTAATTTTCTATTTGAGATTATCCCATAAATGTTCAGTAGGATTTAGTTCTGGAGAGCAAGCTGGCCAGTCCAAAATAGCGATTCCATCTGCTTCAAGATGATGTCGCGAGAGGGTGCTGGTATGCGAAGGAGCATTATCTTGCATAAAAGTGAAATACTCACCGTGGGCACCTCGCCAGAGTCTCACTATGGGCTCCAGCACTAGGTCCACGTAATTTCTAACCGTTACACTCGCAGAAAACGAAATCAAATCTGTTTTGTCTCCCAGCATAATGTCCTCCAAAACATCACACTGTCCCCATGGTATTTCGGAATTTGTCTTGCTGCTCGGTGTCTAACTTGTCTTCCACGACCCCTTAAAAACCGAATTTTATCGAACATCAATTCTGGTCTCATCATTTCGCCAATTCTCAATAGTCCAATTTTGGTGCTCTGTACACCAATTAAGTCTGGTAATTTTTTGTTGTCTGGTTAGCTCTAGAACTCCTAAGGGCCTGCTGCTGTATAAACCCCTTGAACTAAGTCTTTGACGTATCGTTTCTACTGATACACTAATGCCTGTTTCTTCCAGAAATTGTCTTTGGAATATGGGTCGCGACGCACTAGGGTCTCTTCTTGCAATTTGGGACAGAAAGCGGTATTGTTCTTCAGAAGTGATCTTCCTACGACTTCTTCTAGGCCTATTTTGTAGAGATTGTAGCTCCACGTATTGGGCGTAGGGTTTTGAAATCACACCCTGTGATACCCCTATTTTGGCCGTTGTATCCCCCTGTGTCATATCTTCTTCAATGATAGCAATTATTCGACCCCTCGGCACATCGGACAATCCAACGTAAGACATTTTCGTTTATGATTATAGGCTTTTTTAAATTTTGAAATTCACAGTATCAAATCTCAGTGACGACTGAGTACAATATCCAGAACATGTGGTGATAATTCAACATTTCTTATCATACTATTCAGTTTTTACAACAAAAACTTCATTCAATAATGTGAAATACCGAGTGATTCCATATTTTATATTTTGGTTGTATATATATATATATATATATATATATATATATATATATATATATATATATATATATATATATATATATATATATATATATATATATATATATATATATATATATATATATATATATATATATATATATATATATATATATATATATATATATATATATATATATATATATATATATATATATATATATATATATATATATATATATATATATATATATATATATATATATATAGTGCCCTTCTATATCATCATTTGATGCTGTTTATCAGAGAATCAACACATCAAATAATATTATTATGAAGTTTTCCATCGCATATGTCAACTAGTGTTGAAACTAATAGGATGGATATACCAAATATACCATATACCTTAAATAGTGACAATCCGGTGTATGTTTGCAGAATGAAAAGATACATATAATTTTTTATATATTAGTTATTTTATTTAAACATAAGTATTTATAAATATATCATATATATGACTAAGACTAAGATTTTTGATTTAGGATTTTTGATAACGATAGTGGCGCGATTGTAACAATTAACAATAATATCAGATAAATTGTAAAAATGCAGCATAAATGCGGGCACTTTGAGATCATTTTGATTAGATTTCTTGCATTTCATTTTTCTTGTTAACCATTTCATAAAATTTCCCTTCAGCATCTTGTAGAAGAACATTTGGTTTATCGAACTGGATAATTTTTCCTAAATCTATGACCATTATTCTGTCACAAGACATAATTGTATTTAGTCTGTGTGTTATTGTCAGAACCGTACATTGATCAAAGTCCTTCCGAATTATATTCTGAATTAAATTGTCTGTGCTGAAAATAAAGAATATTATTATTATTTGTGGGAGTTGAGAATTTTTGAGGCTGACATATACGTGTGGCTACGTATCAACTTTTGAAAATCATCTATCTACGATCATTCTTTGACAAGTTACTCAAATATCTTGAAAAAATGATATCCCAACAGGGCAGACCAAACTTGATGATTTGTTTGTTTGTTATTCCTTTAACGTGCTCTATTTCCGCATTAAGGCCAATGACACGCGGGGGAATTCTGTCACCTCAGTAACCCAGGAATATTGCCGAACCCCTCTCGTGTCGAGGAAAGGGATCTTTAATGTCGAACACATCTCTGTTAGACAGGACCGACGGCTTTACATCTCCTCCGAAAGATGGACACTCAAGCGATTCCCAGAATCCGAAAAATCGTACCGACTTTGTGGGGATTGAACTCAGGTAACTCTGCTCAGGAGACGAGCATCATATCCCATACGCCACCGAGCCGGCTAACTTGATGATTTAGTACGCAGTTATGTGAAATATGGTTGGTACAGAAAAATTATCTCTTCTCTCTATAACCCGATTGTCGAGAAAAATTTATTGGTGAAAACGGATTTCAGCTATCTTCTTCAGTTCTCGAGTTATTCCGGAATTCTGGATTTTTCAGGATTTCGACATCTCGAATCCTATTGAAGTTAGGTAAAAAATATTTTCACACTCTACAGACACCTGTTTGAGTAGACTGCAAGAACGTATCGAAAAAAAATTTTACCGATCGATTTCTGAGTTATTAAGTGAATCTATGTTCGTTTGAATACGAACTAATTGATTTTGGTGTCAATAAGGGGAATTTTTTTTTTCCTTCCAAATATATATCCCATGCCTGATTAATTCTTTCTACATCAGCCTCCTTCATTAAAAAATCGAAAATTTATATTTATCCACTCGGAACATCACAGATATCCACAATTCTGTGGTAGAAGAGGTTTGTTCATGTGCGTCGAAGATCCCATTCATTCACTTTTATATCAAAACAATAGAGTTAAACCCTTAGAGCATAGATTTTTTTCTTTTATGACACTCTTTCAACTATTCAATCTTATTGATGTGAAGTATAATTTAACTATTGCAGGTTCTCTTAAGGCAAAACAAAACATGAAATTGAAGATGAAGAAAATGCTATCATCGATGTCTTAGGAGCAGTTGCAGCCCTACCTGTAATTTTAAGCCGCCAAATGGTAACTGAAATAGGTATTTTGAAGTGAAGAGCTTTCAGAATTTTGAAGAAAATAAATTATGACCATGCAAAATGAGAAAACCGCCATTCCTCCAGCCTGGTGATAACCAACAGCGATTTAATTTCAGTCACTGGTATCTTCACAAAACAGAAAAAAAACAGAATTTTATCGACGCGTTATATGGACCGATGAAGTTCTCATTATAAGAGATTAAATTTCAATAGGCATAAGGAATACTGTTGATCGGATATCAATCACCATCGACAATTAAATATTCAACACCAAGGTCAATACGTTTTCAATGTGTGGTACGGTTTGTTACATAATCGTGAATTGGTATAGACTATTTTTGATGACAACCTTCATGGCGAAATTATAAGGGGATGTATCAGTTCAACTGCTACCCCATGGCTTCCGATTTTTTGTGATATAGTTCCTTCCCATATTCGCAGGAAATTAGCTCTTAAATCGTCTTGGGATAAGTATCAATCATTTCCAGAAGTTTTTCCGATAATTTCAAAATCCACCTAACCTGAGATTGAAATCTAGGAAACCTATTTAGTCGATTTACTTTTTGCGTACACGGGTGAAGGCTGTTGATCTTTGGAAAATTGAATGGCAGGAAGTTGATGTTTTTAATGAAGTTCTCATAGAGGATCCTTCCAAAAGGGTTGCAGGTTTCGATATAAGTAGGAAAAATTGGTGTACATTAAATCGTCTCAGGACATGACATGATCGTAATAATAGTATGTTGTTCAAATGGAATACTGTAGAAAGTCCGGCATGTGAATGTTGCCCAGCTGAAGAAACAATAAGACATCTAGTCCTCGATTGTCCTGTTTACCATTTTGTTTTCAAGGTTTTCAAGAAATTCATTCCGTTTCAGATAATTTCATTAACTGAATAGGGAACTTTAAGTCTATTTAGAGATTAGTTCCCCCTTAGTATAAGGCAAGGGCTACACCCATGTAGGGCTTCATTCGCAAAAGGTGTATGAGATATTTTCTGTTGAAAAACAGAGGAGCATTAGTTGAGTTCTTAGATCCAAGTGAGTTTAGACATATAAGAGTTAGGTACGTTTTGATGAAATATTCTTCTGCTGTTTTTATTTTTACCATTGTTACAAATTTTTCCTGTCCCAATCCCCCTTCCTTTTCACCCTCGTCTTCGTGAAGAAAACCTGAAAATCATGGAGTGAAGATGACAATGAAAGAATGAAGCTGCTAAGCAGAAAAATTTTTGGCACTCTTTTTGTACACACAACACTTACACACCATAAACAGACAAGCTTTTGCTAGTGCAATAGCGACAGGGAAACGAGTTTTTTCCTCAGGTTCTTTCACTCGTTTACTGAATCATACGCAAGATAGTATGGTTCCTTGTTACATTTCCTGTGCTTACATATTTTAGGGCGATCGTAGGAGGCATAATGCGAGTTTAGATGCCTGATTAAGGAACGGACATGGTCTGTTTTTTCTGCTGGTATTCTATTGCTTCGCTTGTTCTTTACGATTGTGTCTTTTCTGACACACACCAAAATTATAGCTTCAAGCATTTATTGTAAATACAATTATTCGAATTTTTGTAAATCCTCTCTTTTCAAAAGAATATATGTATGGCGAAATTTACCTGTGAAATGGCCACACCATTCCCGGCTACCCCAGATTTTCTCCTCTGGGGACATTTTGAGAATTTATATATTATTACATATAACATAGATGATATAAGACAAAGGATTTGTTTGGAGAGTGTTAGAACCATTCATATAGGAAAAGCATGCCGAAGTGTAACAAAGCGTTGAACCTCTTCCATTTTGAATGATGAAATTGCTTTATGTTCATTGACTCTAATATTGAAATATTGAACATCTTACTACAACTACCACAGCTAAGTTTGTATACAGAAGATTTCCTTCCTTAATCTATTTTACTTTTAATATTTTTGATGTCTTTGGATAAATATTTATTGGTTCGGAATGAGATATGCGATTGCAGCTCTTCCAGTAAATATTCTAATTTATGGCAACTTTCCCAACGTATGTGAGACTACTATGCTGTTTTGTTCTCCAGATTTTGGATACACCAATTTTATTGCCTTGTGTCTTCTTTTTTTGCCAAGCAATTCAGTAATTATATTTGGATTGTAACCATTATCAAGAACTACTTGTATAATAATACAAAGTAATTTATCGAAATCATCTGAAGATAAGGCAATATAATCTTAAGCCAAATAATCATGGAACGTCGGTTTGCTGACTTTGTAGCTTATCAAACACCAATGAACCCTCTGGACGTTAAAAATGAGACCGTTAAGCCATATCAGAATTAAGTGTTGTTCATACAGGGTGGGGCGCGGCTGACTCCCACTTTTCAAAGGGTTGGTAAAAACACGGTACGAGATATTTACGGAAAAAATTTTATTTCAACAGGAAGGTTATATAATATAGTTTTATCAGTCAAGTTTTAGGAATAATATCGTCCAAATGATGGCCCTAGCGGGCAACACACATGTTTAGCCTTTCATGAAAATTCCACATGACTCTCGCAAGAGTGACAGGAGTATATAACCCCTTAATTTCTTCTTCAATGGCAGTTTGTAGCTCATCAATGGTCCTTGGACTATGTTTAAAAACCTCACCCTGAGATAGCCCCACAGAAAACAGTCACATGGACTGAAATCAGGGAAGCGCGGGGGCCACTGAACTGTTTCACGCAATGAGACAACCTGCCCAGGGAACATCTCCTGAAGAATTGATCGTGGTCGACGGGCTGTATGCGCAGTGACACCATTCTGCTGATACCAGAAGCTCTGTTGGTCGTAGGTTTTACCCGATTCCTCGATTTTCGGGCGCAAAAAATTCTCAAGCATTCCACAGTACCGGTCAGAGTTGACGGTAACTGTGACGCCACCCTTTTCAAAAAGTAAGGCCCAATGATGCCTACTTTTGATACTACACACCAAACCGTGACTTTTGGGCTGAGGAGGGGTCTTTGGTGAAGCTCTTGGGTTTTTTGTGCCCAGTATTATTATTCACGCACCCTGAAAGAAGACACTGAGCTTCGTCGCTCGTCCATAAGATCCCAGTGGGAGGCACATGTTGAAGGATTGCCTGACAACAGTTCACACGCCTTTCCCTATCCGTCGGGGACAATTGCTGTGCAGCCATGATCTTGTATGTGTGTAACCCGAGATTAGTATGCAAAATTCGTCTCACTGTTCGAACCGAAATCTGAAAAGCAGAAGCATGTTTGCGTGCTGAACGCGATGGAGACTGCTCAATCGACGCCCTCACTCGAGCGATGTTTTCAGGGTTTCTGACGGTGACGGGTCAATTCCCTTTACATTTAGTGTAGATCCTGTTGTGATTTTTTAAAAAGTGGGAGTTAGCCACACCCCACCCTGTATTCTACATGATTATTTCCATATGAACAAGCCGTGTTCGAAATGGATGGCGCTGTTGCACAAACAGTGAGAAGGAAAAGCATGTTTTGAGTCACTATGTGAGAAAGATCAAACCATCCATAATGATCCACCATTACAAATCAAGATTGAAACGGGAGTCCACCGTTCGGAAAGAGAATGGTGAAAACCGACCAATTTAATTTAAAAAAGTCGACAGGCAAGTTCTTGGTATCCGTACTTTCGGGATACAATGCAAAAAATTGTCCTTTCAACGATATAACGCAGCGTATCACAAGTCTAGTGCAGCAATGGCAAAATTACATTACTCCACTCGCCGTGTTTGCCAGATTTAGTCATTTGCAAGTACCATCTATTCAAAAATCTCAAAAAGAGAATTCGTGGAAAAAAATTCAAATGATATCAAAAGCATTCTACTAATTATTTCATTATAGAAGGAGGTTCTAATTAATAAAGTTTTATCACGTTTGAGAGTTGAATACTTACTCGGCATCAACATTCGAAGAACACTCATCCAGTAATATAATTCTATGTTCTCGTATAATAGTTCTTGCTAAACATATTAACTGTTTCTGTCCCAGACTCAAATTCGATCCTTCCTCCAAAATATGATAATCCAAATTCTTGAACTCCTTGGATGTCTTACCCAATTCAACTTTTTCCAGTGCCTTATAGAGAACATTATCGTCGAATTCTTGTAATGGATCTAAATTATATCGTAAAGTTCCAGAAAAAAGAACGGGATCTTGAGAAATGACACCAATTCTGGATCGCAGAATATCCAAAGGAATATATTGAGTATCATAGGAATCTATTCTGATTGTACCAGTTACTATTCCTAATCTCATAATTGTGGAGACGATAGATGTTTTTCCAGCCCCAGTTCGTCCAACTATACCGATCTGAAAATATGAAATTGAAAAAGAATTTTAACAACATAAAATTTTTTTCACTCTACACTATTTTAAATCTGAAATAATATTATTTTTTCTTCAAATTTCATATATCTTGGTATGTCAGCGATAAACTCCTTATCTCCTTAAACCAAGTTTAAATTTTGCATAATCAGTGGCGTTTATTTCAATTATATTTATCTTCTTGAAGAGAACCAAGTTGCAGTTTATTGCAAAGATGTTCGATACAAGCGAGTTACATAGCACACTAGCCCAATAAGCAGAAAAATTTTTATAGCGAGAGGTACGTGGCGTATCTAGTTGGACCGTCCGCTGAGTTTTTTGCGAGCATGGTTTTCCTTTGGAACTGGATACTTTCCGGGACCAAATCTTTCGTTCTTCAAAGCATTTACTATGGAAGCACCTGTAGAAAAGGAAACATCAGCTAACTGCCGCCTTCAAGTGTGAAGCTGGAGATCAAGCGTGTTCTCCAGGTGCTTGAAGGAGGTTTTCCAGTAGTGACTTTTTGGGAGAACGTTCAACCGGCTTCACTCGGATATCTTCTTCTAGTCTGAATTCAGTGACATGTTCTGTTGGTATATTTATCGGTGTAACTCCTCTGCAGGTATAGGACACTGACAAGAAAATGAGGACAGCATAGTACAGTAGTCCGCAAACTCAAATATTCTGTTTTCAGAGAAGTGGAGCAGACCATTGATTCTCAAAAGAAAAAAATTGACAAGAGTATGGAGCTCAGGGTACTTCTGCATTAACCTGAGAAGACTTACTCGTTACACAATCAACTACCACCCGAATCGATATACTAACGAGGAGGCTACTAATCCAACCAAGCAATTTCTCAGAAAGTTCATATGCGATTAGTTTATTCATCAAGGTTGCATGCCGAACCCTGTCGAAGGTCTTTGAGATATCAAACGCAATAGCTCTCGATTCGCCATTCTTTTCTATTGTTGATGTCCACAAATACGTAACGTATGTAAGCAAATTGATCATTCGACAAAATGGTTAACAATTCGATTGGACGATGATTTTGGGGAAGGCATTTCTTCCCTCTTCTCGGCATCAGTTGCACTCTCACAAACTTCCAACACTCTGGAAACGTGCGACTCTCATACGAATTCTGGAACAAACGATTCTATCTCTAAAATACATTCCTTGTAAACAGTTGGTGGTATTCCATCAAGACCCGCATCTAACTGTACACACATACATGTGGGATGCTTAGTGACACTGAGTTCGATGTATCTGAAACAGAACTTTGCTAAAACATTTCTGCAGAAAGATCCATCTTTGTTTTAGGTGATGATGCGATAAAACCCTCATCTCTAATCAAAGGTGCAAAAGATAACCTGCAAAAGTTGTTAGTGACTGCCTTCGCCACAAACCAGAATTGACGTGTTCCACTGCTCTGCTCCAAGACTCTATTCTTAATTATTTCATTGAAGTAGGTTTTTGCTTAACCAATCGTTGAGTTACAAATGTTCCTGAAATGCACATATTCAGCTTTAGTTTCATCTGATGGATTTTCTTCCAGTTCCAGTTTTCTCCATTTTTAACTGTGACAAATTTTTGCCAGTTTTTGGTGAATCAAGGCTTTTGTGCGGATAATTTTTCCATGGAGTTTGGAATGTAGAAGTCCATGCCTCCAACAATAACTTTAGTGATAGATTTAGTGGATCATGTCATCATATCAGGATCATTAATGGGAAAAGACAAGAAAACTCGTGCAGCTCCTTCCAACTCGCTCTGTTGTAATGCTATATCTTCGTGGAAGGCGTTGAATCTTTATTGAGAGGACAAATGAAGTTATCACTAGCAGAAACAAGCTTGTGGTCGGAGTAGCCTAAGGCTGCTGAGACCTGTAAACGGAAATCATCTGGATCCGAAACAAGAAAGAGATCGGAGTATTGGAAAAATCTGTTATATTTTCAGGAATTCTTGTTGGCTCATGGACAAGTTGAATCAAGTTACGGCTGATCGCAAAGGTCCCCACTTGCCTTCTTGCTTCGTCGGTTCTATTTAAATGTTGGAGCCAATTGACGAAGCAAACGTTGAAATATCACATTATGATCAGCTCAGCTGATGAATGCTGTATTTGAATCGTGTCCACCTTGCCGCCTACATACTGTAACAATCTAGGGTAGTTGTTATCGTTAGGAGATCTATACAGACAAAGAAAACAGATTTTGAACCATCCAGGTTGAATTCGTCTTTCTCCAACGTATCCTCTCTTTGAAATCCGATCTGACGAAAACACAAAGCCCCTCTTAAACTGAAACCCTCAGTACAACCCATAGCCATTAAAACAGAGAAAAGTGGTGTGTGTTGTTGTCTTTATATTCCTTTATATCTTGGACATGAGGTTGCGTGTCTTTTAAGTGCTGGTGTACGGCTCTCACATTCATGTTGGTATGTCTTAGTAGTCTTATGTAACGAATTGGTTTCTCTCATAGAATGCTGGGGTACCCCATGACTCCGCTAGAGGACCGTTATTAGTTCTATTAACATCGTGAGCCCTCCAAGCCAGTTCCCACCGGAGATCTGACTGAAAACGAGTTTAATTCCGGATAATTTTATCTCAAGAGAGGTCATCATGTTTATCTGGAAAATCAAGTGACCAATTTACGGAGCCTATAGCATGAACTTGAGCGATAGAATAATTTTAGGGATTATAATTATTAAAATTATGTGTAGTAGATGATAGTGTGCGATAGTTAATCGACATACCGTTTTAATTCTTTGGTATGTAAATTGGGTAAGCATCCAATCTATGGCGATATGTTGAGAATCCAAACGTTTCATTCATGCTACAATTTATTTTACTGTATTCAAAATTTACTAACGAGAAAACCTCGCTAAACTAGATTATTGAATCCACCTCATTTATAAAATTAAATGTTAGATGTTATGAACTAAAAACTTTGAGGATTACAAACTTAATATGAAATGAATAAAAAACATATTCGAGTGAAGATTTGAAAGACCTATCAAGGAACGGCCACTTGACCCTCTCTTCCATAAAATAAATTTTCAGTTGATGCTGATGGGAGTGGGGGCTGATCTTAAATTTTCCGAAATCAACTCAAAAAACATTTCCCCTACTTCAAGAGTTAGAAGGCAGAAACAATTTTTTGTATAATCTCGTGATCTTGATTGACAGATTAGAAACTATTCAATGGTTTTTCATGTGAATTTTCATTCATTTTAGATCTATCAGAAGTCATCATTCCTCATTCCATTCCATTATCTGTACATATCGAATGTCTGCCCAAGTAGAGCTAGTTCCAGGCATTACAATTTAGTATCACCTTTTACTAAATCATCGAAAAGTTCGAAGTTTTTTCCTTATTGAATTTGAATCTCCTTCAGTTTAGTTGGTTACCTTGTTTGAGCCCTATAGTCTTTTTGTTTGGACCTATTTGTTTCTAATGGAAACGTAGATTTCTGGGTCCTCTGCGAATTGAGCTACTTGGTTGTATTTTATTTCGGGTATGTCTATGTTGAAATCCAAGAAACCTACAATTAAATCTTGTGGCACACCTGCATCAATTTTCTTCACTTTTGACTTGGTTTTGCTTACCTTCACGAAGTGTTTTCTATAATATGTAATATTTTTGTAATTGTGGTAAGTTTTCCTCGGGAGCGTGATTTTTCATTTTGTATATATTCGTGCCACATTCTGTCGAACGCTTTTTCAATAACCATAGAGCACCAATTGATATATTGTTGTATGGTATGTTCTGAATTCAAATTGGCGATCCGGTTTTTCGTTCTCATCTAATGTAAAACTTTTGAGCTTTTTGCATAGCTGTTATTACCTTTGTTCAAGTAGGTGAAAGGCTGATTGATCTGTAACTGATTGTTTCAACTATTTTTCGTTTTTCTGGTATTTGGTTTTCAATACTCCTCCTATTTATGCTATTCCTTCGATTGCTGCCGCTGGTAGGTTTGAGAACTTGGGTTTTGATCCTGTCGATTCCGAGTGCTTTCTTTGCATTGTGATTTGCTATACGTAATCTCATTCACAATCACAGAGACAATATGAGTATTAACCAGTCCCCTTATAAAAAGATTTCACCACCTGCCAAATAATTTGAAAAAGTAAATGAAATCATTGAGTATATTCTTCGAATTTGGGAGTCTTTTACTTGGTAAAATTCCATTATCAATAATAAAAAACAAGTACTGTGTTTTAAGGAATTTTACTTAATAATTGCGATTCGTAACGCGTTTCACTACACCGTAGCTTCTTCAGACGAATGAATGTACATTCATTTTCAGCTACGGTATAGTGAAACGCGTTACGAATCGCAATTATCAAGTAAAATTCCTTAAAACACAGTACTTGTTTTTGTTTATTGAGTATATTCAATCAAGACATGGGCTAACATTTGTTTTAGCATCGTTGAATAATTCATGATAGTGATGAGTTCATATAAAAAAACCGAATAATATATATTATTCCAAAAGAATCTTACTTTTTCTCCACCTCCAACAGAAAAACTCAAATCATTAAGAATTGGTGCTGAATCTTCATGGTACTGTAAAATTACATTCTCGAATAGAATTTCTCCACGTTGTGGCCAGCCTCTTGGAATTGTTACTGCAGGAACAATTTTCGGTTCTTGAATTAAGTCATCATACTGAACTATCCGTTCGACGGCCACTAAGTTGTTATTTACTTGAACACTTTGAATAATACCAAATTGTAGATAAATCGAGAAAGCCATGGCTTGTGTTATTGCTAGACCTACTTCACTACCACTCAATTTCATCTCTGAAATCAAATTGGAAAATTAATCAATTTTTGAATTTTCGAATCAAGTCATTTTGATTGTCTGATTAAACGAGATTTGTCTCAAAAGTATCGGATCTCTCTTCATTTGTCCACTGCAGAACGTCAGAGTAACCTGTGTGGGGTATGGACCTAACCACGAAGTATTCATGAAGGCGTTTGTTAACGACGAAACAGTTTGATTTATAAAGGGGCGCGGTTACTTTTCTTTCTGCGAAAACTGACAGTAAACTTGGAACAACGAATGTATATTAAATTTGGGCAAAACACAAATGAAAGAGAGATATAAACAGATCGAAGATCTGTTGATAGTACTCACACTCCGGACGACCTTGCTAATGTCAAAATATGCCATGGAATGCATCATAAACGTCCGTTTCTTCCGAATGTATTGACCTAAACGTTTGTTTATTTTTGACAGTGGTCAAAGATTACTGACCTGAATATTTTCATGAATTTCAACTCGATACCTGTACGTGATTCTGAAAAGATGTCTTCTAGTCAAAGAGACAGACAGATGTTGAGGTGATTCTATAGACGAGAAGAGTAGAGAATCCTTAAAACCTATTCTTATTATTTATAATAAGTAAACAGTCGAAATAGATTGATTAACAAAAATTAGTTTGAAAACAAAGGTGTCCACTTTCAGTAGCTTTCAGTCAAAAGTGTTCAAACGGTTGACCTTTTCAATATATCTAACTAGTTTTTGTATTTTGTCTTAGTATTTTTATTCGCTAGATACCGCCTTCTTTAATTCCTCACTAGCCTAGATAGATCTCAAAGGCGAGAAAAAAATTGTTTGAATCCTTTAAAATCGGTTTCGTTAACAGATTTGGACGACATTCTAGAAATCCCATTCAATAAAAATTAAAATGAATGGTCGAAATGTATTACGCTTATAACGACTGCACCACATTGCATGATTCTTTTTTTTTGGGTTTGTTTTTGTCAATGTTTGTATGAACTAAAAAATCAATTTCTCGTTATAAATTTTTTTTTCAATCTCATAATACGAAATGAGAGTGAGCGAAAGAGACAGAATGACGTTCAGTTAATTCAGCGCTTGACAACTTCAAAGAGACCATACGGTATATCATAATTTCAATCATATACAATCATCACTTCTTTCCTAACTGCAATACGTTGTTTCGTGTGTTTAGAGGTTTATCGTATTGTTATTTATTGTAACTGATGATTAGAAAATGCCACCAGTGAGGCGTGAAAATTTTGGTCGACATACGCATTATACAAGTAAAGTTCACAACGAGAATGAAGAAGAGCGGAATCAGCGTTTGGAGGCAAATACAATAAGAATTTCTCAAGCGAGTGGAATAAATCTTGAGTAACCCGGTTTCGCATGGGCAGTTGCAGGTTGCATGCTTGAGAGTCAGAGAACCAACAGCGCTATTTATTTTACCTTCAGAAGGAAAATCGAAAAATATTGTACATTACAATGTATAGGTCGACGATAAAGCACCCTCACCATATACAATCAACGGCAAAAATTTGATCGAGCAGAAATTATCCTCTAGTTTGAAACTCTATAACTCGCTGATTTATAGTTCGCTATCCTTAAATTTTGGATATGTTACAGAATATTCAACGCAATATAGTAATTCACATTGTTAATGTATGAAACTGCATTTTATAGAGTTATATACGAGGGTAAACCAAAATTGCTTCATTGTCACAAGATAGGTTCTCAAAGTGGCCCCAGGAATGAAAATCCAATGCATTCAAATCAAGAGTCCTAGGTGGCCACGTGATAGGTCCTTTCCGAAATATCCATCGATGAGGGTATGGAGTGCAAAATGCTCTCCAAACCCTCAGCACATCATCTGCCGAGTTTCAGAGGAAATACTTCAAGAAGTTCTTGCTTATTATTTTGCAGAAATTCCAAATGGATCTTTCCATTGAACCGAGATGGCAACACGAATGATCTAACGATAGTGTTAACAATATATCCAGCCCATATATTCATTGGTGCTATTGTTGATGCCGAGATTTAATAATGGTATAACAGTCAGTCCAAAAATATGAATTGTATAGATTTATAACGCCGCATCTTTGAATGCCTGCTTCATTGCAATAGAGAACTGATGTCACAAAGGCAGAATTTTTTTGATTCAGATATAAACACCAAGTTGAACAGTATACCCTTAATGGAAAGACATCTGGGGAAAGTGCTTCATTTTTTTTAAGGTGGTGTGGGTGAAGAAGTTGCTAGAATATTTTCAGTTCAGGATAATCAAAAATTTCACAAGATATGAAAAATTTCTATCTCAATCTAAATCAGTGCCTGATGAACGTTGGGCGTTCTTCCCTTGCGCATTTAAACCTGAACTGAAAAATGAAAAATATATATCGTTTTTTATTAGCGATTGTGATTTCCTAATTTTCATCATAAATCTGTTGAACGAAGAAAATTTCATCGAATAAAAATAATGTTTTTCTCACATTTGGATGAGAGAACACAGCAGAAGGGTTCCTACGAAACGAAATTATAGAAAGCGGTGGCATTACCAGATATCAGATCCCGTATTATTGATACCTTATTATGAGACATCTTGTTTATTGAGCTATTACCTTGATTAGACTAATAACAATGAGAAAATGAAACTTGCGTATGGAAAACTGTTTCTGGAATATCCATTCAGAGCTTTAGATCACAGAAGATTCCCTTTCCCCCAATTACACAGCACCAAGAAACTAACGACAAAATTGAAAATTTGTTCAGAAGAAGTAGAGATATATTGAAGAATTATTTTTCTAGTATTCCACCAGCAGTAGAGAATGCTTTAGAATAATCTAAATGAAAATGGACTCATACAAATTGAAATGAAACTAATAATGAAACATGTGAAACATTTCGAAAAAAACCCAAAAACCTGTACATACCGAATATTTCAACCCCTGGCAAGAATTTCTACATGACATCTACGATTTGTATTCGAAATCAATGATATAGCATTTTGATGTGTTTCGTTTCAAATTTCGATCAGTCTTTTCCGACCCTCATCCTCATCTACGGTAGCAGGCTGGTTTTGCTGGCTTCTTAATTTTCTATTGCAAATTTTCTAGACATGTTCGATGGGATTGGGGTCTATAAATCGTGCAGGCCAGTCCATTGAAGTGATAACGTGATCTTGAAAGTAGTTTCTAACGATGTGAGCTTGGTGAGGTCTGGCGCTATCATGATAAAAGAAAAAACTGTCACTCATGTATGCCGCAAGTGTTTCAACATGTTCTTCCAAAATGTCTGTGACACCTCTAGGTATTTCGACCAGATCAAAGCGGCAGGTCAAAAACGTTCCTCCCCACACCATTATCTAACATCCACAAAAACCATATGTGGGTAAAATATTTCACTGGGCATATCTCTTACTTCGACATCTGTATACTAGAGAATGTTGATCACGATGAAAAAAATAAAATCTAAACTTATCTGTAAACAAAACTCTTTCTTTCTCAGTCAGCTTCTTATCAATTGATGTCAAAATTCAATCGGGTTCTTTGATGTGAGGTTAGAGCGACGCCTCGAACCAAATTTCCTGCGACGTTGTCATATCATTTCAGTGATAATTTCCACTCCACTATTCTGCCGAAGCTGCAATTGAAGGTGCCTAGCAGTAGCGAACTGTTAGATAGATACTGCATTCATGCATTATACAAAAAACCTCAAAAGTATATGCATAAGTCAAAATAGTGTGAACGTAATCAATAGAATCTAATGGCCATATAAGAAAACATTGAATATAAAAATAGGTGCAATACAATATAAGAATAAAAGGACAATCAGGTGGTGAACTCTAAACATTTAAAGTTCAATTCAAAATAATCATTAGTATCGTATAGAGTATTTTCTATTTAAAATGTTTTTATCACAGATTTGAATTTTTGTTTGACACTGATCGGAGAGATAATGGCAGTTCATTATATAATTTATGTGAAATGAAAAAAGGTCCATTCTGCGAGCTGCCTAATCTGGCAAAAGTAGTATATACATTTTGTCTGTTATGCGTATTGTATATCACAATGTAATTTCACTTAATCAATCCTGTCGTGAATGTAAGTCAGGCATTCAAGTATAAAAAGACTGGGTAATGTTAAGATCCTTAATTTCTTGAAGTTTTCTCTGCAGCAGTCTTTATATCCTATTCTGCTAACTACTCTCAATGCACGTCTTTGGAGACGAAAATTTCTGTGAATTTCACTACCATCACCCTAGGCCAGAAGCTCATATTTTAAGTTGGATTCGCAAAGAGCATTGTAAGCTGTTTTAAGGACATTCAAGGATACTGTGTTTCTTAAACACCTCAACACAAAAATATTTTTACTCAGTTTCTTAGCTAGGTTATCAATATGGACCCCCCAGGTAAGCCTCGTATCCAAATAGATACCAAGAATCTTTGTGCTAGAAGATTATGTGTGTCTCAGACTAAATATCACCTTTTCAGTCTTCCCAGAATTCATACTCAACCCAACTGTTGCCTCAATGAGGAAATTCTTAAATAACGGTCGTGGACGCCGTTGTTGCCTGAGGTCGTCCTTGCTCTAGCCTCCTTTCAGACCCAGCGGATCATTCTGGAAACAGTTGAATGAGACACCCTAAGCCTTTGACCTATTCTTGTATGAGTTCAATATATCCCATGTAACACCTCTGTTCAGTACATTCTGTGATGATCAAATTTCGTGATTCGCGTTTCAGCATCATCGAAAATTGAGATTAAAAGAACAAACATTAGTCGCAAAAATTGATGCTGTTTTTTCTTTCATTTATTTCTCATGAGAGGAACATCTGCGCTGAGAACAACATCGATTTTCTTCCGGGCGTATGTGAAACAAACTTTGTTAATAATTACTTGTCTAGCATAAAAGAAATTTGAGATATTGAAATTTTGCCTTTATTCCTTGGAGCTGTGTAGATTTGTCGAATCTCTATTAATTTAGTATTTTTCCTGATTCGCGAGAAACTTGTTAGTAAAAATATTTTTTCATGAAATGTTATGAGGAAACTCACCGTCGTTCATAAGAAAACAGCTTATTGTAACAAAAGAAATGAAAATGAAAGATGCACATTCTACAAAGAGACTAAAAGCATGTGTTACTGTATAAAACATGTAGCAACTACTACTGTATTGATCTTGAATTCTATCAAATTCTTTTTGGATTATATCTTGAGCATCTGAGGCCCTAATAGTAGCCAAACCTTGAATTGTAGCATTCACATGAGTGAGAATTGGACACATTACTAAAATTAAATAACAACATTCAATAAAAACAGTAAATATCAAAATAATACTTACAATTTCCTTCGATTCGTTTGATATTTTTGATGTTGAAACGAAGATATTTACAAAATAAATTAAAAGAAAAAATGTCGTTAATATCACAAGTACCATATAATTATTCAAGTATATTATAATTATAATTCTAGCAAAAGTCCAAGTAATACCTGAAATATAATATTATATTATTTTTTATTCCTATATATTATAGCCAGGGTTTTAGTCATTTCCAAAGACCGAAAATTTTGGGAAAGTTTCAGACAATTGTCGTGAAGTAACGTGAACGTCAGCTGCGTCAGTTTGGAAGCGTATTACAAGGGCATCCCGCAAAACACATATGTTTCTTCGTTTTTCCTTTAACGTGCTCTATTTCTGCCTTTCGGCTAATGACACGGCGGGGAATTCTGTCACCTCACTAACCCGGGAATTTTGCCGAACCCCTCTCGTGTCGAGGGAAGGGATCTTTAATGTTCAACACATCTCTCTTAGACAGGACTGACAGCTTTACATCTCCTCCGAAAGATGGACACTCAAGCGATTCCCAGAATCCTAAAAATCGCACCGACTATGTGGGGATTGAACCCAGGTAACCCTGCGTAGGAGACGAGCATCATATCCCATACGTCACCGAGCCGGCTCTTCATTGAACGTATTTGTAAGTGAGAGGTGAAAACGAGTGTATGAATCTCTAGCATTTCTTACGGAGACGATATTCCAGTTTATGCAACCGAGTTTATCAATGAATCTAATGGTGTTAGCTTCATTAATTGTTCGAATGTATTTGTACACTATTTCTTTAGTACCATGGTTTCGCCTGATAGCAAGTTTCTGAGCAAGATGATCGGACAAGTGAAGATCCATTGTGTCTCGTGTCGAGGGAAGGGATCTTTAATGTCCAACACATCTCTGTAAGACATGACTGGGGATTGAACCCAGGTAACTTTGCGCAGGAGACGAGCATCATATCCCATACGCCACCGAGCCGGTTAAAATACATATGTCTTTCAATAAATGATATTGATAATATATTTATTTTGTGGAATTTCATTTCAGAATATGAAAGAGCAAAAACATTTTGTCAGTTTTCCAGGTTTATTTGTTAATGCACGATCTGTTTCAACCCTTATGTTATTTTGAAGTGCTGAATACTAACTTGAGTACAAAGATGATACCAATATATATTATTTTCTTTGAATGTTAAGTATGGGATAATTATTGATTTCAAGTAGGCTATTGAGAGTAGTATAATGAGTGGTTTTTTGAGTGTATTAATTTCCATACATTCCAAAGATTAATTTTACTTCCTTTATTGTATTTTTGGACTTTGAGATTGTCTAAAACTATTGTGTAGTTTGTTGTTAGAGTGTGCTCAAAGATTTGGCATTACATATCTGAAGATATATGTTCTTCGAACCTGAATTCAAAATTTCTACTTGTTTGACCTACATAAGCTGAAACGCATTCGTTACATTCAATTTCGCAAATACCAAATTGTTTGAGTTGGTCTGTATTCTGTTTTTCTTTAAAAAGTTATTTGCGAAGACCGGTTGAGAATGAGGTAGTTATTTTGAATTTTGAAAAATAATGTTTTATTTTATGATAAGATAGGTCGACATAATTATTTATTTACTTATTTATTTATTCATTTAACCTCTTCACAAACACCAATAGTTCGGTTATTATATGCAAGGAGGAAAGGAAAAATTTACAAACTACGCAATACTACACAAAACTAATACTAACCTAAACTCCTCCGTCCCATATCAAAACAAATTAAAAAATTATAATAAAGTAGAATGGCTGAGGAACCAAAGGCATACAGCCTCATCATACAGTTAATTGAAGAAGCACTACTTTGGTTTACATCCAATACATCATTCTTTTTCAGTATCTTCAAATCGATTTTGGGAACTTTGAAATGTGAAATACTTATAAAATTACATTTTTGTACTTGAGATTGTTTACTATATTATATAAAAATATCGCAGCCTGTCT
Organism: Cryptolaemus montrouzieri; assembly: GCA_013387265.2. Lineage (NCBI taxonomy): Eukaryota > Metazoa > Arthropoda > Insecta > Coleoptera > Coccinellidae > Cryptolaemus > Cryptolaemus montrouzieri. The sequence goes on along the minus strand of JABFTP020000001.1, from coordinate 41,604,402 downwards.
ATTACGTCTATCTATTAGTGTTTCAGAACTGAAAGTCACCAACATGGACATATATGAAGTCCTAAAGGATTTTCTTATATTTCTTATATAAATACCTATGAAATCTTTTCTGGACTCTCTCCACTAAGTCTATATTGCACTGGATAGAAGGCATCCATATTTGGGTCGCATATTCTGAATGAGGTCTAACCAAAGAGTTGTACAGTCTCACAACAGTGGAAATTCCGAAGTTCTTTGAATTTCGAATGACAAAACCTAGTGCTTCGGATGATTTTTTGATAATATAACTGCAGTGATTAGCGAACTTGAAATTTGCCTGAAAGCATACACCGAGGTCCTCAGTTTTAGTCTTACGTTCGAGTATATTCCGTTCTATATAATAATCATTTTCGATAGTAGTTTTATTCCGAGTATACTTCATAACTGAGCAATTAGGAATATTGAGAAACATTTTATTTTCCCAAAACAAGTTCACGAACCTATTCGAATCAGCTTGTAGCTCGAAAGTATCTTCTAGACTCGATATAATTCTGAACAGCTTGAAATCATCCGCAAATGAAAGACAGGCTGAGGTGTTTATGCAGTCGGGTAGTGAATTTATGAATATAGTAAAAAGAAGCGGGCCCACAATGCTACCTTTTGGAACGCCAGATGTTATAGTTCTTTCGTCAGAGAGACATTCACCCACCTTAAATACCTGTTTTCTATTTGTTAGGTAAGATCTAATAAATTCTTAGTTGTTTGAGCTTACTGTTGTTTATTGTGATCCACCTTATCAAAGGCTTTCTCACCATCAGTATAAAGGGCATCTAGCTGCTTTCTTGTTTCAAATGCCCTAGCCACATATTCAGAAAAAAAGCATGAGCTTGTAGTGGTTGAATTATCACTGACAAACCCATGTTGAAAAGCAGATATTCTAAATTCAAATCCGCTATATATACTCTCATGCAGAACGATCTCAAAAATTTTTACCATAATATTTATCAGACTTATCGGTCTTCAATTCGAAATTTAATTTTTCTTTCCTTTTTATATACTGGAGTTACAACAGCTGTCTTGAATTTGGTTGGAAACCTCTTACTAGCATATCTTTTTTCGGTTTTTTTAATGCAATATGATAATTGTGATGTTTGATTTTGTTTCTGGTGTCTCATGATTTCATTTATGAAAAACGCTGATTTATTGTTGTTGGAGGCTATTCTTTTCATGGTATTTATTTTCGTTTTAAAATCTTGAATTAAAACGGAGAAAGAAAAGTTTTGTATGTTTTTCTTTTGAATTTCCGGGGTTGGGTAGAGACGAAAATATTGCTGCACAATATGCGAAACTCGTGGGTTTGTCCTCGTCTTGAATTCGAAGCGTTCGAACCCGAAATAAAAATTTGTATGAAAATGAGAATCCAATGAAATTGTCCTCGTCACCCGCGAAGAATCGGAGACCTATTTTACTTTTGTATTTTCGAGGCTTTTCCGTCATTTCCGCTCAATCGATCCTTCCGATCGGCAACTGAATGACCGAAGTTTTCTATTCCGATAACATCTCGACGTTTCGTCTTTTCTTTCGCCTTCAGCGAATTTTTTCGAGAAATCCTCAAGCCTCCGTCCTTCGAGCTAGGGGCTGCAAATTTCGCTTGGACCTCTTTCTGATCGTCCATTACCGCATGGGCAATGTGCCCCCGATCCCGAGCCGTCTCACTTTTTCCGCGCCCGATTCAAACTCCGGTCATCTCTCTTTTACGCGAAATAAGGATTACAATTCTAGTATTATATAAACTAATTAATCCATGTAATAGGAAATGTAAGCTAGTCATTTTTTGCAGTTGATAATGAAATAAGTTGGAAGGAATGTATCTACTTGTGGCAATGCTTTTTGATTAAACATTGATTTCTAAAGATTTCTGGTTACAAGTGTATCCAAGACTTTTTTGAACACACGTGTCATCCGCAGAAACAAATCTTCAGAATGAGATATTGGATAAGAGCATATATGGAATATGTAGAAAAAATTGCGAACAGAAAAAAAAACTAAAATATCAGTTGAAACTAGATTGAAATACCATAAGCGCATTCAAAATATGGATGTACAGAAAAATCTAGCGTTGCCCATCATGCTTTTGAGCAAGACCATGAAAAACACTGAGCTCTTGAAGAAGTATCCATATCAAGAAATGGAAACATACTCTCAACAAGGACAAACGTCCAATTCCGCTCAGTATACTCTACATAGAGCCAAGTACAATTAGATATAGTATATTATCAAATCCTGATGATACCAACTTAGTTGGCGAAATGCTCGTCGAGTTTTGAAGTAAGATTTCAGTGAAATAAAGTACAGTATTTTTAGTGTGATACAACTCCCATGTTGGTCAACGCTAGATTTTTCTGAACGTCCGTATTTTGAATATGCTTCATGTTCTTTCAATCTAGTTGTAATTGATCTTTATTTGTCCAACATAGCTCTGTTCAAAATTTTCTCTCACAACTTATTTCATATATGGCACTATTATTCAATTATATCTTGTTCTAAGGATTTGTTATTTCTTATGACAATTGTGTCCTAGAAAGTCTTGGACTCTCTGACATTCATCCAGCAGATGTCTTATTTTTTCAGGGTATCATGCAAACTAACATTGTAACAATATTTTTCCTACCTGTGAAATATGTTACACTAGCTCGGCAGCTCTTGGTCGGTTGCAAATTAGGCAGGGGTATTTTGAGATTTCAGTGTCAATAATAAGGCAGAAATTTTCTCAAAAGGTTGGGCACCACAACGTTTTTATTTTTTATAAGATGTTGAATATAGTATAGGTAAAACGAAATGAGACAATCTGAGGAAATATGTTCCTTGAATTTAGTTTCAAAACTTCTCCCTGTTTGTCCGATATAGGCTACCTGACATTCATTGCATTTGATTTGATAAATTCCTGATTGCTTGAATTTATCGTTCTTCTGTTTGGCATTGAATAATAATCTGCTTAAGTAGGGGCCGCTTGAGAATGAAGTAGTTATGTTCAATTTGGAAACGTAGTTACTGATTTTGTTAGAGAGTTCGCCGGTGTATCTGAGACAAGTGTATCTTTTTTCTGGGGTTTCTACGATGCTATATAGTAATTGGTAGGTAATACGTTGTTCATTGCGTTTAATGATTGTATTTAGAAAATGTTGTGGTATGTTGTTATTTGAAGCAATTTTTCTGTTGATATTAAGTTCCTTTCGAGAGGGGAACAGAGTAAGCTCTATGAATCATGGAGTTATATGCAGCTAGTTTGTGACTTAAATGACTGAACGAGTCCATTGGAATCGATGCGTCTGTGAATGTTTCCTTTCTGTGAATTTTATGAGTGAGTTGGTTATTTGAATTTATAATGGTTAGATATAGGAAATTAATTGAGTTATTATTTTCTAATTCAGAAGTGAAGCTGATGCGGCAATGTATTTTATTCAGGAAATTTAAAAATGGCTGAATTTGTCTGTTTGAAGCACGAAAACCAACTAAAATGTCATCTACATATCTGTATCAGAAAGTAATGTGTTTTTTAGCGCAATCTGTGTTTAATATTGAGTTTTTCTCCAAATTATTCATGAAAATGTCAGCTAGTGCAGGGCTAAAAGGTGAACCCATTGGAAGACCTGAATTTTGTTTGAAGAAATTATATTGAAATTGAAAGTAACTTTGAGATAGGCATATTTGAAGAAGATTGCTAAATAAATTCATTAGTGATATATGGCAGTGTGTTAGACTCGGATAAGATATCTGTAACAAGGGGAAGACACTCATTCGTTGGAATGTTCGGGTACATATTTTTGACATCGAAAGAGACTAACTTAATATCTTGGGAGATTGTGAGATTTGAAAGTTTATGTATGAGATCTACAGAATTAGAGATAGTGTATTGTGCTTGAAAATTCGAGAGGTCTAGAAATTTTTGATTCAAGAATTTATCCTAGATTCATAAATCTATCGAACAATTTCTTTGATGAAGTTCAAACGGATCTGCTGAACAAAGGACCAAAATTCACCCCGGAAAACGGCAAATTTAAAACAGACAAGGAAATAACCGGAGTGCAAGCAGAGCTGGCCATCCAAAAACATAAAGATATCATCACCAACCCAAGCCTCCATAAACACAAACTCACAGAAATTATCAGAAAATCTGACATAAAAACTAACAATCAGAATCAGTTGAAAATAATTAAGTCCATATCAAGCAAAATCCAAGCCGAAGATCTCATAATGACTAAAACTGACGAAGGCATTAGTATAGTTTGCCTCAATAAAGACCTATACGAAGAAAAGATGCAGGATGTACTGAAAACAATGGATATCACCGAAATACCAAAAGATCCAACCAAACTTTTCACAAAAGAAATCAAAGAAGAGCTAAGTTTGTCAGTCAACCTAGCACACACAGAATGGTAGAAGAGAAAACTGATTCCAATGAATGTTCAAGCTCCAAAAATGTACGGATTGATTAAACTACATAAGGAAAAAAAATCTGCAAGACCTGTGGTGTCATATATAAACACACCAACAGGTAAACTAGCAAAATTCTCGAATCAAAAATTTCTAGACCTCTCGAATTTTCAAGCACAATACACTATCTCTAATTCTGTAGATCCCATACATAAATTTTCAAATCTCTCAAACTCCCAAGATATTAAGTTAGTCTCTTTCGATGTACCCGAACATTCCAACGAATGAGTGTCTTCCCGTTGTTACAGATATCTTATCCGAGTCTAACAAACCGCCATATATCACTACTGAATTTAGAAATCTTCTTCAAATAGGCCTATCTCCAAGTTACTTTCAATTTTAATCTAAATTCTTCAAACAAAATTCAGGTCTTTCAATGGGTTCACATCTTAGCCCTGTACAAGCTGACATTTTCATGAATAATTTGGAGAAAAACTCAATATTAAACACAGATTTCGTTAAAAACACATTGCTTTCTGATGCAGATATGTAGATGACATTTTAGTTGGTTTTCGTGGTTCAAACAGACAAATTCAGCAATTTTTAAATTTCCTGAATAAAATGCATTGCCGCTTCAGCTTCACTTCTGAATTAGAAAATAATAACTCAATGAATTTCCTATGCTTAACCATTACAAATTCAAATAACCAACTCACTTATAAAATTTACAGAAAGGAAACATTCACAGAAGCATCGATTCCAATGGACTCGTTCAGTCATGTTCAAGCTCACAAACTAGCTACATATAACTCCAAGATTCATAGAGCTTACTCTGTTCCCTTTCAAAAGAAAATTTTAAACTGAACTTAATATCATCAGAAAAATTGCCTCAAATAACAACATACCACAACATTTTCAGTTACTACTTTTCTAAATTGAACATAACTACTTCGTTCTCAAGCGGCCCCTACTTAAGCAGATTATTATTCAATGCCAAACAGAAGAACGATAAATTCAAGCAATCAGGAATTCATCAAATCAAATGCAATGAATGTCAGGTAGCCTATGTTGGACAGAGAGGGAGACGTTTTGAAGCTAGATTCGAGGAACATATTTCCTCAGATAAAAATTCGCCAATATTTGAACACATAAAATCAACTAACCACTCGATATCATTGAACAATCTTAAAATCCTTCATAAATGTAACAAACGTTTAGAGATTAACACACTATGTAAAAACCTACAATTTACTACCCTCAACAGCCAACTAGAGCATAAGGGATCCCCACTACTCAATATTTAGTATATATTTCATTCTGTACTTGTACTTGCCTACTCATGTATTATATTGTTATTCAGTTGAAAATGACCGTAGGGTCGAAACCGGTCGTGATTATTGAATATATTATGGAAAAGTTACAAAAGTGTCTCATTTCGTTTTGCCTTAAAAATGAATTTCCATGAAATAAATAAATCATCAATACTATCAAATATAGTATAGGGTGAAAAAACGTTGAAAAAAGTTAACAAGGTAAGTATGCAAAATATTCTACAAGTCTCAGTAAGATACTGAGAAAGGCCGTTCGTGATTACCTTGCGACTTACAATCAATTTTATAAAATTCTAAATATATGTATTATAGGGATGTGTCAAATTCTTCGTTCAAATTTTAAATCAGGTAAATATTCAATATGAAAATTTTCAATAAACGAGAAGAAAAATTAGGTGAAATATCACTTGAAAATATCACAAAGTTTAACAGTTCGACAATTTTATAAATACCGTCCTTCACATAAGTATGGATGACCGCTACACAGGGACGAGTTCGTCCTATAGGGCGTCAGAGGCTACAAACTGCAATGGCGATGAGGAAAGTAAAACAAGGTAACTTCAACGACTTTTTGAGTGATCTGCAGATAGCTCGCATGAACCAAAATATAGAAGATGAGGATTTTTCTGATGAAATCTCCCATATTTCTCTCCACAAATGAATTTTTAGGATTTTTCCTAACCAAAAAACCCTGTAAGAGTACAGTACTAATCAACAAAACTATTCTGAAACTTATATTGAGTAGAATTAATTAAAAGTTTCAAAATATGAGATTGAATCAAAAAGGAATCTAATTTATAATAATAATAATAACAGCAATGCTGGTGGATGTCGCCATACCGAATAATAACAATGTGCTGAACAAGTTCCAGGAGAAAAAGTCAAAATACACAGACCATGCTATTGAGATCAAGCAGATGTGGCTCCTCGATAACATAGATATTGTTCCTGTCATCGTATCCTCGACTGGGTTACTACCCAAAACTTTGCATGATAGACTTAAGAAATTAGAATTGCATAAGAATACCTATGTAGAAATGCAAAAAGCTGTAATTCCTAATACATGTAGGATAGTTAGGAAATGTATATCAAGTATATTGTAATCGAGCCTATTCCCTTTGATTGCTGAATCTGGGAAAGGTAAATTATATCCAGCTAACAGCTGAGATAGTGACAAACTACAATCACAGAAACAACAATGTTGTTTGTACGTGATAGTTTCTAAATAATATGTTCTTTTCTTCACCTTAGCAAAATAAAGATTAATATAAAATTCCAAACAGACTTGGTCTACTTTCCCATCCTAACCAAATAGTCTTTATCGTCTATACGTATAGTCTTCATCGGGTTTTCTCCATCAAGTAGTGCTCATCGGGTAGTCATCATTAGGTTTGCCTCATGTAGGTAGTCCTCACTAGGTTTTCCTCATTTAGGTAGTCCTCATTATGCTAGATATCTTTTACAAAAATATGACGTCATCATGAGAGGCGCAGGAAACGAAATGGAGATAATTGAAATTACTCTTACCTTAACTTTTTGGGGTTATTTACTCCTAAATAATTTCCTTTGATGTTTCAGGCAGAGTGAATAACTCTGTATTTCAAAGATGAGATGTACTCTATACAGCATACAGTCAACAGGAAATATATACTTCAAATTCAGCAAATGAAAACTAAACAAAAGTTTCAGGCAGAAAATGTAAATAACTCTGTATTTCAAAGATGAGATGTACTCTATACAGCATACAGAATAAGAAAAGAAAATCGTTATCAACACCGTACCTACAGTTCATATCCTCTTATCATTTCAAAAACCTTGAAACATTTCAGCAAGCGTATTTATTCGAAATATAAGAGCAGAATTATCGTATTACAAGAAAATCAACGCAAGAATGCTGCAACTTTCAATGCATAGTTTTGACTAATATATTGTTTTATCTTGAAACTAATAAATATATCTGAATCATATTAAATTCATTCCTATAGAGAAATGGGACCGTTACAATATCCGACAAAATTAAAACCTGGACGAAATCAGAAAATTTCCTTTTTTTCCCATGAGCTGACATATAATCTACCGCGTTACAGCCAACTGAAACTCAATACTTTTCAACAATTAGATCTCAGAGTTTCAAGCAGAGGAAAAGGACAACATTCTGATATTTTTCATACTTATTTTGGGGGCTGTTGTAGTAAAACCCATCCATGTTGCCGCAGCTGTTGTTCAACAGATTTTATGATGAAATTGTCAAATTTTCGGACTGGAAAAATTGTATACACAATATCTTGTTAGGTTCAAGCTATTAAGAATTAAACTTACCACAAACGACTCCATAAAAGTCCTTGGCAGAATTTCATCTACAGCTCCTAAGTCTTTTGAAAACCTTGTTAATATTTGACCACTATCGACTTGATCGAAAAAACTCATGTGACTTCCTACCACTTTATGTAAAATATCTTCGTGTAGTTTCTTCGAACTATTCAATACCATATTAGCGTAAAATACCGCTTTTGATAGAGAACTCATAATAAGTATTATGAATAAAATTGCGAATATATGAATGAAAACGTTTGTAGACGCCCTATAACTTTCTGAAGATATACTAAAACCTTGAGTACCGTTTTTGTATTCTTCAAAGTGCGCCCATTTGCTCATGAGAATATATAAAACTGATTCCACAAATTGTGTGAAAATAAAAATAAATAATATTGAGAGTATTATAAACATATTATTGCCTCTTCTCAAGTACTCGACCAATAAGATTTTATGTGACTTTTGATTAGTAATCTTATCAGTTTTACTGAATTTTGTTGTATTCTTGGATACTTCTGTTTCTAAAAGTAAAACCATCATTGTATTTAAATATAAGTGGAAATCACAGACATACCTTAGAAACTGTTATTTCTTGTTCAACATTTTCAATGCATTCTTTTGATACATCACTTTGAAACGTTGCTTCCTCAAAATTGGTGCTTTGTTCGAGTAATTCTTTATAAGAACAAGTTTTCTCAATTCTGCCCTAAAAATTATTAGATTGCAATTACGTCACTAAAAATGTATTCCTTTTCGATTATATGAAATGAATATATATACACAATATACAGTATATGGCCATATTATTAGGGACAGTTCCCAGATTTTTCCTTAAAATAAGGATTGACTAGAATTCTCAAACGAATGATTGGTTGCTGATACTTCATGAAATTTTCTCCGTATCAGCATTATATTAGGATCATGAAACCATTTATTATTTTGAATTAAATGAATTTGAGTAACACAAATATACACAAATAAATTCTTATTCAAGGCGTGTTTTTTAAGTATATACCGTTCTGCCACATCGCAGTTGCATCGCTGAGGTCGGCGTTCTGCGTATGAACCCTGGGTACCTACATCTCTTGCCTACGCACTGATGCCATTGCAGTCTGATTCTTATTTGTTCACGTTGTCGACTGAGTGTTTAAGATGCCTTCAATAATCGTGAGTTCCGCCGACTGTGAAGAACGGGCTGTTATAAGATTTCTCAGTGCTAAAGGCCTAAATAAAATCATATTCATCGTGAGATCCGTGCAAATTATGATCAAAACATGATGAGTGTTGCAATGGTTAGAAAGTAGCTGAGAGCAATTGTAGAAAGCTGCCGAATGTACATGATGAACAACGGAGTGGGCGTCCTTCGTTAATGAAAGTTTGGTACCGGAAGTGGACAATAAGGTAAGAGAAAACAGACACTTCACGATTTCCTCCTTGTGTTTTGACTTAACTAATGTTTCCCGTAGTGTTTTGTATATCATTTCTGCTCGGAAAGTCATGTGCACATTTTTTTCAGATAGAAAAGGAACATTGCTTGTGGAATTTCTCCCTCGAAATGAGACAATAAATGCAGCAGCTTATTGTGGGACATTGAACAATCTGCGCCGATCAATCCAGAACAAAACAGATGGCAGGTTGAGGAAGGGCGTTTATTTGCTGCATGACAATGCCCAATGTGGCTAATCAGACTAAAAATCTCATCACTTATTTTCAATGGGAACCATGCAACCATGTAATGCAGAGGTTAAGAAGTAAATGTTTAAGGAAATTATGTGGAAAATAAGATTAAGGTATAGGTTTTCATGTAAAATAAAATTATTGGGATATCTTTGCTCGTCTTTCTTCTAATTTCAAAACGCAACTTACTTAAAAAACACGCCTCGTATTTAGTGATGAACTTTTTTTGCTGTAATCAGATTTTTCATCTTTGGAATAGCTCTCACATGCGTCCTATGGGGTTCAAATCTGGAAATTTCGGGACCAAGGATCATGAAAACTGAAAATGCTGTAATACTATTGGCTTTGTGGCATAATGCCGAATCTTGAATGAGAATGTAAAAAATGGTACTAGTTCTGTTTCATCATCGAATGGCCTCGCTTGAGATAACAGATCATGCAATAACATTTGCAGATTGCTCAATGCTCTCCGCAAAGACCATCTGCACAAAATTGTTCAACAAGACATCGTCTGACAAAAGAACCTTTCATCAACGGAAATTTGAAATGTTGACGCTACTGAACAACACTTACATAAAATTAAAGAAAATCGACAGTGATACCATTCAATAAAATTATATTTGCCTTGCCATTGCAATCGTCTCTTCTTTATACCCTATATGAGGCACCCCATTAAATTCACTTCAGATAGGTCCCTACAAACATCTTTTTCATAAAGTTCTGCAGCCCGTCGTACAGAAATACGTCGTTGTAAGACGTTCAACACTCTTTGGGACTGGTATCCCAGATTTTACGATCTTGGTGATTCTCTCCTGTCATATCTTATTTCATGTTCAAAAGATACTTTATTGTTACTTCAAAACGTTTCACAATAGATTTTGAAACTACTGCAATAGTTCCTTTAGCTCTATTGGAATATTAAATATCCCTCCTTGATGGAGCTGGTTTTCCGATCCACTCTTCATAATCATCGTCAACCAGGGCCACACAGTATTGATACTGTGACATATGTTCAGATGTCATTAACAGACAACAGTTTTGGTATCGGTCCGCCTCGTCAATGTTGCACACCAATTCACAACACCAGATCATACGCTACCTACTCCATTCAACTCATTGGAGCGCATCAACTGCGTGTACATTTTGTCAAAAAAGTATCGGTAAATGGTCAATGAAACACAAAATATTTCTTCTTCATCCAAATTAATTGAATCGCTTTCAGAGAGCAGCTGTTTTCCGTGATAATACATTTACGCTAACGAATAATCCAAGCATCAGAACATTTTTCTGGAATCGATTTCAGTTTTCGAACAGAAATCCCTTTTATAACTTACATCGATTCAAAACAGGCACCTCGAATTGGTAATTTGACACTTGGGAAAAAAAATCGGCCGAAGCCATATCAGGCGAATACGCTGGTTGTTCGATGGTATTTGTGGAGATTTTGGTCAGAATTCATTCACAACGATAGCCTTGTGAAATGGTGCATTATCGTGGTGTAAAACCCATGAGTTTTCTCTCCACAAATCAGACCTTTTTCGACGAATTGCTCTCTCAAACGCCGCATAATGCTCAACCAATATTCTTCATTCATCATCTGACCTTCAGGCAAGAATTTTGAGTGCACAATATCGCGTTAATCAAAGAAAACAGTCAACAGTACCTTGACTTTCGAACGATTTTGACGTGGTTTTGCCGGTTTAGGTTCAGTTTGACGGTGGGGTCGGAATGGACTCGTTCTTCACGTGATTCAATTTTTGAAGAGAATTCAGTTCTTTTGGAACTAGTCGATCGGCAACACGTTTCATGCTCAACCAATCGTTTGAAATTATAAAAATTGTTTCATGAGACACAGAAAGTTCATTGCCCATCTCTCTTGATATTAAATGACGATTTTCAATTACTATTTTCTTCACTTCATCAATGTTAACTTCTGTTGAAGATGTTGAAGGCCGACCAGAGCGCAGCAAATCTTCCACCACATTTCGGTCTCTGTTGAATGCACTGTAAAACTCAGATGCACATGTTTTTGATAAAGTCGATACATCGTGAGCCTTATGTAACATTTTCAGCAATACGGCACACGAAATTCCATTTGCAATACAAAATTTGAGACAAGTTCTTTATTAGATATTTTTATCCATTGAAAAAATCGCCAGACACACTAGTAAAAATTGAAAAAACTGATCAGTGCAAACAAACTAGATGGCAGATCGCGTTTAAACTACGCGTCAATATAGAAGACGTTTGTACCAACTTAGCAACAACAAACAATTGTTTTTAGCAGATTAAAAAAATGAATTCCTGGTACTTCTTTGACACAATTAAGATATACACACATATACTTGCCGCCCTACAATGAACTCACACAGAGGTTTCAACCAGTGATAGAAAAGCTCATTGGTTGTCTGGCTATCAACTAGGTGTAGGTTTTTCATATTAGATATTATATGAGTGAGGGCTGCCTAGCAGCCCGGCCATTGCGACTCAGTGGTCTATTGTGGCACACTCTGTCCTAAATTTCATCCACGAGCTCCATCTTCTTCGTAAAGCATACGAGTTTCGTGGGTGAGAGCTTAATAAGCTCAGTCACCTTCAGTTTGCAAGATCCAAGTTCTTCCATCCAGACTCTGTCCCCAGATGAGCACTAGCACATAACATGTTCCATTGATTCTATATCTTCTTCACATAGCCTACATTATGGCATTCAGCATGTTACTAATCCATTCCGCGATAATATTTGGTACTCCTCTGTCTTTCGCAGCCCCACACAGTGAGCCAGTGGGGGACGCATTAAACGCACCTCAAATATCCATGAAGGCTGCAGCTGTAGTCTCCTTGCGGTCCAGAGAATGTGTGATCCTCCAGACTAAGTTTTTAAGTGCCAGATCGGTTGATTTACCTTTTTGAAAGGCGTATTTATGTTCACTAAGAGGCCCCAGCGATAACACCTCGGTCCTGATGTATCGATCTAACATCTTCTCCAGGGTTCTCAAAACAAAAGACGTAAGACTAATCGGTCTGAACGACTTAGGTTGTGAGTTCGATTCACCCACCTTAGGGCTGTAAACAAAACTGACTCCTCGCCAGCTGGCCGGGACAAAATTCAAGGTAAGACTCGACCGAAAGAGCCTAATAAGGTATGGGAGGAGGACATGCACCCCCTGTTGTAACAAGGCAGGCATGATGCCATGCTCTCTAGGAGCTTTGAATGACTTAAATGAGCGAATCGCCCACCTGATTGCTCCGGGTTTGATGATCATCATTTTTGGCCTTTTACAAGGGCGACCGTGTCACAGCTGTAACTGATATCAAGAAAGCGACAATCTGGGAAGTGTGTTCTCGCAAGAATCTCTAACGTCTCCTTTCTAGAGCCTGTGTATCGCCCAGCCGGAACTTCCACAATTCCGATGGGGAGCACTGGGCCTCTGACGAGAACCCTATGCAACCTTGCACTAACGGGAGTACTTTCCACCTCCCCGCAGAACCAGCGCCAGGACTTCCGTTTTGCGTGCTTTATTTCTTTGTTGTATGACGTTAGAGTAGAACGATATTGGTCACAATTGCCGGTAACTATCATGCTCGGTTAAATAGTTTCCAAACTTCTCTTCTACGATTTTCAAGGGCATGATTCCACCATGAAGTTGTGCCATTCTCAGGCTTTCTCTTTAGTAGACAGTTATCGTGATACGCTGACCCGATCGACCGGGATATCTCATCAGCCATACGCTCAATGTCTTCACGACTGTTAGTAGATATAGCAATACCTCCCAAATGAGCACTAAGGGTGGGCCCATATCCGTCAAAATCAGTGCTCCTTAGGTTTCCATATTCGACCACTGGTCTGATCATGTATTCAATAGTGAATTGAATGTGCCTGTGGTCAGATCCCGAGGGTTTATTTGACATACCCCACATCGAGATCTTATTGCTCAGGGAATTCAGCAGAACGTAATGTCCAACACCTCAGCGCGGTTTTGCGTCACGATGGTTGGTTCATATCCCATATTCAAAAAAATGAGGGTTTCTGCCATGAGAGAGTCGAAAAGGCTTTCCCATCTCTTATTGATGTTCTTGCTGCCCCACACCGAGTGGTGTGCATAAGCATCACATGCAATGATAAGTTGGAACTTTTTCCTCCTGCAATGACTCACCAGGTTGCGAATCATCGCAGGAGGGCATTCAGCAGAGTCTCCTGGGAAATATGCTGAGCAGACCACTAAGTCAAGTCTGCCATGCTCTCCCTGGACACTCACAAGTACAGAGGTAGAGTCTCTGTTACATAATTCGGTAAGTAAGAAGTTATCGATTCTGATATTGATAAATATACACGTCTTGGGGTTGCACCAAAGGCAGTAGTACAAAATCTGGTCTGGTAAATTTTCGAGACCGCAAACTGATCCTCGGTTTGCCAGCCATGATTCTTGAATGAATGCCATTCAGGATTCATTTACCTGCCTTAGAATGCTGTACATTAGCCTGGAGGCACCTGATCCGCCTTCCCATCATTTTGATGTCGTGGGACGATCAGGCGCCTTGCCAGAGGGTGCTTTTTTCACCCCTTTCTGTGGCATAGGCTACCAGGTGTACATTATATCTCAATAATGATAACATACGAAATTTATCGCTCTATGAGTAAATACATTGAAGACTTTTATTCAAGAAACAATAATCGATCTTCAATAGAATGTTAAATCAAACCTCCATGGGTCACATAGTACCATGTGGCTCTGATTGATAATGATTATGAAGAGTGCTTGAGAAACCTAGCTTCTTCAGGGAGAGAAATTTAACATCCTACGAAAAGTTGAATATTGCACCATGAATAAAAGTCTCGAGTATGTTTGCACATATAGCGATAAATTTCGCATAATTATTGAGATATTTTTGAGAATATCAGAAGTGCAATAACAATATTTGTATTTAAGTACATCTTTGTTGAGGAGTCTCTGAAAGCTTGCCTATACGAAAGAGAACCAAATTTAAAATTAGCATGCCGAAACGTTAACGAAATTTTGATCCTCAGTGAACTTTAAGAAATTTAATGAAATTGTGGTTATAAGAAGCATTTATTACCTTTTGATTTGTTCTGCAATGTGAATTATCGAAAAATAAAGAGTCAATTTAAAAAAGACGCAATACGACTAACCCTCATTTCCGATTACTGAATACCAAATGAGGAAAAATAGCACATTATCGATAAAATGACGCACCTTTCCACTTGTCTGAAGAATAATGATATCAGGAGCAATATGTTTGGGGCCCTACACCCAAACATTCATTACATCTATTGAATAGTCTCCTGTCTCCTGCAGAAAGCAGTGAGTCATTGTCGCTCAAAGGCGGCAGGTTACTGATCTTCCTCTTTTTACATATAGTCCCCATGGTAAATGCTCTGAAGAACTGAAAGGCATGGACGAGAAAAGAATCCAATTCCACAGACAAAATAGGCTAGTGGAAAATTTTCATCAGCGAACGGTCCTACTGGCACGTACCCGTCTCTATAGAAATTGTATTGTTTCCAGGGTTAGTCTGCTGTGGTACACACATTAAATCGTCTTGGGTGGCCAGACATGACAGACATCGCCTCCTCTCAAGAGATGAGAATTTAAAAAAAGGAAATATCAAACGTTACAAAGCTTTCTAAGCCTCCTTGCTTACTGAAATAATTGTTTAAAACTAGGAATTATATAAATATGATCCCTGTCTCTGATAGTTTCGCCACATTTTCCACATTGTGCGCAAAAATGTAAGAATATTAAACATGATTATATTACTGTTTTTCGGGCCTCTACAGCTACAGGTCAATTTCAAATGAATTCACTTGAACATTACAAATTTGAATGTCAAACTTAAATAAACCTGGTGTTTCTTCGGCACGCTAACCTACTCATTTCTAGTCTTTTCAAATTCAAATAACGACTTATTTATAAATTTTTCATGTCACTTTGTACTTGGTTTTCATATTGTCCGATGATGAACGAGAGTTCAAAATCGCGGTAACAGAAATCAATTTAATCTATTTATCGGTAATACTCAATAAAAATTCCATTTGCATATTAACTCACCTTTTTGAAAAGACACAAAAGTTCTTAAATTGAGAATTTCTGCAGAATTTTAAAGTGATTGTTCATTTTGTTTTCGAAAAAATTAAAATCAGAAACTAAAGCATTCTGATAGTTAGGAAACACCCTGTATATTATGATATCATATTCGGAAGTATCTTATAAGACTCACCGAATTCAGAATTATTATCTGATCACAATTTTCTAAATGCTGAATCAGATGTGTAGCTAATATTCTACATTTTTCCTTCAAAAATCCATTTATACATTCCTTCAACAAATAATGAGCTACATGAATGTCAATTGAGGATAATGGGTCATCCATTAAATAAATATCTGCATCTCTATAGACAGCTCGTGCCAAACTAATTCTTGCTTTTTGTCCACCACTAATTGTAATACCTCTTTCTCCCACAACGGTCATATCATGCTCAGGTAATTGATCTAAATCTTCAGTCAAACAACATACTCTTATAACTTCCCTGTATCTTTCTTCTTCAAGTGGCTGGCCGAATAATATATTTTGTTTTATCGTTCCGGCAAATATCCAAGGATCTTGAGGAACGTACGAAATTGATCCTTTCACGGATAAATATCCAGTCATGAAAGTTTCTCCTGAAAATACATACTACTGATCAAATTGCATTACTTTACGAAGTAGATTACAGGTTAGCATTCTGTGGAGCTCAATATGCTACCCTATATACAATTCTCCCATACCATTTAGTGAAAAATAATGAATAAATGATTAATTAAAAACTAGACGAAGATTTCACACAATATTTTGAAATACTAGACATATGTTCAAGATTACAAGCTCATTATCAAGAGAAATACAACACCAAAAAAAATTAGATTCTATTCTTTGTCAAGTCGAGTCTATTTTTCACAAAAGCTTCAAATTCTAGCTTCTGAATTGCAAAATTTGAAAGCTTGAGTCAGAATACAATTGCTGTAAAACATTGAACTTCCTCTTATATTCAATAAGAGCGAGAATGAAGGTTTAAATAATACTGGATATTTGATCGGGAAATATTCAAATGAAATGCAATGTAAGAATTTATGAAGAATTGACTAAGTTGTTGAAGGAAACACAAATACAGAACAAGAACAAGATTGAAAGTGCAATGTTTATTTCAAAATAAAACACAGCCATAGCATCCCAAGAACAATATGAATAAATTTTTATAAAACTTAAATTAAGTTCTGTGAAAATAAAAACGATCCAATTGAACTTCTGTGAGAATAAGAGAAATACCTACATTGAAACGTGAGTCGAAAAGAATATGAATAGGCGAAACTACATTCCTACTTCATCAGTTAGTTGATAGCTTACTGTTTTTGAACCCAGAGTTGAGACACATCATCATCCTTACTAATTTGTGACTCAATTTGTTTCGAGGTTTGGTAATAAGTAACGCAGATCTTGAGAACTATCTCTTTTAGGACCCGGAGTGGCCAGAAAATCTCTTGTCATATTCGCCAAATTTGGAAATATAGCTTCGTGCCTTTCGTACCACTCTGAAGTGTCTTCCGAGCTTTCTGCACGCAAGTATCTCAGGTATTTATCTATCTCATATCGCCACATATCAGCATTAGATGCGGGCCCAAGAGACTTTTTGTATAGACCTAGTAGGTCTATACAGACGTTTGAGTTGGACCCATAATATTTGGTTTTATAAACCTTCTCGAAGTAAGAAATTGCTTCAACCTGCAATTCCTTTCCCCAACAAAAATTTAGAAAAAACCCACCTTATGGGCAGGGTCCAAGATTGAAACTACACAGTACATCCTGTTGTAGTTTCTTTTTTTATAACGATTTCATCCCTCGCCTCCTGAATGTGATGAGGTTTCGTCTGGGTTCTCTGAACCGTTGTGCCTATAAGGGACCATTTTCGATGAAATGTCAGAAAAATCGCTCATTTTAATTTCACACGGTTTTCAACACTAAACGTGTATTTTACCTTCCTAGTGTTTTCTTTTCATGCAGTCTACCGTACTGGTATAATTATAATGGTGTAACAGTTACAGTATATTCACGAAAAATGGAGTAAGAAGAGAAAAGCATTTTTTATACACCAATTTCGAGGAAGTCGTCTACCTCTCGGGGAATCACCGTTCCATCTCGTTTCTCCGAAATAGTTCTGCTGAATATCGCAAAATGTGGTAAACCTCAATCGATAGATAGGTGACGACACTACATAAATTTCTTTCAGTTTTCTACATATTTTTACAAGCAATACTGAGCTTCTAACGACAAATACGAAAACCCCTGATTCCTTTCATTTGAATTTATTCCATTTCATCTAGAAATCTATTGTAGGTTGTAGGTGACATCAATATTTTATTCAGTGTTCTTGTGGAATAGAGACATTTTTTACATTTCTGAAATTACTGATGGTTGGTTTCTTCTCTTTTTTGTTTGCACTAACCAAATTCCTCGCAGAGCTTTTTGTAGTTGTAAGTTTTGAAATCACAGTATGTCTCAGCCAATTAAAAAATTCTGTATGACTAGAGATACTAACTACTTCCATTGCACCTGTACCGGTACGCCAACTATCGATTAGAAAGTGAACTAAACCTTTGCTCTTACAAGTATTAAGCTTTCAAGCAGCTGATGTTGAGATTTTGGGTTGCAAAATCAAGTCAACTCAAACGTTTGATTATTCAAAAGTTTGAATTTCAGTCGAGACAAGTTTTTCGAAGAATTTTCAAGCAGCTTGACTTGATTTTGTTTTGTTTTTCCTTTAACGTGCTCTGTTTCTGCCTTTCGGCTAATGACACGCCGGGGAATTCTGTCACCTCACTAACCCGGGAATTTTGCCGAACCCCTCTCGTGTCGAGGGAAGGGATCTTTAATGTCCAACACATCTCTGTTAGACAGGACCGACAGCTTTACATCTACTCCGAAAGATGGACACTCAAGCAATTCCCAGAATCCGAAAAATCGCACCGAATTTGTGGGGATTGAACCCAGGTAACTCTGCGTAGGAGACGAGCATCATATCCCATACGCCACCGAGCCTACTTTGACTTGATTTAACCCTATTGCACGCATTCTAAAAAAAAATAACTTACGTTGGGTGCAGAATAACGGTGCGACATTCTTGTAAATGTAACCTTGACGATTCCTTGAGCAGAACAAATGTTCATCATAGATGATGAATCAACTGACAGGACATAGACACCACCACATAGAGACGTTTTCGTTGATAAAATGAAAATTAATAAGACCGGAAGCCGCGAAAAAATAATCAGGAAACCAACCATCTCGTCTGAATCTATTTTTGAACATTATGATTAATTAACTGACATTGAAGGACTCCACAGTTATGCTGTGAATTTTATTTAAAGAATAGGATTCTGAAACTGAATCCGACCCAACTTTCATGAAATGCATCATTGATAAAGATAAGAAGTGGGTGTTGATTCACATAAATGGATCTCAGAAATGAATTTCTGAAACTTAAAACGAGATCATATATAGCTTACATGACCTCTATATGACTAAAACATTTTATCAATTTCAAACCTTTTTTCCAAGTATCTTTATCACAAGCATGATTTCGTAGAAACAAATTGAAAATTAATTCGCAAATCTGATTTTTTATGCAGACTTGGATTTACTGTAGTAAAACTGCAGATATTATTTTTCATTAATTAATTCCATTCAGCTGATACTTACCGAGAAGAGTTGAAAGAAAGGATGATTTTCCACTTCCTACTTTTCCTGTTACTCCAAGGAAAATACAATCTTTCAAAGAAATATTAATATCTTTCAAAACAGTGACTTTCTCGAATTTTTTTAGCAAAGAAATTTCATCAGTATATCCATCCTCCTTCAAATTATCTCCACATTTAGTCGTTTTGTTTGTTTTCCACTTTGCGTTGATGTTTCGCAAACTTATTTTTTCATCTAAATCTTCTGCATTCTCAATATGTTTTTTACAATATCCGTCACTCTTCACCATTTCTTCACTTGTCATGAAATTATTAACTCGTTTAAGAACTTGCAAAAGTTCTGTTGCTCGTATTATGGAGAGAGGAAACATCAAGGTGATAACAAAATTGAAAGAGTTATAGTACAAAACTAGGTTGAATACCTGCAATTCCATATATATTTAAATATACAGGGTGAACAGATTTCGACATTTTGATACTGCAGCTATGAGGAGTAAGGACTTCATTGCAGCAAACCGATTCATGCAAACTTTGTTCGTTTTCGAGTTATTTGAAGATTTTAAAGATTTTCGGAATCAGTCAAGTGTCAATACCTCGGTAGTTTTTGTAGTTATGCGAAAATGGTTTTGATATTCTATAGGCATTTTTACGTAGAATTGAACAGCACGCGAATTTCTGTTTTAGAAACATTTCATATGATCAAGCAATTTATTTTACATTCGGGACGTGTTCTCATGAAGAATCGAGAATTATACAACTTTTCCCAATTTTATCTCAATGGTCGACAAGATTTTCGTTACACAATGCAGATATTTATTTTCTATATGAAAATATCCTTCTATTAATAGAAAAATATTCCTAAATCCTAACAGGTACCACTTTTTAATAGCTCAATAAGATCCTTTCACATTTTCAGGTAGTAATCGAGGGATGGTTAGCTGGAATGAATTTTATATCTGAACCTTGTTGTTCACAATAGTATACCAAGAATAAGATATATAAATCAGTCTTCTGTTGAGTTTCGAAGTGAGAGGTTCTCTGTGTGTAGAAAAATTTTGTTATATTTCTGGGGAATTT
The DNA here is from genome assembly GCA_013387265.2 of Cryptolaemus montrouzieri. Lineage (NCBI taxonomy): Eukaryota > Metazoa > Arthropoda > Insecta > Coleoptera > Coccinellidae > Cryptolaemus > Cryptolaemus montrouzieri. The sequence continues at coordinate 41,583,845 of JABFTP020000001.1, read as the reverse complement.
ATAATGAAAACATAGGCCAGAGTATTTTCTGAAAATGGTTAAAAAGCCTATTTATATGGGTGTTTCAATTGGAGATCAAGGCAAGCTGTGAGTTCACTTAAACACCTCAAAAAGTCTAGGGAACACTTCTGAATATCGATATATCGTATCCAGAACGATCAATATGGATGAGTTTTTTTGAGAAATGAACACCTGCATCAATTTCTCACCAAATTATGTAGAGTGCCTTAACAGATTTCAATTTTTTTTATAAAAACCTACAAATGCAGCAGTTGCGACGCTGCTTAATAATCATTTCATGTATTCAGTGTTTGAAATCAGTTAGTTGGCACTTTGTTTCTGTTGTAAGCACAAATAAAAGATTCAAGTTTTGTGATTCGACCATGGAAAGACGACATTTTACTAGAGAAGAGATGTTACGAGCCGTTGGCATGCTCCAAGCTGGGAGCTCACAACGGAAAGTATCCAGGGTTCTGGGAAGTAGCCCAAGTGTCATAAACCGTTTATGGTCGCGTTTCAATGAAGCAGGTAGCGTAGAAGAACGCCATACAGGTCGTTTCAGGATAACTACAAGACCGATTTTTGGTTTTACAAGCCAGAAGAGATCGTACTACCACAGCATCTCAATTAGCTCAAGAGCTATCACGAGTTCATAATGTACAAATTTCCGACCAAACTGTGAGAAATCGACTGCACGAAGGTCAACTCCACTCCAGACGTCCTTTAAGAGTTCCACAACTGACCCATGGAAATCGCGCTGCTCGTTTAGCTTGGTGCCAAGAACACGTAAACTGGGATCGAGAGAGGTGGGCCACAGTTCTCTTCAGTGATGAATCTAGATTTAGTTATTATCCCGATTCGGGAAGAATTCGAATATGGAGGGAACCTGGAAAGCAAAACCGTCTCCAGCATGCTCGAGAAGTTGTTAGACAGGGAGGCGGATCAGTGATGTTTTAGGGAGGTATACACCTTGGTGGAAGAACTGACCTCGTTTCCATACAGAACAACCTCACGGGAAATTCTCACGCAAATGAGATAGTTTTACCTGTAATGGTACCGTATCTCCAAACAATGGGTCAAAATCGACTCTTCCAACAAGATAATGAACCTCCTCATCGTGCAAGAGTTGTCTTGAACATTCTTGAAGAGAATGATATCGATCTTCTACCGTGGCCATCCTGCTCCCTAGATCTGAATCCCATCGAGCATGTGTGGGACACCCTAAAAAGAAATCTCCTGCGTCAAAACGTCTTCCATCATGATCAGGAGCTTCGATTAGCAGTTCAGGGGGCTTGGAATGACTTAGGCCAAAATGTAATAGACAATTTAATATTGAGCATGGCGCGACGATGCCAAAGTGTCATTAATAACAGAGGCGGATCTTCTGGGTACTGAAAAATATAAGTGCTTCCATATAGTTTCGAAAATATTAGTTCAGGATTTTTTTTGTGTTTTACCAAATTTCATCATTTTCAAATTTCAATTTTTTTTATAATAGGTGCTTTGGAGAAGTCAAATATTATTTTGTTTTCTTGAGAATACATTATATACAATACATCCTAACAAAAACCGAAAGATTTCTATAAATTCGAATCATCAAATTCATATTTTGAAGATATTGGTAAGTGTTCCCTAGACTTTTTTGAGGTGTTTATGTGCTGTGTTAGTTGTAGCGTATCATTGGTGCAGTCGATGAATGGGAACAAAAAAGGCATGCCTTTTGCAGTCTTTATAGTATGTCGAGAACCCACTAATCATTTAGACGATTGCTTTTTTTGCCTAACAAATACTGAAGGGTATTCCAAAAAAGCAAAGCGTAAGATGGACTATCCAAATATGCGGTCTGCCATGCAACCCGTTCGGTCAGAACTTCTTGATTCTCGTCTTAAGGCATGGAAGTCTTCAACCATTTAAACAAAAATTACGAATTTCAGAAGACATGCTCGATTTTTTGCATTCAACAGTAAATAAAAAATTCGCTTTGTTCGTGTTCTGATATTGATGGTTCAATGCAGCACTTTGATATTGAGCATTCCATCTGAGTGGCATTTATTTATAGATTCGTCTAAATACAGTTTAAAATCTGTGTTATTTTTTTTATTAGAGCTATAGAATCTTTCAAAGGTTAGTTAGCCTTACTTTAATAAGTACAGCAATAAATTACATTTCATCTTATGGTAATAGTGACAATTTTTAAAATACAGGATGCTTCAACGAAAACTAAACAGAGACTATATCTACCAAGATATTCATTTCTGATCAAAACGCAAAAACAGGTCAATTTTCGTTTCAAGGAAGACATCTTTTGGGGTACAATACTTGCCTGAAATATCAACCCCCTGAGCAGGGGTTGCAATCCTTGAACATTTTGAATGAGGAAGATGGGTCGAGTGATGGCTCAAAAGAAAGGTGGTATCTTTGTCTACATTACTTTGAACGAATTTCCATTTTTAATTGAAAACTGTAAAAGATACAGGGTGAGCAACTGTTGAGAGACTATTCAAGTTTCAGTGAGGTAAAATGGAACAGATCCATGCTGATCAATGGCAGTCATCATCAAGTACCATCCTCATCTCGAATTTCAACCCCTGGAGCAGGGGTGACAACCCTTGAAAATTTGGAAGGTGGTAGATGGGTCGAGTGATAACTCGAAAGAAAGGCATTATCTTTGTCTGCATTCCCGTGAAAGAATTTTCATTTTTGATTGAAAACTGTAGAAGATACAGAGTGAGCCACTGAAAAATAGAGAAGACTATCGCCCCAAGACTATTGGAGTATTAGTGCGAAAAACAGGAATAGATTCATTTAGATCAAAGATGATAGCCTTTGATCTGGAATTAATCTGTTCCATTTTTTTGCACTAATACTTGAATAGCTCAGGGCGATAGATAGTCTCCTTTATTTTTCAGTAGCTCACTCTGTGAGATAATACCTTTCTTTCGAGGTATCACTCGACCCATCTACCCTCTTCCAAATTTTTAAGGGTGGTCACCCCTGCTCTAGGGGTTGAAATGCGAGATAAGGATGGTACTTGATAATGATTGCCATTGATCAGCATGGATCTGTTCCATTTTACTTCACTGAAACTCGAATAGTCTCAAGGAAATAGTCTTCCCTATCTTTCAGTTGACCACCCTGTATCTTTTACAGTTTTCAATTAAAATTGGAAATTCGTTCAAGGCAATGTAGACAAAGATACCACCTTTCTTTTGAGTCATCACTCGACCCATCTTCCCTATTCAAAATCTTCAAAGATTGCAACCGCCGCTTAAGGGGTTGATATTTCAGGCAAGTTTTGTACCCCAAAAGATGTCCCCCTTGAACCAAAAATTTACCTCTTTTTGCGTTCTGATCAGAAAATAGCATCTTGGTAGATAAAGCCTCTGTTTAGTTTTCGTTGAAGTACCCTGTATATGTATGTATTCACAAGTGTATACTACACTTATCTAAGAAATTAAAGACAATTCTCATACCTACGATATTAGGTTCAAACAATAAGAACTTGATTTCCAAAGGTTAAGACAGCCCTATGTCTAACAATTTTCTGATAACATTGTTCCTTTCATTATCGTGAAGTGCACATTGGAACACTATATGATTCAAAGTTTGAAACTCGTGTCCACAATTACACATGGGACTGTCTATGATATTTTTCGAAAATAAAGATTTATTCAAATTGTCCCGAACGGCATCGGTTTATCACGAAAATTAAACTCGTTTCTAGGTTCCTGAAAAACCATGAATTTTTTTCATTTTTAAAAAATTTGTTGATATAAAATTTTCCTTTATTCCCCGTTCCCAATTTAATTATTGAATTGGATGTTTCTACATATGCAGTATGCCTAAAACTTTCTCTCAGATCTTGATAGAGAATGAGGTATTGTATATCGTTGCTGGGTAGTTCAGTAGCTTTTTTTGCAAGTTTATCCACTTTCTCGTTTCCACTTATTCCCTTGTGTGATGGAATCCATACGACCTCTTTTGTTGTTTTGAAAACATTGTTTTCAAAATGCTCAAAGAGCTTTTCTTTAATTTTCAAAATGTAGCAATTAACATTAGAATTGCATCGAAATTTTTGCAGACTTTCCAACACACTTATGGAATCAGTGAAAACGAAAAAGCTCTTTGATTTATTCTGTGTTGCAATTTCACAAGCATCTAGAATAGCGATACATTCTGCGTTGGAAATTAAAGTATACGAAGGAAGGCTTCTACTCCTACTAATATCTAATTCAGGTCAGATACAAGACGTACCAACTGATCTGGAATTTTGACTTTACTACCATCTATGTAGATATGACTCTGACAGGAACCTGAAAATTTGTGTGTTAATAAATTATTCATTTTGACTTCTTCTATAAGACTCTTTCCAAACTTAGTGTCAATGATAACTGTGTTATTGAATAATAAAAATTCAAAACTATACCAGTTGCCAACTCACTGACGATGGAGGAAAGTTATGAAAATACTCGCAGTGTTTTAGATAAAATGAAATAGAACATGTATAAATGGCAAATATGTGAGGACTTGAATGTTTTACCAAGTCCAGTGGAACTTCAGGGACGATTTACAAAATATTGCTGCTTTCTTTGTCTTTGACACAGTCGTGCACTAGATCAGCATTATATAACAAAACTTAGGCCAGAAAGAAATTAATTCCAACCAGGATCTCAAAATGTTACGTTCAGTGATCTTGTAGATCACTGAACTAACCTAACCCAAAAATGTCCTCCTGCCTCCTCTTTACATTGAACTTCTACTGATAAAAAACTTTGTGAAGGCTATGAATAAAGATAGCGATAGATACTTAAAAGAAGTCTTTCCCAAGTTAATTCATTAGTGTTGTAAGAGGATTTTCGGGCAACAATATGGACGCAAGTTACCAACAGCTAGCTAATTAACTTTTAGATGCCTACAAACAACTTGGTGTCCGCATGTCATTAAAAATTCATTGCAAATAATAATTTTCGATCTATGATAATGAGAGCACAGAACATAATCAAGCTATTTGAATCATTTCGTGTTAATTCTGTGAATGTATGTAGAGTTACTATATCAAATTAAGGCAAAGGTATACATTTTCAGTTCTTTATGAAAACACGTCCTGGATGAAGAAATTGAGTATATATGTGTTTCATTTTAAAAGAGAAACATTATATGCATTATAACTACAAAACCGTTGAACGAAAAAAACTGCACGAAGTTCTATTCTACGTAACAAAGTGTTTGTAGAGTGTCTTTTAATTTTTATATAATTTCAGTTATTCCGGTTATACCGGAAATGGGTCATCACTATTATTTCCAATGGCAATCTACCTTTTTTATTATACATCTAGAACCGACATTTGAGCAAGGCATAAAATACCCAAGTTGTTGGCACTTATCTGTCAAAACTTTTAACAGATTTAATTATTTTTGCTATAAACTCGATTTTCGAGGAACATTCAAAACAATTGTACCTTGTAGATCTTTTACACTACATACACAGTTTTACTTTAGTGAATTGAAGACAGATCAAGGAATGTATTAAGCACTCTACACATGTAAAATTTTCATTTCGTTGTTTTGTATGATTTTTTCAATTTGGCCTTTTTCAAACAGCAATAACTCAATTTTTTCAAATGGCACGTGCAAATTTTTATATCGCCAACAGATGAAGCGTTAAATTTCAGATGGAATTCTATGAGAATGTACTATACCCATCTCTTATAATTCCGAAATAATTCGGGAATATATTGAATTTTGATGATTTTGCAAGAACTAACAGAAAATGCTTTGAAATATTTGAATCAAGTAGCTGAACTGGCTACGCTCACCTGACAAATGCTTAAAATTAATGTACTTGTCACTTCGTTCATTCGAATTTGATATTTCAACAAGAATTGTTGGTAATTTAAAATGAAAATTTTTGAAAAACACCAGATTGATAATAAAATGGCTGATTATTCAAACCAAAATATGTTTAATCTCTTTTTAATTCATGGGGAATGTCAAAAAGTGGTGGATAGAACTTGCTGGCAATGCAATAACCAATTTCCAAATTTGGCGCCTATGAGTAAAACAAAATTTCGAAGGACAATTTTCTGCAATGTGGAGGAACAAAATACATAGAAACTAGAAGAAAACCAATTCTCGAGGACGACGACAATCAAATTAATACGCTAGCGTATTTTCGTACCAATCCACATGCGTCCATTAAGTCAGCAGCAATGGATATTGGATTGAGTTATACTTCCATTCAAAGGATCCTTAAGAAACATAACATGCACCCGTATTCTTTTATCAGACTACAAAAATTGAAACCAACTGACCTCCCCAAGCGTATTCGTATTAATGTAACTATCTTCGATGATTGGTTTGCGCTTAGTTCCTACAATTTTATTCATCCGAATTGTAGAAAATTGCTTCTAATGCTTCGAAATTTTATTTTACTCATCGACGGTAAATTTGGAAATTGGTTATTGAATTGCCTGCATTTTCTAACCACTACTTTTTCGACATTCTAAAATAAATTTAATAAAGATTAAATATATTCTCGTTTGAATAACCAGTGGTTTTATTCCAAATATGTTGTATTTTTTGGATATTTTTAATCTGAAATAACGACAATTCTTGTTGAAATATCAAATTCGAATGAGCGAAGTGACAAGTACATTAATTTTAGGCACCTGTCAGGTAAGCGTAGCCAGTTCAGCTACTTGATTCAAATATTTCAAAGCATTCTCTGTTAGTTCTTGCAGAATCATCAAAATTCAATATATTCCCAAATTATTTCGGAACTATAAGAGATGGGTATAGTACATGCTTATACAATTCAATCTGAAATTTAACGCTTCATCTGATGGCGATATAAAAATTTGCACGTGCAATTTGAAAAATTTAAGTTATTGCTGTTTGAAAAAGGCCAAATTGAAAAAATCATACAAAACAATGCAATGAACATTTGACATGTGTAGAGTGTTTAGAAAATTCCTTGATCTTTCTTCAATCCACTCAAGTGAAAATTGTGTATGTAGTGCAAAAGATGTACAAGCTTCAATTGTTTTAAATGTTCCTCAAAAATCGAGTGTATAACAAAAATAATTAAATTTGTCAGCAGTTTTGACAGATAAGTCCCAACAACTTGAGTATTTTATGCCTTCCTCAAATATCGGTTATAGATGTATAATAAAAAAGGTAGATTGTCATTTGAAATAACAAAGTGATGACCCACTTCCAGTATAACCGGAAATGGTATCACTTCGAAAATATTTCACTCCGATTGGAAATCGCTAGTTATGGCCGCGTATAAAATTTCAACTTGATATTGTAATTGGAACTGAAAAAGTTTTTAACGGACGATCCCGGTGGATATCCCTGTATACTAAAAAGTCGAAATCTGTCCATCCTGTACAGGATTTTCTTTTTTCGTAGGTTTTCTGGGGTATATCTCGGTTATGCTGTTTTCGAGACACTATACAACTTTTTAAGAAAACAATGGGTCTATCTGTCATAGTTCCTATGATACAGGGTTATTTTAAAATTATACATTTTTCAGACACGGGATGATGAAAATATATTGGAAAATTGAGACGGTCTTTATTGGTCAATATCTGGGAGATATTGACATAAATATTCTGTTGTTAAATGGAACGCCCTGTATTTTTCTCCTTATGAGAATGAATATACAGGATGCGATTCGCTCATCTTTTTATTCGGCGGTGGGAAAACATGGTACTCAACAAACCTTCTCGTTTGTCTACGCTATTATTTCCGGAGACTTCCTAACTGGCTTCGTAGATGGATTCGGACTATCCCCGTTGCACCGATGAATATTTGCGGTAGCCTGATACTATATGATGAATAATTTAACTGAAAGTCCAGCAAAGTCTACATCTTGGGTTCATGTCGATTTTCATGAATGTAGTTATTGGTAAATGACCACTATCGTTCTACTCTAACGTCGTATAATAGAGAAATTAGAAGGGCCAAACAGAAATCCTGACGCAGGTTCTGCAGGGAGGTGGAAAGTACCTTCGGTAGTTCAAAGCTGTACAGGGTTCTCGCCAGAAGCTTGATGCTGCTCATTGGATCTATAGAAGGCCCAGATGACCAGTAAGCGGACTCTGGAAGAGAGACGTTGGAGATTCTTGCGAAAACACACTTCCCAGATTGTCGGTTTCTTGATATCAGTTACAGCTGTGACACCGTCACCCTGAAGGGTCTTGCTGAAAGGCCAGAAAAGAACGATTGGAATAATGAAGAAACGATCTTCAAGCCTGAAGCAGTAAGGAGGCCAATTCTCTTATTTAGGTCATTAAGGCATCATGCTTGCCTTGATACAACAAGAGGTGGATATCGTCCTTTCATATTTCACTAGGCCTTTCCGGTCGAGTCAGGCTTGCAATGGTGTCCCGGCCAGCTTGCGGAAGGTTACGTTATATACATACATATACAACTTAAATCATTCAGACAGATAAGCCTTATGTCTTTCGTTCTGAAAATCCGGGAGAAAGTGTTAGATGGATTCATCAGTATCAAGGTGTTATCGTTGAGGTCTCTCAGCGCCTTTCAAAAAGACAAGTCAATTGATCTGGTACTTAACAACCTAGTCGGGAGAATTATTCAGTCTCTGGACCGCAAGGAGACTGCAGCTGCAGCCTTCTTGGACATTGAGGGGGCATTTAATGCGACCCTTACTAGTTCACTGTGTGCGACTGCTAGAGCCAAATGAGTATTATTGCGGAATGAATTAGTAACATACTAAATGCCAGAGTAATCAGCACTTCCCTGAAAGCGGAAGAGAGGAGTATTATCCGCTCTGTTGAGGTCACTGCTGGTTGATGACCTTCTGGCAATAATAATTGGCGCAGAGGACGTTTATATACAAGGAGGATGTTTGTTTATCCCCGATACTGGGTGGAGTGTTTTCCAGTTACGGAGGAATCAATTTATCTGGGGATTACCTTGAATAGTAGGCTCACGTGGAATTCGCACCTGGAAAACTCAATACACAAGGCTAGACATTTCTTATGGGCATGTCAAATGATCATTGGAGGGTAATGGGGTCTTGCCCCAAAGCAACTTCAGTGGCTATATGTGATGGTGGTGAAACCACGTATCACATACGGCTGCATTGCTTGGAGGGAGTGCAGCCTCAAGAAGCAATTCCAACTCTAGCTCTCTAAATTGCAGAAAACGACCTGTATGATGATTACATCACTCTGTACACCCTAATACTGGACCTCGGCCTTTTCACTTGGTAATTAGGAAAGCAGCTAGAATGGCTTCTTACAGACTTTATCACCTTTCCCGAAATTGTGCGGGTATGTTCAGCTTCGTGCCTGTCGCTTTACAGTCTGAAATCGAGAACAATGAGGTGCTGAGTATGAAGTCTGACATAGCAATACCTAAAACCAACATTCCAGATCATCATTCCTAGCACACAGGAATGGACCCTCTCGAAGGACCGTCCACTTGAGGGTCCCTGTTGGTACACAGACGTCTCCAAAACTGCAAAAGGCGTTGGAGCTGGTGTCTACGATCTAGATGCTGCCAAGGAACAGTAGATATGATTCAAGCAGAAATAATCGCCCGCTACCACTATGCTAACCTCTTGCAGAAGATTAACAAATAGGTGAATATAAATCATCACCGATAGCTAAGCTACACAGTGCCCAGCTCTGGAAAAAGTAAGAATGAAGAAACTTGAACCTAACAAAATGAAGGTAATTGAGCTTATTGAGCTCCTGACCACAAAGCTCATATCCTTTACGATAAGGAGGGAGCTTGTGGGTGAAATATAGGTTGCTTGCAACTACACTAAACGTGGCTCATTCTCGGATATCAGAATATTTGAAAGCAATGGGTAAAGTATACAAGAAATGGGTACCGTATGAGCTAATGCCGAGAGACATCGAAAGACGACTAACCATTTATGAAATGCTGCTGGCTAGAAACAAAATTTCTACATCGTTTTGTTACTGAAGATGGAAAGTAGATATATTTTGAAAATCCCAAGCGAAGAACGACCATTTCTGACCTTGCCAAACATCGACATAGACTCCAAAGGTCAATATTCATGGAAAGAAGTATTTGGTCTGCATCTGGTAGGATCAAAAAGGAGTTATTCACCATGATCTTCTCAAACAAGGTCAAACAGTCACAGGAGATCTCTACCGAGAACAAATAATCGGTAATAGTCGAGCACTCCACCAGAAACGGCCAGAATACGAGTCAAGCCAGCATAGAGTCATCCTGTTGCATGATAATGCTCGTCCACATGTCACAAAGGCCGTCAAAAAAACACTTGAACCGCTTCGATGGGACCTCCTAACACATGCCGTTTACTCAACAGACTGTGCACCATCAGATTACCATTTTTTTTGGACAATGGCACATAGGATTTTGGAGCAGCACTTCAGTTCTTTCGAAAATGTCAAGAAGATTAGAAGACGAAGATGAGTCATTTTATCATCGTGCCATTCGTCTCTTCCCAGAAAAAAGTTATAATAAATAACAACAAAGAGTTTAGTGGTTCACTTCAATTGCTCAACTAGGAATGGTAGGTAGTGGAACCAATGGTGTTTGAAGAAAAACAATCCTTGAAATTGCCGACGTTTCGGAAAATTATTTTTCAATCTTCAGGGATCTCTCAAATTAGTTCCTCTCGAGTCAACAAACTTTTCTACGATGGTCATCGCTCAATTTTAATCAAACACCTATTACAAAAACCGAATGCGTTCGATCTCACCGCAGTTTCCATTGGTATGTGCGGTAGGTCGAACGCATTCGAAATCTTACTTCCTCAGCTTGGTATCTCTTTTGTTCTTCGCGCATCTTATAAGAATCTCAACCGCTCAGATATTCTTGTCGACTTGTGCCTGTAGAAAAGCGCAACCTACCGCTTTTGAGCGGGGGCTAGAATTCCAGCGTGATCTTCGGATGGACACTATCTAACAGATGAAATGAATGTTTAGGTGCGGATCCCAACACATTGGAATAGTATTCCAGACAAGGTAGCAACTTCGACTCATGTGAATGTGTTGTATTCAAACTTCGAGTCGAGTATTGAAGAAATGGTAGAAAAATATTGCCCAATAGTATAAGCTAAAATTAGTAGGAAACCGTGGATAACAGGGAGAGCTGGGGATATTCGAAAAGAAAGAGATAAAACCTATGAAAATTAAAATTGACTGAAACAGAAAATGATTGGATAGGCTATGAAAACAAGAGAAATGAAGTAGTTAATGTAATACGAAACGAGAAGAAAAATTATTACGCGGACAAAATTGATCATTGTAAGAATGATAATAAGAAAATGTGGGAAGCAATAAAACAACTCATTGGTGAATGAGCAGGTTCAAAATTTGACAACGTTCAATTTGAGAATGTTTCTGGTAAAGTAGAGGAAAATTTCTATAATTTCTACTGAAAAAGTATTCGAAGAATTGCAGATAGTATACAGTATCGGCCTCCAGATATACGAAGGAATATAACACTCATGCTCAATATGAGTCGATTTAAATAAGTAACATTAAATGAGTTGGATGAAAAGTCTCCAAGCGACGAGTATATTACTACCAAATTATTAAAAGATATTTTTTGCGTGGTTCCGTTATTAAATATAATAAATACTGTCTTATCCGTGGGACAATTTCCTGATGGGCTGAAAACAAGTTTGATTGTTCCAATAGCGGAAGTACCATCACCGGTATTCCCTGAGGATTATAAACCGATAAATTTGCTGCCTACTGTCGAAAAACTCATCGAAATAGTAATGAGAGAACAACTTACATCATTTGTAGAGCAAAACCACATTCTTTATAAAGGACAATCGAGATTCAGACAGAACCACTCATGCGAGACTGCATTGCAATATGTTTATGTCACCTGGAGAAGATTTGAAAATAACGAAAAGTTGTTCTGAGCGTTTTCATGGATTTAAGGCGAGATTTCGAAACTATAGATTACTGGAAAAGCTAAAAAATTGCGGAATGTCGGTAGGTTTTATATCGTTTTCATAAGACCAAAGTAAGCGTTAGGTTCTCAACAGTGACGGAATGTGACATAGGGGTACCACAGGGTAGCGTATTAGGGCCACTTTTATTTATATATAATAATAATTTTTATTTATAACATTAAAAGAAAACTTAAATATTCATTTGTTAGTATCTTCGCAGATGACAACATGATATCAGTTTCGGGTTACGATTTTGAACAGACGGTTAAAATTTTCAATAGTGAATTACAGATATTATTTGATTGGTTATGTTCGAATAAACTAAAGTTCAGTACGGCAAATACTGAATTCATGGTACTTAGTTCTAAAACCAACTATTCAAAATTTCTTGAAAGAAACTTTGAATTCACTTGGGAATGAATGTATTGATCAGGTGTTCGAGTTCAAATACTTAGGAGTGATATTGGATCCACAGTTGACATTTAAGGTATATGTTAATAATTTATGTAAAAAGTTGGTTATTTTTCTAGGGTTTCTCTAGACTACTGACGATGGTCGAGGATCATTGGGTATAATGCGATGGTTCGTCCACATTTTGAGTATTGTGTGTCTCTTTTGTTGTCAAGCACTAAGGAAGAGATAGGGGCTTCAGGTTCTTCAAAATAAATGTATGTATATATATATATATATATATATATATATATATATATATATATATATATATATATATATATATATATATATATATCATGTTATCATCTGCGAACATACTAACAAATGAATATTCAAGTTTTCTTTTAATGTCATTCATATATAATATAAATATAAGTGGCCCTAATACGCTGCCATGTGGTACCCTATGTCACATTCCGTCACTGTTGCTTTTTTGGTCTTATGAAAACGATTTGTTAAATAGTCTTTCAGTAAACGTATAACACCTTCCGACATATATATATATATATATATATATATATATATATATATATATATATATATATATCAGTTGATAAAATGATAAAAGTTGTTGGTGACGAAGAGAGAGATAGCACTCTCGTCAATTGAGAACGAATGCCCACTTCAATGTTGAGTTTACTGATAACCAGTTTATTTCGGGATCATTGGTGACTGAGGGAGTCCAGATATTTAATGACTTACCTCAGAGTATCAAGGTTTCTGCGACCGTGAGGATCTTCAGAAAAAAATTGTTTGATTTTTTTAAGTCATCAGATCCATTTCAATGGACTAGTTTCTTTGGTTGCATTTTTATAATGTATCTTTTTTGTGTAATAACTAGCTAATGAGCTAATTTAATGAAGTTTACTTTTTATCTGTAATTTGTATAACATCATTGCGTGAAGTACTGCTTAGCCCTGAAAAGAAAACTGAGTTTAGCAGAAGGCAGATCTGGCATGGCATGCCAGCAAACTCCCAGCCAGCTGTGGTCTGTTATGCCCAGTATATGCATGTTTTCTCTAAGAAAATTCGATGTCCCTGCATGATTTAAAAAGTTCTTCCAGCAGCACTTTGTTGATTTCGTCTTGTTCGTGTTAAAAAATGACCAAGTTCGACCGGCCTCACTCTGATATGTTTGAATTCAGTGACATGCTTTGTTGGCATCTTTGTCGGTATGATGTTTCAACAATTATAGGACGCTGACTAGAAAATGAGGACACCAAATTACAGTAGTCCGCAAACCCAAATATTACGTTTTCGATGGATTGCACCAGAACTGATGAGTTTTAGTGGTCTGCTACAAGAATCTGTTCTTAGTTCTTTTATTGAAGCAGGTTTTCACTTCACAATCGTTGAGTTACAAATGTTCGTGAAACGAACATGTTCCTCAAGTAAGGCATGGCTCCAGTCTGCAATGCTGATATGATCGACAACTAGCTTAACAACATTTTGCCAGGAAATGTTAAAGAACAATGAAACTGTTTTTTCGATGGCCACCACGATCTCCTGATTCTTCAGTCTTAGTCTTTTCTTGTATTTTTTCTATGAATCAATCGGTAATCGTTAATATTGACATATACCTTAAAAAGAATACACAAACTATGCCAAATATGTAGAGGAAGAGGAAAAGAATAGCTAAATGCATTGAGTGCCTTTATCTGAAAAGATAAAAATAGTTTCGTTGAGTATAAAAATGAAGGAGAAAAATACTGGGTATTCCTTCTGAAACAAGAAAAATCTCGAAATACAGATATTATCTTGAATTGTCCTCGAAATCATTCTATATCAAAGAAACTATGACATATAGATCCAGTTCAGTCGATATACCGCACTAAACCAATGAAAATGGTACAATCTAAACAAGGTGAGCGAAACTTTTCTTGGATCAATTTTATGAAAAAGTAGAATCATTCTTACTTTGGCAGCAGTAATTTCTTCTTTTAACAGAACCATTGTAATCATTCCAACAAAAACAGCCATTATGTTCGTAAAAGATAAAAGTGAATGAAATATTCCTTTTAGATAAATTACTTTTCTTAGAACTTTAATTTCGTGTTCTCTTGCTTTTGAAATGAGGTTGCAAAAGGGTTTTTCCCAAGCATAGATTTTGATGAATTGTATACCAGATAGGATTTCGTTCATCAATTTGATTCTTTTGTCAGTTTTTTCGGCCACTTTATTTCGGTAAGATCCTGTCAAACGGGCAGAGTAGCCTGTCAAAATATATGCCAATATTAAGCCATATGGAAAATTTATTACAACATGAAATTTCTATGAAGAACTCGACAGAGAACTAAAATATGAAATATGCTATAGCCTCATTCCCAAGTGACGCTTCTGTACGCATCAGAGAAGTAGTTTTTATATAAAGTATACAATAACCCGCCTTGCATCCTATGCAGAACTGTGGAACTAACCTTGACTAAGAAGTTTTAGTTGAAACATCAATAAATCAAGGATATTACGCGCAGTGCTATAAGTTATCCACATTAATCAAAGTATCTGATGATTAGCAGGAAAAAAAATGTACCGGAAGTTGAAAATCGACTACGGTATGATGACAAATTCTCGTTGATTGAAAAAATATTATCAACATTTTATTTAATTCTGGTAGTTCTGGAGTGAATTATATTTTGAATATTTTCATAATTATTCGTGCATATTGTAAATGATAGGAAAATTAATGAAAAGTTTTAAAAAAATATGTCTACCCGTCTGATTGAAAATACTTATCAAAATTGTCGTCGGATATTTAATTCGCGCGATTAGTATAGTAATCAGAATCATCTGTACTCCTTGTATCACCTAATTTTCAATATCCAGTAGGACTTAGAAACGTTTGAGTATATCAGCCATCAAAGGCTCCCATACTATTACTTTCTTCGTTCAACTTATTCGCGAAATTATTGAAAATACAGAACATAACTTACTCTGCAAAAACATATATGCTATGTACCATAGTACTCCAACTAAACCAGCTATGCCAGCATCGTAAAATACCAGATAAAGTATACTAACAACGAACAAAGGTGAACCATATAGATAATAGACATAACTTAGAGTATAATCAAATCGGCTTAGATCGTTCGAAATGATGTTCAATACATTTCCTTTGCACTCTTCTTCAGATGCTGATGTACTCAATTTCAGTACCTAAATACAATAAAATAAAAAGTTGAAGATGTCATCACTTCACCAAAACTTATATCGGGTGTTCCCCGGAAAACGCCCAAGCTAAACCCCCTACAACTGTTGATCTATTTCAATGAAACAAAAGCCGAATTGCAAATCGTATGATATTCTCACAGACTGAAAAGTTTGATTGGTCTGTCCCTTCTAGAAATACCGGAAGTTAACCTTCAAAAGTGTTTTTTAAATGGTAATCCCAAATTTTCATTCTTTTTTTCTTGACTACTAATTCAATTTTGAGTACCTTCTGCGAAAAAAGTATCACTTGATATATTTTCAATGAAATAAAACTGAAGAATTTAGATTTTCACTATATTAACAAAACTATGACCGGTTTCACCACACTGTGGCTTCCTCAGATAGATACAAACTAATGAACAGAGTCAAAAACCGGTCATAGTTTTGTTAATATAGTGAAAATCTAAATACTTTAGTTTTATTTCATGGAAAATATGTATATCGATTTTCATCAGGCTAGCGGAACCTCTCATCAGTGGACGGTCCAATTAGCTACGCCACATACCCTTCTGTATAAAAGTCTTTTGTTTACAGAACTAGTGTACGCTTCCATCGAACATCTTTCCAATAATTTACAATTTGGCCGTCTTCAAGAATCGAGTGAACACACACATTGAATCATCTTGGGCAACCACACTTCTGGTATGACAGGCATCACCACCTCCCAAGAGTTGAAATTAAAATAAACTATATATCTTACTCGATCCTTACACAGAAGTCTCTACTAATCTGTTAAGCCTAAGGCGGATCCATGGCAGACATGTGGTAATCAATGGAATTGGTGTTTCGACCCTGATTACACACTAACTACACTTGGGATTATTCTCTATTCCTTTCTTACACATGTGATATCTGAACTTGCCACGTCCCGCCACTATCTGTGCCAAGAGCCGTGCATATCGACTGCCTTCAAGAGCCAATCTTATCAAGATTCTACTAGGTGATCTTCCCAGCATTGCTTTGAACTGACGACAACCTCGAGGGTTGAAGCAGGTGTCCCTATATTGTTCCTCTATCAAGTCCTTCAGCCTTGCCTTAACAACACAGGCTGACATACCGACCATTGGCCCTGGTTCTATTAGGGTATTCGTAGTCTCTAAATAAGCCAGCCTAGCTGCTATCTTATTTTGTCTGATCCTGATGTGACCTGCCACCCAGAAAATATGGATATGGTTGTTTACCGCCAGATGTTCTGGTTCCTAAGAGTACTCCCAAACCACCACGTTAAAGCACTCGCTGCGGGCACCAGGTACTCCGCAGGATCTCGCCGACTTCGTATTCGTGTTCAAGGAGCCCAAAAACCCCCGAGTAGCAGACTTGGAATCATTTTCAAGATTTTCGATTTTCACATTTCTTATGATTGTTTACTTCAAAATGCAATTCTGAAATGCATTTATCTTATACAAAAAAGAAACTTGGGATTTCTTCATGATTCGATAAAATTGCCAAGTTTCTAGAGATTCTCACGAATCAAACGTACCAAACTGCATTAAAATCTGTTCATTCTCTCAATGCCTCAACTAAATCAGATTGATTAGTCGTCGCTACCGTCCCGGTTTTTGCAGAAAGTTGTCTCCTACGCAGAGTTACCTGGGTTCAATCCCCACAAAGTCGGTACGATTTTTCGGATTCTGGGAATCGTTTGAGTGTCCATCTCTCGGAGGAGATGTGAAGCTGACGGTCCTGTCTAACAGAAATGTGTTGGACATTAAAGATCCTCTCCCTCGACACGAGAAGGGTTCGGCAAATTTCCGGGTTAGTGAGGTGACAGAATTCCCCGTCGTGTCATTAGCCGAAAGGCAGAAACAGAGCACGTTAAAGGAAAACCAAACAAACATTCAATTACTTTTTCTCATTTATCTTCTTTTTGAAGGTTTTTCGAGTAAAGAATACACACAACCAAATTCATATGGAATCACCCGATATTTTGAATATTACCTCAGTGATTTTGGAAATTTCGAAGGATTGTTAGAATTGATCGTTTTTGAGATATTTCTATTGAGAATAGAAATCAATTAAGGTTTATTTTAAGAAAGAAATAAATAGAAAAAAATGAAAAACTCTTTCCGCATGTAGTAAGAAAATTGAAAATTGTTTTCCCACGGAGTAGATGTTTTTTCTCGACTTCAGTAGTTTGTATAACCTCCTCTTGCCCTGCTACAAGCCTGAATCCGTCTAGGCATACTTTATATTAGTTATTCGATCTCCTCTGGGGTGATATTTTGTCCCTCTTCTGTGACGGCTTGGATGAGCTGTGTGCGGTTCTTGGTATGATCTAATTTTCCTTTTGAGATTATCCCATAAATTTTCAATAGAATTTAGGTCTGGAGAGCGAGCTGGCCAGTCAAAAATAGCGATTCCTTGTGTTTCAAAATAATGTCGTGAGATGTTTCTGGTATGCGGAGGAGCATTATCTTGCATAAAAGTGAAATTCTCAACGTGGGCACCTCGCCAGAGTCTCACTATGAGCTCCAGCACTAGGTCCACGTAATTTTGAGCCGTTACACTCGCAGGAAACGAAATCAAATCTGGTTTGCCTCCCAGAATAATGCCACCCCAAAACATCACACTGCCTCCTTGGTATTTCGGAATTTGTCTTGCTGCTCGGAGTTTAGCTTGTCTTCCACGACGCTTCAAAACCCGCATCCGTCGATCATCTGATCGAACACAATTTCTGGTCTCATCCAAAATAACATTCGCCAATTCTCAATATTTCAATTTTGGTGCTCGATACACCAATTAATTCTGCTAATTTTTTGTTGTCTAGTTAGCTCTGGAAATTTTAAGGGCCTTCTGCTGTATAAACCCCTTGAACGAAGTATTCGACGTATCGTTTCGACTGATACACTAATGCCTGTTTCTTCCAGAAATTGTCTTTGGAGTATGAGGTGCGATGCACTAGGGTCTCTTCTTGCAATTTGGCACAAAAAGAAGAAGTGATCTTCCTAAGACTTCTTCTAGGCCTATTTTGCAGAGATTGTAGCTTCACGTATCGGGCGTAGGTTTTTGAAATCACCCTCTGTGATACCCCCATTGTAGCAGCTATATCCCTTTGTGCCACCTCTTCTTCAACGAGCGCAATTATTCGACCCCTCTGCACATCGAACAATCATTTTCAATTATGATCATAGGCTTTTTTAAATTTTGAAATTCACAGTTTCGAATCTCAGTGACGACTGAGTACAATATCCCGAACATGTGGTAATAATTCAACATTTCTTATCATACTATCTAGTTTTTTACAACAAAAAACTTCATTCTTCACAAGTATTCAAGGATCCATGATTGAAAACGATCAAAAATGTGAAATAACGAGTGATTCCATATAAATTTGGTTGTGGTTGTGTGTATTTTTTTGTTTTTTTTAAGTCTTAAGAACTTGCGGCACTCTGAATCACAACGATTTGGAAATCGTACCCAGTCGAGATATATTTGATGAAAATAAGAGTTAATGTGAGTTATCCGAACTGAGATAATGACTGAAACAGTTTCTTGGACAGAAAAATTCTATCACAAACTGAAGCAGCCGCTCTTTCTACGAAATACATCGATAAATTAGAAATGTGGGTTTCCTTCCAAATTTTTTCGATATTTTCTTTTTTTTCGGAAAATACAACATTTGAATGACGCTTTTCTCGCAGAATCTACTCAACATTGAAGGAGTAATGCAAAACAAAGAAAACCTGGAGTTACCATTGTCCAAGTGAAAGTCAACTCCTGGCATTTCTGGGGGTGACAAACCAATGAAAATGTTTCAGGATGTTAGAATATCATTCGAGATGAAATTCGGTTTTTATTTCATTGAAATTGATCAACAATTGTAATAGCTATAGCTTGGGGCATTTTCACGAAACATCCGATATAAAACTGTGTCCAAAAAGTCAGGTGACACAGCATTTATTTTGAAAAACCTTTATTTTTCTTCCGAATCAATTTTATAGCCTTCCTAGTATTCCCTTCCAGATACAATGCACCTACGCATGCAACAGATCATCCAATCTTCTATTTTCAGGATGCCATTGAGCTCTCTCTTCGATGCAGCTAGTATCTCTTCTATTGATTCGAAATAGTGCCTCCAGAGCGGTCTTTTGGGTTTGCAGAATAACCAGAAGTCACAAGGTGCCAAATACTGCGGTTGTGAAATAATACGGGTCGAGTTTTGGAGAAATAATCACGAATGATCAATGCAGTGTGAGAAGGTGCAATATCGTGGTGCAAGAACCAAGAATTGTCTCGCCACAATTTCGGCGAATAAATTAACGCAAACGACACACAACGCCCAAATAACAGTCTTTGTAGACGGTTCGACCTGGCGGAAAGAACACAAAATGCACAACACCGCGATAATCGAAGAAAGCAGTCAACAACACCTTGATTTTTGAGCGACTTGGCACAACGTCTCATCTCCTGTAATTATGCGTTTCATTTTGTACTCACAGTCAGAAATCATTTTTTATACACTTCAACGCGACGATGTTTTCCAGAAAATTCAGTGTTTTCGATACCAATCCAGTTTTGACACGTTTGAGGTCCATTAATTCCTTCATGGTGTTGACAGATTCTTTTGAAATGCCAACAAAATCACCAAGATCTCCTATTGTTAATCGACGATTTACAAGCACCAGATCTCTGATATTTTAGACGTCAGGTTCGTCGGTCGAGGTTGATGTTCGACCGGGACGCTCTTCGTCTTGTGCATGTTTCCAATTTGTTTGTAAATGATTACACCACTTGTGAACATTTTTTTCAGACAAAATCTCATCACCAAAGGCTTTTTCGACCATCCTCAATGAACAGCAAAAAATTTATTTATTTTAATTAATTTAATGCGAATTCTTTGGTCCACAAATGCAGACATTATCAAAATCGAAAAATTCACTTCTAGAAGCTTACAAAACGAAGCGTATTTTGATGTGAACCTTGGCGCATATACCAAAGACAATCCTACCCACCTAAAAATAAAATCAATGCCCCAAATCCATTTGTGCGCAATTTAAATTCAAACGTCACCTTCCTTTTTGGACACCGTAAGATGTGATTAATTATCGGTCTACAACATCTCATTTTCAGAATATTGATTTCAAGTCCCACAAATTGAAATCCATTCTACTCAATGCAGGTGATCTAGGTCTAGATGGCCCTTGATTTTGTTCTGCTCTGTTCAAATACATTTGAGCTAATGTAATGAAAAATACTGCAATGAAATAATCACTTCTAAAAATGGTAAATGAAAGTAGTACACTCACCTTTTTAAAAAGCAATGTTGCACAACATGCTCTCATTTTTATAGCTGTAATACTGCAAGAAAATTTGAAATGTACGGAAAATATAATATTCATGGCAAGACTGATAATCAGTGGGATAAGGTACCAACTAGTTTCGTATTTGGTCATCTTCGATTCCGTGCTGAAATAATCTAAGAAATGCTTCAATAAAAACGGCTGAACCATTCTTGGAACTAAAGAAAATATCAGCAAACACGAGTCTTGTAATATATCTGGCCAAAACATTTTCAGCAAAACATTGAATATATCAGGTTTCCGCTCCTTGATTCGACATTGATCTACATATTCGAACCATAACCTAGTAAAATTATTTCGATAATCTAAACCTTTTAAAAACTCATACAAGACATACCTTTCTACTTTTTTACCTAAAACGTTACTGCAGTGAGCATCGAGAGGGTTGTATAAATTGGAATCGTTCCATAAATGTGCACGACCTTTTTTGAAAGTGTCCAACGTGTACCTGTTGGGATTGAAATGAACGTCTTAGAAATGCTTGGCAACCTTCTAATAAATACACTGTGAACAAAACGACCGAAACATTAACTAAAGGGACATTTAAATATCCGTTCGGATGATGCGGGGAAAAAATTCAAAAACATTTAAGGGATCGTTAATTCTATACGTAAAATCGGTCCACGATATAAGCATATATATATATATATATATATATATATATATATATATATATATATATATATATATATATATATATATATATATATATATATATATATATATATATATATATATATATATATATATATATATATATATATATATATATATATATATATATTCATACAGATTTATTCATAATTCTATACTGGGTGATTCACCAGTGGTGCTCTTTAGCTCGTATACTCTTGAAGATTTCATTTTGTTCGAACACTATTGTATTTAGAAAGTAAAATTTACTTCACCACTTA
The DNA here is from genome assembly GCA_013387265.2 of Cryptolaemus montrouzieri. Taxonomy (NCBI): domain Eukaryota; kingdom Metazoa; phylum Arthropoda; class Insecta; order Coleoptera; family Coccinellidae; genus Cryptolaemus; species Cryptolaemus montrouzieri. The sequence continues at coordinate 41,562,030 of JABFTP020000001.1, read as the reverse complement.
ATTTTGAAGTAATCAGAGTGTCCCAATTTTATATAAAAAAAATCTTGGGTGATTTTTTTCAAATTGGAAGACCACTTTTCTGTTCAAGATTCAGGAGCGGCATGAACTCTTCTATAGAGTCTTTAAGTAATAAGTTTTTTTTTTGGTGAGTAGTTTCGTCAAAAAATTTTTTTTTCCGTAAAAATTTATCAAAATAGGCTCTCTCATATCATCGCATGCTCCTTCGGCCAGAGACGATGGATACTTATTTCCTTTCGTTTTTTATTGCCCAAGAATAGCTTTATTGATGAATTGAAATATATTATCCTCATTTCATGCAGAAGTGACTCAAAAAATTAATGAATATTGTAATTTTAAAAATAAATCTTGATTTTTCAAATGGAACACCCTGTATTTCATTATTCATGTCAACGCATAAAATATTGTGCTATATTTTTGCAGAAGTAACCTTGTCTTTATCTTCGATCATCTTCGCAATATTCGATTATTTGTAAAAGTTTTTGATAAAAATTCTACAGACCGTATCAAACATGCATCATTATTCGCACAGAAGTTTTTTTTCCGTAATGATTCAAGTAGTAAAAAATGAAACCCAAACAAGATAATTCTTTCAACGAATGATTAAATCAAGATGATTCAAACGTAAATCGAGGTATGTGTTGACATTATTTTTTTATTTGTGCCTTCTGTCAGGTGTCTGGACATATCATATTCTGCATTTTACATGGTGAACTTATCAGTGTTTCGTTATTAAACACATAAAGTGAGGTTTAAACCCAATTTTCTCAATTGACTGCCATGAAGTTCTCCAAAGAAGAAATGATTGATATGATTTTTATTCTGGGTAAGTATCATGTACAGCTGCACCAGGAATTGAACAATCAAGACTATGAAAATCGAATCAATTTTTGCAATTGGGCAAGTGACAAAGTAGCGGAAAATCCAAATATGTTCATCAGAGTTCTTTTCTAGGACGAGGCAACTTTCCACAAGAATGGGCTTGTTAACAGGCACAACTTTCATTATTATGCCACGGAAAATCCACACCTTATGAGATAAATAGATCAGCATTGTTGGCCCTTGAATGTATGGGCCGCCATAGTAGATGGATATCTAATTGGGTCGCACTTTTTCGACGGGCACCTCGATAGTGAAATGTATTTAGATTTTCTGCAAAATCATCTACCAATGTTACTTACCGATGTACCAGAGCATATAAGACAAGATTTGTGGTTTCAACAGAATGGAGCACCGGCACATTACTCACATCAGGTTAGGAAGCATTTGAATCATGTATTTCCAAACAAATGGATAGAACGTGGTGGTCCTGTTAGATGGCCAACTACGTCTCCGGACCTTACAAGTCTAGATTTTGTCTTGTGGGGTTTTACTAACGTCGTTTACCAGATTCCTTCTAAAACACAGCTGGATATGAGATAAAGAATAGTCGACGCCTTTCAGTAAATTAATCCGCAAATGTTGTCGAGAGTTCAACGGTCTTTCCTCAGAAGGATTGAGTTGTGTCTACAAAGAAACGGGCAACATTTCGAACACTTTCTGAAATAGTTCAACACCTTGTAGATCATCTCACCAAAAATCAATATATTACGTATTTCATACACAACTACCTTAAAGTATCTCCATTTCTCTGAGCAAGTGTAAAGATATGTACTAAGAAACTTTTCTTTCGCAACCTCTGATTTTATTTATTTTAGTTTATTTTTCTTTCATTCCGAAAATGGTCGAAGATAAAGATAAGGTTACTTCTGCAAAAATATGGCACAATATTTTATGCGTTGATATGAATAATAAATAAGGATGTTCCATTTGAAAATATCATATTTTTAAAATTACAATATTCAATAATTTTTTGAGTCACTCCTGTATAAAATGAGGATAATCTATTTCAACTCATCAATAGAACTATCCTTGGGCAATAAGAAAACGAAAGGAAAAAAGTATTCATTCTCTCTGTCCGAAGGAGCATGCGATGATGTGAGAGCCTATTTGCATGAATTTTTACAAAGAAAAATATTGTGACGAAACTACTCACCAAAAAAACTTTTGCCTTGAATACATTATAGCAGAGCTTAGGACGCTCTTGAATCTTCAACAAAAAAGTGGTCTTCCAATCTGAAAAACCTTCCCTTTATAGAAAATTGGGACACCCTGTTTACTTCAAAATAAATTGCTGAAGTAGATTTTTACTTTCTAAATACAATACCGTTCGAACAGAAATTAAATCTTCAAGAGTGTACGAGCTAAAGAGTACACTGGTGGATCACCCAGTATATAAAAATTTACGGCCAAATAAAAGTTATACCATATTAAAATAACAAATATTTCAATTATGACCACAATGAAACGTTTAAGTATATGAAGATAACTTTTCAGTGATATAAATATCGGTTAAATAATCGGCATATTTTTGATCTCTTCGAACAGCAGTGCATGTCATTTGCAGTCAAAAATGCAATCGTAACGGTTAATGCGGAAAGAAGACATCCTCCACTTCAAGTGAAGTGCTTCGAAAGTTCAAAACGATTTGACGAGCTAAATAGAACAGTTTTCTCAGAAAATAAGAAATTATAAATTTTTCTGTCAGTGGAAAAAATCTAACCCAACTCTAGTGTACACAAACTGCGGTCGAAAATATATGACAATCTTTAATGTCAAAAATCTCGAAGAAAAATAAGTATCATCCCTAAACCTTATTCAACTATACCAAGAATAGATCAAGATGAATTTGGCTTTGAGAATTGAACCTAAATTACTACTATACCCTTCATGGATAATCAAAATTCCAGCTATCAACCTAAAGCTCACAATTTTCAAAACAGTCATTCTCCCCAACTTTCATCGATTTTCTTACAAACTTTATAACGCTTTATTACTCAGGGCATTTGTTGTATGAATAACCAACTCATCATGGAAATATCAGGTGAAATAACAGCATAAATAAATGTTTCAGTGACAGTTGTTTCTCCATAGAGTTAACAAATGTAAGAATGACTCCCATATTTGAAAAGAGAGCCCGAAAAAATTACACCAACTACTGCCAATTGCAGTTCCCCCATACTATCAATAATGGTATACTCCATGGAGAGCATGGGACTTTTCAATTAAGGGCAACATGGGTATCGGAGTACATCTACAGCTATTCGTCGGTAATCACGAGATTCCTCGAGGGCATCGATGAACATAAAAATATGGCAATACTACTCTACGATCATATCAAAGTGACAGTATATTACACGATATATTTTTTAGAGAACTATTCTCTTGCGGATTCAGTGAAGCCTAGTTATGGTGTTTCTCAGGGATCCGTGCTGGGGCCGAGACTGATCCTTATCTACATCAGCGACATCAAGATAGACTGTACAACACTTATGAGTCTGTATAGTGGCAATTCATCTGTGATAATCCTATGGCATCGGTAAAATATCTTGACATATGCTTAGACTCCTGACTATACTCATCCAAACATATAGATGAAACCTGTATAAAACTAAGTAAGTTCTAACAAATATGTAGAAGACGGTCAAAGGTTAGTTCAATTGAATCAACAAAAATTGCATACTTTTCATATTTCCACTTGTCAGATGTCCTATGCGCTGTTGACATTAGGGAGGGGTTGTTAGTGGAGCCGTGTCTTAAAGTTGTAAAAAAAACCATGGGAATTATGTTTAACATGCAAGCCAGTGTTCACAAGGAAAAGAATACTCTCGTTTCCCAGTGCATACTTTTATCAAAACTTTGCACTGACAACTAGATCTAATCATCCGTTAATGTATGATCAGCACAACTTCAGCACAGGGAATAGATCGGATCTAGTTATACTAATATTCAAGAGGGACATAACCCAAAATCCAAGCGATTACTAGATGAGGATTGCTAATATTACTACGTTAAAAAATATCACTGTTTAACAAGTTTATTCAACGTTATAGCTATTTCGAGCTTTCACTCATCATCAGACAGCTATGAGTTTGAAACTGAAATACAAAGTTAGCAATTTTCTTATATATAGGTACAGAAAAATGTGTTCACAGAACAGGTAGAATACATATTGAAGATTAATATTGGGTACTAATATGCAGGGTGTTTAAGAAAGACAGGTCAATATTCAAGGAGGTGATTACTGGAGCTGCTTCATGAAAAAAGTTCATATAATCATATAAACATAGGTCCGCAAATACTACGTTACCGATTTACAGGGTGTTAAAAGTTCAATCGAAAGATACTGTATAATCTGAATTTTTCGTAAACCACTTGGGATATTGAGGTAAAATTTTGAGAGTATCGAAAACTTTCAAAAACACATAATTTCCAATGAACAACAATATCTTGGATTCATCAGGTGCGTGCGTATAGGCACGACGCAGGTTATTCCCGAAGAAAATCTAGAACGTGTTTTTCGAATAGAAAAAATATTTCTCAATTTTCCAATTATTTAAAAAAAAAAGTTTTTGTAAGACGACAAGTTTTGAGTGAAAAAATTTGAAAAGAATGAGAAAAGTCCATACATTTCATTATACGACACGTAGTCTTCGATTAAAAGAACCATCATGGTGTAGTTCTTTTTATCATTAAATATTCTATGCTTGAAAACCAAATGCCACCTCGACCAATCCAGCGATTTCCATACTCTTGCTTCAAGAAGTCACAACCAAGCTAACTAAAATGGGCAGTTGTCCCATCGTGCATGAACCCCATCGTTTGTCTTATTGCCAAAGGTACATACTCAGAAAATTCTTGAAGCTTGTGTTCCAAAAAGTGGCGGTACCCCTCCTCCTTAAGTCTCCCTGGTAGGAATACTGGTCCTATTAGGCAATGATCCACAATACCTATCCAAACGTTCAAGGAGAACTGATGTTGAAATCTATCTTCATATGTCTGATGTGGATTTTATTCACACCGAATATGATTATTCTGAAAATTCCGTATGGAATTTCTTGAAAAACTTGCTTCATTAATGAACAGAATTAGCAAAAGAAATTGAGGAATTTAAATCAATTCAGCCATGGATAATACATAATAAAGACGGAAAATCGAGTGGAGGTACTAAGATCGTCTTGAATTATTGCAAGAACCTCATTTTCCAACTCTACCGTTCTTTTTTCCTTGACCATCGTGCTCCTTTTTTGTCTTGATGTGCCCTTTTTCAAATAGGCTTCGAAGAATGCTCTCAAAACTTTTTCTATCGGGAGCAATACAGTTTGGAAATCCTCCAATGCACAATCGCCGAGTTTCTAATGCAATTCCGTCAACACGTCCACACATAAAGTACATGTCGGTCATCTCAGCATTTATATAACGATTCATGACAGCCGATTTGAAATTCAAATTCAATAGATTCGGAATTATTGAAAAACAGACACACTTAAATGACACCGACGTTAATCATTTTCGAACACATCTTTGCCTGAACATAGAACAGGTATTATCAATGGAATCGCAAGGATTCCTAAAAAACTATTCAACATTTTTTACTTGAAAACTGGGAAAGGTAAAAACGTCACCAAAGCATTTTTCTTGCAAAATAATAGAAAAATTCAAAAATATTTTTATTTTTGAAAAAATAAGTAGCGTCCTAGTTTCTTCTTTGAGAATAAACTGCGTTGTACCCACACGCGCGCCACTGGTGAGTCCAAAATATTGTTTCGTATTGAAAATTATGTATCTTCGAGAGTTTCTTCAATATTTAACCTCAATATATCAAGCGGTTTGCGACAAATTCAAATTTAACTACATTTTTCGATCAAACTTTAACACCCTGTAGATCGGTAACTATGTTTATATGAACTTCATGAAATAACTCCAGCAGTCACCTCGTTGAATGTTGCCGTCGCTTTTTCAAACGCCCTGCATAATTGAAAAACTACTTAATAATTCCAAATATTGGGGAGTAACATAAATCAGTCAAGTCAGTTGAGATTTGATTATTGTCTTTATTGTGTTTGGTTTTGAATAGTTCTAAGGATTCAAGATAATAGGGTTTTAATGCTTTTTGAGCTTGGTATAGGATCTGTAGATTGTCTATTGATTAAAAATTATGGTTGTTCTCTATGTAATTTTGTGCTAGAGTGGAATCTGTTTTGTTTTTACAAAAATGTGGATAATGTTCTACATATCTAATTCACAAAGACCTGCCTGTTTGACCAATATAAATTACATTTGGGGCATGTTAGTTTATACACCCCTGAATTATCTAATTTTTGAGTTTTATCTTTGGCATTGAAAAAGATATTTGATAGTTAGGTTGTGGATTTATGCATCAATAAGAATTATTTTCAATTTAACAATGTAATTTTCGACCAAACCAGAGGTCTGGCTATGGGTCCATACCTCAATTCACTCCACAGAAATTTTCATGGCTAACATAGAAAATATAAGTTTTCAAGCTTTTCAAACTTTTAGGTTGGTCATTCAAGAGTTGCTTGGTATCTTTCAGAAGTGTAAAATAAAAAGATATCATTCAAAAGGGATGAGTTTTGGATGGAAAATAACAACAATTCTCGAGTTAATAAAAAATTAAAAAATTCTACCATCTTCAAACATTCGCGAAGAGATCAATCAATTAGCATCGAATGGTTACTAATCATTTTCAAAATCGGGTGTTTCCTCCCCGGGCCCTAATTACTGCCAGTATACGTCTCGGAAGCCCCTCAAACAAATTTGGATGTGCTCTTGAGCCACTGAGTTCCAAATTTCAGGAAGCAGATTTTCTAGTTGTTACAGTGTTCTACAAGGCATCCTACGTTGCTGAATTTGCCACTCCATGTTGTCCCAAACATGTTCTATTGGATTCAAGTCGGGACTTCTGGCTGGCCATCTTAAAATATCAATTTCGGCATTTTGCAGAAATTCTGTGACTACTCTAGCTGCATGAGGCCGAGCATTATCATGAATATAAATGAAGTTTTCGCCAATCAATGGGCCAAAGGGTACAACATGGGGTTCAAGGATATCTGTGATGTATCTGACCGCTGTCATTCTTCCATTATTCACTAAGACTAACTCAGTTCAACCATGAAAAGAAATGCCTCCCCACACCATTACTGAGCCCCCTCCGAAGTTTTCGGTTTGCCCGATATTGCATTGCTGATACCGTTCCCCCAGGTCGTCTGTATACAGGCATGCGTCTATCATTTGATACTAGGCAGAACCTCGACTCGTCGGAAAAGGGAACATTCGACCATTCTGGAAAACCCCAATTTGATTGTTCCCCCGCAAACTAAAGTCTTGCAACTCAATGCTCTCTGGTGAGACGCGGGCCAGTAGAAGCCACCCTTGGTCTGATATCGTCTTCTCTGAGCCTGTTCGTAACAGTTTGCAATGAAATATGCACATTTCTGGAAAGTGCAAGTTCATTTTGTAGCATTCTAGCCGTACAGTGCCGAACTCTTAGTGCAGTTGAAGAAAGCCAAGGATCGTCAACTGGTGTTGTTATCCGATTTCTTCCGTATCCGGCCCATCTTCCATATTCCCTTGTTTCGTGGTACCGATTAATTGCTCTTGAAATAGTGCTTTGGTTAACATTCAATAAGTTAGCCACGTGATGTTGTCTTTGACCCTCCTCTAGAAGTGTTACAATTCTTACCACTTCATGATCACTCAAATAGCGTCCAGAACGTTCAGCAGCCATTACAATAAATTAAAAGATTCGAAAATCAACAAGAAACACAGAACTGAAGAGAAATTGAATTGATTCAGATAGTCAAATAAACTCATTCTTGTTTCAGACGTGTTTGAGATCATATGCAAACAAAGGTTACCACATAGTAGTTTTTTTCCCTCATATGTCCAAAAACATATGTTGACAAAGGAACTGCGATCGAGCTGCTTAATCGATTGTGGAATTCGAAATACCAGTTGATGCGACGTTTTTTGTTGTGTGTGTATTATGGTATGGATATGTTGACGATATTTTTGCATATTTTATTGTTAAATCAAGACAATTAGACATTTTCCTGAATTTTGTTAATAACATTCGTTCAAAAAATAAATTTAAACTAGAAAAGAAAACTAACAATCTAATCAATTTCTCAGATTTAACTATTTTTAGGCTAAACCATCCTCTCACCTTCGATATATATCGTAAACCTACCTTGAATTCCTTCTGAGTCCTCTCCTATTCAACATAAATTAGCTGCCTTCAATTCTATGATTGACAGTGCTTTCACAATACCTCTCTCAATTACAAATCTCAATAAAGAAATGTCATAAGTTAAAACTATCGCAAAAAATAACGGTTATTCTTCCTCAATGATAGACGAACTATAATAGTATTTATCCTCAAAATGGTTCTGAGAGCCAGACACATCTATATTTTTCATCAATCTATTTCGGCCCAATAAAAATTATATCCAAATTCCCAATGTAAAATTAGCCTACAAATCCATAACCAAACTATAAATATATTTCTCAATGCTAAAGATAAAACTCAAGATTCAGTGTCCCAATTGTAACAAGGGAATTATGGCCCCCTGAAGAAGCATATTTTTTTAATCTCTTTCAGTTTCTCTGTTTTCAATATTGAAAAAATTGGCGTCGAAAACAGGGTGATATGGAGTAAAAGTTACCCCAATTTTTTTGTTGATCAGTTTATACCATTTTTCATACCAAGCTAGAAAAATTCAAAGTTCTTTACGAAAAAAATGTCCTCGTAGTCAAAATCGCTAAAAAAAATGCATTAAAAAATTATGCTTTCTACACAAATTTTCATTTCCAGATCCTCGAGATCTTCTCGGACGAAATAACTCAAGGAGATGGGTAGATTTTTGGCACAAATTCTACGAGTCGAAATAGTACGAGAGTTCCCTACAACTTAGGTCGAAAAATTTCACCTGGCGGAGCTACGGTCCCCTGAAGAGACTACCCTCGAAACGGTTTTTTTCACTACATTTAAGCAACCTTAAATCAGAAAATGACTAAATTTGGTTTATGGGCATATTCGTTGATCGTCTTTCACTTTCTGTCAGCAAAATTTCGTAGAAGCGTCAATAAGAGAGGCGGCATGAGACAAATAGCAGCGTATTGTTTTATGCACCAAAATCTGAAAATTCAAAGTTTTTTCTGAAAAAGGTCATTTAAGTAGTCGCTGAAACGAGTAAAATGCGTTTGATAAATAATACCTTTTCCAACAATCTGAAACATAAATTTACTACACATATCATCGAGACCTACTCGAAAAAACTCATGAAGATGAGTAGGTATCATCTTCATTATATGACATGTCATATTTTTCGAACGACTGTAAAAATTTTTTCGCAAATTTGTCTTTAAATTAAAGAAGTTCCACGAAGAAATGATTTAAGGGCGATGTCAACCCAAATTATTGGGTCCGTAATGATTCTAAAACATCTATAGATAATAATCGGCATCAGTTGGAAAACTGAACCTGGCCATCAGGGCTCTCTCGGTCAAACAGAAAGGGAATTTGCGGAAGTATCGCAGGTTATGTATTTTTTTATTATCTCCTTAGTCCTTTTTATGACCTTGCTTGCTATGTAAAATCTTTTCTCAAATTTGTTTAGACATATAAGAAGTATGATTGTTGATATATTTTTCTGCTGGTTTTCTTATTCCATTGTTACAGATTCCTGTCCCAAACCCCCTTCCTTTTCACCCTTTTCTTCGTTTGGAAATCATGGAATGCAAAAGAGAATGAAGCGGCTAAGCAGACAAATCTTTGATACTCTTTATGTACACACGACACTAACACAACATAAACAGACAAGCTAATGCTAGTGCAATAGCGACAAGGAAACGAGTTTTTTCCTCAGGTTTTTTCACTCGTGTTTATTGAATCATATGCAAGATAGTATGTTACATTTCCTGAGCTCACACTTGTGTTTTTTTCTTTTTTCGATGCAATTCAACTTCTTCGGGAGAGTATTGATTGATTTTTCAATAGAGTAAGTACATCTTGCATTTATACCAATTGCCTATTATAAGGTAGGAATGAAATAGAATACCTACTATCAGTTGACTAAAATGAGCATGCATGGCTTCATACGGTAACACAGACGTGAAGAAACATCTTTATTCACAAAAAAACGAAAATAATTGAAAAATTAACGAGGTAACTGTTCGATGTGATTGCCATGATTCTCAATGCATATTCTCACTCTCTATCGAATTGATTGAGGTGCTCTTAAAATTTCTGCTGGGTCTTCCGTTATTTGTGCGCTGGTTTGAATTCTTTCACGCAATTCTTCGACACTGTTTATTTCCGCACCACTGTAAACAATGCCTTTTATGAGGCCCCATAAATAAAACTAGAGGGTTGAGATCAAGTGATCTCGGTGAACCCCCTCTGCTGATCCATGTTTGTGGAAATTGTGCGTTTAGCCAATACCGTACGTTTATTCCAAAATGCGCGAGGGCACCGTCGTGTTGGAAACACATGTTACGCCTAGTGTTTGAAGGCAAATCTTCCAGAAAATCTTGAATATTTTCTTCCAGAAAATTCTCTATTACAGTCAGGCAAGCCAGTATTTCAATGGATCCAATGAGTCTATGTCCTATCGCTGCTGACCACAAATTATTAGAGAATCGATTTTGAAAATTGGTATGCTTGAGAACACGAGGATTTGCGTTTAAATAAAATTGACTATTGCGATTATTAAAACCGCCTTCTCTCGTGAAAGTTATCTCATCACCCCAAAATATCTTTCGTGCAATATTCCGATTTTGTCCGAGCAGCCACTGGCAAAATTGTACTATTGCTTTGAAATCACCTGGTCTCAAATCTTGTACACGTTGGTAATGATATGGGTGTAATCCATGTGTTTTCAAAATTCTCGATATCTGTGAACAAAATAATCGATAATTCAGCATTTTTGTCCTACTCACTCCTATTTTATTCATTTCTGTTGTTTGGGGATGTTCGTTATTCTGGCAGCATTTCTCACACTCATAGTGGGATCATTTTCTACCACGTTCAATGCATTTTCCTGATCATCATTATTCAAATTTGGCATTCCTTGACCGCGAGTACGTCGAAAATTGCTATGATCTCCAAAATTTCTATGTAGAGCAATGAAAGTTCGACTACCAGGCGTCCGTCGTTACGGAAACCGTCTTCTGTATACTCGCTGCACCTCTAATGCATTGCCATTACAAAAACCATATACGAAATTCATATCAGCACGTTCATTAATTGTGAATTCTTCAATTTTTCTCTTGGCGAACTACTGAACAACTCTTCAAATAGTCATTGAATGCAAAGTAATTCAATTCCAATACTCTATGATCTTAGATTCGTAGATGTCAATCTGTGCTGGGAACACAGAAATTCTGTGCGATACATCAGGGAATGAAAATTTGTGAAGAAAGCATAATTTTCGAACGCATTTTACTCGAAAACGGTACGTCATAGCGACTTTGACTACGAAGACATTTTTTCCGTAAAAAACTTTGATTTTTTTTATTTTGGTGCGAAAAAATGGTATAAACTGATCAACAAAAAGTTGGAGTAATTTTTAACCAATACCTCCCTGCTTTCGACTCCAATGTTTACAATATCGAAAATTTGATGAGAGAAACTGAAAGAGATTCAGAAAAAATTTCGACATACCAAACTTCGTTATAATCCATTCTAGGGTTCAGTAGATGTAGTGAGAAAACCGTTTCGGAAGAAACCTCTTCAGGGGGCCGTAACTCCCCCAGGTGAAATTTTTCGACCTATGTTGTAACTAACTCTCATACTATTTCGGCGTGTAGTCAAAGTATTGACACCTAATTATGGGACACCCTGTATACAGGGTGTTACATTATAAAATGTCAAAACTAAAGAGGGTAAATCTACGTGCAATTTTAAGAAAAAAATTCATATAAACATAGGTCCGCGAAAGCTTCGTTATGGAGCTACAGGGTGTTGAAATTTCCGGTAAAAATTGTTTTTTTCTTCAAAACTCCTGCGATTTTTGAGATATTCAGCTCAAATTTGGAATGCAAGCTATTTTTACAGCCTCTATCATTACACGTCCTAAATTTCAACTAGAATCTTCAAGGTGTTTTCATTTCCGGAGCCATGTCTTCTATTGCCCTTTCAAACTTTTTTTCAATACGCCACTGATCAGCATACAATCAATTTTCATCGTTCAATATAGAAAATTTTTTTACACTTGTAATTTTTTCGTAACACCGACCGTTCTCGAGCAAAAAATCATTAAACGATTGTATGCATTCGCTGAATTGAAAGCACTTCTAATTAAAAAAATGACTAGTAAGCTTTGATTCTTTTCATTCATTTATTTATCTTGACAGTTGCTAAAGTTGAACCAGTGTCTACTCAAACTGTTTATTAAATTAACGATTAGTCTAAAAACTTTTGAAGTTATTGCTGTAAGAAAAAATGGCTAATTTTACTAACGCCGAATTGGCTGATATACGGCCTGGCTGACGGAAATACAACAGAAGCGCTTTCCAAATTGAGTAACATCAGACAGGCGAAAATTTTCAAATATCCACAGAAGGTTGAGGGAAACTGGTACTTTTACTGCTAATAATTTGAAAGGTGCAACTTAAACTATGAGAACTCCAGATATTGAGGAAGCAGTTTTGAATTGTATTGATTTCAATCCTCATGTGAATATAAGATAAATTGGAAATCAGTTGAATATTTCACATTTTCTAGTTTGGAAGATTCTCCACGACTTTTTATTGTACCCATTTCATATTCAACGCGTCCAATCTCTACTTCTACCTCGAGATTTTCCTTCAAGACTGAATTTCTACCGATGGTTCTTAGATAAAATTAGAGAAAATGCTCATTTTGATAGTGAAAAAATGTCCACAGATGAAGCTAACTTCTCGAGAACTGATATCACAAATTTTCACAATAATCATTATTGGGCTGAGGAAAGCCCCTATTTGATTGAAGAATCTCATCATCAAGAATAATTCTCACTAAATGTCTGGGTCGGAATAATTGGAAATCATTTGATTGGGTCACTTTTCTTGCCTAACAGAGTAAACGGTCATTTGATTGGGCCACTTTTCTTGCCTAACAGAGTAAACGGTCCCGCTTATCCGCAATTTCTTGAGGAGGAGTTACCTTTTTCGCTGGAGGATGTGCCACTTTTGGTGACATAAAGTGGTTCATGAATAACGTGGCACCAGCACATTTCAGTGGAGGAGCTAGGGAATTCTTGAATAATACATTCAACAACCGATGGATAGGTCGCAAGACTTAGTTTAGACTTTTCTTATGTGAAGTGAACACTGTAGAAGAATTGAGAAATCGAATAGTAACCTCTTGTGATACGATAAGAAATACCCCAGGAATATTTCAAAGAGTGCGTGATAATATGCGAAGAAGGATAGAGGCCTGTATTCTTGCAGTTGAAGGACACTTCCAGCAATTTATTTAGTTTTTAATTGTTCTTTTTCTCAGTTGGATATTGAATAAGTAAAGGCTGTGTCTCAGAAGACGAGCTATCAAAATTAAAGAAAATTTTGGGCGCACCTATCGAGTATTTCTATGATTTTTTTTATTAAGCGAATAACATACAATTCAAATAATACAAATTCAATAATTTTTCACTCGAAAACGGTTTGAGATACGAAAAAGTTACAAGTATCAAAAAGGTTTCTAAATTGAACGAAGATGATGAAAATTGATTTTACGCGTACTGCCAAAAAGTTAAAGGGCAAACGAAGACATGACTCCGGAAAAGAAAACACCTTATAGACTCAATTCAAAATTAAGGACCTGTATTGATGGTGGCTGTAAAAAATAGCTTGTATTCGAAATTTGGGCTGAATATCTCAAAAACTGCAGAAGTTTTGGAGAAAAAACCAAATTTTCCCGGAAATTTCAACACCCTGTAGCTCCGTCACGAAGCTTTTGCGGACCTTTGCTTGTATGATTTTTTTTTTCCTTAAATTGCACGTAGATTTACCCCCTCAAGTTGAGACAGACTATTATGTAACACCCTGTATATAAGAAAATTGCTTACTTTGTATTTTACTTTAAAACTCATTCTAGTCTCGAAATAGCTATAACGTTGAATAAACTTTTCCATCTTAAACAGTGATATTTTTACGTAGTATTATTCGCAATCCTCATGATGTTAATTACATATCACATAGTAACGGCCGAATCCATTTCATTTTCGATTACTGAATGGTAAAGCTCTACAGAACTTCCGACGTAACTAAAATCCTTGACACTTTAAATTTCCAGAGAAAGCTGAAAAACTATTTTGAGGGAGCTTACTGAAGACTTTAGTCAGAAAATTTCCAAATGCATCTGTTAATGATTTTATTTCTCATTCAATGATTTGTCTGCTACACATAACATTGATTGTTAGTACTACTATGTTTCCTTAACATCAGGTGTGTTTCGCTTTCAATATCTACGTTTTATACTCGACGTGTTATGCAATATCTATAACGAATAAATTTTTCATCCTATCATTCAACCCATTGAAGAGAACCCTCAATCTCCAGTGTCAGAGCAACAGGAGTAACGAGCAATGAGGAGGATGATCGACTTGCAGTGACCTCAGTCTCAAACCCGCATTTATACACTCATTTCGATAAATTGCCTCAAACAAACAAGAGACAGCTAATCAAAAGACATATAGAGGAAAAGTGGCAATTGATCTGAAATACCACAAACACCCAGCTCAAGTCTGTAGTACCCACTTTGTCAACCGACCAACAGTAATGGAACAAACCAAGTGAAACTAAATCGCTCAAGGACAGGACACACAGCATTGACACATAGCCTTAAGAACCGTGAACCACCTGATATTTGTGGAACTTGTGATATTCAAAAGCTATAGCACATATCTTACATATCTTGAACGAGTGTCCTAAACACACCTTTGAGCGCAGAATATGGGAAATAACCATCCTTGAAACTAAATTATCAATCAATATAAACCAACACTCAATCACTTTGAAAAAATAAACAGTAACAAAAATTGTAGATCAACTGCATTTCACCTTTTATTACTATGTGTTGTATTTTGTTCGTACTGTATTCTCCGCTAAGTGATTGATGCAACTAATTATAAATAAAAAAAATTGATACCATCATAGAATGCTCTTTAAAACTGTCGCAAAATTACTTATTGTTCTTAGATATTTAGATTTCGGAGAATAGTTTATTGATTGAATTGAGATTTTAAAACAATTTCAATACAGGAGATGTTGGAAAGAAATCATACTTTCACAAACTGTCGATCAATTAGAAAACTGTCGGTCAATCAAGGCACACATGTTTTCAATAGATTCAATTATAACTAAGTTAACCGAAAACAAAAAAAAATTCCTCTCATGAAATTGAAACCATTTATGGATTATATTCGAAACTGTTTATTTCAAAATAATTCAAAAACCGAAGGAGATGGTCGAAATTTTTTCGCCAATGACATTGTCCCGAAAAACTGCTCCCACAAAGGAGTTAATTTTTTCCTTCGCTATTTTACCTAGCTAATGAAAAAACTTGAAATTTGCTCATCCTGTACATTTTGGGTGAAATTTCAACAGTAAATCATATTTTTATGCACTGTATATATTAGAGAGATTCAATAGAAAAATATGAAAAAATCTACAAATTTCCTAGAAGTAGTAGTCAAAGCAATTCAAATTTTATCATTATAGTTTTAATTTAATTTTCAATTCTGATACTGAATATGGAATTCTCGCTCAACACTCATTGAAATATAATGAATAAATGATTAACTAAAACACTTGGGAAATGTTTCTCAAAAATATATTGAAATACTCGACATATGTTTCGGTTTATCAGCCAATTGTCTAGAGTAATAAAATACTGAAGACTAAATGAGTGATTTTACTCAAATATAACAGCAGATGGAAGTCTGTTTGTTTATCACAAATTGGCAGGTTTTCCTACAAGCGGACGAGATTTTCATCACTAAAATGTCCATTTTCTTTACTTTATTAACTGGGTGTATAAGTTCAAGCCTCTGGATGGATTCAATGGATTATGTTCTTCAATTCTCTTCTCGATACATCTACCGGTTTGTCCTATAGAAAATATCGCATTCACTGTAGTGTAATCTATATACTCCACTTTTATACAATGATTTCATTTTATTTTTATCATTACATATATATATATATATATATATATATATATATATATATATATATATATATATATTATATAGAAATTTTCTCTTCGATTTCTCAGTATGCAAACGATAAATGCTCTTCATTAAAATTTAATTCTCTTTTCGTTTTAGTGAAGTATCAATTAAACGAACGATTTCAAAAAGTTAGCCGTTAACTGAGATAGCTCTTTGATCAATAGAAGTTGTAGATTATAAAATTCGAGAAGAAAGAGTCTGTTCTTGATATAGAAAACAATCTAAAACGACCAAAACAATAAGGAATTAGCAACTATTAGATCTAAACGAATAAAACATGAAGAACATAATTCAACACGAAAATACAGAGAACACAATTACAATTTCAAAGACTGATATGTATACTGAAAGAACAGAATGTCTCTTTCTTCCAGTAAAATTCATAGATTCACTTGGGTTCAAACCCAAGCTATATGTTTATTAAAAAATGTATGCATTTACGCTAGAAGATGGGATGAAATTAACAGTTATGAATCCAAAAACTTCAATTTTATATTCATTAACTAAAATACAGAGTAGATTGTCCCATGAGACCTATTGTTTCATATGTAAGATTTCCAGCTCTTAAATTATATAAATATTTGAACAACCCAATTTGATACTACACAATCGAATTTATTGAAACTCTATAGAATTAACTAATTTCTGAAAATTCCGTTTTTAGTTTTTGCCTTGATCTCAAAGCCATCAATGAGCATCAACTTCTATTACTAACTATTAATACAGGGTGGGCCATCTAGAGTCTGAAATTTGAACACACATTTATTTTTAAACAGAGGGCTGATTTGACACTTATAAAGTGACATATTTTTAATAAAAGGTTAGATAGTTACGAAATGGATTGCTTTTTGCTTAAAGAAATTTGGGAAATATTAAAAACATATTTCCAAAGTTCTGAGACTCAAACTGTAAGAAATCTGCGAAAAGTTTTTGATAAAAATAAAGTGCCCCAATTCAGTTTGTGGATCATTCTATCGTACGTTCTCGTCCAGTGCGTTCGAAGGAGCTGTTGCTCAAAGAGTGGTCGAACAGCCATTAACTTCAACTCTTCACCGTTCGCAACAATTGAACATTTCACCCACGTCTTTACGCCGAATTTTGCATAAAGACCTCGGCATGAAGCCTCACAAAGTTCAATTGGTTCAAGAACTGAAGCCTCATGATCATCCAATGAGATTTCGCTTCGCTCGAAGGACTGAAGATCGTTTGGCCGAAGATGAGCATTTTATCGAAAAATCGTCTTTTCCGATGAGGCTCATTCTCGCCTCGCAGGATATGAAAACAGGCAAAACTGCCGTATTTGGGGATCGGAAAATCCACACGTCATCGTAGAGAAGCCGATGCATCCTCAACGAGTGACAGTTTGTGCAGTGTTTGGTCCGGAGACATCATACGCCCATTTCTCTTTGAAAATGAGCAAGGTGTCGCCATTAGTAATACAATTACTACAATACTACGTCGAAACAAAGTTCATTATTAAATAGTACGAAATGAGTGCAGCGAAGAAATCTAAAACGTATAATTTTAATAACGAGTGGTAGGAACAATTTTTCTTTTGTATAGTGAAGGATAAGTGCATTTGTCTTATTTGTCGTGCGTCAGTTGCAAAACCTAAGAATGGAACTTAGAGAGGCATCATAAAACGGTTCATAAAAACTATGAAAAGGATTTTCCGCCGCAGAGTGAATTTAGAAAACGAAAAGTACGTGATTTGATATCTGAAAAAAGAACAAACCATGTTCAACAAGACCAGCCAAACAATCAAAAGCTGCTACGACAGCGTCATTTAAAATATCTCATATATTGGCGAAACACAAGAAACCATTCTAAGATGGATCGGTTGTGAAGGAAGCATTTGTTGAAGCAGGTGAGACTTTATTTGGAAATTTTAAAAATCACGTATGCTATTAGAGAACTTTAGTTATCTCGTCCGACTGTCACAAGGCGTATTGAAGTCATGAGTCAGGACTTGGCAGATAAACTGAAACATGATATCATGAAATGTACATACTTTTCTTAACAGTCCAACGAATCCACCGATATGACAGACACTGCCCAGCTGTGTATTTTTATTCCGGTGGTATTCAATGACTTGTTGGCTTAGGAAGAATTTTTGACAATTCCACTGACGGGAAGACCCGTGGCGAACATATATATGACGTTTTCTTCAATTTTATAGAAAACTACAAGCTACTAATATATAAATTAGTGTGCATTACAACCGATGGAGCACCAGCAATGACTGGAGACAAAAAATGGTTTTGTGGCATTGTGTCGAGCTAATGAAGATTTCCCTCAATTTTTTCATTCCATTGCATTATACATCAACAAGTTTTGTGTTCAAAAGTTTAAAACACGGAGGAGATTATGGACATTGCAACAAAAATGTTGCAATTGTTTAAGTTGCAGTTGGAAGATAGGGAGTCAGCTGAACCCAATGATTTAGTACTTCACATGGACGTCAGGTGGTTGAGTCCCGAAAAGTTCCTAGAAAGGTTCCAAGAATTATTGCCCGAAATAACCGCTTTTCTAGACGAAAGAGGTGAAGATACTAAGATGTTGAAAAACGAAAAATGGCTAACTGATTCGACATTTTTGACTGACATCACAATGCTCTTAAACCCCATTAACTTGGAGTTTCAAGGTAAAAGAAAAACTATTACTGAGATGATTATCACAGTAAACGCATTGAAAAGTAAATTGCAACTTATGATAGATCATCTGAAAAGAAAGGATCTGAAACATTTTTCGTCTTTGAAAGCAAGGATTCCTCAGTTGAATTGTGATACGTATGAGGCTGAGTTATCGAATATTTTGGGACAATTCGAAATGCGTTTTTGTGATTGCAGTAAATTGGCAAATATAGCATCATTTATGAGTTATACTCTTTCATGTAAAAACATTGAGGAATTAGCTACTGAAATAACAAGTCACTTTAATATGAACTCGTGTTCTGTTGAAAATGAGTTCAATTTCTTGAAATTCGATAAAATTTCGAATATCTTCGAAACAATTAAAAATAGGTACAGTAAACCATTTGAAATAAAAACAATGAAATGAGATTTGAATGAGCGCCAACTTAAAAAATTGTTTTCGCACATTCTGTGTAACGTAGATCAACAAAATTTGTCATATGCTCAAGCAACAACAATTACTATTACAATAGTTGTACATCTGAAGCTTTAAATTCAATATTGAGGGCACATAAACTTTTTAAAAGTCCTGAAATTTCAGAAAATGACGAATATTCTGGAAACTATTAAAAATAAATAAAAGGAATTTAGAACAAACTCACCTCAATTTTTTCACACATAGTCAAAAGTGAAACAAAATACAGCGTGTCCTATTTGAAAAAGTACAACTTTGGTATGTAACTTCATTATGGAACCCCTTGTATAGTCGAAAATATTTTCAGTTTTTAGTCACTGTAGCTGTTCATATTACTGCGCGAAAAAGAATTTCTAAATCAACCGTTAAATATGCCTAATCGTCGCCAATGTTTTGAGTAACCCGATGTATATCCAGTTAATAAAGCTAAGAAATTGGACATTTTAGAGATTATGGAAATCATGTCCACTCGTAGGAAAAACCTGCCAATTTTTAATAAGAAAACAGATTTCGGTCTTTCCCCTGTTGTGAATGCCGTTATATTCAAATAAAACCATTTTGTTATTCAATATTGTATAACTCTATTCCATATATAGTAAAAATTGAAAAATCTTTCGAATATTCATTAAAAATATTTCTTGACGTTTTGTTAGCTCTCTGTATATTCTCTCCGTATTAATTTTTGTTTATCGTAATTTTATATCAATCAATCGAAACAGTCTTCTTAATATGTGCTCAAATTTAATTGTCTTACGTGAAAAACAGAACAGAAAAAAAATTGCTCTTTTTTCTAGGATGCGGGTTGTGAAATTCTTCTTCTCCGTTCATGATTTACTTTATATTATCACACCCGCACATTTAACAGATTGAGACGTTATTAAATCATTTCACGACTAGTTTAAATAACAAAACTAATCTTATCATCTCAACAGGCAATGTAAATAATGGTAATAATAATGTTAACATTGTTATCGTTGAAACAC
Organism: Cryptolaemus montrouzieri; assembly: GCA_013387265.2. Taxonomy (NCBI): domain Eukaryota; kingdom Metazoa; phylum Arthropoda; class Insecta; order Coleoptera; family Coccinellidae; genus Cryptolaemus; species Cryptolaemus montrouzieri. Next base: position 41,541,803 of record JABFTP020000001.1, on the reverse strand, counting down.
TCTTTCCTGCTTGCATGTCATTCGATGAATCATTAGAGAAAAATTAAGACGGTGTAATAAATAATTAAAGAATTTTATTGCCGAATAAAAACTTTTTCTATTAGAATTTTTATAATGAAAGTTTTCTTGGGTGAAGTGAATTAGTAACAAATCTAAAGTGTGTAAAAAATGAGGACTCAAACAGGTCAGTTTTATTTTTCATTCACCCACCTTTTGATTAAATGTTTTGCTTTTTTAATCTGACCTGTCGAAAATTTGATGTAATCGATATTTTTTTTTAATTGGTAATGTAACGTGTAATACGTCATTAGAAAGCTTTCGTTTTATTGCATACATTTAGTCGAGGCATTAAAACACAAAAACAGGCCTTACTATCGATTTTTGCACTTTTGAATTTGGGAGACTTTTACTTGATAAAATTCCATTATCAATAATAAAAACAAGTAATGTGTTTTTGGAATTTTATCTAATAATTATAATTCGTAACGCGTTTCACTACACCGTAGCTTCTTCAGACGAATGAATGTACAGAAAATAAGAATGAGAATATAAATATAAATGTTCTTAAGTAATTAAAAGCTTATTGGGTTGATTCTTCTTAAGTGGTTATTTATGACAGGTATATCCAATAAAATTAAGGAATAGATTGCTCCCCGAAGAGATTCAATAGAGGTGAAGGGCTTAAATCGACTTGTTCATTGATGAGTCTACCTGAGTGTTTGTATTTGTTGATTTCTAAAGTTTCCCAAAGATCTACCTTTCAATATTTATTATCTGTATGCAAAATGGAAAACTGTGGGTCGAGAGAGATGATTCGTTTAATTTGAATGTGATTTTTATTTGAAAAACTGCGTTTATGTTCCGATATTCTAATATTTAATGTTCTATGTGTTCTACCTATGTAGAAATTATCACAGTCATTGCAATTCAATCTATAAACACCTTATTTTTGTTTTCACTTGATTTGCTTTTATTATTTTTTATATATTTGCCTAAATTATTATTAGTTTGGAAAGCTATATTGAGATGATTGCTACTCAAGAATGATTTCAGTTTCTCACTTGTACTGCCAACGTAGGTTAAGGTGTTAAATTTTTGTTTCAATTTATCGACAGGGTGAACTTCATTCAATGCGATTCTACTTTGTTCTTTATTTAAAATATTATTTATTAGTTTGGGATTGTAACCATTATTTTTGGCTATTTGTTCAATCAAATTTAATTCTTTGTTGAAATTTTCTGGTAATAACGGGATGTTAATCAATCTATGAATAAAACTATTGAATGCTGACATTTTATGTTGATACGGATGACACGACGAGTTATGTATTATTATATCTGTATGTGACGGCTTATGGTAAATTGCGTAAACATGTTTTCCATTTTCATTCGAAATTGTTACGTCTAAGAAATTTATCGAATTATTTCTTTCTATTTCGGTTGTGAATTCAATTTTTGGATGTAATGAATTTATATGATTTTCGAAATTTTTAACAGTCTATCTGTTCCTGTGAAGCAAATAATGATATCGTCTACATAGCGATACCAGTATAAACAACATTTATTGAGTGGATGATTATGAATTAATTTCTCTAAATTATTCATGAATATTTCTGCTAACAAAGGACTTAACGGATTGCCCATAATCAAGTCGTCTTCAATAGTATAATATTTGTTATTAAAATGGAAATAGTTTTGATCTAAACAAATTTGTAATAATGAAAGAATATCTGATTTAATGATAGTATTGACATGATTCTTTTCTAATAATTATTATTAGATCTTCCATAATTCTTTTGAAAACAATCGGAGAACAGCTCTAATTTGACATTGTGTGGTCTGGTTTGATACATTTCTTCTATCACTTTTAGATTTTAAAGAAAGCACTCTTCCTATTCCTTATTACGCGGGTGAATTGATGAGTTATGTAGAAATAAAATAAGAACCCACTTTTCTTTACTAGGTATCATTTATTTTTCAACATAATTTTTGTTATAGAGATATACACTTTCTAAGACGATTCTTCGAAGTGGACGAGGTATGTCCACAAAACCAGTGTACTAGAGAGAAATTCATTTATCAGAAAAGTACTGGAAATTGACTTTTCAAAAAGCTGCTAAAGACGATTGTCAAAATTAAAGTTATGACTGAAGTAAGGAGAGGTTTTGTATAAGGTCGTTATAATTTAAAATGATATGTTGTGAGCGAAAGTTCGTGAGTTCCAAAAACTTATGGATTGAAAATAAAGTACCTGTTAACTACTTATTTTATCCATAAACGTGGCCACTTAACGTGCATGTCACAAACCTTCTGAAGAACCCAAAATTTATCACGCTATTCCAGCTGATGCACAAACCAATTTTTGTAAGCTTCACTTACGGACTCTGTTACATTCAAACGGTATTTTTTTAAATGAATACTCTACGCAAGTGAAACAAAAGTGCTTTGAATCATTCACACAAACTCTTGTGGACGATGTCATATCAAATTATAGCAAGTTAAGTCAATAATCATTTAATTATCGGCAAATTATTACGGTAATAAGGAGTTTTTTTAATAAATGCTATAACTCTTAAACAAGAGCTGTTAGAAAACAAATGTGGGTATACGTTGAATCAGTCAAATTAGTAAACATCATTAGACGGAAATTTGTTGTCCAGTGCTATTCGAGCGCAAATCATAATGATCAAAATTTTACTAGTCCAAACTTTGATGTAATTCCAACCGTTCCAGAACTTCGAGAATTTCAAATGAAATGTCTCGAATCAATAACAATATAAGCTGTAATAGAAAAGTTTTCTTGCTTCCTCCACTTATCTATGCACATATCTGCAACTTTTAATTTCCGGAAGAATAGAGAGAAGAAATAAATCTTTTCGCAATTAACTTTTAACAGTTTTAATTACCTGTAGTCAAAATTTATGCAACATGAAGTCCCCAAAATAAATTATCCGAGCCCAAATATAAAGGGTTTATCGCTCCACTTTAATTAGAGAAAACCTTAATTTGAAACAACTTTTAGTCTATCCCGCCACCTCAACTTCAGATAAGGATAATTTATTCGTGATAATCATGAGAAAGTTCTGTTCATATTCTTTGGATTTCCGCCACTGAAAGCTCGGTTCGAGAAGTAAGATATAGGAGGTAGTAGATTACTGATTATTAATTATGCACTTCTTAAAATAATTATGAGATTGGATGAGGTAAAATTTGTTCGTAACTGTTTTTAATTGAAATGTGATATTCAGGAAGACTAGGTAGATCGCAATAAGATATGTAATTTTGTGGATCCATCCAAACAACGAGAAGAGGTTAGAGATTTCCTCATCTTCGGACAAGGTGGTAAAGAAAATAATACTCGGATACAAATTCTTGTAGAACTGAGAATTTCCATAAAATTTTAATTTGATTACTTTCTTGTTCGCTAATCAAAACTATATCCATTATTCCTTTCAGTAGCTATATCTCGAAGAAGGGAATCACCACTTTAGTAGTTTAGGATATATATATATATATATATATATATATATATATATATATATATATATATATATATATATATATATATATATATATATATATATATATATATATATATACAGTGTGTTCCAACGAAAATTTGACCCCCTCTAACTCCGAAATGAGTAACATTAGCGAAAAACACCAAGACACGTCGATTTTTGTTTCGAGGGGAGCATTTTTCGAAATAATTCGAAACTTCTCAGATCAACCCCTACCCCAGCAACCCTAACTTTGAAATTCATCATAGGGAATAAGGGTCGAGTGGCACCTTACTGAAAAAGGTCTGTCAATTCTCCACCTTGATTTGTCATTTTAGAATTTTAAATTAACATACAGGGTGTCCCAACCAAGGGTGAAGTTGAATTCCTGGAAATCCCAAATACTAAATGAAATAGATTTATTTTGGCATAATGCAAGCGCAGGTTTATGCTCGGTCTAGAAAAACGACCTACACTTGTGAATTTGGAGTTGGTGCAATCAACCCCTATTTCCAACATCCCCAACTCAAAAATCATTCGATCGATAATAGGTCAAGTGGCACCTCGTTGGAAAGGTACTGCAATTTTCTCTTCGAATTTGGTATTTTCGAAATTCAGAATCATCATACAGGGTGTCCCGAAGCAGGAACATTGAAAATCCAAATAACTTTTTGAAACTGGTTCATTTCGGTATACGAGAACATGTTTGATCCGAGAATAGGACTTTCTTGTGTGGTTATAGAATTTTTGCAATCAACCCCTTCCATTCAGCATCCCCAACTTGAAAATCATACGAATAATTCAAGTGGCATATCTTCAGAAAGGTTTTTTGAATTCCAGAATGATTAAAGCATTTCATTCAGTTCGGCTCTCCATACAGGATGTCGCTTTCGAAAAATTCAATATCGTCATTTGAAATTATCAACTAAAATTAATTCGAAACTGTTAAAAGTATTGGGGTACGATGTGTTGAGCATCAATTACGAAGAAATAAAGCTGATTTCTGCATTGAAAATGTTCACATTTTTTAATTCCATCTGGCGTGCAGTCATCTGTTATTTCTCATTTTGCAATGAAATATTATTATTATTCAGATCAGTTCCTCATTATTGTTGTTGTTCGTCAGTTGAAATTAATCTGAAAATGGTTTATTCCACTGAGGAAGGGTCGAAATTGTATCGACGTATTTTCGAAATAACAGTTGTGCCAAAGAAACGGCAAGGATATTCGATAGGAACCATCCTGAAAGAGAAAGGGAGTCAGTCACCAGTACGTTAAATATTTGGTTGACAAATTCCTAGCTACGGGTTCGGTGGCAAACAAAAACATGAAGTGGCATGTCCTGTCAGAAATGAGGCAACGGAAGTGGCAGTAGTGGGTCATCTACAAATGGAGAATACTACTTCGATCAGAAAACTATCTCGTCTGACTGGTGTATCAGCTACAACTGTCCATAGAATCGTGAAACATCACAAATTTCACCCCTACAAGGTAAAATTAGTGCATGAAATAAACGAAGATGATCCAGATCGTCGTTTACAGTTTTGTGAAAATCTAAGTGAAAACCTAAACGCTAATCCAAATTTTATGAATAACATCTGTTTTTCTGATGAAAGCACCTTTATGCTCAGTGGTGAAGTGAATAGACATAATTGTCGATATTGGGACACACAGAATCCTCATTTGTTTAGAGAGGCCCACACGCAAAGGCCTCAGAAGTTGAACGTTTGGGCAGGAATTTTGGCAATCATCTAGTTGGGCCTTTCTTTATTGAGGGTAATCTGAATGGAAATGGCAACCTACAGTTGCTAGAGGAACACATACATCCTAGATTGACAGAAATTGTACAGAACGATCCAACTCTTTCTGAGGACGAAATGCGTTTTCAACAAGACGATGCTCCTCCGCATTATGATGCTCAGGTGCGCCAATATTTAGACGAAAATTTCCCAGGAAGGTGGATTGGTAGAAGAGGACCTGTTGAGTGGCCAGCCAGGTCACCAGATTTAAATCCCTAGATTTTTTTTGTGGGGCCATCTAAAATCTAAAGTTTATGCCACAAGACCAGAAAACCTGAAGGAGCTGCGGATGAGGATTATCACAGAATGCCGACTTTTGACTCCTGAAGTTTTCGCTAATGTGAGAAGAGAGTTCGAAAATCGTCTGTATAACTGTATGGAGGTGGGCGGAGGTCATTTTGAACAATTGTTGTAATAATCAAGTTAGTTTTTTGTTTTCAATTGAATACAAGTTCAATAAATCTCGTTTTCCTGTTTAGATGAGCATCCAATCAGTTTCTCCATCATCCCCTCATCCTGATCCTCACGCCAGAAAACCTCGATTGCCAAACTGAAACCAATGCCTCAGTGATTCAGAAAATAGAAAAATCTTTCTGGAACTTTGCCACTCAACCTGTAATCACTTGTATGATTTTTGAGTTGGGGATGCTGAATGGAAGAGATTGATTGCAAAAATTCCATATTCACGCAAGAGAGTCTTATTCTCGAATCAAACATAAACATGTTCTCGTATTATACCGAAATGATCCAGTTTCAAAAAGTTATTTGGGTTTTCAGTGTTCCTGCTCCGGGACACCCTGTATGCTGATTCTGAATTTCGAAAATACCAAATTCGAAGAGAAAATTGAAATACCTTTCCAACGAGGTGCCACTTGACCTATTTTCGATCGAATGATTTTTGAGTTGGGGATGCTTGAAATAGGGGTTGATTGCACCAACTCCAAATTCACAAGTGTAGGTCGTTTTCTATACCGAGCCTAAACCTGCGCTTGCATTATGCCAAAATAAATCGATTTCATTTAGTATTTGGGATTTGCAGGAATTCAACTTTACCCTCGGTTGGGACACCCTGTATGTTAATTTAAAATTCTAAAATGACAAATCAGAATGGAGAATTGACAGACCTTTACAGTAAGGTGCCACTCGACCCTTATTCCTATGATGAATTTCGAAATTAGGGTTGCTGGGGTAGGGGTTGATCTGACAAGTTTCGAATTATTTCGAAAAATGCTCCCCTCGAAACAAAAATCGACGTGTCTTGGTGTTTTTCGCTAATGTTACTCATTTCGGAGTTATAGGGGGTCAAATTTTCGTTGGAACACACTGTATATATATATATATATATATATATATATATATATATATATATATATATATATATATATATATATATATATATATATATATATATATATATATATATATATAGTGGAACTCGTGAGTTCCGCTCTATGCCGAAGGCAGTCAACAATTTTTCAAGTTATCCTCCCACCTTTGATTAGAGATCTCTTCACAAAAATGTTTCCGCAAACTTCTGTTTTAGATACATCAAATGAAGTACCACCAATCATCCCACATATTCAATCGAATATGTCTGTGAAATTCAGGGTGCGTACGGTAAGGCGCGTTCTTCAACAACTTAAAGCAGTGAGACTTAATGGAATACCATCAATTGTTTTGAAGGAATGTGCACCAGGGTGAGCTCCTGTTCTTGACTGTCTGTTTCAGATTTCGTATGAGAGCCACACGTTTCCGAAGTGTTGGAAAATTGCTAGGGTAGAACCGATTCAAAACAAAAGGAAGATATATCAATCCCCAAAATCATCGACCAATATCATTGTTGCCCATTATGTCGAAAGTCATGGAAAAAGTGATAAATGGTGAGCCCAAAAATATCTCTAGTTACAAGGTATCATCAGTGATCAACAATACGGTTTCTGTAAACAACTATCAATTGGTGATCTCCTAACGTACGTTACGCATTTGTGGACATCAACATTAGAAAAGCATGGCGAATCAAGAGCCATTGCGAACTCCATCAGTCTGATTTGTTCTAGTAAAAACTGTGGATTTTCCTCAGATTTCTGCAGAAATCGAGTCGTCATTGGAAATTTCCTGACTGCAAAAACTGGGATGTTCTCAATTTCTAAAGTTTTTGAGCGCTTGACTCTTAGATATTCTTGTTTCCGATTCAATTTTCCTGCACAAAGACGATGGGTTGACAATAACACTACCTAATACATCAAGTGTTGCGTCTTATTCATTAACTACTTCATATTATTTTTCCTTGGGACGTTGAATGTACCATTGTTCATGAGGTTTTTCCTCAATTTATCAAATATATTTTTATAAGGTTATGGAAATGGTCTAAATAAGCAGGTTATGTAGCATCCACATCATAATTATTTTGGATATAACATTCAATTATATTGAGCTTCACAAAATTTCCGTACGGCATGGTCGATTCGTTATTACGAACTGTACTACATTCACACAAACTTGAAAACATAAAATAAGTCATCTGAATTGTCCTTGCAAGGATTAATTTTCAAACTGTCATAATGAAAGAATAGAACCTACTCAAACTATTTTCTCTACTCGATAAAACTAGGGGACAATTATACAATTTTCGGTTTTCCGCGAAAACACGTACTGGCTAAAAAACATTATTGTACACGTAATATATTTTTGAGAAGAAAAAAATTCCAGAAGTGTTTTGGTATATATAAATAAAGTTTAAAAGGATAAAATAGGGCATGACACTTGAAAACTTCAGCCTGTAGATTCTGTGGACTGTTCTATTTGTGCATTAATGTAACTCATATTATCTGACTTTATTCAAAATTTGAGGTAAATATCTAAAAATTCACAGGAGCCATATAAGAATATTTGAAAATATTGAAATTTTGAAAACGTCAATACATATCTGCTTTGGACCAAATTAGAAAAAAAATGAAGACTATATTAAAGCCGCTCTGAAACGTAATACGTTATGAAACCAATCCTCCAAAACGTGAAACATCTATGGATTTCATTCCTACTGTTTCTGAATTTAATGAATTTTTCGTAAACATAGGACTGAATATTGCTCAGGAAATGGTCACACCAAAAAATAACATGTATCGGGCGATCAGCCAAATAAAAACAATCTTGAAAACACGAAATCATTTTACTCATTCAACTGCTCAGTCACAGAAATCAAAGAATTAATTGCTTCATTAAAGCCAAAGTCACCTAAAGATATATATGGGATATCTAATGTAATAATAAAGAAATTTGAAGATGAGCTTGCACTCCCCTTGACATAATTGATTAATAAATCTTTCAAAGGCGAATATCTGACAAGAATCTGTTCAACAATGCACAGCATGGGTTCAGAAAAAGCAGAAGTACCACTTCTGCAATTCGGGGTGCCCTTGATATAATTATGAAGGCTTTGGATAAGGGTGACAAAGGGTCAATGTTGAATTTCGATTTAGGCAAGGCTTTTGATAACATGTCGCATGATATACTTCTGAACAAGCTTAAGCTCTGTGGTGTTCGTGGCAAAATACAATTCCAATTTATTGAGTTCATACCTCATTGACAGGCATTCTTGAATTGAAGTGTGGGGTCCCCCAAGGGTCCATCCTTGGCCCTCTCCTTTTCTGATTCTAATCAATGATATTGACATACCAGGTGGAAATCTTTCCTCTATTGTGATGATACTTCAGCAATTATTGAAAGTTCAAGCAAAGAACAACTTTAAATGAAAAGAGGAAGAAGTAATAAATGATACCAGAACTTGAAACTCGAGAAAAAAGTTGAAATTGAACGAAGACAAAACAGAAGAACTCACCTTTGGACCAAGAGAAGAGTTTGCATAAGTGAAGTTTCTTGGTGTGTAAATTGATTCAAGAATCAGCTGGGCGACACACAGCGAGAAAACGTGTGAAAAATTGTCACGGTCACTTTTTGCTTTACGAAAAATCATGATTGTAAGTGCGCAACAATCAGCGAAAATTGCGTATTTCGGTTACTTCCATGCTGTAATGTCATTTGATATAGAGATATGGAGATTATCATCTGAAAGAGATAAAGTTTTTTTGTTGCAGAAGAAGGCTCTACGAATAATTTTCTAATTAAAAACGAGAGACTCATGTATCTTCAGGAGAGAAAATATATTCACCTTACCGTGTGTGTATATCTATGAAGTTCTGAAGCAGGTTCATGCAGATAAAAATGTCTATCCAAAGAGGGATGATCCCACTCATTTAACACAAGAGGCAGACAGGATCTGGCGATCCCTCTCCACCGGATGAAAATGACCCAAAACTCGTATTTATACTGGGGGGTCAAAATGTAAACACCTCAAAAAAGTCTAGGGAACACTTCTGAATATCGATATATCGTATCCAGAACGATCAATATGGATGATTTTTTTAAGAAATGAACACCTGCATCAATTTCTCACCAAATTATGTAGAGTGCCGCAACAGATTTCAGTTTTTTTTATAAAAAACTAAAAATGCAGCAGATGCGACGCTGCTTTATAATCATTTCATGTATTCAGTGTTTGAAATCAGTTAGTTGGCACTTTGTTTATGTTGTAGGCACAAATAAAAGATTCAAGTTTTGTGATTCGACCATGGAAAGACGACATTTGACTAGAGAAGAGAATTTACGAGCCGTTGGCATGCTCCAAGTTGGGAGCTCACAACGGGAACTATCCAGGGTTCTGGGAAGTAGCCCAAGTGTCATAAACCGTTTATGGTCGCGTTTCAATGAAACAGGTAGCGTAGAAGAACGCCATACAGGTCGTTTCAGGATTACTATAGTCGCCCAAGACCGATTTTGGTTTTACAAGCCAGAAGAGATCGTACTACTACAGCATCTCAATTAGCTCAAGAGCTATCATGAGTTCATAATGTACAAATTTCCGACCAAACTGTGAGAAATCGACTGCACGAAGGTCAACTCCACTCCAGACGTCTTTTAAGAATTTCACAACTGACCCATGGAAATCGCGCTGCTCGTTTAGCTTGGTGCCAAGAGCACGTAAACTGGGATCAAGAGAGCTGGGCCACAGTTTTCTTCAGTGATGAAGTTAGATTTAGTTATTATCCCGATTCGGGAAGAATTCGAATATTGAGGGAACCTGGAAAGCAAAACTGTATCCAGCATGCTCGAGAAGTTGTTAGACAGGGAGGCGGATAAGTGATGTTTTGGGGAGGTATACGCCTTGGTGGAAGAACTGACCTTGATCTCATACAGAACAACCTCACGTGAAATTTTCACGCAAATGAGATAGTTTTACCTGTAGTGGTACTGTATCTCCAAACAATGGGTCAAAATCCACTCTTCCAACAAGATAATGCCACTCCTCATTGTGCAAGAGTTGTCTTGAACGTTCTTGAAGAGAATGATATCGATCTTCTACCGTGGCAATCCTGCTCCCCAGATCTGAATCCCATCGAGCATGTCTGGGAAACCCTAAAAAGAAATCTCCTGCGTCAAAACGTCTTCCGTCATGAACAGGAGCTTCGATTAGCAGTTCACGGGGCTTGGAATGACTTAGGCCAAAATGTAATAGACAATTTAATATTGAGCATGCCACGACGATGCCAAAGTGTCATTAATAACAGAGGTGGACCTTCTGGGTACTGAAAAATATAAGTGCTTCCATATCGTTTCGAAAATATTAGTTCAGGATTCAAATTTCAAAATCTTTTTTATAATAGGTGGTTTGGAGAAGTCAAATATCATTTTGTTTTCTTGAGAATACATTATATACAATACATCCTAACAGAAACGGAAAGATTTCTATGAATTCGAATCATCAAATTCATATTTTAAAGATATTGGTAAGTGTTCCCTAGACTTTTTTGAGGTGCTTATAATAAGTTGCCTGAAAATATCAGAAACCAGAAGCAAAGTCAATTCAATAAAAAACTGAAGAATTTCCTCTTGAGCAGGCCTTTTTATTCACATGAAGAATTCATGGACTCAAGTTTTAATGTATAAAAATTTTAACAAATACGTATACATAGTTTGTCGAATTATCTGTTGTACCTACCTGTGACGTGTCAATATATTTATTCTATTCTGTTTTATTCTTTTCTTTTCTATTCTATGTAAATTTATTAAAATCTTAAGTCATAAAATTAACGAAAGAATCAACTCATTCCGTTAGTATATAATAGTGAAAAACTTCAGGAGTAAAACAAATGACAACTAAAACGTGCCATTATTTCTAGCTCACTAATTTTTCTTGAAAAAAACCAATAAATATTTCATTCTTCAAAACACATATAACTTTATTATAAATTTCAATTGTCAACATATTCCGAATGATTCGAATTCACATATTCCAGCTTACAGCATAATCTAAGTAACGCTGTAGCAATTGTGAAACAAAACTTATGGCTGTCCAAACAACTGCCAAGGTAAGATTACTAATCTAATTTCTGATACTGCTCGTAGTGGAACAATAGCTCTGGGATCATACCCCGTTTCAAAGCAAATAAACAGCCACCATATCTGCAGGGTTTTGGAACACCTAAGACAGCAACCTCACAATAATTATAGAAGGAGTTTGTCGTGTAAGAAATCTGTTTGGGTACAGACAGAGGGTCATATTATTCGACGTGAGAACTCACCCAGTCGTATTGTTTGGAAATTCCACCCGGGATCATTTTGTGTTTACTGTGTTATCTCGAGATGTTTTGATAGTATCGGGCATTGTTTCGGAATACCTATGGTTGAATCCTCTTGAATACATTTTATACAGTGTTGCACTTCGTGAAAGCTTAAGTTATCAAATTATAATTGGTTGTAACTAAAATGAAATTTTTCACTATGTTTTTACTACTAACAAATAAATTAAATTAATAGATCACTGTTACCGCTGTTTCAAACTCTCATTCATCTTCGAACAGTATAAAAACCAAGTGCAAAGAGACATAAAATATGAAGGGTGCTTCAACGAAAACTAAACAGAAGCTACATCTACCCAGATATTCATTTCTGATCAAAACGCAAAAATAGGTCTATTTTTGTTTCAAGGGGGACATCTTTTGGGGTACAATAATTGCCTGAAATATCAACCCCCTGAGCGGGGGTTGCAATCCTTGAACATTTTGAATAGGGAAGATGGGTCGAGTGATGACTCAAAAGAAAGGTGGTATCTTTGTCTATATCGCTTTGAACGAATTTCTATTTTTAATTGAAAACAGTAAAAGATACAGGGTGAGCAACTGAACGATAGGGAAGAATATTTCCCTGAGACTATTCAAGTTTCAGTGAGGTAAAATGGAACAAATCTATGCTGACCAATAGCAGTTATCATCTAGTACCATCCTCATCTCGAATTTCAACCCCTGGAGCAGGGGTAATTTTCGATCCAGTGATACCTTTCAAGTAAAGGATTTCGATTACCTCCATGACTGCTCGCAATAATTCTATTCTAATTGAGTTCCATCTAACCCTTGCAAATTTGGAAGAGGGTAGATGAGTCGAGTGATAACTCTAAACAAAGGTCTGCATTCCCGTGAAAAAAATTTCATTTTTGATTGAAAACTGTAGAACATACAGAGTGAGTCACTGAAAAGTCGAGAAGACTATCGCTCCAAGACTATTGGAGGACAGCCTTTGATCTGGAATGAATCTGTTCCATTTTTTTGCACTAATACTTGAATAGTTCAGGGCGATAGATAGTCTCCACGATTTTCCAGTATCTCCTTCTGTATCTTCTACAGTTTTCAATCAAAAATTAAAATTCGTTCACGAGGATGCAGACAAAGATAATACCTTTCTTTCGAGGAATCACTCGACCCATCTACCCTTTTCCAAATTTTCAAGGGTGGTCACCCCTGCTCTAGGGGTTGAAATTCGAGATGAGGATGATACCTGATGATGACTGCCATTGAGCAGCATGGGTCTGTTCCATTTTACGTCACTGAAACTTGAATAGTCTCAGGGAAATAATCTTCCCTATCTTTCAGTTGCTCACCCTGTATCTCTTACAGTTTTCAATCAAAAATGAAAATTCATTCAAGGCAATGTAGACAAAGATACCACCCTTCTTTTGAGTTATCACTCCACCCATCTTCCCTATTCAAAATGTTCAAGGATTGCAACCCCCGCTTAGGGTGATATTTCAGGCAAGTTTTGTACCCCAAAAAAATGTCCCCCTATGACAAAAAAAAATTGACCTGTTTTTGTGTTTTGATCAGAAATGAATATCTTGATAGATATAGCCTCTGTTAGTTTTCGTTGAAGCACCCTGTATGTGAATAGGTGGTTATTTCGATTTGGGGAAAACAGATATTAAGACATTTAACAACTATTGAGAGAGAGTTATTATTTGAATAGATCGAGATATTGAGATCTACATAGATCACTAAAATGTGATTTGAAAATTTCCACTAATTCTAGGTAATTGAGTATTCTACTATTCAGGGGAATGTGTTGAACTTTTATTTATCGATACTAGGAAAAGAATGTTCTTTATATTTAATCTTGAAGACCAGTGTGGCCTACAAAGGATGGTCTAGATTCTATAGCGGAAAATGTACAGACCAAGAGAGCCTCTTAAAATGATAGAGTAACCTATATAAACTTTATTCGAAATATGCTTCGTTGAAGAAATACAGGGTGGTCAAGTTTGGTAAAAAAATCAAATTAATTAATTGTTGCCAAACGACTGCAGATATTTGAATAAAATGTTGAAGGCGTAAACTGCCATCCAGGGAGTATGTTTCGCAATGAAAATATAATTTTCAATTTTACAAATGATGTCTGTACTAACACGTAACTGAATATTTTTGAAGAAAAATTGGTACGCCACTATTTTTCCATAAAATGGAATTCAGTTTTGGATTTTTCATTCAATTTGGAAGAAATCACTCTTTGAATTTTTCTGTACGACCCAGCAATTGCGAGTGAAAAATCAAAATTAAAATTTGAAGAATTTTATGTTCATTTTTAATATTTGGTCGAATTTCTCCGGGATTGTTGTGTGCCCAAACATGGATATTATAATAATTCGCTACTCCATTTCTAATGAAGAACGATTCATCTTTCCAAAGAATTTTGTTCATAAAATCAAAATTTTCATCCGTTCAGTTTCTTCTTCTTAATGTGCCCTATCCGTTGCGGACATTGGCAATTCGCATGGCAATCTTCACTCTGCTGACGGCTCTTCTGAACAGCTCTACTGAACTAAACTCGAACTATTGACGCAGATACGCAGATTCTGTAGCCACGAGTGTCTTCTTCTCCCAGGGCCTTTTGTGCTGTTCACTTTACCTTTTATAATCAATTGCAGTAATCGATATTTCGTGCCTCATCAGGTGACCAAGATATTCTAGTTTCCGCTTTTTTATTGTATTCACGAGTTCTTTTTCATTATCGACTATTCGTAAAGTTTCCACATTGGTAACATGGTCTATCCAAGACACCCGCAGCATGCGTCTGTACACCCACATCTCAAATGTTTCGAGTCTCTTCATCATCGTCTCACTCACTGTCCCCGGTGTATCATTCTTATCTTCAGTGACAGTGATAAGTCGTTACTGACGAGTAATTTTTCGATTTTATTGAAAGAAGCACGAGCCTTTTCAATTCTTGCTCTTATCTCGACATACTGGTCCCATCTAGCATCCACGACTGTTCCTAGGTAATTATATGATTCAACCTTCTTTATATTTTTGTTGTTAAGTGAGAGCTGTGTAGGTGGTTGTCTATTCTTACTTATCACCATCCATTTAGTTTTAGATGCATTGAGTTCCAGACTGTACTCCTGAGTGACTGCATGTATTCGGTTCATCACATCCTGAAGTTCTTCAATGCTGCTTGCAAGTATTACCGTATCGTCAGCTTATCTTATGTTGTTTACTATCTCCTCGTTTATTGATACACCCGCTGTTGTATTTTCTAATGCTTTTTTGAAAATTTCATCAGAATATAAATTGAAAAGCAGATGAGACAATACACAACCCTGACGAACGACTCTTGGGATCTCGATGTCATCAGTGTATGAGTAACCAACTTTCATCGTAGAGCACAGACCCCAATACAATTCTGTAACAACGCGGATATCTTTGTCATCTATTCCAGCTCTTTGAAGGATCTCAGGTAGCTGCTCATGAAGAACTCTATCGAATGCTTTGGTAAAATTGATGAAACATATGTATACATCCATATTCATATCTCTGCAACGTTGAATAAGCACTTGAAATCTAGGTCGCTACGGAACCCAAACTGTGACTCGCTGATGTTCGCTTCGCATTTGTTGTAAATTCTGTTATGGATGATTCTGGTGAATCACATAATTTCGTTATGTGATTAATCAAACTGACAAGCCGGTGTTGGTCACATATTCTAGTATTCGTCTTTTTTGGTATTGCTATGAAGGTATAGCGCAGCCAGTCTTTGGGGACTTCACCGTTATTGTATACAGGGTGCTTCAACGAAAACTAAACAGAGGCTATATCTACCAAGATATTCATTTCTGATCAAAATGCAATAACAGGTCAATTTTTGTTTCAAGGGGGGCATCTTTTGGGGTACAAAACTTGCCTGAAACATCAACCCCCAAGCGGGAGTTGCAATCCTTGTACATTTTGAATAGGAAAGATGGGTCGAGTGATGACTCAAAAGAAAGGTGGTATCTTTGTCTACATTTCCTTGAACGAATTTCCATTTTTAATTGAAAACTCTAAGAGATACAGGGTGAGCAACTGAAAGATAGGGAAGACTATTTCTCTGAGACTATTCAAGTTTCAGTGAGGTAAATGGAACGGATCCATGCTGATCAGTGGCAGTCATCATCAAGTACCATCCTCATCTCAAATTTCAACCCCTGGAGCAGGGGTGACAACCCTTAAAAGTTTAAAAGGGCGTATATGGGTCGAGTGATACCTCGAAAGAAAGGTATTATCTTTGTCTGCATCCCCGTGAACGAATTTTCATTTTTCATTGAAAACTATAGAAGATACAGAGTGAGATACTGAAAAATAGAGGAGACTATCTATCGCCCTGAGCTATTCAAGTATAAGTGCAAAAAAATGGAACAGATTAATTCCAGATCAAAGGCTGTTGTTGGATCTTTGATCTAAATGAAATTGTTCTATCTATTTTGTTTTGTTTTCGAGACTTTACAGTTTAACCTTCAGTTTGCAGACAAACGGGTTGTGGTCCGATGAAACATCAGCTCCTGGATAAGTTTTCTCCGATTTTATGGCGTTTCTGAATCTGATGGGAGCTGCAATAAAGTCGATCTGATTCCTAATAATTTGTTCAGGAGAGTCTGCAGGGGATCTCCAAGTGAATAGCCTTCGAGATGGCAGTTTGAAAAATGTATTACACAGGACCAGATTCTGCTCTTGACAAAAACGAACAAGTCCATCTCCTCGGTCATTCCTGTCCCCGAGTCCAAAATCGCCAACGACATCCCGCAACCCGCCTTTTCCCACCTTGGCGTTGAAATCATCCATAACTAGCGTTACAGCGTTACTTCCCCATTTTTAGTCATTTTGATCAAGGAATGCAACTGATCGTAAAACTCCTCGATAGTTGCTTCATCCTTTTCTGCCGTCTGCGTGCAGTTGTAGAAGAATCATTCTATCAGAAAGCTGGACACAAGCCTTAACAGTTTTCTTTATGTGTGGTGCTACGATTATTTCGACTGCATTTTTACGTTGAGAGTTGTTTGCTGGAAAAATAAACTGTGTGGTCTAGAATTTCTATCTGTTCAGTCTGACCAGTGTGTCTCACTGACTCCCATAATATCTAAGTTTAGTCTTTGCATTTCCTTCACGATGTTATGCGTCTTACAGCTTTCGTTCATGCCTCGGACGTTCCAAGTGCCGATGTTTTTGCATTCTTGTGTTGTTGTTATTCTACAGGGATTTCTCATGATGTCGACCTGGGAGGCCCTATAGTCTAGATGTGGATTCCCTCCCCTGCCGGATCTTGGTATCCGATGTCCATGATCAGTAAATGTCTCAACAACATTATTCATTAAGCCATGAGAACCTTAATCTTGGGAAAATGTAGTGAGGTAGTCATCCCGTGGCTTTCCTCATTCAGTTTACTGGCAAAAATCTGATTCTCTCGTCAGTATCCCTAAGGTATGAATCCTCAATTAATCCTTATTTCTTCTAGTTGGATAACGTCTTCGATATTAACGAACTACCACATTTCCTTCTGAAAGTCCATAACAAAAGTGAATATCTCCGTATTTGTTTTCACATAAAGAATGAAGTGAAAAATTAATATAGTGATCTTTGTAAAACAATTGAATTAATTCGTTTGTCAAAATTAATAAGGACAAAGACTGAGTAAAAATTAGTTATTTTTCTATTAATTTACTTTGTTTCGATTGTTATTGTTGCTATTGTTAACTATCGCTATTGTTATCGTCATTATTGGTATTCTAAGTATTATTCAGAAATGCTTTTCAGTAACAATGAATACGGAGATATTCATTTTTGCTATGGATTTTCTGATGGAAATCTGGAAGCGTCAGTTCGTGAATATCGAAGACGTTATCCAACTAGAAGAACTCCAGATGCTCGTACCTTAATAAAATGCACCGAAATTCTCGTAACTTTGGTCTGCGTCTTAATAATGAACAAAACAGGAACCGCCGAAATTATAATCGCATACTTCATATCTTTGATAATAATCTGAGGCCCTCGCAAGGCAGCTCACCAATTACTAATACCTAAGTCTCAATTATTACGAACGTAACGAGACGACCACATGCACGCATATCAGCTACAGCCCATTCAGGATTCACTAGATATGCTGAAAAACATGAGATTTGGCCGGTGACTTTTAAATTCAACGAAGAAATCCTATCTTTTTGCGTAAAATTCTTTGGACTGATGAATTCTCTTTCACTACACGTGGAGTAACGAATTGTCATAATATCCATTAGGGCACACGAAAATCCTAGGGAAATGAGACTAAGATCATTTCAAAATGAATTTTCGGTAAATTTAAGGAGTTTTAGGTTTTAAATGTTTGTGGTCCAGATTGTCTACCACCAAATTATCCTCAGAGTTATATCTTGAGCTTCTTACGAATAACTTTTCGGACTACATCGCAGATTTACCTATTGGTTTAAGATATGACAGTTTGTAATAAATGGCTGGAGCCCTCCCGCACTTTGGTGCTGTTTTATGGGAATATTTAAATATTAATTATTCACAACATTTTATTGGTCGACTGGAGAGAAATGATGAGCATTGTGACGTGGTTAATGGCATGGGACCATCGGCTTGGCAATTCAGATCACCGGATCTTAATCCACTGGAGTTTTACGTTTAGGGAAATATGAAAGAAAAAATCTACGCTACTTTAATACGTGCAAGAGCCAACTTATTTGGAAAAATTCAGCAAGTCTGCAATGATATATGTCAAAATTCGATTCGAATCAATTATCTACTGCAATAAATTCATCAATTAGGTGCGGTCGCAAAGGTATGGAGATGGGTGGATTTCATTTTGGGCAATTTCTTTTGAATTTTCATTCATTTAATGTTGTTGTTGACCGACATTTATTTCGAGATCTGAATGCGATATTAATTTTGGATCTGGAAAGATTATTCACGACATTTTCACTCATCGTTTCAAAATATGTTAAAGGAATGAACTTTTCGAATATGTTGGTGGTTTCACTATTTTGTCAATTAAACCAATATCAAAACCGCTGGTGAGTTGTGAGCTACAGTTTTAATGGTTTCAATTTCTTTTTCGAAATTTTCTAATGACAGAGGTAACGAAGATGAATTGAAAGCCGAGCTTTTATGTGAATGTGGGAGATAGGAATTCTCAAGAATACATATATCTGCGCTAGGAGGTTTTCTAAAGATTTTGAGAAAGTAGATTTAGCCCTTAAGGTGGAAAATTGAAAAATCTACAAATTATATTTGATGGTTTTCCTCCTTTTCGAATTTGAATTCTATATTCGGATGGATATTATTCTTGAATTTCAGAAAATAACAAACTGTTTAGGTGTACAGTTTAGGCAAAGAAATATTTCCTTGACGTATTTATACCAGAAATGAATTTCAACAGGCAAGTTAAAATTGGTTTTCCATGAGATGAATATATCTGATAGAAGGGGTGATCCCATCGCAAGACCGCTTGGTTGTTCATATATTTTTTCATTGAATTGAAAATAATTAAGCTAAATGCATAACTCCAAAAGTATTATGAACATCAATTTGCATATTACTCCATCACATATTAATTGATATGGTTGTATTTTTACTAGCAAGTATTTTTATAATTGGTTGAGCGCAGAAGCAGTTGTTTGATATCGGTTAGAAATTCACTTTCTCTGAATTTTTCGTACGCTCAGAACAGAAATTCGTTCTTTGTCAACGTTTTTAGTAGAAAGGTACCATAATAAACCTATGGCGAATCATCATTTTAACCCATTAATGCCTATGATATGATATATCATATCCCAGAGACGACCGCTTTACAGGTGACGACATGTCTGGGCCATCCGTTGTGTTCGATATTCGTGTAACGAATTAGCATTAGTACAAGTCTGTCTTCGATTCGGTGCGGGACGGGGAAGTTTAGTGCTTAAAAAAAGTTTCTACACCCGAAGGAAGTGAGGAGAGATTTTATTTCGCTTCAACAATGCCGCTAAGGTGAGACTTGATTCATTTTTTCCTACAAAAATTGATCTCATTTTATTTCCATTCTGGAATTTTAACAATGAAGATTCATTCTATCAGATGACGAGCTCTGAAAGTTCATTTCTGGATATATGTTTGAGCTAGGAGCTCGCAAT
This sequence comes from Cryptolaemus montrouzieri, assembly GCA_013387265.2. Lineage (NCBI taxonomy): Eukaryota > Metazoa > Arthropoda > Insecta > Coleoptera > Coccinellidae > Cryptolaemus > Cryptolaemus montrouzieri. The sequence goes on along the minus strand of JABFTP020000001.1, from coordinate 41,521,708 downwards.
TGTAGCACATGATATATCATATCATAGGAAGTAATGGATTCGTTCTACTGCAGGAAACGCAAGTATAACCCAGAGGATCCTCGATATGCCGAGGAGCTGATGAATTATATTTTCGAATTGAGCGAAGTGGATGAAGATTATTCAAATGTAAAAAATTGTGATCATCTCGACTTTGTGTTATTTCTACCTGAAGATGTACAAGACAGCGATAGAGATGACGGTCCAAGCGACGAAGAAGGAGATTTTGGACTAAAGGATATTGGCAAAGGAGTTCTGAGACAAACGATGGAAATATACGCAGTTGGTGGAGATAATGGTACTGAAATGATTGAGTTGAATATTCCTCAGAATAGTGATGATAATGGTACTGAAATGTTTGAGTTGAATGTTCCTCAGAATAGTGATGATAGTGATGATGATAACTAACTTTTGACAGAGTTAGCAAAGAAATTCAAAAAAAGTACGAATACAAACGAGCACCCACCAAACGAACGACGTCAGGGTGAGCGGACAATAAAGAATAGAAAGAAGAGGAACTGGCATAATTGCATTTTGTACGAACGCGAAGAGAGAACTTCTCTCGATAAAAGTCCGGCGCCCAACATAGTCAATACTATAAAGGATCAAAAATTAATACCACTTGATTTATTCAAAATGTTTTTCTCTGAAACATTTGTTCAAAAAATTTGCGACGAAACACAAAGTTATGCGGTCTTCAAAGGCAATCATTCGTTTTCTGTTACCACTCGAGAAATGTATATCTATTTGGGAATATTGATTTTATCTGATTATTGCAAGTTGCCGTCCAGGAGATTGTTTTGACAAACAAAGTCTGATACTTTCAATTCTCTAGTGAGTAACAGCATATCACGAGACCGATTTGAAGCTATACATCGTTACTTACACTTCAATGACAACAAGACATTAGATCAAAATAACAAACTGTATAAGGTTCAACCCCTGATAGATCAACTGAACCATATTTCTCAGACTTTGGCTATACCGTTGGGAGAAAATTTTTCCTTCGATGAATCAATGGATTTTGGTCGCCATCATATGAAACAATTCATAAGAGGGAAACCAATTAGACATGATTTCAAATTTTGATGCCTAACAACAATTGAAGGCTATTTATTGAAATTCGATCCATACTGTGGTGCAGGAAATAAGAGGGAGGGGAAAACTTTGGGTTCGTCGGTATCAGAAAATTTATGTCTACACTATTTGCCCTATGGTAGTACTGTTTTCATGGACAATTTCTTCAACTCCTTACAGTTACTAGATACATTGAAGGAAGAAAACATAAATTGCATAGGTATCATTCGTTCCGATAGAGTTGAAAAAGCGCCCTTGAAAGAATTGAAGAAAGAACCACGAGGAAGCTTCCATGTTCTACAAGATTCTGATAAGTCAATTTCATTGATAAGGTGGAACGACAACAATGTTGTCAACATCGCAACGAACATAAATAACGATCAGCTGTGCCTAAGTAAGCTAAAATGCAAGCGTTGGTCAAAAAAAGAAAAATCATATACGCAGGTTGATCAACCTACCCTCATAAATATATATAACCAAGGAATGGGCGGGGTCGATATTTTCCACCAAATGAGGGGACTTTCCCGTATCCGTATACGTTCCAAAAAATGGTATTGGCCATTCGTTCGTTTTTGTATAAACGGAGCAATGGTGAATATGTGGATCCTTTATCGACATGCTTTTCCAAAAATCAGTTTATTGGAATTCACCAGAAAAGTCGTTCTATCAATTTTGACTAGTCCTGAACATATGTCTGGACCAAAACCAAAATGCGGTCGAAATGTTTTGACAGAAGTGAGGTTTGATGGGGTAGATCACTTAGTTTCTTGGATTCCAACTCAGAGACAATGCGCTCAGTGTAAAAAATGTACGAAGTTCATTTGTTCCAGGTGCAATGTTGGACTTCACCCAAAAGATTGTTTCATGTTGTATCACAAACGACCATGAATGTTGTCTTCATCACTTCAGAATACTTTCCTAGTTTTTCATTATGACTAATCATTAGTTCTGTTATAAATTCTTCCAATAGAATATTTTTGTATTAGACTCGCCAATGCATATGGTATGATATATCATATGTTAATTAAAAGGTACTTTCAGTAGAATGGTGTATCTCATAAAGGAAGGAGTATTTTCAATTTCATCAATTTTCGCGAAAAAAATTACTCAGGCATTAATGGGTTAATGTTGCTGAAGTGAACAAAGCAGTAGGGATGCTTGAAGGTGGAGCAAACGATGAAAACATTATTTCGTCATTTACAGCCCGATATAAGTTGACAGACTTTTCAGTCTTTCAACGGCGTAATAATGCTCTGACTAGTCCATCGTTTGTTCAGCGCTTGTCTGTGTTTATATATATATATATATATATATATATATATATATATATATATATATATATATATATATATATATATTATTATTATGGACTTATGCACTATCTCAGCTGTTAGCTGGATATAATTTACCTTTCCCAGATTTAGCAATCAAAGGGAATAGGCTCGATTACAATATACTTGACATAAATTTCTAACTATCCTACATGTGTTGAGAATTACAACTTTTGCATTTCTATATAGGTATTCTTATGCAATTATAATTTCTTAAGGCTATCATGCAAAGTTTTGGGTATTAAACCAGTCGAGGATACGATGACAGAAACAATATCTATTTTATCGAGGTGCCACATCTGCTTGATCTCAATAGCAAGGTCTGTGTATTTGGACTTTTTCTCCTGGAACTTGTTCCATATATTATCATTATTATTATTAATATATATTAATAATATTATTAATAGCCAGCTAGACATTAATACATCTCCACTACTGAATATCAAATTAGGCTGGTATCTGTAAAAGTGAGCTCACGGTCGAAACCGGTGGTGTTTGTGAAAATGAAATTGTGGAAAGTAGAAGGTAAATTTAGTATAGTAAAAAACAGATATGCTAAATATTTTTGATCTCAATATGTGGTCCAATAAATAAACGACTGATTCAAAATTAACTCTTTCCTTTGATATTCCTTTGAATGCATCTTACACTGGTTTAAACAAAATGCGGATCAAGTAACCCCGCTCTGTGGTACACGAGAAGCTAGTGAAGGAACATGTCGATGATTGCAACTAGGCATAACTCTTTTTGGTCGCTGTATATTTAAAAATAGAGCAACAACAGCATTCACTTCCAAATATCAAGTGTTACCATTAAGTTTTTGACAATACCATCTCAAATATGAAATTATCGAGTCACTTTATTTTGCACATCTGATGAATTTCTCCATGAGCACTAGATTTTGATATTTGATGAATTGAAGCTACCTTATTTAACATTACATAACTTAAATTCCCGAGGGAATTTTCATTATTGAAACTTTTCGGAAGAATAATTTCGAGATATACCATAAATTCATTCAATTTAAAGTTACTTGGTGCATTATTTAGATTATATTCCTATTGAAAGGGTTTCTTGACAAGTTTGAAGTTTCCGTAGTTTTCTCAAGGGTGTATTCTCAAGTTCCTTCACAATGTTGTTTTAAAAGATTTCATAATATCTGAAGCCGGAATGAATAAACATTTTGTTTAATTAGTAAGTTTGTTAACAAACTCATTAATTTGAGATGGCTATTGACTGGGGAATCTACATAAGGTTAAATATAAGTTGAGTTTTCTATTATAAATTTCCTGTGAAAACTTCAGAAGATTTAACATTAAAATCAAGACGAGAGTATTCATTTAGAGATGAGGAAAAATATCATTCCAGAAATAACAGCAATTTCAAAGAAAAATTTCACTATAATATTAACAGTTCAGGGTAATTGTAACTAACCTGGAAATTGTTAGTAAGAAATAGTTAAACTGATCTAATTTCGAACGGAAAAAGCTATCTTCTGATTCTTTGGGAGTTTATATAATACTGGAACTATGAACACTATAAATTAATTGAGTATTTAATCGGTTCTTCAAATGTTAGAGGAACCCGTTGTTCTGCAATTTTTCCTTTAGTACAACATAGTCATGGAGATTTTGCTCAAATGCGGTAGTCTTCAATAGTTGAGTTCTCAGGCAGTGGTACATTCGGTTCTGGCAAGTAGCGATCAGAAAAGTCCAAGTCTACTTGTAACCTTCAACATGAGATTATGTGCTTTGTCCTTAAGAGGATTAGAAATTTTTGAATTGAATAATCCTTCTTGAAACCACTGATTGCAATAGATCTTGAACGAGAGTGGTCTGAAAAATTTCTGACCTAACAAATATACAAGACATTTTTTCTGAATATTTTTTTTATTTTTCAACAAAGTGCCTTTGTAACTCTAAACACTTTTCCAGCGAAGTTCCCATCTCTGTAATCCGTGGTAATAGCACTCGGTGTTTTTCTTTATTCATCAAAAACAAAATATAAAAATATGAAACCTACAAATCATTGAAACCTACATCTAAATATTCTTCAATGCTGAAAAGTTCTTGCTCAACAGATATTCTTCAATTCTTATCCACATTTCTGTCATTCAGATCCCTAACATGATCCAGAACTCTGGTATAGAATGTTGGACACCAATTCTTGCTTCTACTGTTATATTAGTGTTGCGCAGCACTTGTATCTATATTAATTCTTCTGAATATAGCTCAGGCAGCAGAGGATATACAACGATGGCAGTGTAAGAATTCTCTTCTCCACAACGACAGGTCTGACGTCGTCTCAATAGTGCTACCCCGCCAAAACGCACACGGCTCTTCTCTGTAACTTAAATCCGAAGTGTGAAAACAATTTCTTCTATTTTGGCTCTATTCAATGACAACCTTTTCACGTGGAACCAGCCCTCCAGGCAAACAACAGACTCTTTCATCTGAGTCCTAAGAAGCTCCAGAGTGTCATTTTGTGTTACGTTTGTGCTGTCATCAACATAAAGTACTAGCTTTGTGTTTTGTTGAAGTCTCTATATCATTAATATTTATTAGGAATAGCAGTGGGCCAAATGGACAAATGGTACATCATGTCTAACTGGCATAGAATCTGAAATGAGGTCCTGGAAACCATAGAAAACCAGTTTTCTCAAAAGATACTCGTAACAAATGCAATCGAAGGCCTTGGAGAGTTCACACAGAACCGCTTCGACGTATCTCCTTGCTTCGAAGCCCACCACCGCAAACTCGAGCAAAGACACGATCGCATCCACTGTGGATCCAGTCTTCATGAATGCGGACTAGTCCTCGAAGACCAAATTGCTGTCAACAAAAAATATATATAGAGCTTATACTCAAGAAGATACTCAAACTATGGATGTTCATATCCTGATGGTTTCTTCTCTCCTATGAATTTATTACGTCCATAAAAGGAGCAATCACATTATTTTCTAATTTTTTAAGTAGGAGTGTGCTGTACTCATAAATGTTCCTGCTAGTTCTCGGCTTTGGGTCGTCTATTGCATCCTTCATCTCAACTAAAGAACCCTTAAAGAAAAACAATTCGAGGTCGGATTTATTTTTAAGAGTTGAAGATACACCTCAGGCTTGGAGGTCCTGCCAGGCCACCTTGACTCTGCAAAATAGTGGTTCACGAAGAAGATTGCCTCTTCATTTAACAGAAATCTCTCCTCCGAGCGCAGTTTTTAGATTTTCAGATGGAGGAAACAACGAGAAATCACTTTGGGCCAGATATGGTAAGTAAGGTGAATGGTCAAACAGTTCAAATCGTAATTAGTGGATTTTCACCATGACAACCGTTTAGATGTTGGACGGTACGTTGTCTCCTGGAATGCTTTTTCCTGTTTAAAGATAATCGATTAAAATAACTCCCTGATCACCCCAAAATACAGTCGTCATCATTTTCCCAGCCGAAAAAAAACAGTTTTTGCTTTTTTTGGAACTGGTTCCCCCATTACAATCCACTATTTGGACTTTATTCTTGTTTCTGGCAGATAGAAGCTTCATCTAAAATAATTAGTCGGCGCCAAAACACCGATTTATTGCACCCAAAATGCGCGAATACAGCGTTGAATATGTTCATTCGAACACATTTTTGGTATAACGTGAGCAAACGCGGTACTCAACGCGCTGACAGCTTTCTCATGTGTAAATGTTGATTCAATAAGTGTTGAACACGTTCTTTTGAAATGATTATAACCTCTGCTATCTCTCTCACTCTGATTGGACAGTCGTCTAGTATCATTTGGAGAACTTTTGCGTTGTTATCGTCTGTAGTTGCTGGTTTTGGACCTCCCGAACCTTCGTCGTCTCCCAATCTCTTACGGCCTAGTTTAAATTCAGCTGTACAAAAGTTCACTGTTGTAAATGATGGTGCAGAGTTCAAATATACAGAATCCAACTCATCCTTCATCTGTATCGGCCCTTTCAATACAATTATTTTCTGATAGCTCAATACTCGATTTAGTTTTAGTCTCACAAAAACAATCACATCAACTCACTCAAACATCAGCTCCATATCAACTGCCCGTCTAAAATTACTGAAATTTTGGTGAGCAACTATCAACAGATGAACAATGAAAATTAACAAACTTTTTACGAGTGCTGCCATCTTCACACAGAGATCGAAAACTGTTCAGACCTGGTATAATAGTCCAATTCGAATCAATTCTGTGTTTACGCCTTCCTATTGTAGGCTGTTCTAAGAAATTTCAAAATCGGTTTTTTTCCACTTTGGTTTCAATTGAAGTTTCTACATCAGCATGCTTTGACCATATGAGTGAAAAGAAATTATGAGTTAAAATTGTGTTAATTGAAAGGGAAGAGCTGTTGATTGTTGTGAACAACTAAAAATATTCTATTCAGAAAATCTTGAAAACAAGCTTCAAACAATGATGGAAAAATATGGATAAGAAAAAATTATTTCGTCAGTTTTCCACGTTTACTTGTTAATACACAATCGGTCATTTTAGAATGCTGTATATTAACTAAAAAAATCCAACAGATTAATATTTCTTGCTTAATTGCATTCGTGGAAGACTTTGAGTTTGTCTAAATTTATTGTTCGGTTTGTTGATTGAATATGCTGAAATATTGGGAATTTCTTGTCTGATGATATATGTTTTCTGAATATTCATTCAAAGTTTCTACCTGTCTTGTTTGACCTATATAAGCTGAAGGGCATTCGTTACATCGATTTTGTGAATACAAAATTGTTTCAGTTGGTCTATTTGCTGTTTCGCATTGTGAGCCGACATAATTAAAACAAGAATGTCTTTTCTGGGGTTTTTCTTGAATGCAATATAATTGTGATTTTCGACTTTGTTCTTTTCGTCTGATGATTTTATTTCTGAAGAGGCTAGTATATTGTTATTAGAGTCTATTTTTTCTATGGTATTTTTTCAGTTCTGAAATCTCGAATTGAGAAGGGGATAGAGAAAGCTCTATGAACCATCTTTGGCGGCGAGTTTATGATTTAAATGATTGAATGAGTCCATAGAAATTGATGCGTCTGTGAACGATTCTTTTCTGTAGATATTGTAAGTTTGGTTATTGTTTCTGATTGTTATGGTTGAATCTATAAATCTTATAGACTTTTCAATTTCTAACGGTAAATTTTAAATGATCGTGAGTTTTATTGAGGAAATTCCAAAATGAGCCATGAAAACTAACCAAAATATCGTCAACGCACAGGTACCAGAACATAGGTAACTGTTCAGTATTGAAGTGTTTTCTGAATTGTCCATGAAAATAGGTGACAATAAGGGACTAAGTAGTGATCCCATAGGAAATCCTGTTTTTTGTTGGAAGAATTTATTCGGAAACTGGAAATAATTTTGATCTAAACAGATTTTTGATAGGTTGAAAAATTGGAGGGGGATATGTGGAAATGTCTTGATTTTCCTGGAAATATCTGAAACTGAAGGTGGGAATGTTTCGGGGCATATTCTTTACTTCAAATCATACACACTCGAGGTTATGGGTGATTTTAAGTGAGGAAAGATTTTGTATAAGATTAATGGAATTTACAATAGTATTTTTACGAGTTATATAAACTTATGGTTCGAAAAGCTTTGGATGAGTTGCCTAAAGTAGTGTTAATATAATATATTACAGGCCTAGCAGATTCTTTATCAGTGCCCGCAGTTCAGCCAATTCCACGAATACTTAATCGACGGTCAGACCATTCAAATTAGCAACTTTTTCGACATTGTCTCCGTTTTTGACGATGAAGGACGACCCAGACATGAATCATCAAGAACGTCTTGTCGGCCATCTTGAAAACGCTTGAACCATTCTAAAACACGCGCCCGTGATAAACATTCACTGCCACACACTTCTTTCCTAAAATTATAAGTTTCAGTAGGGTTTTCCTAATTTGAAGCGAAATTTAACAACAATTCGTTGCTCTATTAATACAATACCCAACACGAATGGAAATAGAGGTTATTCTTAAAAACGGTGTTGCTACACAAAGGAGTCTAACTGCATTCTGAAGAAAAAGCTTTATACTAAATAGCTGTCGGTCGATTATTTAATAGCCATACCTCGTACCATACATCTTCTTTCCTGATAAAACTACTCGTTCGCAAAAACACCGATATTGCAAACGGGAGTTTAAGTTTCTTATTTTCCAGGAGTACCCATAAATCTTTCAAGACTAAGATAGGAAGCGGGGAGCTGAGGGAATGAGGGAACCCTGGAAAGATACAGTGGGACTATTAGGGGAATAACAAGCTAATAATCGTTGAGAACAGTCGAAAACAAAAGTGTGATTATCCGCTTTGAAACTGCTAACTAAGGTAACTCGAATCGAATTCGAGATTTATGCCAGTGCAATTTTCGTAAGATAAAACCCCGATTTCCTTACTCAGTTTCCCGCTTCATCACGAAACTTCATTGTCTCTCAGAGTGTATTATTTGTTTTCGTATAATTCGGAACGGTTTTAGGGTTTCAATGATTTATTTAGGTTCTTCCCTTTGCTATGTTAAGAATTCGAATACAAATAGATTTATTTAGTGGAATAACTCGACGATAGGTTTTGTACAGAATATTCAATTTTTTTTTCTTTAAATGTTTGACTTGATACAGTGGTATGAAGTATGATAAATTCTTCACTTAAATTTTAGGGAATAATGCTAGGTCACGTTAATTTCTATATTTAACTACAATTTTCTTTTCAGATTGGTTGCCATCAACCACTTTTTCAAATTTGAGCCTTATTTTATTTTACTTTTTTCAAGAGCCTAGCTTTCTGCAATGTCCCCTACTAGGAAACTAAAATGAATAGTTCTCGAGACTCAAAGTGTTTCATTCGTATAAAATTAATTTGTTATTTTTCATGCTAATTTGCAACGCATGGTAACAATATCTTTCATTCGAAATATTTTCTGCCGTCAATTCGATCTGAAGGAACTCATCCTCTCGCACCTCTCAATATAAGGATCAAAAGTAGAATGACATCACATTAAAAACTATAATGAACCGACAAACAACCACTTTAGGATTTGTTTTAAAATGAAAAGAATGAAGAGCAGTTTTCGTCTTGCATGTGATAAATGCATATTAAAATTTGACTTAGCAGTGTATGGCAACCCCTACACTACGACCCAGCCATCTATTGTATCACGCTCCCACAAATTTCACCTCCAAGTTCCATCCTTCTTATAAAGGTTAAAAACTTTGGTGATGAAAGCTTAATAAGCTCAGTCTGCTTTTAATACTGGGTTTAACCCCAGCGCCAGACCTAACAACAAAAAAATATAGAAGTTATCAATATTTTAACTTCCTTCAGGTTTCAATGTGCTTTTCAAGTAGATGACTTAATGCCCACAGCTATGCTAAAGTGGAGAAGGCGTGGGCTAACCAACTCAGCTCAAAGTTCTTCGGCGCCACGTTTGATTAAAAACTCTTACGAGGAAAAATCGTCTCGATGTCTGTGAAGCTACAATTGAAACACCAAAGATTTAAAAGGAATTCATTATTCTTCAAAACGAGTGAACCACATTGGTCAGGTGACTGAGTTAAAGCAAATATAACTATATGGATGAAATACTGATAGGTTAACTACTAATATCTGATAAACTATGAAAAAACTCAATATTTGAGCACTAAGAGTTGGTCGACTAGTCAAATTGTGATTTGTACTAAAAGCTGTTAAAGAATGTCAAAGATAAAAACAAATCAGAAAAAGGTGAAATTCGGTTAGTCAGTTTCAATAGAAAAATGTCTTCAAGAATGTATCTCATTTATATCATATGCACAAGATGAAAGGGTTGGTTGGATCCTCCTAACAGGTCCAAATCCATTCGCAACTCCAGGCTCCAATCCTGTGTTGCAGAGCAATCTCTCTACCTGCGATCTATTTAGCCGTTCCTATGTTATGACGCCGACACCAATCCGGAATTCTCTAGCCAATTCGAAGTTCAGACCAATCGCAAATCATGCAGAAAATCCTGAGCTCTTCATCTAATCCCAAGTTCTATATCCGATCCTAGGTTCTCTTGCCAATCCTATATTTTACCAAAGGGTGTAAAGAGGAACCACGTGCTTCCTTCAAGTCCAAAATGGTGGCCAAATCCGAGCAAGACGTATTTTTCAAGCTACAAAATCATAAAAGAAGAATACATGGCCAAGTATCCAGAGCAAATCCTGATTTACAGAATAAAGATTTTCTCACAATCAAAACTCTCTCTATATTCCTGAGCTCGGAAAATTTTCCAACAGCACTTGATTCTTCCAGTTCTGAAAAAAACCGTTAGCCTGCACTATTGATGAAACGAAATTGGCGTTGCTAAGTCGAACATTAAACTCCAAATCTCTCAGCAATCGTGGCCACGTAAATTCACAAAATTAACCAGAGCGAACGACATAATTAAGATTGACTATGATGGAATAACTATAGTTCCAGGTCCTATCAAATCCACCAATTAATAATACACCAAGAAATTAATGGATAACTGACAGTGACGTGAATAATCTACGTGAGATGGTATAAGGTTGAAATCAGAAATCAACTGAAGTTTTCTTACCGCCGGCAACGTCGCAGCAATACGAGGTATATTTTCATTTGAGAATTCAAAGTATAACCACCTCGGTAGCTGCAAAGCTAGTGTACAAGTATGTAGGAATATACTTAGCCGAGGTGCCTGGTTCGAATCCGGATTCAAATTTTAGATGTTGTCCTTGAACAAAAATTGTGACACTTGCAAGAGTCGCCTGAAGAGGGCATATACTTCCGAAGACCAGATAACTTGTAATCCTTGTGGTGGCAGTTATCAATGCCCGGTCTAGGAGAGTGGTTCGGAATCCACTATAAGCTGTAGGTCCACTGTGTAAATGGACTAAAGTTCCCGAGCACATTGTTAAAAGATGAAACAAACAAGCAATTTGCAGTTGTCGAATGCCAATGCTTTTAGTGCAGATTAGCTTTCCGTTTTGATCTTCATTGACCTATTTGTCAATCCTCTGCGTGAATATAGTTAGTACACTGGTCAATGCCGAATATTTCTACACAGTCGTAAGCCTGCCAAGACAGATAGACAGTTCCTTGGCAACACATTCATCATATATACACTAGCTCCAACACCTTGGGCAGATTTGGAGCCGTCTCTGAACCAACAGGAACGTTCGAGTAGATGGTTCCTGCCTGCTAGGAATCATGATCTAGAATTGTAGCTCCATGTTGGTTTTGGGTTTTGCTCTGTCAGACCTCACACATTCAGCATCTCGTTGTCCCCAATTTCTACCTGTATGATGATGAATGAAAATCTTGAATGGCAACCCCATTTTGGTTTTGGATATCGGTCTGTCAGACCTCATACTCAGCATCTCATTGTCTCCAATTTCACCCTGTAAAGCACCGTGCACGAAGCTAATTATATTTGTCCCGTTCCTGTAATTTTGATAGAATCAGTACCTGGGTATTTTTTCAGCTCGTATATTTACCAGATCAAAAGAAGTACGGCCCAGTATCAGTTCCATAGCTACAGTATGTGTAGCTATGGAACAGTGATCATCGTGTAGGTCGTTCCTTGCAATTTAAAGAACTTAAGTTAGGATCGCTTCTCAATACTGCACTTCTACGAAGCAAGGAAGCCATAAGAAAGTATCACCTCCATCACATATAGCCAATGAAGTTATTTTGGGCCCTTTCTCACGGGTCATTTTACATGCGCATAAGCAATGTGTAGCCATGTATTTTATGTGTGCTATGTATTTTGCTTCCTCCGCAACTAGAATAAACACTCCACTCAGGATCGGAGGTGATGCGAATATCCTCATTTTTCTAGAGAATTGCACCATAGGAGTTTTATTGGGGATTATTATTATTATATTATTATTTTCGCACCACTCTAAGATAACTGATATAGCCTCCTGGACGTAAACGTACACTGCCCTAATTATTGCCAGAAGATCATCAACCAATTGGGACTATTGACAAGCAAACAGGGGCTCCCCTGAAGGGAACCTCTACTGCACGAAATTGAATACTTCCCTATCCATAGAAGAATTGATCACCCAGGCATTAAGCATGTTGCATGTGTCTAGGTTGTTAAGTGCTAGATCACTTGAGTTACCTCTCTCAAAGGTGTATTGATGCTCGCTCTGAGGCTTCAACAATAATACCTCAGTCCATCTTACAAAGTCTGCATGAAGGGTTCTCAATCATTCCTAACTTATAAAGGTGTCTTCTGACTTAAAATGCCCCATCAATATGGCACTTATAATTCTGAGGTCTAGCCTATAGACCTTATCCCTCGCACTGGAAAGACCACTTGGTAGTAAGCCGGTCCTGGCTGAGTTGTGTAAGGCACAGTCAATAAGCCCGTACCTTCTGGTCTAACCATCAGTTATTGTCCATCCTTGCAGTCTCGAAAGAAATTCCGAATCCAAGTTTCGGTCCATTGAATCCAAAGGCAGTCCGTTTTTCTGTCTCTCAGTCTGGAAAAGGTTGAACGACATTCCAGATCCATAAGCGAATTGCAGTATATCTTGGCTGTCCGTTACGATACTCATTAATCTACTTGTGAAACCCCTCGCAGGCAGAATGTTAGCGCAGTATTCAATGGCAAATATTTCTGCTTGAAAACAGTCACAAGCCTGCCAAGACAGATGGACTATTTCTAATGATGGATGATGAAGGAAATACCTCCATCAAATACACCAGCTCCAACACCTTGAGTAGAATTGGAGCTGTGTGAGAACATGGGCTCTATACTAGAAATGATAATCTAGGATGTCAGTGCCATGTTTTTTTGGGAATTGCACACCTCATACTCAGCTTTTAGTTATTCCCAATTTCTTCCTGTAGAGCATTGTGCACAAAGCTGATCAAATATAGATCGTTCTCGGCAATTTAAAGAACTTGCGTTAGGAAAATTTTTCAATACTGCACTCCGACCAAGCAAAGAAGCAATAAGTTAGTATCACCTCTATCACATAAAATAACTGAAGTTGCAAAGGGGCTCCTTCCACAGATCATTTTACATGCGCGTAAGGAATGGCTAGCCTTGTGTATTATGTGTGGTATGTATTTTGCCTCCTCCGTATCTGGAATAAACACTCCACTCAGGATCGGAGGTTTAAACACATCAAACATGATATGAATATCCTCATCCTTCAAGTTAATGACATTAGAATTTTGTTGTGGCATGAACTAAGTTTTCACCTCCATACCACCTTGGGTATAGCCTACTAGACGTGAACGTTCAGTGTCCCAATTATTGTTAGAAGGTCATCAACCAGTTAGGAAAACAGGAAAGGGGGTAGGGATTCTCCCTGAGGCAGACTCTTCCAGGCACAAAACTGATTACATCTCCAGAGAAGAGTTAATCACCCAGCCATTAAACATGCTACTAATCCACATAGTGACCTAGAAAGGCCGCATTAAGTCCATGAAGGCTGTAGTTACAGTGTCCATGCAGACATAGACTATGTGACTCTTCCGATTAGATCGTTAAGTGCTAGATCAGTTGATTTACCTTTCTGAAAGGCGTATCGATGCTCAATCAGAAGCTTCAGCAATAACAGTTCAGTCCTGATAAATCCATCTAACTATTTCTTCAAAGGTTCATAACGAAAGAATAATATTAACCGAGCTGAGCGATCTAGGCTGTGAGTCTGATTTACCCACCTCATGAATGTGCACACGCCTTACCTTCCGTCAACTGGCCTAGACGTAATTCCAAACCAGACAAGACCTGTAGAACCTAATATTAATATTACACATAGTTCCCGATTCGACAGAAACCTGTTCTCATCAGATCAACTGATTACTTTTCATTTTGTGAATATCTTGAGAATACCTAGTCTAAACTAGAAAGATTGTACGGAGATTATGATATTCATAGGATTAGGTGATGAACGTCTTAGCCACGAAAAAGTCTGTATTTTGTTTAACAACAAACATCCATATGGACCACATATAAATCAATTCAGAGTAAGAAAAATTGATTCAAATTTTGACATAATTCCAGCATTTCTGATGAAAGCAGACTGGACATTCTCATGAGTTTGAAAGATGACCCCCAGCAGCCAACAAAAAAATTAGGCTTGGACCAAATGAGTCAAAGGTCAATGGGATATATTTCAATTTGAAAAATGCCACCCATTCAAAATAGCTGTTTTACATTAATTAAATGAAGATGATCCTGATCCCAGGGCGGAATTCTGCGAATCAATGATGAAACTGAGTCATCAGAATGTTGTACTTCGAAATAGTTTATTCTGATGTAGCAAAGGTCACCCCCCCACGAAAGACGTAAATCACCGGAATTCATGGTTTTGAGCTGATGAGAATCCACATTGATGCACAAATACCATTCCCAACATCCACAAAAACTCAATGTGTTCGCTTGCATACTGAAAAGAAGGATGTTGCATTATTTATGGACACATTCTTGAAATATTGTTTTAGAGCAAAATGCATCATTTTTAATGTTTCCTGATAAATCTTCTGTTGCTTTCAGCTTTGCCGATTTATTTTTTTCACATTCGAGTTGTGGTTGTGTTTTCACTTCTGCAGATCACATATTCGTCACCAACAGGAATTTGGTATTATGGTTTCTGAATTCACATGTCCAAATATTTTGGCCACTTTCTTTTGATATGAAAGGAGTGGCTTCTTTCGTTTATTCAAATACGTGAGAACCGGCATACGAGGTTTGTAAATAAAGTAACGAGACTAGCAACGTTGCTTCTAATACGGTAAAGAATGTGATCAGAGGCTTTGACCAACAACATCAGGTGCACATGTGTTAAGTCTCAAGTATGAGTAAGAACTCGCTACAGTCATTTGTTTATCCGTTGCGTTCCATGTTGGTTTTAGGTATTGCTATGTCACGCTTCATACTCAGCTTCTAGTTATCCCCAATTTCTTCCCGTAGAACATTGTCAGAATATCATCAACCAGTTAGAACCACAGTAAAGGGGATAGGGATTCTCCTGAGGCAGACTCTACCAGGCACAAAACTGATCACATCTCCTTCTAGAGAAGTGTTAATCACCCAGCCATTAAACATGCTACTAATCCACATAACGAACTAGAAAGGCCGCATTAAGTCCATGAAGGCTGTAGCTACAGTCATTTTTTTATCCGTAGCGTTGGTTTCCTTGTGCGTTCTAAAAATGGGTGGCATCAATTTTGAGCAAAAGTGTGCAATCAAGTTTTGTATCAAACTTGAATTGTCAATTGAAAATGAACCATAAAGCAGAAGGTCTTCAAATTCAAACACGGATGAAAATGTCTATAGAATCCGAGATCTTTTGTGTTCAGATGGACGGTTGACAATCAGAATGAAGATTTTCGTGTGCGGCCAAATGTCAAAACCAACTGGGTGTTGCATAACGACAATGTGTCATCTCACACTACCATCTCAATAATGGAGTTTCAATCAGTAAAAACATCCGTGTTGCTCCTAAACCTCTTCATTGACAACATTTGAGTCCTTGTGACTTTTTCCTCTTCCCGAAAATTAAAAATCACCTCAGAGGGACTCATTTTAGGACACTTCAAAACATCTAAACAGCTGTAATCGAATAGCTGAAAACTATTCTAGTGTAAGGGTTCCAGATTTGTTCTGATGATTGTAAGGACCATCTATAGCACTGTGCGTCTTCCAAAGGGAACTATTTTGAAGGAAACATATTATATTGTAATTATATTTGGAAAAAATCTATCTCATTACTTTATTTTTACACCTCGTAGTTACTTGATATGACAAGAAGACATTACTCGCAATAAATGCCACCGTGAATTCACAACGTCCAATTGAACATGTCCAGAAGAAAGAATAAGAAAAAGTTGTGAAGTAAATAGCAAAAATATTGTTGAAAGTATCACAAGCAATAGTTATTCATAAGTCAATTGAATGTATAAATATGCAGGCCCTTCCCGAAATTTCTGAGCGCCTTCTCCCTGTTGAAGTTTCATTTCCCATTTAGAAACTAAGTAATTTGCAATATTTCCTAGTACATAATTCGTTGAAATCCTCTTAAATTTCCATCCAACTCCAATTTCTAGCATGCCAATATTAAAGACTGAAGGGACATGCTATTTAACTGTCTGCCAACTACTATTATGAAAGTTTCTCGGATCGGTTGAGTCAGTGGAATAATAATTAAAATTTTCTCGTTAGAATTCAGCATAAATTAACAATTCCCGATATAATTGGTGATTTGGCGTGAACTTTTTCCTGATAGGAACTTAGTGGCGCCAATATTAATAAGACCCAAGACTCTCGATATTCTTGAATGCTTTGAATTTCAATTCGGGAAGAACTGGTCTCTTTAAAGTCTTCGGACTTTTTGATTAATTAATAGGTAATTAAATTTTATTGATGGTTTTCCAAGGAAAAGTTTGATATTTTGTCATTTCTATTCGGTGGTAAGATAGTGATCGTCGTACTTCCAGAAGCATTGTACTGTGTAGTACATTATAAGAGTTCTAATCATTCTATTACATTTATCTATATTTTTCAACCAAAATTGGTATTATTTTGTGTAAAGACCTCAGAAAGTATTATATTATTTATGATCATCAAAAATTTTCGATGTAAATATTTATATAGTCCAAATATGGAGGTTGTGTGATCTATCCCAGAGTTTAATATCAAGAATTGTTCAAAATTTTTTCTTTCAGTGGGATACTCATTCATTATCTATTTTTTAGGTTGACTTAGGGTGAGTTTAATCGATAGCTCTTATGTCTTATTCGAAAGGTTATCGAGGTATTCGACATAATCTGAAATTTGTGTATCATTATCAAATTACTCTAACAAAACGCTTTTTGAAAATTGAGTTGGTGCAAAAATATTTCATCCGTGAGTATTTCAGAAAGATTCGACTAAGAATATTTATTTTCAAGCGAGTTTAGTTTTATATTGTTATTCAAACCAGCTTCATCTTTCATTTTCTCGAATGGCATTTGTGTCTTGGGAGTTATTTTTTTATTATAGGCTTTTCTGCCTTGCTAGTGGTCGAAATTGTGTAGAGGAAAGAATTGATAATAGACAAATTTTCGTTTTCCTATATTGGTTCAACTCTATATCAAAAAATCGTTTCGATATATGCAACTCACAGGAGTCATCTGAAAAAAGTGTTCAAATTTCAGATTATGTTTAACATTTCGTACACTCGAAATGGGCATGAGGAATATTGGTAAGGTCACCTTTATTTATCCTCAAAAATTCTACAATGTAACAAAATATGGAATGTCCTGTTGAAAAATCGTAACATGGGTATGAAGCTTTGGAACCGAATACCTCAAAGTATTTTCAATTTGTATAGCTCAGAACAACATATACGACTGGAACAGGAAATTCGGTATTTTCTAGTCCTTTTCATGTTGCATATATATATATATATATATATATATATATATATATATATATATATATATATATATATATATATATATATATATATATATATATATATATATATACATTTATCATATTTTTCGAACGTCTGTCAAAATTTTTCGCAAATTAACAAGTTCCACGAATAAATAATATATGGGCGATGTCAACCCAGATTATTGGGTTCATAATGATTCTAAAACATCTATAGATCATAATCGGCATCACTTGGAAGACTGAACCTGACCATCGGGGCTCTCTCGGTCAAACAGAGAGGGAATTTGAGGAAATATCGCAGGTTATGTATTTTTTTATTATCTCCTTAGTCCCTTTCATGACCTTGCTTGCTACGTAAAATCTTTTCTTAGATTTGTTTACACATATAAGAAGTTTAATTATTGAAATATTTTTCTGCTGGTTTTCTTTTTCCATTGTTACAGATTCCTGTCCCTAACCCCTTTCCTTTCACCCCTTTTTTTGGAAATTATGGAATGCAAGAGAGAATAAAGCTGCTAAGCAGAAAAATCTTCGGTACTCTTTATGTACACACGACACCAACACTTCATAAACAGACAAGCTATTGCTAGTGCAATGGCGACAGAAACAAGTTTTTTCCTCACGTTTTTCACTCGTTTATTGAATCATATACAAGATAGTATGGTTCCCCTGTTACATTTTCTGAGCTCACACTTGTGCTTTTTCTGACACACACCAAAATTATAGATATAAGCATTTATTGTAAATACAATTATTCAAATTTTGTGAATCCTCTTTTTCAAAAAAAAATATATATATATGTTGCAATCATCGTATTTTCCGTCCCAGGCGCTAATATTGTATGTTAATGAAAATAAAATAAGTTTGATATACATCAGGCAAGTACTATCAAATACAATGCAAATGTGTCTCCAGAGGTTCGAGCTCATTTTGTGGAAAAAATGAAATTGATTTCAATCATTCTATGCACTCATTCCACTTTAGAATATTTACACCGCAAGTATTCACTTCTGAAATCATCGTTTTTTCCTTGGCAATAATGTTATTCCACTTTCAATATAGAAAATTGTGAAAGTGAAAAAATTAAGCCCTGGTCAACTGTCAGTATAAACGCATGTGATGAATTGGCTGATCATTTCAAATGTAAACTTGGACTCAAGAATGCAAACTTGATCTAAAAAATGATACCGAAAAAATTCCACTTCAAATATTGGATTTCACAAAAATATATTTCTAAAAATTTATGGAAAACTCTGTCAATACTCATTATTATATCTTTTCCTTTTCAGATTTCATCATCGAGAAATCAAGTTTACCGATTGTGCGATTTGATAAAAATATCTTCGGATGAATTATTCTATTTTGTAGATGGGTTAGCGGTGAGCAGGCTGAAAACCCTGATTTTGACGGAGACAGCGATGGTAAAGAAGCAGCCTTCACTACTCCTAGTTTACGACTCAGGAAAAATATCGATTCGCCAAGTACCTCCACTTCAAAACTGAGTAGGAAAAGGACATGTGATCACTCTTGAAAAATGACGAAGACTAAAAATTCTCATGATTCTTTACGCGACCCAGACGATCATGATTATGATGGAGCAACAAAGAAAAGACATTAGGATTTGAATTTGGGAGGCTTTTACTTGGTAAAATTCCATTATCAATAATAAAAAATAATACTGTGTTTCAAGGGGCAACGCAAGGGGGCAACAAAAAATTAAATTTGATTAAACAAATAGCCTGAAATAATGGTTACAATCCTAAACTAATAAATAATATTTCAAATAAAAACAAATAGAATCGCATTGAATGAAGTTTACCCTGTTGATAAATTGAAACAAAATTAAACACCTTAACCTACGTTGGCATTACAAGTGAGAAACTGAAATCATTCTTGAGTAGCAATAATTTCAACATAGCTTTCCAAACTAATAATAATTTAGGCAAATGTATAAAAATAATAAAACCAAACCAGGTAAAAACAATAAATCAGGTGTTTATAGATTGAATTGCAATGACTGTGATAATTTCTACATTGGTAGAACACATAGAAATTTTAATATTAGAATATCCGAACATAAACGCAGTTTTTCAAATAAAAATCAGATTCAAATTACGCGAATCATCTGTTAGGAAATAATCACTCTTTCGACCCACAGTTTAAAATTTTGCATACAGATAACAAATATTGGAAGGTAGATCTTTGGGAAACTTTAGAAATCAATAAATACAAACACTCAGGTAGACTCATCAATGAACAGGTCGATTTAAGCCCTTCACCTCTATTGTATCTCTTCGGGGAGCAATCTATTCCTCAATTTTATTGGATATACCTGTCATAAATAACCACTTAAGAAGAAGCAACCCAATAAGCTTTTAATTACTCAAGAAAATTTATATTTATATTCTCATTTATATTTTCTGTACATTCATTCGTCTGAAGAAGCTACGGTGTAGTGAAACGCGTTACGAATCGCAATTATTAAGTAAAATTCCTTAAAACACAGTACTTGTTTTTATTAAAGACATTAGGTATGATACCTTCTGATTCAGATGATGAATCTGCTATCGATGTCGATGATAAATTATAATTAGAAAATGAGAACTCTGAAAGTAGAAATCCTCCTCATAAATTCCAAAATAGCTCTCGCACAAATGAAAAATATGAAAATTGTGAATTTTGAGAAGATTTTGGGCCGTCCTTCAACACCAACTGGGATAGACCGATATCAATATTTAAAAATCAGGTGCTTGTTCTTTTAATATAACCTGGAGCATGGCTAGGTGAGTGTAATAGCCATTAATATTCCATTGTAGTATCGACTTGAAAGCCATTGTGAAAAATAAAAGATTATTAGAAAAATGAGGGTTTGTGGAATACCCAGTTGTATCTTGCAATGCATCGCTCTCTGTATCAGAGGTTACGATAAGAAGGTACTTTCTGATCTCCTTCCTAAATTTAGTGCACCTGGTCTTAATTATTCTGTCAGTTAGGAGCGGTTGTATTCTTTCAATCATGTCGTGCAGTGCTGAGAGATCTCTTCCTTTTCAGATTGTATAGTCTAGAGCAACCATCATGGGGTTATTTGAACCAAGCAAATTGTTGAATAAGTCGTTAAGCTTCTCGTAGGTGACTATAAATGTTGATTGTTCAATTTCGATTAGTAATTTCATTGGTAGAAAAGGGTTAGGTTCTGTGTTTATATTTTCTTCTTCATGTTTTGTTTTTTTGTCATTGGTTTAGGGAAACTACTTTTGGTTTCTAAATTTGCAATTTCTTGTGGAGTTGGAGAGAGGATTTCTGTTATATTTTGTTTGTTGGCTTGAGAGGAGTAATTCACCTGAGATGGTATCGGTTGGGAAATGCAAGATATTGTAACTGTGCCGCTCGAGTTATCTTCTGGGATATTTTGGAAACCTCTAGAGGTAGAGTCTTCAGTTGATTCCTCTAGATTTGATGAAGATGATGGTTCACTTGTTTGTTCAGTACAGCGGGATGCGATGTGTCCAGACTTTTTACAGTGAAAGCATTGGTTCTCTGTTGTCAGAAAAATTCGGTATTTGATATCTTCGAGAATGATTAGTATTGAGTCTGGAATAGAAGTTTCCTCTGGGACGATAAAGACTTGTCGGCGAAAGCTTAGGACATGGGAATATAATAGATCGGGTATGTTGGCTTTTATACATGAGATAGGTGACATAAGTTTCAAGTTGAGAGCTTTAAGATTCAGTTCTAATATATCATGAGGTATAGTGAGGCATACATTAGAGAGCACTAATCGTATAGCGGGTGTGATTATTCTTCTTCCAAAAAGAATTTGGTTATTCACTTTAATGTGGTGATTGTCTTGAATATATTTGTCGACGATTGATTTATTAGCTAAGTAGATACATATACGGTTGTTCGAAATTCTTGAGGAAAATATAATGTTTTTGGGATTAACTATAGGTCCGAGAGCTCGAAGATATTCGTGAAGTTTGCAGTTTTCGATAGCATTAAAAACGATGGTTTGGTCTTTTTTGGGAGATTTCTGTTGTGTTAGTTTCGTTGCATATGAGGTACTATTGTTAGTGGTTGAAATATTTAGTTCAATAAGTGGAAGTCTGCCAGAAAAGGCATCAGTGTCATCTTGATCCATTATTTATTCGTATTGCTACCGGGATGCGGTCACACACACGATGGAAACACTGATGGTTAACACAAACACTCTTTGTAAACGTAAATTTAAAATGAAATAAAAACACGTGGTTCGTTGGTAAAAAACGGCGGTTTGGCAATATGGTCGGTGGCGTGGGTACGGAAAGCCGGCTCGTGGCAACGGGTGCTGTAGCCGGTTTTCTAAGAAAGTGTGAATTCGAAGAGGTCGTTGAAGAGAAAGTGAGGGAGTCTCAGAAAATTACGGATATTTAAACCCTCGGTCCAGGTAGACCCCGAGTACGTTCTGTGCCTAGCCCTGTTGAAGGGCCTACTAGGCGATCTGCGATCAAGGAAGCGTGGTTAAACCGTAACACGCTTATTCGGAGGGGCCAAGAGCGATCTATGGTTAGATACCGTAGTTGACACGGTAACACGCCCCCCCTCTGAAGATCGTGGTTAGGCGCCTCCAAATTGCCATACCGGGTAATAAAACCATGTTGTATCTTTATTAAAGACATGTGCATACGTGTACATCATACCATTGAAAATCACAAAAAAATCTAATACGACCCTGTGTGCAGTGAGTCTATGGTCGTCTTACTATCTTACGCGACATTTGGCATCAACGCGATGATGACAAGGGAAATCACAGAGAACCTTGTCTCACGTAAGCGAGTCGTATGGTCTATCTACTTACATTATGAGATCATGGTGCAAGGCTCTATGTTTAGATACCCTAGTGGACACGGGAACAGTACCAAAGTCTCACCATTTATATATGGAAGTTTCGAAATCACTTTCTTTATTGACTATATTCTTGAAAAATACACTGATAAAAAAATATTTGAAAATTCTTTGACGCCGAAATATTGGATGTCATTGTGATTGAGTCTAATAGATACTCAGCATAATCCGGTGAAGATTTGAATCTGTCAGCCTCAGAATTGTAAGCCTATTTTGGAATCCTTATCATTATGGATTTTATCAGCTGCCTACAAGTCGCCTTTACTGGTCGTCGAATAACAATCTTCGTGATTCGAAAATAAGGAATATTACGACTCCAAATAGATTTCTGAAGATATTACGCTTTTTATATCTGAATGACAATGCAGCAATGCCATCTAAATGCGCTACCGATTTTGATAAACTCTATGAGATGAGATTCTTACTATCTCATTTGGAGGACAAATTTTTGACTGATATCGCCCCTCAAGAAATTTATCTGTAGATGAAAGTATGGTAGCTTTCAAGGGTCGTTTTATGTTGAAACAATATATGCCAATGAAATCACTAAAATAGAGTTTCAAAATTCGAGTTGATAATTGCTCAACTTCGAGGTATATGAAGGAAGGTTTTCAGTCGCCAAATAAGGCACATTGGAAGAAAGAACTGTTATAGAAATGGTAGAAGTATTTCAACACCGGCTATCGACTCTTCTCTATTTTGATAACTTTTTCACATCATTCGATCTTCGATCCAATTTATCGGCAAACATACTTTTGCGTGCGGAACTCTTCACAAAAATCGCAAACACTATCCAAAAGAAATTATAAAAAAGGACAGGGAAATGACCATTGGAGAATATGATTTTGCATGTAGTGGTGATATTTCTGTCTGCAAATGTAAAGACTGGGATAAGAAGTTCGTCACCTGTCATCGTTACCTCAGAAACGCAATTTTCGAATCTAAGAGCATCTAGGAAATTTTTTGGGGAGAAGGGGGACTATACTTTTTGATACTAAAACTATAACTAGCAATTAGAAAACAAATTTTTAGAATCACATAAATATTTTCTTAGATAACAACAATTGTTTTCAATAGATATCCTTTATTTTTAATGGAAGAGTTCCGTTTCGAACGAAACACGATGTTATATTTTAGTAGAAATCATCGTATACTTGTACTTAAGAATTGTTCACCATACTATTTATGAACAATTAAGAATGTAAAAAACAAATTTTTATGAAATTACTGTTTCTATAAGGTCAGGTTCTTTAGCTTCAAAGAAAACTATGTTTGTTAATGCTTCTTAAGATGAATAAATATCATAGCTTGTATAATATGGTTCCTGATGTAGGTTGATGTTTTCTAGAAGGAAATGTGCAATAAGCTTGAAAGAGAATGAAGAAAGTACATGTGCAATATCTTATCTCAAAATATATCTGTTTTCAAGGGCGATTTAATTTCAATTATGCAATTTAACAATAAAGATCTGAATAGTTTCATTACCTCGTGTGAATACAAGAATCAGAATTGATGCTGATGTCAAAGCAACAATTATTGTAACTCTCTAAACAGGAAAATCTAGAAAATACTTCATTCAGTACTTTAAAATAAGTAATAAGTAAAAGTATAAATTCAGCCTAGGAGTTCCGTACTCCCTCTAAAGGAAACATTCACTGATCCCAGATATCTTCGATATCCAAAACAAATTCAGATCTGATGTGACCCTTTCCAGGTTATCAGGTAATAGTGGCGTAGTCCGATGTTGACGCTTTGTTGTCCCATATACTTCCTGACTGTTGTAGCTGTCGCCTACAGTACAGCTTCCTGCATGGATTTATACAGATGTTCGTTCAGTTCCAGTTTCTAGATGTTCGTTTGTAAGTTCTTCGATATAATTCCAGTTGTGGCCATTATCATTGGAAGTGTTCGAACGGATTATATTATCCACTGTTTTCTTGTGCTTCGTTCCAGGTCTCTATACTTCGCAATTTTCTCAGCTTGTTTCAGCTCTAAATTGTTGTTGTTGTTAATGGCCACGTCTATCATAGTTGCCGCCCTAGAAAATTTATTTATAAGTATGATGTCATGTCTATTGTGTGCAACTCGTTGATCAGTGAGAACTGTGCGCTCCCAGTAAAGTTTATAGTTTTCATTTTCAAGAATTGGCTATGGTATGTATTTGTAGTATGGGATCTTAGTTGCTTGCGTGAGCTTATGCTTTTGTGCCAATTTTTGATGTACGATTTTGTGCCATCGTGTCATGTCTCTCCGTATATTCTGTCAAAGCGAACAACTGACATTTTCCTGTTATATGTGTATCGTCTCTGAAGTCTGGCATTCGTATCTGCATGTATATCTCGCTACAGATACGTCTTTGGCGATAAATTCCAGATAGTTTGTGGAACTCTTTACGTCTCAGGAAACATCTGTTCAGATGCCAGCCAGTAGTTTGACGCAAATTGGTCGGCATGTGCCCAGCCGGCCTCGTGGGATGTCCTCCGTGTAGCGGTTCTTCCTTTCACATTTATAGTTTTTCATCGTCGGTCCTATGACGAATCTTATGTTTGGGTACGTTTAGAAGTATAGGAGTTGAGTCGTCTACTTGGCAGATAGTTCTATGGAGAATTGAAGTATTCGTTTTTTGTTGGAAATAGTTTAACAAGTTCGAAATCTGCTGATCCAGCTGCTTTGTGATATCGACTAGTCTTCTACCTCTGATCATCATATTTGGAATAAGAAACAGATGTCTAAAACCATTGGATGCCTCAAATTATAAATTACAAGAGTGAAACCACAAAAGTAACAGCGAAAAACAAGACCATTGAGAATCATTTGAATATGCAAATCAAACAATATTTAAAATTGATTAGGCATTAGTGATTTAGCTAGAACAATAAGTGCACTTTCAGAATAGAGCCTTAGAAAAAGTTACAAATGCATTTATATAGGAAGATACAAGAAGAAAAGAAATTTTCAACTCTTTCATTAGCTCTGATGAAGATCAAACCTGTTCTCAAACACATTGACAGATGGCGCGTCGATCTAGAGGCAATTCATTGCTTTGTTGCTCAGACCCATGTGAAGAACCCCACCTTCATCTAAATTTAAAGACAAGGACCAGTCGATACACCACTGCTTGATGGAGTCAATGTCCCGTGGGAAAACGCCAGCATCTTCGAGAAAAGTATTGTGAACCTTAGTGTGATCGGCTATCATTGAGCGATTGGAATGATTTGAAACAGAAAGATCTGTAGCATATAGAAGAAAGAACAGGGGACATAGAACAGATTCCTGTGGAACACCATTGGTGAAAGGTCGCTGAGAAGATCCTGAATTTCCTACTCTAACATGAAATTGCCTTCCAGACAAAAACTTTCTATCCATTTCAAGAGGTTACTCTGATACCAATATGCTCTAGTTTAGCCGATAAGCGTTTTATAGGTAGACCATCAAAAGTACGGAAAAAATCTAAATAAATGATGTCAACTGGAATACCAAGATCAAACTCCTTTGACCAGTTACCCACACAGAGGGGAAGATTCTTGAGTATCGAATATGTAAGTAACATTGAAAGGATAAATTACATAACTTTTCCTTGGACTAATGATATTTTGCATTATCCCATTGGACGTTCAAAAATCTATCATGAAAGTAATAAAATTTCTACTGAACAGAATCCTCCCCTGTGTAGAAACATTTATACCAGTTTATGTGAACAATGCAGCATAATAGCACTTTTTTAATAGGGTCTATTTTGTTCAGTTCTGATTTCTCTATTTTAAAAGGGTGCAGTGCTGCTACAATTTTTGTTTTGGCCGTTTCTCTCCTGATTTTATGAGAAAATGTTGAAGGCGTTCTTTTCAAGTTCTTTTGAAATGAATAAATGATTGATACTATCGCCAACGATAAAAATTCCATCATATTCTGGTGATAAGAAGATAGCAGGGATAGAACGAAAATTTGCTGGCATGGACATAGGTATCCTCGTTCAAGCTTCTACCACCTCGCCCAGTTTAACTATATCGATACGTTAAATTGATAATTTACTCTACGTAGAAAAAGTATTCAGGTTAATTTGTGTAGGAATGCAACGATATCCAGTAATAAGCAAAAGACTGATATTAAAAATTAAAATGTACCATTTTCAACATGACATTCTTTGTGTTACTTAAATAGATATAGGAAATATAGTGGTCTATTATAGCACACTCCTAAATTTCACCCACAAATTCTATCGTTCCTTTGAAGGATATAAGCTTTGTGGGTGGGAGCTAAATAAGCTCAGTCAGCTCAAGTTTATTAGATTCAAGTTCCTCAAGCCTGACCCTGTCCCAGTTGTGCAGTCGCACATGACATGTTCCATTGATTCTATCTCCTCTTCACATAGACTACATGAAGGGTCCCCACTCAATACTAACTTATTTTGGTGATTTCTGAGACGACAATGACTCATCTCTAGCGTGCGGAGTTTAAGCCAAGCCTAGGCTCCCGCAGCAATTCACTGATAACAGGTCAAGAGTTTCTGGAACCTGTGAGGCTCAGCCGCTGCTCTCGTATGTCTAAGTACTGGCTATTTTCCATCCTTGCTGTCTCCAGAATGACGAGTCTTGGCTCCGGTTCAGTTAATCCCAATGTTGTTCATCGAGCAGCCAATGGGTCCACCTTTTCTCCCAGTTTGTCAAGGGTGGGGCGACATTTCTGTGGAATAAGTCACGTGCAGTTGTTGGAAGTCATTGACTGCAGTGCAACTTGGATATTGGTTTGGTTAGATTTGTGTTACACAAAAGTCTGTTTATTTTGTTCATTTATTTAATATCGTTTCGAAACTTGGTCATCAGGGACCCCTTATATATATATATATATATATATATATATATATATATATATATATATATATATATATATATATTCAGTTTTAGAGCGTTTTCGACGCTGTCGGACCCCTAATTTCCAAGCCTTGCGATCATTTCTGTCCTTCAATAAATTCGTTTGCGGACATGGCCTTTCTTTTGCCCTCCATCCTTGATTTTTTTGGTCTGCCTCGTGTCCTCTTTGCAGCATGTGTCCTTGTTTTGGTAGTCTGTAATTGTCCATCCTTTGAACGTGACCATACCATGTGAGCTGTCTTCGATCAATTTCATTTGTCAGTGTGTCTTTCAGTCCCATTCGTCTTCGTATCTCCTCATTTCGTATTCTATCTCTTCTTGATATTCTCATTGATCTCCTTATTGCATCCATTTCTGTTGCCTCTACTTCTTTACGGTTTCTATCTGTGATCCTTCATGTTTCGCTTCCATAAAGCAGAATGGTCTTCAACATTGTGTCGTAAATAGTGAACATTCTATCCTTACTAACTGTCTTACTGCAAAAGACTCCATTCAAGCAGTTCATCCCTTTTCGTGCTTGTGTGATTCGCGAGGTGATCTCTTGTTCGTCTATTCCTTCCTTGTTGAATATACATCCCAGATATTTATACTCGTCTCGCACAGGTAATTGGTTTTTCCAATGTTTACTGTAAGGCCTCATTTTTTATATTCTTCTACTCACTTTCGAATCATGTACTCCATGTCGTATCTGTCATTTGCTAAAACGACTTGGTCGTCAGCGAACTGGATAGTGTAAAGGGTTCTATCATTCAGTTCTATTCCCATACCATGCCATTTACGTTTCCATAATTGAAGAGCTTTCGATATATAGATTTTGAACAATGTTGGAGAGATACAGCATCCCTGTCGAAGTACCTTCGAGTCGATGAACGTTGGTGACATTGAGTTACCTATTTTCACTCGGGATTTCGAGCCACTGTAAAGATTTTGAACGGCCCTCATGAATGTATGATTCGAGTTAGATTCATAAAAAACTTACCAAAGCTTCGCAACTGGTATAGTTGTCATACACTTTCTGTAGGTCTATGAACGTAATGTGCATTTCCTGATTGGTTGCGTTCTTTTTTTTATAATCAACAAAATATTCTCTATGCAGCACCTACTGGCTCTAAAACCTCTCTGTTCGCCTTTTTCGAAAGGGCTGTACTCTTATTCAATTAGGTCTCGAAGGATCCTCCTATAAACTCTGCTCATTGTACTGGTCACTGAGATACCACGGTAGTTGTTTGGATTTTTTTTTGGTACCCTTCTCATGAATAGACGATATGTGTGCTATTTTCCATTGCTCAGGAGGAGGGTGTCCATTGAGGCATTCATTCATCACCTTTGTCAGCATACGGTATAGTTTTTCGGTACCATTCTTCAGTAGTTCAGCTGGTCCAGAAGCTCTACCGTTCTTCAAATTTGTGATAGTCTTTTTCACTGTTTCTGGTGTCACTTCTACCGGTTGTCCTTCAACATTGATATTGTGTTCTATCTCTATTCTGTACTCCTGTCTGTCTTCTGTCTAGAGTTTTTCGTAATATTTCATCCACTCATTAAATGTGATAACCTGAATGCAGACTTTATCCTGTTTTTCTGTGGCACTCGCTCTAATGAATCTCCAAGTATCCGTCCTTTTTCCCCATGTGTTTATTGACTTCTTCGCATTTTTTGTCCCATAGTCGGTTTTTCTCATTTGTAATTGTGTTTCGAACTTGTTTCTTTTTATATTGTACAACAACCTGTTTTCTTCTTCTTTAGTAGTTAGCCACTTCAAATACAAATTCTTCTTCTCCTGTACTAATTGCTCAATTTCCTCTGTCCACCAAATCTTATTGCTCTTTTTCTTTTTGCGTTCTCCCGAAGCCTCCCCTGCGGCTTTATGGATACTATCAATTATATTTTGGTACCTATCCTGCAGTGGAAGGGATTGTTCTTCTATCAACTTCTCGTTCAACCTTTTCTGATATCTGGTATCTGACGCTGTCGTTTATGAGACTTTCCAAATTGTACTTGACTTCTTGTGTGTTTTTTCATTCGTGGTCTTTGTTTATTTGTTGCTTTTGGTCAACAATAATTCTATATTTCAAATATTATTCCTAATTCTCAATCTTTTTGAAAATTATAACGACTCCAGGCATGGGGGGTGTTGAGACACTTTTTATGATGTTGAATACTTCGAATAGGCTATAATCCTTGATTCTGTAGTTCAATCTAGTAGTAAAAACCATTTGTGAGTCAACAGCGTGTGTCTAATACAAAGTCTCCTAATGGTCACTTGATCTTTACGTCGTACGTTGAAGTTTGGGAATGTAGATAGATATATAGATTATGATTGAACGCTACCTAGCAGCCTGTCCACTGCGACCCAGAGGTCTATTGTGGCACACTCTGTTTTAAATTTTACCCACAAGCTCCATCCTTTTTGTAAAGGATATGAGCTTTGTGGGCGAAAGGTTAATGAGCTGAATCAGCTTCAGTTTGTTAGATCCAAGTTCTTCCATCCTGACTCTGCCCCCAGCTACGCACTCTCAGATAACATGTTCCATTGATTCTATATCTTCTTCACATAGTCTACATGAAGGATACTCAATCAACCCTTACTTAGGCGATTTCTGAGACGACAGGGCCCCGGTAATACAGCAGTTAGAACTCTCAGGTCCAGCCTAGAGAGTTTAAGAAAGCCTCGGCTCTCGAAGTGGAAATTCCACTGATGGCAAGTTGAGAGTGTCTAAGACCTGAGAAACGCATCCAGTTCTTACATACCTTCAGTTCCAACTAATGGTTATTTTCATCCTTGCGGTTTCCGGGGGAATTCCGTGCCTAAATTCCGGTCCGATAAATTCCAAGCTTCTTCCCCAAGCGGCCAATGAGTCCGCCTTCTCATTGCCCTCATCACACATCAGTTCTTCCAGTTTGGCAAGGGTGGAGCGACAATCCTGCACCATAAGTGACGTACAAGTATCGGATGCCAATACCTTCAATGCAGTTTGGGAATGTGTTTTGAATCGTATCTCTTATCTCTAGCATTGGTTATTTCAGTTTTTCCCAACTGAGTTTTTTATTAGTTCAATAAAATCTTTTTGATAGGATGTAGAGTTTTCTTTGAAGGTTATTTCTTCTGATTTTATATCAGTCTCATCATTACCCCTGGTGACCTGGGATCCAAACTAATTCGACCGAGTAAGAAGTACTCCACCAATGTTGTCGAATCGAATATTTCTGAACCATACAATTGTAGTAATTGTAGTAACAATAATTCATAAATAATGTCAGTATTGTACTGAAATCTAAACCTGAAATTGTGAGTTCATTTTTATGTAGTTTCATGGTCGTAGATAAAGATAGTACGAAACTAGAACAGAAAGTATTAGTGCAGAAAGTATGACTTAACTCGTAGGCTTATTCAATCCTGGCAATATGCCACTAAGTGCACTGGTTGCATAATATACTATTTCCACTCTCGCGAATGCAGAATTAAGTGTTCTTTCTCTTGATAATTCCAACTACTCGATGAATGGAACACTCAGTTATTCAAATTATTTTTGCAGCCACTTGATATTCAAATTATCGAGAATCCAGTGGATGTCATTCTATCCGGTATAGTCGATAATTCCATTCACAAATTATCCCAGTGTTAAACGTCGAGTCAATTCATTCCACCTTGTAAACCTACAAGAAATATCGGCAAACAATAATCTCGTCTCAACTTCCAAATAGACTGAATGAACTGTATCTTCGAACTTAGTATAACTTAGTTGCAATCAGCAAGAAGGGGATGCAGACGTTCTTTAGCAGACTGGACTGTTTTATTTCCCTCGTTATTTTCCAAGTTTGCAACTTCGACTGAAAAGACTTAGAGTCGCATAAAAATTAATGTTCTTCTTCTGTCTCAGAACTAGCGAATGAGAACGGAACTCGATCCGTGTAAAACAAGCCGGATGTAATTAACAGCTTCTGAATTTACTATATTATAGTTTTCTGATGTTTATAGTCTATTTGTTTTAACTTTGAAAACTTCGAAGTAGTCGCATAATTCGAAAATTGGATCGAATCAACGAATTAGTGGGATGATAAAGGAAATTGTACACAGGGGATTAGCTAAGTATGCAGTTCGACTTTAGGATGTACTTTCTCAGCTGAAATTTCATATATTCATCGAATATGTTTCTTTCTTAGGTACGTCCTTTTCAAGACATGGCTGCACAAGTTGGAAACAATAGGTTTTGGAATTCTACAGAAATCTTCAATTTTTCTACGGCTTTTATGTGAATATGTTTCCTCCATCCATATTTCATATTTTTCGAACGACAGTCAAATTTTTTTCGCAAATTTTTCTTTAAATTAAACAAGTTCCACGAAGAAATAATATATGGGCGATGTTAACCCGAACTATTGGGTCCATAATGATTCTAAAACATCTATAGATCATAACCGGCATCACTTGGAAGACTGAACCTGGCCATCGGGGCTGTCTCGGTCAAACAGAAAGGGAATTTGAGGAAATATCGCAGGTTATGTATTTTTTTATTATCTCCTTAGTCTTTTCATGACCTTGCTTGCTATGTAAAATCTTTTCTCAGATTTGGTTAGACATATACGAAATATGATTGTTGAAATATTTTTCTGCTGGTTTTCTTTTCCCATTGTTACAGATTCTTGTCCCAAACCCCCTTCTTTTCACCTTTGTTCTCGTTTGGAAATCATGGAATGCAAAAGAAAATGAAGCGGCTAAGCAGAAAAATCTTTGGTACTCTTTATGTACACACGACACTAACACAACATAAACAGACAAGCTTTTGCTAGTGCCATAGCGACAGAGAAACGAGTCTAACCTAAGCTCAAACTTGTGTTTTTCTGACACACACCAAAATTATAGATATAAGCATTTATTGTAAATACAATTATATAATAATATAATATATATATATATATATATATATATATATATATATATATATACAGTGTGTTCCAACGAAAATTTGACCCTATAACTCCGAAATGAGTAACATTAGCGAAAAACACCAAGACACGTCGATTTTTGTTTCGAGGGGAGCATTTTTCGAAATAATTCGAAACTTGTCAGATCAACCCCTACCCCCAGCAACCCTAATTTCGAAATTCATCATAGGAATAAGGGTCGAGTGGCACCTTACTGTAAAGGTCTGTCAATTCTCCATTCTGATTTGTCATTTTAGAATTTTAAATTAACATACAGGGTGTCCCAACCGAGGGTAAGTTGAATTCCTGCAAATCGCAAATACTAAATGAAATCGATTTATTTTGGCATAATGCAAGCGCAGGTTTATGCTCGGTCTAGAAAAACGACCTACACTTGTGAATTTGGAGTTGGTGCAATCAACCCCTATTTCCAGCATCCCCAACTCAAAAATCATTCGATCGAAAATAGGTCAAGTGGCACCTCGTTGGAAAGGTATTTCAATTTTCTCTTCGAATTTGGTATTTTCGAAATTCAGAATCAGCATACAGGGTGTCCCGGAGCAGGAACACTGAAAACCCAAATAACTTTTTGAAACTGGTTCATTTCGGTATAATACGAGAACATGTTTATGTTTGATTCGAGAATAAGACTCTCTTGCGTGAATATGGAATTTTGCAATCAATCTCTTCCATTCAGCATCCCCAACTCAAAAATCATACAAGTGATTACAGGTTGAGTGGCAAAGTTCCAGAAAGATTTTTCTATTTTCTGAATCACTGAGGCATTGGTTTCAGTTTGGCAATCGAGGTTTTCTGGCGTGAGGATCAGGATGAGGGATGATGGAGAAACTGATTGGATGCTCATCTAAACAGGAAAACGAGATTTATTGAACTTGTATTCAATTGAAAACAAAAACTAACTTGATTATTACAACAATTGTTCAAAATGACCTCCGCCCACCTCCATACAGTTATACAGACGATTTTCGAACTCTCTTCTCACATTAGCGAAAACTTCAGGAGTCAAAAGTCGGCATTCTGTGATAATCCTCATCCGCAGCTCCTCCAGGTTTTCTGGTCTTGTGGCATAAACTTTAGGTTTTAGATGGCCCCACAAAAAAAAATCTAGGGGATTTAAATCTGGTGACCTGGCTGGCCACTCAACAGGTCCTCTTCTACCAATCCACCTTCCTGGGAAATTTTCGTCTAAATATTGGCGCACCCGAGCATCATAATGCGGAGGAGCACCGTCTTGTTGAAAACGCATTTCGTCCTCAGAAAGAGTTGGATCGTTCTGTAAAATTTCTGTCAATCTAGGATGTATGTGTTCCTCTAACAACTGTAGGTAGCCATTTCCATTCAGATTACCCTCAATAAAGAAAGGCCCAACTAGATGATTGCCAAAATTCCTGCCCAAACGTTCAACTTCTGAGGCCTTTGCGTGTGGGCCTCTCTAAACCAATGAGGATTCTGTGTGTCCCAATATCGACAATTATGTCTATTCACTTCACCACTGAGCATAAAGGTGCTTTCATCAGAAAAACAGATGTTATTCAGAAAATTTGGATTAGCGTTTAGGTTTTCACTTAGATTTTCACAAAACTGTAAACGACGATCTGGATCATCTTCGTTTATTTCATGCACTAATTTTACCTTGTAGGGTGAAATTTGTGATGTTTCACGATTCTATGGACAGTTGTAGCTGATACACCAGTCAGACGAGATAGTTTTCTGATCGAAGTAGTATTCTCCATTTGTAGATGACCCACTACTGCCACTTCCGTTGCCTCATTTCTGACAGGACATGCCACTTCATGTTTTTGTTTGCCACCGAACCCGTAGCTAGGAATTTGTCAATCAAATATTTAACGTACAGGTGACTGACTCCTTTCTCTTTCAGGATGGTTCCTATCGAATATCCTTGCCGTTTCTTTGGCACAACTGTTATTTCGAAAATACGTCGATACAATTTCGACCCTTTCCTCAGTGGAATAAACTATTTTCAGATTAATTTCAACTGACGAACAACAACAATAATGAGGAACTGATCTGAATAATAATAATATTTCATTGCAAAAATGAGAAATAACAGATGACTGCACGCCAGATGGAAATGAAAAAATGTGAACATTTTCAATGCAGAAATCAGCTTTATTTCTTCGTAATTGATGCTCAACACATCGTACCCCAATACTTTTAACAGTTTCGAATTAATTTTAGTTGATAATTTCAAATGACGATATTGAATTTTTCGAAAGCGACATCCTGTATGGAGAGCAGAACTGAATGAAATGCTTTAATCATTCTGGAATTCAAAAACCTTTCTGAAGATATGCCACTTGAATTATTTGTATGATTTTCAAGTTGGGGATGCTGAATGGAAGGGTTGATTGCAAAAATTCTATAACCACACAAGAAAGTCCTATTCTCGGATCAAACATGTTCTCGTATACCGAAATGAACCAGTTTCAAAAAGTTATTTGGATTTTCAATGTTCCTGCTTCGGGACACCCTGTATGATGATTCTGAATTTCGAAAATACCAAATTCGAAGAGAAAATTGCAGTACCTTTCCAACGAGGTGCCACTTGACCTATTATCGATCGAATGATTTTTGAGTTGGGGATGCTGGAAATAGGGGGTTGATTGCACCAACTCCAAATTCACAGGTGTAGGTCGGTTTTCTAGACCGAGCATAAACCTGCGCTTGCATTATGCCAAAATAAATCTATTTCATTTAGTATTTGGGATTTCCAGGAATTCAACTTCACCCTTGGTTGGGACACCCTGTATGTTAATTTAAAATTCTAAAAATGACAAATCAAGGTGGAGAATTGACAGACCTTTTCAGTAAGGTGCCACTCGACCCTTATTCCCTATGATGAATTTCAAAGTTAGGGTTGCTGGGGGTAGGGGGTTGATCTGAGAAGTTTCGAATTATTTCGAAAATGCTCCCCCTCGAAACAAAAATCGACGTGTCTTGGTGTTTTTCGCTAATGTTACTCATTTCGGAGTTATAGGGGTCAAATTTTCGTTGAACACACTGTATATATATATATATATATATATATATATATATATATATATATATATATATATATATATATATATATATATATATATATCCACCTTTTTCTAGAAATGGGTGACCTCTGTAGTCCCTTCTTGTTGTTTTATTAGTATTTTTTCAGAAGTATCATTTGACTATGACATGATAAAAAGAATAGTATTCTTTTTAAATGATTGGTTTATCACTTGGCAAAGGTTTCACAAATACTCATCAAAATACTCGACATAAGTTTCAGGTTGTTAGCCCATTATCAAGAGTAATACAATGCTAAATTCAAAATGAGATATTTCACTTATGTATAACGACATTCACAACAGGGGGTAAATTGAAGTCTAGTTGGTCGTTGCAAATTGGCAGGTTTTTCCTATGAGCCAGCGTAATTTCAATAATCTCCAAGATGTCCATCATTCTTTCTTTATTACCTGGATGCAAGAGTTCGATATTCTCGAAATCTATGAAACGATTTTTGTTGATGCAGTGGTCCGAAACACCCGTAGAATTTTATTTTGGAGAATATATATATATATATATATATATATATATATATATATATATATATATATATATATATATATATATATATATATATATATATATATATATATATATATATATATATATATATATATATATATATATATATATATATATATATATATATATATATATATGATTGGATTGAGTTCGAGAAAATCAGCCAACACATCTGTTATCTTGTCTTCAATTATATGTGTATTCTACATGAAAAATATGGGCGAAATTTTTAATTTTTTTCATAGAGGTTGTAATTGGTGGGTGCTATTAAATTTGTTAAGTTTCGTTAGTGGTTTTGTCGCTGAAGTGGTGAAAATCAGAAGAAAAACTTAAAATCCTAAGATTTCCGATTCGAAGGAATTTCGCAGGTAACATCTGTGCCGTGCCTGGTCTCATTGTTGTTCTTCGTGAGAATCAATAAGATAAGAAGTGATGGATTCCAAATGTATCAAGTGTAAAATAAAAACTTCTTACAAATGTGATGGATGCAATAATTATTTCTGTAAATCGTCAGAGGTTGCAGTATTGGAACTCAAAACTAAGCGAGTTTTACTTTACCACTGCGAAGACTGTCAGGGATTCAAAACTCTGAATTTGTTGAAGAACACTATACAGGATAAGAATGAGATTATTCAGACCAAAGACAGAATTATTGCCATGATCGAGGAAAGAATTGCATCATTACAGGAAGAAAAGCAGAACGTCTTGATTTCTAAACCTATGTGGAATTCTGGGATGGAAACTTTTGCGGAAAACTTAAGCAGACACCTACAGTGTGCCATAAACTTATTATTTCCCCAACGAGTGAACAGGAGAGTTTGAAGACAAAGGAGGATTTTCGTGCTGGGGTTGATCCAATCAAATTAGCAGTTGGCGTTGATAGAGTTATGAATGGTAAAAATGGTTCAATAATTGTACAGTGTGGAACAAGAAAGGCTATAAATAAGGTGAAGATAGCTGTAGAGAAAAACATGAAGGATGAGTATAGGTGTGAGGAAACTAAAATGAAAAATCCGAGTGTGATGGTGGCTAATATCGATAATGATTTGAAGAAAGAAAATTTGTTGGAGGCAATTCATAATCAAAATGAAATATTCACAGAGAATGATGAAATGAATCTCAAGATACTAAGAAGGTGTGGCAATGGCAGGAGTTCCTATTGTGTATTGGAGTACAAGAATGGGGTATTTGAAAAATTTATGAATAGTGAGAGAATTAATATCGGATTCAATAAATGTCCTGTTTTCGAAAATTTTTTCATACCGAGATGTTATAAGTGTTCGGCATTTTACCATCGAGAATCAGAATGTAATGTTAAAAACAAGATCTGCTATAAGTGCTCTGGGGAGCACCTGTCTAGTGCCTGTAAATCTGCTAAACCGAAATGTTATAATTGTCATAGAAATAACGTGCAATACAAAACTAAGCTCGATGTTGGGCACGATGTCCTAGATAAGAAATGTCCCATTTATGAAAGATATCTGCAGCGCCTGAAGGATAAAATCAATTATAATTAGTGAATAGTATCTCTTCTAATTTAAAAAAGAGTTTTTTCTCTTGCTGTATAGTTTTCTTTCTTGTTTGCTATGAGGATTGTTCATCTAAATATTCGGTCGCTCGTTCCTTGTATGATCCATTTGAGGCAATGGGTAACTGAGAATGACGTTGATGTGGTGATTATTTCGGAAACATGGTTATCGCCGGATATACTCGGACACGGATATTTTCATACAAGGTTACAGAATATTTCGCTTGGACAGAGGTATTTCTGGGGGTGGTGGGGTTTGTATATACTGTCGTGTGGCTCTGAGGGTTGTTGAAAGTATACCTTTTCAATCTGTTCATTCTGAGCAGCTCTGGTTAACATTGAAAGTAAACGGAGAAGCATTCGCATTGGGTGCTTTGTATAAGGCTGGCTCGGCGTATGTGGACTTTTTCGGGGAACTAGAGGACTGTTTGGGTAACATCCTTTTGACTCACACCTATATTATATGTGCCGGTGATTTCAATATTGATCCCTTTCAGGATACTTGTCAGGCCAGATATCTTACTAACATAATGGAAACTTTTGCATTGGTGCAGCCTGTTGACGAGCCGACGAGAATAACTAAGAACTCTGCTAGGACAATTGATTTATTTCTTTGCTCTGAGGAGCTCACTATAAGTGATTGTCGAGTTACAGATTCGAACATAAAGACGGATCACCAGATGATTTATTTGAGTTTAATTGTAGATGAGGGTGTGAAGCAGCCATAATATCTGAGTTTTCGTGATTTTAGGAATTTCAGGAGGGATTTGCTTTTGCGGGATTTAGCACTCACAGATTTTACCCCTATGATCAGAGATAGTAATATTGATAGCAAATGTCGATTTTTTGAAAATTTAGTCTTATCCCGCTTTGATAAGCCTGCACCAATTAGAACAATTATTATCAAGAAACGTAAACCCCCGTGGCTTACTGACAATGTGAAATTACTCATCTCTCTCCGCGATAAAGCTTTAAATAAGTTCAAAAAATCGAGGCTCCCTAAAGATTTTGATTATTATAAACAGTTGCGAAATTTCACTAATACAGCCATCAGAAATGAAAAGCGTGGTTACCTTCGTTTTAAAACTGGGGCCAATACGACTCGTATATGGAAACATTTACGAGAGTTCTCAATAGGAGTGCGACAGAAGGGTTTAATTCCTGAACCGATCAGTGACGTGAATGAAATGAGTAAATATTTTTCCAGTGTTTTGCTGACAATCCTGTTCCAAGCTTGGTACTTTTGAATAAGTACGGTAATGGTAAGCTGAGGATTCTATATCATTTCAAGTGTCAATGGTTACTGAAAGTCAGGTTTATGATGTTTTAAATTCCATTAAGTCTGCCTCGGTAGGTTCAGATGATATAAGTGTCAAGATGCTTTTGTTGTGTTCACCTTTTATCCTGAAGTTCATATGTCACATAATAAATTATTGCATCGAGAAGTCAGTTTATCCAAAGTCGTGGAAAATGGCTCATGTCATTCCGATTCCAAAAGTACGCGATCCTAAGGATTACAGGGATCTCCGACCTATAAGTATATTGAGTGTATTGTCCAAAATTTTTGAAAAACTTGTCGCTGTCCAAATAACACCGTATTTGGAGTCGGAGAGTATTTTGCCTGATATCCAGTCGGGTTTCAGGGGGGGTCATAGCTGTACCACTGCCCTGCTCGCAGTGGTGGATGACATCATAAAGGCTGGAGACGATAATGAACTTTTGTTGCTCGTCCTACTGGATTATCCGAAGGCTTTCGATAAAATTAATCACGATTTGTTGTTGGCAATCTTTCATTATATTGGTTTCACTGAAAATACGGTTTTATTGTTTGAAAGCTATTTGACTGGCAGAACACAAAGAGTTTTGTACGGAAAAATTAAGTCTGATCCTATAGAGATCCCATGTGGAGTTCCGCAGGGATCCATTCTCGGACCGATATTTTTTATTATCTATACCTTTCAGCTCATGTGTTGTTTGATTTTCTGCTCGGCTCATTTATATGCTGACGACTCACAGCTCTATTTACAGTTTTCATGCGACTCACTTGATGAAGCTCTAGAAAAAATTAATATAGATTTGGATAACATCTTTAAGTTGTCGGAGAGTGTGTGTCTGAGCATTAACCCTTCAAAAACTGTAGTTATGCTATTTGGAAGGAAGGTCATGAGAGAGGCATGTAAAGATCTAATTAAGATATCTGTGAATGGCGCAGTTCTTCCTCTGACTAGCGAGTGTCGTAATTTGGGTTTGATTATGGATAGCGATTTGAGGTTTGATTCTCACATAAACTTGCTAATTAAAATAGCTTTCATGAATGTCAAATTGATTTATGGTTGCAAAGAATTTCTGGATATTCGACAAAGAAAAATGCTTTGTGAAGCGCTGGTGTTGTCTCACCTCAATTATTGCGATACCGTATATGGCCCATGTCTGACAAAACAGAATGTGGCCCGAGTTCAGAAAAATTCAAAACTGGTGTGTTCGAATTGTTTTCAACCTTAGACGCACAGATCGCACGTCCTGCAGACTGCAGCAATTGGGTTGGTTGAACATGGCGAATCGAAGAAGGCTGCATGTGCTGAGTCTGTTTTACATAATTTTGAATGAGAAGAAACCTCCTATCTGCACCGACGAATCAAATATAGAACAGATGTTCATAGTATCAACGTCAGGTTCAGACATAAACTTGCCATACCGCGTAGTCTTATTATTAACTAACAATGAACCCAAATTGTTTTTATTAGTGCTGATGGTGTTGATATTATTTCTGTATAATCTGTTACATATCTTGTTGCTTATATTAGGAATATAGTTAATTGGAAATTTTCTGTTAGATTTCTCAGTATGCAACGGATAAATAATCTGCAATAAAATTTTATGTCGTTTTTGTCTTATTAAGATCATAGCCGTTGTTCTTAGCGATTAATTTTAAAACTTTACAGTTAAAACCGCAAACAGTTGTTTGTGAAATATTTCAGAGTTCATACAAAAGTGTCCAAAAAATTACAGTTGTTCTGAATATATCACTATAAATGAGATATAATCTCTATTCCGAGGCCGATGTCTTTTCTGGGTGTACCTAAACTCGAAGCCTGTTAAATACGGCATCAAAATATTATGTCTGTGTGATGCTGAGACTCGCTATTTATCTATAGCTTTTTTATATACAGGCGAACAGCAGGAACGCATCAGAGGTCAACCTTATATTTCCACACAATCCTTTCTGCAGTTAGCTTCTCCTGTTTTGAGTTTGAACCGGATGGGAAGAAAGTGATGGTGCGCGAATAATTTTTTTTCCGGTAGAGAAACGTCGAAGGAAGATCCGCGCGAAATTTGGAGTCCCTATCTCGAACAACGGAGACGCGACGATTTTTCGAAAAATTTCACCGAAACGTCTTCGAAATCGACAACTCGGATCTTTCGGAGGGCGATCGGAGAAGTCGATCGACCGAAAATTCTGGAAAAATGTTCCGAAAAAGCGAAAATAAAATACGTCTCCGAAATCTCCGGGATGGAGGGCATAATTTCTATGGACTTTTGTAGCTATGAAAATATTTCTATCGCCTTCGCTCGCTACGAAACCTGGACGACGAAAAAGCCTCGAGTTTCTCATTTCGCACCGCAATAGTTAGATTCTCTGAAAACCACGGGATAACGGAAAAATCTTCCATCGAACGAAGAGCTATCGGCCGATTTTCGCAAATTTTAGATTTACTTTCCTTATTCCGAAAATCTCCGACGACCAGAAATTCGCGGAATTAGCTAACCTCGAGCTGTCAAAATAGGTGTTTTTGTTTCAACCATGCTACTTAAACAGGGTCATCGGGAGAAAGAATTCGACCTTCGAACGATTCCTACATATCTCGAGATCAGATCCGCGAAGAGAAATCGTTACTGTAAGACTTAATTACCCAATTTGGGACGATTTTTGAGACCTATATTATCGAGAAAAAGACCGGAAACACGAAGGCGGAGCCAGTCACCGCTCCTTCTGCCCCTTATAACGCTATTCTATGTACTATGTACTAACAACATCTAGAATATAGTGCTCTCTCTCTTCTGAGTGACAATCGAATCTAACCTTATTTCAATTAGTCTTATATTTTAACGAACCTTGAAATAAACTTTTAGAGGTACATGATCGTAGTTTGATGTTTATTTTATCCATGTTAATGTATATTTTGTTAAAGGAAAGGAACGACATACTATCAAAATTCACAAATTTAACATTTTGTGGTTATTCTACTCCAAACAATATGATTCAAACGGAATTCTATAATAAAAAGGAGTTAAGGAGACTTACAATAATGTTTGAAAGGTAAGTGAATGTAATTTGAGGTTTATTCATGTATTTTAATGTATATTTTTCTAGGCATGCTCAAGAAATGTACTCAGAATTTACATATTTAATTTTTCTTTCATGGTTATTTTAACCTCTATACGTATAAAAATGTTCTGGAATTACTAGGATTTTTAACAAATCAATTGGAGGATCTTACAAAATGATGGGATATCCTTTGAGTTGTTATTAATAGGTATTGAGCTCTTTTGTATAATAATATTTTTCTGGAAAGAACTCGATAAAGTTTTCGTTAGGTCATTTAGAGTATGTATCATATGAATATTGAAAGCTATCCACTAAAGGCTATATCTTATTAAAATATTTGATGCTGGATGTCAAAATGACCTTGTCATTTCAAATTGAATTTTCGTTTCAGTTTATTCTAGAGAAAGTACATTTCTATTCTACAATTATCCAAATTTAAAATTTAATGAGATTCAATGTGTTTGACAATGTACAAGTTTGAACCAAAGAAAATAAGAAACTCAAATTTTCACGAAAGGTAATTATTGTGAGTTCCTTCTATGCATAACTCATAGTTACTGTTTCTCAGGAAATTTTATCAAGGTTGTTGAATGAATGACAGGAATTCCTCATTGATATGAAATTAAAGTTTCACTGTTATAGGTGGCTGATAGTGGGGTACATGATGTTCAAATATGTTGTTGCATGTGAAGTATTATTTTGTACAACCACAAATTTCAATATTTATGAAAGTCACAGGAAACATGCTGCTGCTTATGTGAATCATATTTTGGAAAAAATTCAACTACTACTTGCAATTTGACAATTTTTGTAATAGGTAGTTGTAGTATAGGTAATTTTATAATTGTGTAAAATGAGTATGTTCATCACGTAATATGGAAATATGAAGTTTTAATGCAATTTCTTCCTTTCATTTTTATTTCATAGTATACATAAAGTTTCACAAGAAATGAATTGAAGAGAAGTAAAATTGAAGAAGAGAAATTTCAATTATCAAAGAGCAAGTTTATAAAGGCTGACTGCTCGAAACCAACTACCAACTCGACAGTTCAGGATCTAGGAAATTAACAGTTACGAGAAACAGTTTCACTGAAACTGATATATAATTAACATCATTGTATTGTTTATGAGGGTCCATAATGTAATTGACAAATTTGTGGATCTCATTTCTGCTTTCCACAAGAGCCCTTCAATTCAGAAAATGTTTGTTCTTTCTGGTAAGCAAATTGTGTAAATTTTGGTCAATTTGAATTTATACAAAATAGTTACGTATAGTTCAATCACATAAGATGAAGTTTCTATGTATTCAGTAGTGTTCCTTTATTTCATTACTAATTTCTCGCTTTTGTCTTTTGGATACACCAAGAAATTTTAATTTGATGAAAACTTTTATTTTCTATTTCATTTATATACTTGAGAAGTAATTCTTCCATCTTGCTGTTTCAAGCTCATATTTGTTGTTTATTATAATTCATGAATCTTATTGGATTCTTATCCGATTTGATTTGATCAGAACTGTTGAGTAAAATTAAAATTTGAAACTATAGATCTGCATATATTGATCTTCCTGAAGTATATATTTAATACTTTTGGAACTAAATATTTGGAATATTGTGAATAAATATTAGAGTTGTTGATGATTGAATTTCTATACCTAAAGGGTGATTGAACAATATGTTTTTTGAATCAATGTTGAAATGTTTTTAATTTCATCTTATGCTAGCTCAATTGGAGGAAGTTGAGATTTTCAAATTGAATGTTTCCTTTTGGATTGGACAGTAGTGAATAGTGTTGAAATTTATGTGGTTGATGAGTCAGTATCCATAAAACAATACTGGAAGCTGCGTTACCCTAAGGATGACTGAGGTAATATATGAGAGATTTCTATGTAACATAAAGAACTATTAAGTGAAAATATGAATAATGAAGTGAATATAATAAGGTGTTCAGTATAG
Organism: Cryptolaemus montrouzieri; assembly: GCA_013387265.2. Taxonomy (NCBI): domain Eukaryota; kingdom Metazoa; phylum Arthropoda; class Insecta; order Coleoptera; family Coccinellidae; genus Cryptolaemus; species Cryptolaemus montrouzieri. Next base: position 41,477,811 of record JABFTP020000001.1, on the reverse strand, counting down.
ATAGAGTTGGATATGAAGAGGTGTTCAGTATATTAGGCGTTCAGTATATTGGCTATTTAGATATAAAAGGCGATCTTAATGGGCTCACTAGTAATGAATAAAGTTGAAAATACATACATACATAAACAGGTAGATACAAAATTAATAAGAGTGCAAGCAAGAGGTTATAAACTAATTATGATAAAAGCAGGTATCATTTAAAGATTTCAAATAAAGACGATTAAGCCGGGCCATACTGGTCGTTCAGAAGATTATTTATGAGCCATTTGATGCAGTATGAAAATTTCGATGGATTCCAAGAAATCTAACTTTCGTAGGTATTATGTGAATAATTAGAAGTTGATCTATGGGTGGAATATGGTGGCAATTTTCGATACAATGTGTAACAACAATAGATTCTCGGTTCTCTGATTATTATAATCTGATTGATGCTCTTTGTACCTAGTTTCGAATGAACGACCAGTCCGACCTATATAATGTCTTCACAATCCATACAGGACAACTTGTAAATTCCAGTATTATCAAATGTATCAGTTCTATTTTTTCTATTGAAAAGTTCCTGGAGGAGTGTCATATAGGTCTCGAAAGCTATTTTTTATGCTGTTTGGAAAGACATTTGCAATCTTTTCGCTGATAGGGCCAAGATATGTTAATAAAATATATTTATCTGAATCTTTGTGGAATATTGTGGATTATCCTCCATTTTTCTAAGGTACTCTTCACAGTAATGGAGTCAGCTAACACAATCGTTAACATACCTGTGTTGGTATAGTTGATATCTGAATGAGCGGTACTTATGTTTTTTCAAAATTCTACATGCGCTTTGGTGGCTAATTTTAAGCTTCTCGGCAATTTCTCTTGTTGATGTGGTTGGATGATTAATATCAACAAATGTCAATATGTCTATTTCGGCATCTTCGTCGATAACGAAATCCTCCTCTTCAGCAGGTTGCACCTCACGAAATTTTCGTTCAACTTTAGAGAAATAGGTTAGATTTCCGGAGAGCGCTCTCTGTATAAAAACAAAATTGAACGCTATTTGGTCCGCACTCTTCATAAATGAGAAGCATATCGACTTTTTCACTTTGGGTGTATTGATTCATGCTGAAAACTGAATTCATTAATTTGCAATGTCAATAATTAACAAAAAGGGAATTTTGACATGTCACACTGATATTTTAATGATCAGAGAATACAGGATGTTACATAATAGTATGTCACAATTTGAGGGGGTGAAGATGTAAATCTACGTGCAGTTTTAAGAAAAAAAATTTATATAAATAGAGGTCCACAAAAGCTTCGTGACGGAGCTACAAGGTGTTCAAATTTCCGGAAAAAATTGGTTTTTTCTTCAAAACTCTTACAGTTTTTGAGATATTGAGCCCAAATTTGGAATGCAAGCTTTTTTTCACTTTACACGTCCTAAATTTCAACTAGAATCTACAAGGTGTTTTCTTCTCCGGAGCCATGTCCTCTTTTGCAGTACTCCACTCGTCAGCGTACAATCAATTATCGTCGAGCAAAGATTGTTAAACGATTGTATACATTCGCTGAATTGAAAGCACTTCTGATTAAAAAAAATTACTAGTAGGCTGATTTTTTTCATTTATTTATTTATTTCGTTAGTTGATAAGGTTGAATCAGTGTCTGCTCGAATTGTTTATTAAATTGAATTTTGCGACTTTTGAAGTTATTGCTGTAAGAAAAAATGGCTAATTTTACTAACGCCGAATTTGCTAATATCCATTACATGTACGGTCGGTCTGGCTGACGGAAACACAACAGAAGCCAGGCGATTATTTCAGGTGTGCTTTCCAAATCAAGTAACACCAGACAGGCGAACATTTTCGAATATCCACAGAAGCTTGAGGGAAACTGGTACTTTTACTGCTAATAATAATTCGAAAGTTGCAACTCAAACTATGAGAACTCCAAATATTGAGGAAGCAGTTTTGAATTTTATTGATTTGAATCCTCATGTGAGTACAAGAAAATTTGGAAATCAGTGGAATATTCCACATGTTCTAGTTTGGAGGATTCTCCGCGACTTTTTATTGTACCCGTTTCATTTTCAACGCTTCCAAACCCTACTTCCTCTAGATTTTCCTTCAAGACTGAATTCTGCCGATGGTTCTTAAAAATAGAGAAAATGTTCATTTTGATAGTGAAGTAATGTTCACAGACGAAGCTAACTTTTCGAGAACTGCTATCACAAATTTTCACGATAATCATTATTGGGCTGAGGTAAAACCCCCATTTGATTGAAGAATCTCATCATCAAGAACAATTCTCACTAAATTTCTGGGTCGGAATAATTGGAAATTATTTGATTCGGCCATTTTTTTGCATAACAGACTAAACGGTTCCGCTTATAGGCAATTTCGTGAAAAGGAGTTACCTTTATAATTCGAGGAAGTGCCACTTTTAGTAAGAAACAATGTGGAGAAGCTAGGGAAATCTCGAATAATAAATTCAACAACCGATGGATAGGTCGGGGTGGGCCAGAACTATGGCCTCCTAGGTTCCCAGACTTGAATCGTTTAGATTTTTTCTCATGGGGATATCTCAAAAGTTTAGTTTATACCACTCCAATGAACACTGTAGAAGAATTGAGAAATCGAATAATAACCTCTTGTGACACGATAAGAAATACCCCAGGAATAGAGAGTGCGTAATAATATGCAAAGAAGGACAGAGACCTGTATTTTTCAGATGGAGGATATTTCCAGCAATTAATTTAGTTTTTAATTGTTCTTTTTTTAGTTTGATATTGAATAAGTATAAGTTGAGTCTCAGAAGACGTATTATCAAAATAAAAGCAAATTTTGGGTATACGTATCGAGTATTTCTATTATATTATTTTTTTTCACTTAGCGAATAACATACAATTCAAATAATTCGAATTCAATAGTTTTTCACCCGAAAACGGTTGGAGATACAAAAAAATTAAAAAGGGCAAAAGGAGACATGGCCTCGGAAAAGAAAACACCTTGTGAATTTCAGTTAAAATCTAGGACGTATAATGATGGAGGCTGTAAAAAATAGCTTACATTCCAAATTTTGCTTGAATATCTCAAAAACTGCAGGAGGTTTGAAAAAAAAAACAATTTTTTCCGGAAATTTCAACATCCTGTACCTCCTTTACGAAGCTTTTGCGAACCTATGTTTATATAAAAATTTTTTCTTAAAATTGCACGTAGATTTACCCCCTCAAGTTGTGACACACTATTATGTAACACCCTTTATCATAATTATAAACAAAAATGTTGCATCGCCAACGTAGTTATTGTTATTAGCAAATGGGGAAACTTCGGAACCGTTAAAAATATAGTGACGTGAGTGGTATAAAAAAAACGAATAAAAAATGCTGCTTTTGCAATAACGGGTGGCCCGATATGATTATCTCAGAAGAAAAACTAATTTTTGAGGAAGAACTGAAATTCAAAACTTTGACACCCCGTAAAAAATGAGCCATTAAATTTTTAGATACAATCTTGTATTTTCGTGATAGGGGATGTTGAGCTAAGCCAATTGCCACTGTTCATGGCCTTCTAGGACGAAAGATAGAAATTGCAGAAAAAAGGACGTGTTTCGTTTTTCTTTCAAAAATATGTCAAAAGCTCGTAGGATGAGATGAACAATTTAAATAAGCAAAGAAAATGCAGGGTGTCCCATTTGAAAATCGAAAGTTGGTATGCGTTTCCGGTTATTCCGGAATGTCAAACAAACTAATGTTATCACATTCAAAATGTTGGCTTCTATCTGATTCCCAAATTTCATCAAAATATTCCAAATAGAAAAAAAAGTTGCAGGGGTGGCCCTAGTTTCAGTTACACCCGGTTAACTGTTAAGAAAACTTAAATAAAATTTTCTTCTTTACACGTTACATATTGTAACATTAAGTGAGGTTCCTTAAATGTAAGTGGAAAACATTACGTGTTACAACTTTTTATTCACTCACATTGTTGTATTGTCCATTCTTCCATGATATACTATTCATTTTTATGTTATATCCACAACTATTTTTGTCGGTCAGGTATTAAATACTAGTACCATATCCATATTTTCCAGATTTAACTCCTTGCGACTAGTTAGGGGGAGATTTGGATCATAAACACCTCAAAAAAGTCTAGGGAATACTTACCAAAATCTTTAAAATATAAATTTGATGATTCGAATTTATAGAAATCTTTCGGTTTTTGTTAGGATGTATTGTATATAATGCAATCTCAAGGAAACAAAATAATATTTGACTTCTCCAAAGCACCTATTATAAAAAAAATTTGAAATTTGAAAATGACGAAATTTGGTAAACCACAGAAAAAAATCCTGAACTAATATTTTCGAAACGATATGGAAGCACTTACATCTTTCAGTACCAAGAAGGTCCACCTCTGTTATTAATGACACTTTGGCATCGTCGCGGCATGCTCAATATTAAGTTGTCTATTACATTTTGGCATTCCAAGCCCCCTGAACTGCTAATCGAAGCTCCTGTTCATGATGGAAGACGTTTTGACGCAGGGGATTTCTTTTTAGGGTGTCCCACACATGCTCAATGGGATTCAGATCTGGGGAGCAGGATAGCCACGGTAGAAGATCGATATCATTCTCTTCAAGAACGTTTGAGACAACTCTTGCACGATGAGGAGGGGCATTGTCTTGTTGGAAGAGTGGATTTTGACCCATTGTTTGGAGATACGGTACCACTACAAGTAAAACTATCTCATTTGTGTAAGAATTTCCCGTGAGGTTGTTCTGTATGAAAACGAGGTCAGTTCTTCCACCATGGCGTATACCTCCCCAAAATATCACTGATCCGCCTCCCTGTCTAACAACTTCTCGAGCATGCTGGAGACGGTTTTGCTTCCCGAATCGGGATAATAACTAAAACTAGATTCATCACTGAAGAGAACTGTGGTCCACTTCTCTTGATCCCAGTTTACGTGTTCTTGGCACCAAGCTAAACGAGCAGCGCGATTTCCATGGGTCAGTTGTGGAACTCTTAAAGGACGCCTGGAGTGGAGTTGACCTTCGTGCAGTCGATTTCTTACAGTTTGGTCGGAAATTTGTGTACATTATGAACTCGTGATAGCTCTTGAGCTAATTGAGATGCTGTGGTAGTACGATCTCTCTTGGATTGTAAAACCAAAAATCGGTCTTGGGCTACTGTAGTAATCCTGAAACGACCTGTATGGCGTTCTTTTATGCTACCTGTTTCATTGAAACGCGACCATAAACGGTTTATGACACTTGGGCTACTTCCCAGAACCCTGGATACTTCCCGTTGTGAGCTCCCAGCTTGAAGCATGCCAACGGCTCGTAACATCTCTTCTCTAGTCAAATGTCGTATTTCCATGGTCGAATCACAAAACTTGAATCTTTTATTTGCAACAGAAACAAAGTGCCAACTAACTGATTTCAAACACTGAATACATGAAATGATTATAAAACAGCGTCACATCTGCTGCATTTTTAGTTTTTTATAAAAAAAAACTGAAATCTGTCGCGGCACTCTACATAATTTGGTGAGAAATTGATGCAGGTGTTCATTTCTTAAAAAAAATCATCCATATTGATCGTTCTGGATACGATATATCGATATTCAGAAGTGTTTCCTAGACTTTTTTGAGGTGTTTATGATTCACTATTATCTTTGTTCATTATCATATTATCCCTATAATGAAGTCGTTAGTTATTACTATACTGGATCCAGCGCACCCGGTAGCGAGTATGAGTGTTATGAATCAAGGCGCGAGTCCCTTAGTGTTGAGTATAATTTGATATTCAATTATAAACTACACAGTTACTCCATTAGATTGTCGCGAATTGGTTGTGTTTTACAGATCAGTAAATTTTTATTCGAGACTCTATTGATTGTGTTCCCTAGACTTTTTTGAGGTGTTTATGAAGAGATCATCACTGATAACCAATTATTTGAATTAATAAAAATTTGAAAAAACGCTGAACCAAATTTATTCAGTTTAAACGATAGTATATTGCCAAAATAACCTTTCCTCCAAAAACTTTTTGATTTAGCAAATTGACCTCCTACAACTTCGAAAGTCTAATTTAAAACGACCGAATTTATTGCCCGTATAAATCATTCATTCCATTCAGTCTCTAAAATATTCAATTCGCTGGGTATTTTACATGACCCAATTAATTACAAAAAGAAATGAATTCCTTAGAAAGCATGTTTTCTAAAAATAATTCCATGATTTGCATCAGGAATGAATATACATTTCACTACTCACCGTGGTCGGAAAATAAGAATAATGTTTCCATTATAAATTACCTTGAACGTGACGTCTATGAAGGTATAAGTTATTGCAAAATGACATTGTTATAAACTATGCACAGGAAATCGTTAAGATTGGAATTTAGATAACATAGAGTTGAGCCCTCCTTTTCACTGTACGGAAATTTTCATTTTGATTTTATTTCATATAAATTTTCTTGAAGTCGCGCATATCCTTAAAAGTTCGAGAAAACTCAGAAAATATAGAAAATTTCTTCCTTGAAAACAACTTTCTTCTTGAAATTTTTCAAATACATTGGAAACGGATATTTAAATAAAAGAGTATTTCACATTTTACTAATGGACATTGAACAATTACTGGAAAAACATGGCTTTCAGTAATTTTCTGAAACTTTGATGTTATAGTTTTTTGCTTCGTGATTACATTTATTATATTCCATGAAAGATACTTCCCTGAAAGAATAATCTAGTTTCAAATAACAAGTACAAAAAATCAGGAGTTTACAAATTTCCTGCAATGAGTGTACGGTAGCTTATGTTGGCAAACAGGTAGGAATTTCGAAACCAGATTTAAAGAACATTTATCCTCTGATATTAATTCTCCAATATATGAACATATAAAACCACAAAACATTCAATAACATCAGATAATATTGAAATTTTTCATAATTACCACAAAGGATAGATAATAAATCTTTTGTAATGTATGGAAATAAATAAACTCTGTAAAAAACCTTAACGGCGAGCTAGGCAATAATACTTCTCCACTACTTAATATCAAATTAGGCTAGTATCTATGTAATTGAGTTCATTTTCTGCAGTTGAAAATGACCTGACGATCAAAACCGGTCGAAACCAGTCTTGTTCGTGAAAATAAAATTGTGGAAACAATAAAATATATTTTACTTCATCTTCGTTGAAAATGAATTTCCATAAAATAAATAAATCATCAATATTACTCATTAGGGAGGTCACTTTACTCTATTTGCAATATTTCACATATCTGTCGTACTAAAACATCTAAAAATGGGACACTTTGTATAGTTGCTTTATTTCTTTCTTCTATTCAATCATGAAACCGACGAAAAGTTCAATTCTAAGCAACACCCAAGTTGAGGTGAATATAATGACTGCCCGAATTCCACTAATGGTAGATATTTCTAAAAGTGAGCATGAGAATAGACAGATGCGAACATTAGGGCTTTATCTGTTGCCTTTTGCAAGGTTCCCTCCATTCAAAAGTATCTCATCAACACGTTGAATGTCTTCATTCAAGCCTATATTACGTCTCTGATAACGTTCGGAAAACGACCTCCGCGGTTTATGATGTATGATGATGTGGAGGTGATAATATAAGTTAGATAGCTACCGTAAAATATTTTAAAAATACCAAATACCTTTTCTAGTATATGTGGAACAACATTAATATCGAACATCTTCTATTTAATTTGTTTGTGCTAATGCGCACCTATTTTCAGAATGTGCTGATGTTGATGAATATTCCCTATCGAAGTAAAAAATTGTGATAAATAGTGATTCTGCACAGCGTCGAAATCGTGTATGTCACATTTAATAAATCTTTTTAATGTACAAAACTGAATTTCAAAATTTAAAAAATTCTGGTATTTCCTAAACACTTCAAAGAAATCACTTAGTCATATTTTTAAAACTACTGTCAAAATTTTTCGCAAATTTTTCTTTAAATTAACCAAGATCCATGAAGAAATATTAAATGGGAGATGTCAACCCAAATTATTGGGTTCATAATGATTCTAGAAAATCTATAGATCATAATCGGCATCATTCAGACGACCGAACCTGGCCATCGGGGCTCTCTCGGTCAAACAGAATTGTTTTGTTGAGTTTGAATATTGAAGGGATTTTGCAATTATACTTCAAAATTGGCAAGCAAGAACAAGAAAATGATTATGTTTCAGGAGACTCACACTGCGACGGAAGAACATCTCCGCGAAGGAGGTATCGCAGGCTATGTACTTTTTGATTATCTCCTTAGTCCTTTTTATGGCCTTGCTTGTTATGTAAAATCTTTTCTTAGATTCAAGTGAATTTAGACATAGAAGAGTCAGGTATGATTGATGAAATATTTTTCTGCTGGTTTTCTTTTTCCATTGTTACAGATTTCTGTCCCAAACCCCCTTCCTTTCACCCTTGTCTTTGTCTGGAAACCATGGAGTGCAAGATGAAAATGAGAGAATGAAGCTGCTAGGCAGAAAAATCTTTGGTACTCTTTATGTACACACGACATTAACAGAACATAAACAGACAAGCTATTGCTAGTGCAATAGATAGAGGGAAACCAGTTTTTCCCTCAGGTTTTTTCACTCGTTTATTGAATCATACGCAAGATAGTATGATTCCCCTGTTACATTTCCTGAGCTCACACTTGTTTTTTTCTGACACACTGAAATTATAGATATAAGCATTTATTGTAAATACAATTATTCGAATTCTTGTATATCCTTTCTTTTCGAAAGAATGAATATATATATATATATATATATATATATATATATATATATATATATATATATATATATATATATATATATATAGGGGTTTCACCCCGACGAGTTGCCCATATATCGTTTCATGCAATCAAACTGATTTCATGAAAAATATAAATCCACCACCCGGTAATTAATACCATTGCCAGGCGATGATTATAATCAAAACATATCCTGGAATATTTATATATTAGGATAACGTTAAATGTTATGAGAATATATCAATTTACCAGAATATATACATACTATAGCATCATCAGACAATGATATCAATGTACCAACGAGTAGTGTCAGAGGCTTTCTCCCGGGAAAAATCCAATGTACGGACCTTAGTCAAGTAACACTGAATGTTACTCATTAATCGTTTCCTTTGTGTGAAGTGGTGAACGATCGAATAGAATACTGCTCTGAATATAAATATGACAAATTTGTCAGTTAATTATATTACATTTATATAAACAAATAAATAAAATATGAAATGAAATTCTGAGCAGTATAAACTAAAAAGAAAACCTATGACTCTACCTCATTATTTTTTCCGAAAGAAACCTACGAAGAATATTACAAGATTTGATGACTGTTATCTTTTGTAACTGTTCAAACAAATTTTTCTTCAGACCCAAAATCTCAATACTTTTGTGAAGATTCCTAGGAATAACACCTGTTGTGGAAATAATAATCGGTAGAATAAAAATTTTTTCATTTTCCAAATTTTTTTCAATCCCGTTTCAAGGATCAGATTTAGAAATTTTTTCATTGTATTCATTTTGTATATTATGTGTGTCGGGTATGGCAATATCAATTATATATGTTACTCGATTCTGTTTATCAGTAAGAATGATATCTGGCCTATTGTGTTTTACAGCTCTGTTGCATAGAATTGTTTTATCAACATAAAGATTATATTTCTCGTTTTCACAAATAATCTCAGGTTCATATTTGTAAAATTTTTTTCTTTTGGGAATTAGTTCAAGTTTAATTCCTAGATTAAAATGGATAATATTAGCGACGGCATTATGTCTTTCTAAATAATCTGTTGAGGAAAGGACTGAGCAAGATGATAATATATGAAAAACTGAACAGAAACATCTACAGCAAGAACCATCTATATTTTGTTTGATGATGTGTTTTCTATAATTCCTCGTGAAAACAACCTGATCCTGGATCGCAATTGCCAAGCCTTCTGTTTCAGCAAACAATTCTTCAGAAACTAACCATTTATTCGATGCGATTTCATCAATATAATCATTTTTTAATTCTTTAGGGTGCTTTCCGTGTAATTCCTTCTGCATCCAACTTTCTCTTTTAGAATTATCATCAAATATATCAAAATCTACCTTTTGCATTGTCAAGTTCAGAGGTGTAAGATTATAATCTGAAGCAACAACAATATCATGTAATCTAGACGTTCTCTGTTTATCATGAAAATGGGAACGTAGATGATAAATCTGTTTACTATGAAGATTATTCAAATTAGTTAATCCACGACCTCCAAGATGTCTAGGTAGTGTAACTCTCTGAACAGCTGACTTTGGGTGGTGCTTATGATATTTACAGAGCATTTTCCTCGTTTGACATTGTAATTCATTTAGATCAGTTTTAGACCATTTAATAATTCCAAAAGAAGATGTATATATATATATATATATATATATATATATATATATATATATATATATATATATATATATATATATATATAATAATCTATATATATATATTATACGTAACCACCTGCAAGTATATATATATATATATATATACTTGCAGGTATTATATATATATATATATATATATATATATATATACTTGCAGGTGGTTACGTATAACGGTGATGTCATGGGAGATTATGTTAGGTTGTGGAGTTCCTCAGGGCCCTCTCTTGTAAACTATCCCCATGAATGACAGTTGACAAGTCAGTTCTTATCAAATATCTAATGGCAGAGCCCTAATTATAAAAACAGAAAAAGTTTTGATAAAATTAGAGAATTAGTTTTACATAAATAAAATGGAAATGGACGAGGCAAAATCAGAACGACGCGCGAATGTCTGACTTTATCATGAAATTGAAATCAAAAATTATGCAGACAGAGTCAATAATTTCAATTTTTCGTTGAAATTTTCCTCCTCTTTAAGAATTTTTTAGTTAGGTGTTAAGAGTTTCTTAGATATCGGTAAAGAATTGCATACTATTTTATTTCGTCTTTGATTGTTCTGCAATTTTCTCATGTGCTCATGCCTCTGGCTAATTTTTTAAGCATTACTGTAGATCAATCGAGCTGTCTCACATATATTTAGGAGCAATGTCATTTGTCGACAAGCCTTCCTTAGAAGATTGTCTACAGCAGGGGGGCTCAAACGGTCGATCGCGAATGCGTTTTGAGTAGATCTCGAGAAGAAAAAAATTTTAAAAAGTAGATAACTAAACCACAAAAATTTATTACGCAATAGAATAACACTCTAGTACCGGCAAAAGGCAACTTTATCAAAGGAACGCACGGTACTTGTCAAAGAAAAGCCGCATTTTTTATTCTTGCTGATTTTCTAGAAATTTCAGGCGTCGCGTTTAACGGAAGCATTCGAGACTTTCGTTCACTCCGATATAAATGTTGCGCCTGCAGGAATTGGAGTCATTCTGAATTGTAACTTGAAGGCAATACTACGTCTATACAAAGTTTATTATTGAATAGTACAAAATGAGTGCAGCGAAGAAACCTGAAACGTATCATTTCAATAACTATTTGGAGGAAGAATTTTTTTTGTATGGTGAAGGATATGTCCATTTGTCTCATTTGTCGTGCGTCAGTTGCAATACCTAAGCGTGGTTACTTAGAGAGGCATTGTAAAACGATTCATAAAAACTATGAAAAGGATTTTGCACCACAGAGTGAATCAAGAAAACGAAAAGTACGTGATTTGATATCTTGTTCGAAAAAAGAACAAACCAAGTTCACAAGACCAGCCAAACAATCAAAAGCTGCTACGATCGCGTCATTTAAAATATCTCGATATGGATCGGTTGTGAAGGAAGCATTTATTGAAGCGGGTGAGACTTTATATAGAGATTTTAAAAATAAAACAGAAATCATGTATGCTATTAGAGAACTTCAGTTATCTCGTCCGACTGTCAAAAGGCGTATTGAAGTCATGAGTCAGGACATGGCAGATAAACTAAATCATGATATCATGAAATGTACATAGTTTTCTTTACAGTTCGACGAATCCACCGATATGACAGACACTGCCCAGCTGTGTATTTTCATTCGGATGGTATTCAATGAGATGTTCTAAGGACGAATTCTTGAAGGGGAAGACCAGTGGCGAAGATATATCTGACTTTTTCCTTCAATTTAGTAAAAAAATACTAGCTACCAATATATAAATTAGTATGCAGATGGAGCACCACTAATGACTGAAAACAAAAAACGGTTTTGTGGCTTGTGTCGAGCTAATGAAGATTTCCCTTCATTTTTTTTACATTCCATTGCATTATACATCAACAAGTTTTATGTTTAAAAGTTTCAAACGCGGAGAAAATTATGGGCATTGCAACAAAAATTATGAATTCCATCCGTGCACGTAGCTTGCAACGGCGGCTCTTTTAGTTGTAGTTGGAAGATAGGGAGTCAGCTGAAGACACTGATATAGTTCTTCACACAGAAGTCAAGTGGTTGAGTCGCAGAAAATTCCTAGAAAGGTTTCAAGAGCTATTGCCCGAAATAACAGCTTTTCTAGACGAAAGAGGTGATGACACTCAGATGTTGAAAAACGAAAAATGGCTGACTGATTTGGCATTTCTGACTGACATCACAATGCACTCAAACACCATCAACTTGGAGCTTCAAGGTAAAGGAAAAGCTATTATTGAGATGATTAGCGCCGTTAACGCATTCAGAAGTAAATTGCAACTTATGATAGATCAACTGAAACGAAAGGATCTGAAACATTTTCCGTCTTTGAAAGCAAGGATTCCTCAGTTGAATTATGATACGTATAATTATCAAATATTTTGGTGCAATTCGAAATGCTTTTTTATGATCACAGCAAATTAGCAAATATAGCATTATTTCTGAGTTTTTTTTTTCATGTAAAAACATTGAAGAATTAGCTACTGAAATAGCAAGTCAGTTTAATATGAACTCATGTTCAGTTGAAAATGACTTGGTGCAGGTTATATCAGGTATACATCTCAAAGCTACAGCATTTGATACAAATTTCTGGTATTTTATATCTAAAAATAAATAACCGAATCTAAGGCAAATCGCCCTTCATCTGACGGCAATGTTTGGGTCAACTTACTTGTGCGAGTCTGCATTTTCTGAAATGAAGATAATTAAGTCAAAATATCGCAATCGACTAACTGACGATCATATGATATCATGCTTGCGATTATCACTCAGTGGTTACGTTCCATCTTATGAAAAGTATGCTGAGGAGTTACAGTGCCACGCTTCAACATCCAAAGTCACTCCTTAGTTAAGTTCAACACCATATGTAACTCTTTTGTTTTGTAACAACCGATAAACTCGCAATTTTGAATAACTATGAGTGTTTTCATTGATATTATAGAGAAAAACCTAACTAAACCTAACACAAACCTTGACTAAAATAATGTATATTGTGCGGAAAGCTAATATCTATATATGCTACGGTACACCCTACCTAGGTAGGTAGGTAGCTAGGGTGTATCTTGTATGTACGACAACCTTGCATCACACAAACTTGCAGCTTCTCAGAGTCGATCGTAAGTAGTCTAAAATATTGAGGTAGATCGCCAGTTCAATTTTGAGCACCCCTGCCTTAAAGCATCGTATACATTTAATATAATTAATTTTTCAGTTTGGGAAAATGGTATATTTTCAGCACGTTTAACAGTGGTAATATTAGAAAACTTTTCCATTATTTGTGGAATTAATTAACTACTAACTGATGCATACTAATGATGAAACTACTTCAAGTTTTGTTCTGGGATTAATATTTCTGCAGTTATTTAATCTGTTTCGTTCAGATGCCGCACCGCACTGTATAGCGAACGTCATGATTTTGGCTATTTGAAATTATCCATATCCGAAATTCCCATTCTTTCTTCATTATTCGAATTGCAAGGTTCCATAACTCGTATCAAAATATTGTATTCGCTTTTCTTCCATGATGGCACACAAGGGACACATCGAAATTTTCATGCGGGCAAATCAGATGTGAAAACTGCATGATTTGCAAAGACGTGCCGAAAATATCGACTGACAAAAGAAGCGGGTATATTCAAACGGAATATTAACGAATATAGAGAACAAGCCAGGACAAAATATCATGAATTTTAAATTAACTCAGGGAAAGAAGACATTCGATTATCTAAAATCTTTTTCGGTGTACTGCTACATCGTAAACGTTTTAATTTTGACTTGACCTTGAAGAAGTTCATTGGTGCATTACGGTAATATAATGATTCAGCAACTTATCCGGATTCACAGCTAATTGTCCAAAAAGCAAAAGTCATTTAATTAAAACAAACTTAACTTAAATCAGAAGATTAATTTTTTTACTATGCTGTTGCCGTGCAAAAGCAGCAACATTCATTTCGAAGAATTTGATACATTTCCAAGATGAGTTTGACATAAATGAATTTCATGAATATCATACAATATGTCAAGCCCTATTTCGCAACTGTAGGGATGGTTTTTCCGAAAATACTGAAACACTATTTTTTCTTGGTAAAATTAAAATCTTAATCCCAATTTTTTATTTATAACTTGAACCTCAAAACTCAGGCAGATTCCATGAAAACCTTTCAACACTTATTTCGCACACTACGAGATGATTTTTTCCAAAAATGTTCATACAGTGACGGTGTAAAATATGAAATATTTTAATATAATTTCTTTCACTTCTGTTTTAAGTAAAAATGCTCGGACAGGTAAAATTTCATATTTAGTTACGAATTTTTCAGTCAAGTTAAAAGATCTTTCCTGCCTAATAGTGGGGGTCGGTGATGAAATGTTCTCAAGATACAGGGTGTTCTATCCGAGATAAAATTAATATCTTATTATAAATGATCCAAAAACAACCTTTGTTACCTGAACTTTTTTTCGAAAAAATTAATGCAGTCATTTCGGTTAAGTAAATTATCCTAATAAATGATATTGCTGATTGATTTATTTTAATGAAATTCATTTTAATATAAATAGAATTAAATACTTCTGAATGATTTCCACAATATGTATTTTTAATACAACGACCGGTTTCGACAGTTACGTCATTTTCAAGTGTCTAGAGCGAAGTGTCTATACCTATTTTGAAGGTTATGTAGTAGGGAATGATCCAATTCTAGTTGACTATTAAAAGTGGTGAATTTTAGGTTTTTTCAAAGTTTGTTAATTTCCAAACTTTTTAACAGATGCATTTGTGGGGAACTTTTCAATTACCTTATGTAATTATGTGATTTGTAGATTATATATATTGAAAATTTTCGGATTTGTTGTCTGAGGCGACATGTTCTTTGAATTTGCATACAAAATTTCAACCTGTCATACGTACACTATTGGCACTTATTGTATTCAAGTCTGTAACAACTATTTGTGTTCCGTTACCATTTTTTTTTATTTTGTTTCATTTGTATTTAGAATTCATCATTTTTATTTATTTTGAACGGTTTCTGATTTTCTTTTTGAATCATCTGCATTCGTCGCAGTTGGTTCTATTTCACTCAATTGTTTTTGAGAACCCACTTCCTATTTACCTTCTTTCTCCATCACATGGAAACACCACGTGAAAAGAGTAGAGAAAACTGGCGCCACAGAAAGAAATGTGAGATCTCGGCGAGATTGAAATTAGATGGTTCTCATTCTCCTCCCGTTCTCAAACGTTAAAATCAAGAACAATTTTCGGGTTTTTACACTAAAATCAAGTGTTCTGCATCTACGTCTTTCACCCCTGAACCTAATGAGGGTAAGTCTTTTCGTTTTCACAAAATTTGCGATATTTCAAACCTCCCCTAATAAATGATTAATACTGGCACTGAATAGACAAATCCTCCAAGAAAGTATAACGTATCACCCTCTGAATTGAATAACCAGCACCAATCAGAATGCAGAGTAAAATACATGATTTCTTATTTCGCGTACTTAAATCATATTAGTGTATGGTTCTGCAGTATGTCTCCTGACTACGATACGGAGGAGATGTAATCAAGCTCTTTTTCAGTGCTGCAATAATTATTTCGCGGAGCGAGCGTCTCCCCAAAATGGCACTTGAAACGGCGACAGGTCGAACTTCATCTAGTTTGTCACCTGTTTCGCCAATGGATGATTCGGATGCGGACCCAAATTATAGTCCATCAAACGGAAGACGGAAGAGAGAACTTTTTGATTTATTAGCAGTTTCTCCTGAAAAAAATACCGAAAACCGAAAAAAAAGCAGTTTGTATTTAAATGATGGTGATATCTAGTGGAAACCAACAGAATTTAAACACAGCTCAGTTCTAAAAAGAATGAAAAATGAAACACTATATCAGCCGAAAGAAAGTTTGGAATGACGTTGTTAACTAGAAAATACTGATGGCGACATGATTACTTTAATAAGACCTAACAGTACTGACCAAACTGAACTTAATATTTCAGAGAAAATAATGGAAATCGAAGTTGAAGAAGACCAGTTACCAGCAGAATATGTACCTGAATCTGTACCAGAAATAGAAATCAGAGGTGGAGAAGATCAAGTAGAGACTGCTCCCGAAATATCTTAGAAGAACAAAGAACAATTATTTTTAGTTACTTCAACTCACTCAACTTTGGAGAGAAGAAACTCTTTGTTGAAAAATACCTCAAGAAAATGCCTGTCAAGATCTATAAAAGAGACGCCGTTGGCCAGAAGGAGTGCTCTGTAGTTTATACTTTAGCTTCAAAACCAATCACAGCAGAACAGAATGATATTGTGCTAAAAGACACCGAGGAGCAGGAAGACACAAAGCATAATGAAGAGATCAAGTGGGAATAGACAGGAAAGAAGAGAATACTGAAAAATCCGGAGTTTCAGTGTGTTACAGATAAAAGAGGACTTAAACGTGATGAAAAGATGGAAGAAATTTCAGGAGAAAATTATAAAAACATCAAAACTCATATTGGGAATTATCATCCAGTACTTTCAGATTATAACATAAAACATACTCCTAACAGATGGTATCTTACAAGCGACATGTCGGTGTATAATATGTGGAAAGATTTGAATGAGAAAACTCCTGACAAGAAAGTTTCATATGAAACCTATAGAAAGGTTTCTCATCAGGAAAATATTGGCTTCACTAAACCATCACAAGATGAATGTCCATCATGTTCATTGCACAAGAATCATGTTCACCATGAAAACGTAAATGAAGGAGATGATGCGAACTGTGAAATTTGTCGAAACTATGAAATACACAAGAGAAGGTATACTGAAACAAAAAAAGCATATGAATCAGATTGTTCCGAAGAATGGCCAGAAGATGCAGAAATTTTCGCAGATGATATGCAGAAAATATTAATAATTCCGAAAATGGTGACTAAGAATTCCTTTTTCATAAATCGTCTGATATGTTTCAATGAAACATTTGCGAGCTTGAAGAATCATGGACAGAATGTGTGTGTACTATGGCATGAGGCTATTATGGGCAGAACTTACTTCGATGTTGTATGCGCATATTATAATTTCATGAAGTCTCTTGGGGAAAATGTAAAAAATATTGTTTTTTGGGCAGACAATTGTGCCGCACAAAATAAAAACTGGACACTCTTTACCTCATGTTGTATTTTAGTTAAGGAAGAATGGGGACCAGAGACTATTATTTTCAAGTTTTTTAAGCTGGCCATTCATTTATGAAGGCTGACTCGTATGAAGGCTAACTCGGTACATGGGCTGATCGGAAAAAAGTGGAATGAGTCGAAGGAGATATCAGATTTCGATGATTCAGTCAATTCAATCAGTAGAAGCAGTAAGTACAATAAACCACTCATTCTCCATTTAGTAGACTTTATTCGTTTCGAAAACGGTTGCCAAACTCGTAAAAAAGGAGCAGTAAACAATGGTAACACTTCAGTGCCTTTTCTCCGTAACTTGAAGGTGTGTCAATTCAGAAAATAATTCGAGATCACTGTACTTCAGAACCGAAATAGATAGTCCGGAGTTTCAGAAGTCAAATTTTTTAAAACCAAAATTTAAACTTCAGTTGCCAGTTAACAAATTATCAGGCCGGGGTCTGAACAAGGAAAAAAAAGAGAAAATTTTGAATGATCTAACTGTCCATATGCCTGCTAAAATACAGTTGTTCTGGAAATCTCTCCTGCCATTATCTTACATGGATATGGACATGGACATGGCCCAATGTGGGGATGAAACTCAAATTGAAGAGGACGATCTATAGTTACAAAAATTTTATAATCTTTTCACCTATTATTGTATTTATTTCAAAGTTCATTTGATGTTCAATATTTTTACTTTTGTGTTCTGTTTGATAACTGAAAATTAATTCTTTGTTACGTGTTTCTGCAATAAAATATTCAAATGTAAATTGACAATTGTCTTGAATTTTCCGACTTGCTCGTTTTATGTTTTGTAAAAGCTTCGTGCGGATGTGATAATCCGAAATCTAATAACTGAAAGTGAACGTCCATTTTGAATTTGGCGCAGAGAATTTTGAATTTACTACGCTCAGTGAATTTCTAGATTTGAGAAGTAGTAAATGTTCAAGTTCGAAGCATTTTTTGAGTAAGCGTAATCTCTCTTGTTTGCATCATTTAAATAACTCTGCTGAAAAGTCGGAAATTTAGAGTTACTTGGTTTTTGCTTTGTAGGGCAGTAATTGATTACCATACCCGATGCGCATAATATACAAAATAAATAAAATGGAAGAGTTTCTAATTATATGATGCTAGCCAAAGAGATTGAAAAAATGTACAAAGTGACGAAAATATTTATTCTACCGATTATTATTTCTACAACTGAAAGAAATAATATATATTGATATATTCGTTAAGAAGAAAATTTTATTTGAGGAGTTGCAGAAGATAACAGTCATGTAATCTTTTAATCTTCTTCGCAGGTTCCTTTCCGAAAGAAATTATGAGGTAGACTCATAAGTTTTCTTTTATTTATTACTGCACAGAATCTTATTTCATATTTCATTTATTTGTATATGGAATGTCATATAATTTGCTGAAAATTTTATCATTTATATTCAGTATGTGATTCGATCATTAATCACTTCATACAAAAAAATAATGAAACTGAATTCAGTGGTACTCGACTAACGTCCGTACACTGGATTTTTCCGGGAAAAAGCCTCTTACAATACTCGTGATATTGATTTCTGTATTAAGGTCTGTTATGGGTAGAGGAATGTTGAGTCTGTAAATCTTTCTTTTATACAGGTAATTCACGAGTGATCGAACTCTATAATTGCTTCATTAAAATACATTGTCACTATTACAATGGATAGTATATGCACACATGTACCATTAATTAGTAATTCTACGCCCAAATATACATTAATTTCTTATTAAAATGCTTTTCCATTCGAATTTTTATTTTCCTGACAGTTAACCCGCCATATTTACTTTCCAGATAAGATTGCGCCTCAATTCTCAATATTAGGCAAGAATTTCACACATTTACAGTCCGAGGCCTACGTGACATGAACCCGTCAATAGTGACGTACTCGCCATCTCCTGTCATAATAGAGAGGGATATTCAAATGGAAATCTCTTCAAACCAAACCTAACTAACCTAACCGAACCTCAAAACTATTTTAAATTAATAATTTAGAATTTAATAGGTTAGTACGTTAGGTTTTAGGTAAAATTAAGTTAGTTAGGTTAGGTTTGTAAATATTCCCATTTGAATTTCGGTCTCAGTGATGAACGAGAGATAGATTCTATCTCTTTCTTGCATCATTTTGAGCCGTACGTCGTATAACATGTAACGTGAAATAATTGTAAATATGGCGGGTTAACTGTCTAGAAACATTCGAATTAAAAGCATTTTAATGAGGAATTAATGTTTGTTCGAGCGTAGAATAACTGATTTGTGGTACATATGTGTATGTTTTATCCATTGTAATAGTAACAAGGCATTTTAATGAAGCAATTATAGAGTTTGAATCACATAGACAAGAGGACTTTCAAAGAAATTTTAGTTTTTTGTTTTCCTAAACGATAGCCTTTCGGGGCAAAATGATTTCAGATTTGGATTCTGGGACCCAAAATTAGTAAGTAAACACTTTTTCAGTGAATTTTGACTATGGATACTATGCCAAATAATTACCTTCGTTTTTGATATACAGACTGTTTTATGGATTTGGTCGAATTTTCATCACAATAACTCTTGAACGCATAAACTGATATGGTCATGGCTGATGTTAACAATACTGTTTGTAGACGAACAACAAATTCCTTGTTCGGACTGAAGAATGAGTTTTCCTCGAAATAACTAAACAAACATGACTTTTAGAAGACTCTTACACACTATCTGAATCAGCAAGAATTGCTTTGAAAAATGAGCCTACTGCGAAAAGTGTCGTATTCCACTTAACTTTTTTATTGAAGTATAATTATGAGGAAACTCTTTTTTTCTGAAAGTGAATTTCCATAAAATAAATAAATCATCAATATTACTATTTTTTGTCCTGGGAAACTTCGCGATCACCAAATTTACCTTCCTATTAACAGTTCAGCATTAGTATTTTTTCAATGAAAAAATCGAACAATATTTTCGGAATACGCTCCTGTAATTATTCCCCGACTTCATTCTGTTGGGTGAATATTAGCCAAAGTATTCGCGGGACGAAAATGGTAAATACCCAATGTTTAATTGTTAGTAGGATCTCGAACTTTTACCAAAACAAGAAAAAAGTGAGTTAGCCTCATAATCATACCTCAATAAAAAGGTTTAGTGGAATTCGACAGTTTTCGCATTCGACTTATTTCTTAGAACAATTCTTACTGATTAATATCGTGTATGAGAGTTCTCGAAATGTCATGTACGGGAGATCTGTTTAGTGGTTCATGGAAAAAACTCAATTTTCAGTCCTGCGCTGAAATCTGATTTTGTCCACAAACAGTATAGTTAACATCAGCTATGTCATCTGTGGTACGTAATATCGATAAAATCGATTCATGCGTGCAAGAGTTATTAAGATTAGAAAATTTGATCCAAACGCCATAAAACAGCCTGTATATCGAGAACGAAATAACGTTACCTTGTATTCTAAGTGCCGATTTTAACTTCCCTAGGTGTACTCTAACTACAATTAAGCTATGTACGATCACTCGTGAATCACCCTGTATAATGGCGTGAATTTCCAACGCTGAGATATTGAAGTTATTCCTCCACACATAACAAAAACTGTCCGCGTTATTAGGCAACTTTCGCTGCATATTTACAATGTAACAAACGTAAGTTGTTATTATACACTCGCCTAAATTATGTTATTCGAACAAAACACGTAAGTGAGATCAGAAATGAATATACAGGGTGTTAAATAACAGTATGTCACAACTTGATGGGGTAAATCTACGTGCAATTTCAAGAAAAAATTTTTTATAAACATAGGTCCGCAAAAGCTTCGTTACGGAGCTATAGGGTGTTGAAATTTTCGGAAAAAATTG
This sequence comes from Cryptolaemus montrouzieri, assembly GCA_013387265.2. Classification (NCBI taxonomy): domain Eukaryota; kingdom Metazoa; phylum Arthropoda; class Insecta; order Coleoptera; family Coccinellidae; genus Cryptolaemus; species Cryptolaemus montrouzieri. The sequence goes on along the minus strand of JABFTP020000001.1, from coordinate 41,456,389 downwards.
TTTTTTTCTTCAAAACTCCTGCAGTTTTTGAGATATTCAGCCCAAATTTGGAATGCAAGCTATTTTTTACAGCCTCCATCATTACACGTCCTAGATTTTAAGTGAAATTCACAAGGTGTTTTCTTTTCCGAGGCCATGTCTCCTTTTGCCCTTTCAAACTTTTTTGCAGTACGCCACTGATCAGGGTACAATCAATTTTCGTCATCTTCGTTCAATTTGGAATATTTTTTGACATTTGTAATTTTTTCGTATCTCCAAGCGTTTTCGAGTGAAAAATTATTGAATTTGAATTATTTCAATTGTATGTTATTCGCTAAATAAAAAATAATAGAAATGCTCGATAGGTATGCCCAAAATTTGTTTTTATTTTGATAGCTCGTTTTCTGAGTCTCAACCTAAACTTATTCAATATCAAACTAAATAAAAGAACAATTAAAAACTAAATAAATTGCTGGAAGTGTCCTCCACCTGCAAGAATACAGGCCTCTGTCCTTCTTCGCATATTATCACGCACTCTTTGTATTATTCCTGGGGTATTTCTTATCGCGACATAAGAGGTTTATGTTCGATTTCTCAATTCTTCTACAGTGTTCACTGGAGTGGTATGAACTAAACTTTTGAGATATCCCCATAAGAAAAAGTCTAAACTATTTAAAGGTGGGGACCTAGGAGGCTATGGTTCTGGCCCACTCCGACCTATCTATCGGTTGTTGAATGTATTTTTCAAGAATTCCCTAGCTTCTCCACTAAAATGTGCTGGTGCCCCGTCATGCATGAACCACATTATGTTTCTCACCCAAAAGGTGCACATCCTCGAGCAATAAAGGTAACTCCTCTTAAAAAAATTGCCGATAAGCGGGACCATTTAGTCTGTTAGGCAACAAAGATGGCCCAATCAAATTATTTCCAATTATTCCGGCCCAGACATTTAGTGAGAATTATTCTTGATGATGAGATTCTTCAATCAAATGGGGGTTTTCCTCAGCCTAATAATGATTATTGTGAAAATTCGTGATAGCAATTCCCGAAAAGTTAGCTTCGTCTGTGAACATTATTTTACTATCAATATGAGCATTTTCTCTAATTTTATCTAAGAACCATCGGCAGAAATTCAGTCTTGAAGGAAAATCTCGAGGAAGTAGAGTTTGGACTCGTTGAATATGAAACGGGTAAAATAAAAAGTCTTGGAGAATCCTCCACACTAGAACATATGAAATATTCAACTGATTTCCAATTTTTCTTGTATTCACATGAGGATTCAAATCAATACAGTTCAAAACTGCTTCCTCAATACCTGGAGTTCTTATAGTTTGAGTTGCATCTTTTAAATGATCATTTTTAATAAAAGTGCCAGTTTCCCTCAACCGTCTGTGGATATTTGAAAATGTTCGCCTGTCTTGTGTTACTCGATTTGGAAAGCGCACCTGATATAATCGCCTAGCTTCTGTTGTGTTTCCGTCAGCCAGACCGTACATGTTAAGGATATCAGCCAATTCGGAGTTAGTAAAATTGACCATTTTTTCTTACAGCAATTCCATCAAAAGTCTTAAAACTTATCGTTTATTTGATAAACAATTCGAGCAGACAGCGGTTCAACTTTAGCAACTGTCAAAATAAATAAATAAATGAAAAAAATCGAAGCCAACTAGTCATTTTCTTAAATAAAAGTGATTTCAATTCAGCGAATACATACAATCGTTTAATAATTATTTGCTCAAGAACGGTTGGAGATACGAAAAAATTACAAGTGTCAAAAAAGTTTCTAAAATGAAAAATTGATTGTATGCTGATCAGTGGCGTACTGCAAAAAAGTTTGAAAGGGCAAAAGAAGACATGGCCTCGGAAAAGAAAACACCTTGTTGATTTCAGTTAAAATCTAGGACGTGTAATGATGGAGGCTGTAAAAGCTTGCATTCCAAATTTGGACTGAATATCTCAAAAACTGCAAGAGGTTTAAAGAAAAAACCAATTTTTTCCGAAAATTTCAACACCGTGTAGCTCCGTAACGAAGCTTTTGCGGACCTATATGAACTTTTTTTCTTAAAATTGCACGTAGATTTACCCCCTCAAGTTGTGACATACTATTACGTAACACCCTGTATAGCTATCACAAAAAACTGAATGTGACTGAAACAAAATAATAATTGTTTTGAAATGAGGGTACATTCTTGTGTTCACGTGGTATTTTCCATAACACGTTCATACCAAAGTTCAAGTGGATATGTCCTGCAATTAGTTTTTGTTAATGCCACAGTTATCTAACATTTTTCCGGCATGAAAGATATACCGAATAACCAAAATCTTAAAGTATCTGTGTATTAATTTTTATCCAAGTCCTTTTAGCCGTTTTAGCGCAATTGAATAACAATGACTAACAGTAGTATGATATCTCTTTCAACAAATTCTTCAATTTCATGGTTTTCAAACACAGAAACGGAAAGGTATTTCCATATTACTGGAATATATAATATTTCAAATATATTTCCATGTTGTATAAGTATAAGGATGACCTGAAGTCAAGTAGGTATTCGACATTTTATTCCACGAAAATTGGAAAAAGGACTTTCATCGAAGGTCTGGACGCAGGAGTCGCTAGGTAACAAAGTTATGGAATTTTCTGGCAATCGAATAATAATAGTCCTTCACATATCTAGAAGTGAACGAATAAAAGCTGTACAGGTTGAATAAAAAGTATGAAATACGTTTGCAGTTTATAGAGAGAATTACTAAGAAGATATGGAAAATCTTTGGACTAGTCAAATTCACAAGTTTATGTCGATGTTCTTAATAGAGTTCTAAAATACTGTACTGTACAGACAAATTATCAGGCCGGGGTCTGAACAAGGAAAAAAAGAGAAAATTTTGAATGATCTAACTGTCCATATGCCTGCTAAAATACAGTTGTTCTGGAAATCTCTCCTGCCATTATCTTACATGGATATGGACATGGACATGGCCCAATGTGGGGATGAAACTCAAATTGAAGAGGACGATCTATAGTTACAAAAATTTTATAATCTTTTCACCTATTATTGTATTTATTTCAAAGTTCATTTGATGTTCAATATTTTTTACTTTTGTGTTCTGTTTGATAACTGAAAAATTAATTCTTTGTTACGTGTTTCTGCAATAAAATATTCAAATGTAAATTGACAATTGTCTTGAATTTTCCGACTTGCTCGTTTTATGTTTTGTAAAAGCTTCGTGCGGATGTGATAATCCGAAATCTAATAACTGAAAGTGAACGTCCATTTTGAATTTGGCGCAGAGAATTTTGAATTTACTACGCTCAGTGAATTTCTAGATTTGAGAAGTAGTAAATGTTCAAGTTCGAAGCATTTTTGAGTAAGCGTAATCTCTTTGTTTGCATCATTTAAATAACTCTGCTGAAAAGTCGGAAATTTAGAGTTACTTGTTTTTTGCTTTGTAGGGCAGTAATTGATTACCATACCCGATGCGCATAATATACAAAATAAATAAAATGGAAGAGTTTCTAATTATATGATGCTAGCCAAAGAGATTGAAAAATGTACAAAGTGACGAAAATATTTATTCTACCGATTATTATTTCTACAACTGAAAGAAATAATATATATTGATATATTCGTTAAGAAGAAAATTTTATTTGAGGAGTTGCAGAAGATAACAGTCATGTAATCTTTTAATCTTCTTCGCAGGTTCCTTTCCGAAAGAAATTATGAGGTAGACTCATAAGTTTTCTTTTTATTTATTACTGCACAGAATCTTATTTCATATTTCATTTATTTGTATATGGAATGTCATATAATTTGCTGAAAATTTTATCATTTATATTCAGTATGTGATTCGATCATTAATCACTTCATACAAAAAAAAATAATGAAACTGAATTCAGTGGTACTCGACTAACGTCCATACACTGGATTTTTCCGGGGAAAAAGCCTCTTACAATACTCGTGATATTGATTTCTGTATTAAGGTCTGTTATGGGTAGAGGAATGTTGAGTCTGTAAATCTTTCTTTTATACAGGTAATTCACGAGTGATCGAACTCTATAATTGCTTCATTAAAATACATTGTCACTATTACAATGGATAGTATATGCACACATGTACCATTAATTAGTAATTCTACGCCCAAATATACATTAATTTCTTATTAAAATGCTTTTCCATTCGAATTTTTATTTTCCTGACAGTTAACCCGCCATATTTACTTTCCAGATAAGATTGCGCCTCAATTCTCAATATTAGGCAAGAATTTCACACATTTACAGTCCAAGGCCTACGTGACATGAACCCGTCAATAGTGACGTACTCGCCATCTCCTGTCATAATAGAGAGGGATATTCAAATGGAAATCTCTTCAAACCAAACCTAACTAACCTAACCGAACCTCAAAACTATTTTAAATTAATAATTTAGAATTTAATAGGTTAGTACGTTAGGTTTTAGGTAAAATTAAGTTAGTTAGGTTAGGTTTGTAAATATTCCCATTTGAATTTCGGTCTCAGTGATGAACGAGAGAGATAGATTCTATCTCTTTCTTGCATCATTTTGAGCCGTACGTCGTATAACATGTAACGTGAAATAATTGTAAATATGGCGGGTTAACTGTCTAGAAACATTCGAATTAAAAAGCATTTTAATGAGGAATTAATGTTTGTTCGAGCGTAGAATAACTGATTTGTGGTACATATGTGTATGTTTTATCCATTGTAATAGTAACAAGGCATTTTAATGAAGCAATTATAGAGTTTGAATCACATAGACAAGAGGACTTTCAAAGAAATTTTAGTTTTTTGTTTTCCTAAACGATAGCCTTTCGGGGCAAAATGATTTCAGATTTGGATTCTGGGACCCAAAATTAGTAAGTAAACACTTTTTCAGTGAATTTTGACTATGGATACTATGCCAAATAATTACCTTCGTTTTGATATACAGACTGTTTTATGGATTTGGTCGAATTTTCATCACAATAACTCTTGAACGCATAAACTGATATGGTCATGGCTGATGTTAACAATACTGTTTGTAGACGAACAACAAATTCCTTGTTCGGACTGAAGAATGAGTTTTCCTCGAAATAACTAAACAAACATGACTTTTAGAAGACTCTTACACTATCTGAATCAGCAAGAATTGCTTTGAAAAATGAGCCTACTGCGAAAAGTGTCGTATTCCACTTAACTTTTTATTGAAGTATAATTATGAGGAAACTCTTTTTTCTGAAAGTGAATTTCCATAAAATAAATAAATCATCAATATTACTATTTTTTGTCCTGGGAAACTTCGCGATCACCAAATTTACCTTCCTATTAACAGTTCAGCATTAGTATTTTTCAATGAAAAATCGAACAATATTTTCGGAATACGCTCCTGTAATTATTCCCCGACTTCATTCTGTTGGGTGAATATTAGCCAAAGTATTCGCGGGACGAAAATGGTAAATACCCAATGTTTAATTGTTAGTAGGATCTCGAACTTTTACCAAAACAAGAAAAAAGTGAGTTAGCCTCATAATCATACCTCAATAAAAAGGTTTAGTGGAATTCGACAGTTTTCGCATTCGACTTATTTCTTAGAACAATTCTTACTGATTAATATCGTGTATGAGAGTTCTCGAAATGTCATGTACGGGAGATCTGTTTAGTGGTTCATGGAAAAAACTCAATTTTTCAGTCCTGCGCTGAAATCTGATTTTTGTCCACAAACAGTATAGTTAACATCAGCTATGTCATCTGTGGTACGTAATATCGATAAAATCGATTCATGCGTGCAAGAGTTATTAAGATTAGAAAATTTGATCCAAACGCCATAAAACAGCCTGTATATCGAGAACGAAATAACGTTACCTTGTATTCTAAGTGCCGATTTTAACTTCCCTAGGTGTACTCTAACTACAATTAAGCTATGTACGATCACTCGTGAATCACCCTGTATAATGGCGTGAATTTCCAACGCTGAGATATTGAAGTTATTCCTCCACACACATAACAAAAACTGTCCGCGTTATTAGGCAACTTTCGCTGCATATTTACAATGTAACAAACGTAAGTTGTTATTATACACTCGCCTAAATTATGTTATTCGAACAAAACACGTAAGTGAGATCAGAAATGAATATACAGGGTGTTAAATAACAGTATGTCACAACTTGATGGGGTAAATCTACGTGCAATTTCAAGAAAAAATTTTTTATAAACATAGGTCCGCAAAAGCTTCGTTACGGAGCTATAGGGTGTTGAAATTTTCAGAAAAATTGTTTTTTTCTTCAAAACTCCTGCAGTTTTTGAGATATTCAGCCCAAATTTGGAATGCAAGCTATTTTTTACAGCCTCCATCATTACACGTCCTAGATTTTAAGTGAAATTCACAAGGTGTTTTCTTTTCCGAGGCCATGTCTCCTTTTGCCCTTTCAAACTTTTTGCAGTACGCCACTGATCAGGGTACAATCAATTTTCGTCATCTTCGTTCAATTTGGAATATTTTTTGACATTTGTAATTTTTTCGTATCTCCAAGCGTTTTCGAGTGAAAAATTATTGAATTTGAATTATTTCAATTGTATGTTATTCGCTAAATAAAAAAAATAATAGAAATGCTCGATAGGTATGCCCAAAATTTGTTTTTATTTTGATAGCTCGTTTTCTGAGTCTCAACCTAAACTTATTCAATATCAAACTAAATAAAAGAACAATTAAAAACTAAATAAATTGCTGGAAGTGTCCTCCACCTGCAAGAATACAGGCCTCTGTCCTTCTTCGCATATTATCACGCACTCTTTGTATTATTCCTGGGGTATTTCTTATCGCGACATAAGAGGTTTATGTTCGATTTCTCAATTCTTCTACAGTGTTCACTGGAGTGGTATGAACTAAACTTTTGAGATATCCCCATAAGAAAAAGTCTAAACTATTTAAAGGTGGGGACCTAGGAGGCTATGGTTCTGGCCCACTCCGACCTATCTATCGGTTGTTGAATGTATTTTCAAGAATTCCTAGCTTCTCCACTAAAATGTGCTGGTGCCCCGTCATGCATGAACCACATTATGTTTCTCACCCAAAAGGTGCACATCCTCGAGCAATAAAGGTAACTCCTCTTAAAAAAATTGCCGATAAGCGGGACCATTTAGTCTGTTAGGCAACAAAGATGGCCCAATCAAATTATTTCCAATTATTCCGGCCCAGACATTTAGTGAGAATTATTCTTGATGATGAGATTCTTCAATCAAATGGGGGTTTTCCTCAGCCTAATAATGATTATTGTGAAAATTCGTGATAGCAATTCCCGAAAAGTTAGCTTCGTCTGTGAACATTATTTTACTATCAATATGAGCATTTTCTCTAATTTTATCTAAGAACCATCGGCAGAAATTCAGTCTTGAAGGAAAATCTCGAGGAAGTAGAGTTTGGACTCGTTGAATATGAAACGGGTAAAATAAAAAGTCTTGGAGAATCTCCAAACTAGAACATATGAAATATTCAACTGATTTCCAATTTTTCTTGTATTCACATGAGGATTCAAATCAATACAGTTCAAAACTGCTTCCTCAATACCTGGAGTTCTTATAGTTTGAGTTGCATCTTTTAAATGATCATTTTTAATAAAAGTGCCAGTTTCCCTCAACCGTCTGTGGATATTTGAAAATGTTCGCCTGTCTTGTGTTACTCGATTTGGAAAGCGCACCTGATATAATCGCCTAGCTTCTGTTGTGTTTCCGTCAGCCAGACCGTACATGTTAAGGATATCAGCCAATTCGGAGTTAGTAAAATTGACCATTTTTCTTACATCAATTCCATCAAAAGTCTTAAAACTTATCGTTTATTTGATAAACAATTCGAGCAGACAGCGGTTCAACTTTAGCAACTGTCAAAATAAATAAATAAATGAAAAAATCGAAGCCAACTAGTCATTTTCTTAAATAAAAGTGATTTCAATTCAGCGAATACATACAATCGTTTAATAATTATTTGCTCAAGAACGGTTGGAGATACGAAAAAATTACAAGTGTCAAAAAAGTTTCTAAAATGAAAAATTGATTGTATGCTGATCAGTGGCGTACTGCAAAAAAGTTTGAAAGGGCAAAAGAAGACATGGCCTCGGAAAAGAAAACACCTTGTTGATTTCAGTTAAAATCTAGGACGTGTAATGATGGAGGCTGTAAAAGCTTGCATTCCAAATTTGGACTGAATATCTCAAAAACTGCAAGAGGTTTAAAGAAAAACCAATTTTTCCGAAAATTTCAACACCGTGTAGCTCCGTAACGAAGCTTTTGCGGACCTATATGAACTTTTTTCTTAAAATTGCACGTAGATTTACCCCTCAAGTTGTGACATACTATTACGTAACACCCTGTATAGCTATCACAAAAACTGAATGTGACTGAAACAAAATAATAATTGTTTTGAAATGAGGGTACATTCTTGTGTTCACGTGGTATTTTCCATAACACGTTCATACCAAAGTTCAAGTGGATATGTCCTGCAATTAGTTTTGTTAATGCCACAGTTATCTAACATTTTTCCGGCATGAAAGATATACCGAATAACCAAAATCTTAAAGTATCTGTGTATTAATTTTTATCCAAGTCCTTTTAGCCGTTTTAGCGCAATTGAATAACAATGACTAACAGTAGTATGATATCTCTTTCAACAAATTCTTCAATTTCATGGTTTTCAAACACAGAAACGGAAAGGTATTTCCATATTACTGGAATATATAATATTTCAAATATATTTCCATGTTGTATAAGTATAAGGATGACCTGAAGTCAAGTAGGTATTCGACATTTTATTCCACGAAAATTGGAAAAAGGACTTTCATCGAAGGTCTGGACGCAGGAGTCGCTAGGTAACAAAGTTATGGAATTTTCTGGCAATCGAATAATAATAGTCCTTCACATATCTAGAAGTGAACGAATAAAAGCTGTACAGGTTGAATAAAAAGTATGAAATACGTTTGCAGTTTATAGAGAGAATTACTAAGAAGATATGGAAAATCTTTGGACTAGTCAAATTCACAAGTTTATGTCGATGTTCTTAATAGAGTTCTAAAATACTGTACTGTACAGACTGGATAGATTTCGACGGTTTAATACCGCAGCTATGTATAAAATATTGTGAATATAGAAAAATGACCCCCCTTCACCGTTTCCTTTTTGCTTGAGATTCAATCAAACAGATGCAAGCAAGCTTTTTTCGTTTTCGAGTAATTTGGAAGTTTTGACATTTTTCGGAATCAGCCATTATCTCGGTTGCTTTTGAAGTAATGGTAAAACGGTTTTAACATTCTAAAGACACTATTTACATCTAGCTATGTACGGATTTTTTTCGTCCTACGGTTTTTGACTCATAATGAAAACCTGCATTTTTTCCTTTTCGCAATATATCACATGTTCCCTCAATTTTTTCATCCGGCACGTGTTTTCTTGAAAAACCGAAAATTGTATAATTTTTCCTAATTTTATCTAGTAACTCTATGTCGATTCATAGAATTAACATGGATTTATTGAAAGTCAAAATCCGTTTGTAATTTAAGTACGGTAAAAAATTAAATAAAGAAAACCCAAAGGTGGCTACTTTGAGATACATTCTGTCAAAAGAGTATCGGGAATTGGAAATTGTGGAAACACAAAATATTCATTCTTCGCCCAAATTTATTGTATTGCCTTCAAAGTAGGCCCTTTCCGAAAAAATACATTCCCGTCAACGAATAATCCAATCATCAAAACATTTTTCAAACGCTTTTTCCGGATTCTACTTTAGTGCTCGCCGTGGATTCTCTTTTATGTCTGCTATCGAATTAAAACAGGTACCTCGAGGTGGTAATTTAAGTTTTGGAGAAAGAAAAAAGCCGGTTGGAGCTGAATCAGTTAAATACGGTGGTTGTTCGATGGCATTTGTTGAGTTTTTGGTCAGAAATTCATTCACAATGAAAGCCTTGTGAGATGGTGCATTATCTTGGTCAGAATCCATGAGTTTTCTTTCCACAAATCTGCCCTTTCGCGACGAATTTGCTCTCTCAAATGCCTCATAACTCTCAGGTAATGTTCTTTATTTAACCTCTAACATTCTGTCAAGAATTCCAAGTGAACAACATCGCAATGATTCAATTTTTGAATAAAATTCAGGTCTTTTGGAACTAATCGAGCGGCAACGCGTTTCATGCCCAAACAATCAAATTGATTCGTAAAACACAAAGTTTATTGCCTCTCTTTCTCAAACTTAAATGACGATTTTAAATTACCATTTCCTTCACTTTATCGATGTTAAATTCAGTTGATAATGTTGATGGTAGACCACAGCGAGGCAAATCCTTTACCACATCTCGACCGCTGTTGCATGCACTGTACCACTCATGTGCACGTATTTTTGATATATTCGATTCACCGTGAGCCTTCTGTAACATTTTCAGCGATTCGGCATACGAAATTCCATTTGCAATACAAAATTTTAGATAAATTCTTTGCTCGATAACTCTTACTCATTCTAAAAATCGCAAAACACACTTGTGAGAACTGACAAAATCGAACACTGTTTTTTCGTCAAGTTGCAACTTTTGTGTGATTATAGTATCGTTTGTAATAACGAAGCGACCATGCTGTACGAAATTTTGAAAAGTAACATTTTTCTATAACAGAAACTGAAGAGATATTCCATTATATGAAATGAAATTTAATGGAAATATTCAATATAGGTATATTTATGCATAATTCATAATTCAGTTATCTCGACATCACAAGGTGTATTGAAGTCATGAGTGAAGACATAGCAGATGAACTACAACATTGATATCATGAAATGTACATACTTTTCTTTACAGTTCGACGAATCCACCGATATGACAGACACTGCCCAGCTGTATATTTTTATTCGGATGGTATTCAATGACATGTAGGCTAAGGAAGAATTTTTGACAATCATTCCTCTGGAGGGAAAGACCCGTGGCGAAGATATATATGACGTTTTCTTCAATTTTGTAAAAAACTACAAGTTACCAATATCTGAATTAATGTGCACCAGCAATGACTAGAAACAAAAACGGTTTCGTGGCATTGTGTCGAGCTGATGAAGATTTCCCTTAATTTTTTTCATTCCATTGCATTATACATCAACGAGTTTTGTGTTCAAAAGTTTTAAACACGGAGAAAATTATAGGCATTGCAACAAAAATTGTGAATTCTATCCGTGCTAGTAGCTTGCAACGGCGGCTCTTTATGTTGCAGTTGGAAGATAGGGAGTCAGCTGAACACACTGATTTAGTTCTTTACACGAACGTCAGGTGGTTGGTCGCGGAAAATTCCTAGAAAGGTTTCAAGAATTATTGCCCGAAATAACAGCTTTTCTAGACGAAAGAGGTGATGGCACTCAGATGTTGAAAAACGAAAAATGACTAACTGATAAGGCATTTTTGACTGACACCACAATGCACTTAAACACCATTAACTTGAACCTTCAAGGTAAAGGAAAAACTATTATTGAGATGATTAGCGCAGTGAACACATTCAAAAGTAAAATGCAACTTATGATAGATCAATTGAAAAGAAAGGATCTGAAACATTTTCCGTCTTTTAAAGCAAGGATTCCTCAGTTGAATTATGATACGTATGAGGCTGAATTATCAAATATTTTGGGACAATTCGAAATGGGTTTTTATGGTTGCATAAAATTGGTAAATATAGCATCATTTATGAGTTATCCTTTTTCATGTAAAAACATTGAGGAATTAGCTACTAAAATAGCAAGTCAGTTTAATATGAACTCATGTTCAGTTGAGAATGAGTTGGTGCAGGTTATATCAGATATACTTCTCAAAGCTACAGCATCTGATACAAATTTCTGGTGTTTTATATCTGAAGATAAATATCCGAATCTAAGACAAATCGCCCTTCAACTGACGGCAATATTTGGGTCAACTTACTTGTGCGAGTCTGCATTTTCTGAAATGAAGATAATTAAGTCAAAATATCACTCATGGCTTACGTACCATCTTATGAAAAGTATGCTGAGGACATGTAGTGCCACGCTTCAACATTCAAAGTCACTCCTTAGTTAAGTTACTTAAGTTTAACACCATATGTAACTCTTTTGTTTTGTAACAACCAATAAACTTGCAATTTTGAATAACTATGAGTTTTTTCATTGATATTATACAGAAATGAACCTAACCAAACCTAACCCAAACCTTGACTAAAATAATGTTTATTGTGCGGAAAGCTAATATCTATATATGCTACGGTACACCCTACCTAGATAAGTAGGTAGGTAGGGTGTATCGTGTATGTACGACAACCCTGCATCACACATACTTACAGCCTCTCAGAATCTATCGTAAGTAGTCTAAAAATATTGAGGTAGACCGCCAGCAGTTCACGTTTGAGCACCCCTGGTGTAAACTAATTAGTTCGATGAGGGGTAGCCCTATCATGTTGATAGGGCCACTTAGTTGCCTCTCAAACAAGCATTTCCATAAAAAGTGGATAAATAGAGAAATACTGACATAAAGCTTTTGTTAAACAGGGGATTTCTGCAGAATTTGAAGCTAATTACTTTTTTCGTTCGCAAAAAAATAGAAAACCCTATTTCATATCTCCACATTTTACCTGAAGAATTTCTGGGTACTTTGAAATCATCTTGTACAATTTAAATTCAAAATCGAAGTTCTTATCATTATTTGAAAAGTATACAAATAAAAATATTCGGCATTTTTTCCACAACCTTCATCACACATTTTCATTTCTGTAACTCGCATATCTAATGCGTTTTTCCGCTGAAAGAATACTATTTACACAGTGGCTGGTTCCCAGATGACATATATTTTTCTTGAATTAATAAGTTTACGAGTCGGTGAACACCCTAAAACTTCTGGGCGTTTTTCAGGGTTGAACAATTTGACAGTAAAACGTAAAACTTAATAAAGATAATACCCTTGCCGGAACAATGAGCTGATTCCAGTTAGTTATATTCTCTGGTATTCCCTGAGATTCTTACTCTTATACAGGTCTGGCTTCATCTAATTTTGATGAGTTTATAAGGAACCTTGGAGTTGTTCCATAATTTCTCATAGTTTATGAACTGCTCCAAGAAACTCAAAGATATGGTTAAATTTTGATGAATGGCTGTTGTGAATCCATCTGTTGGGCGTTTTTCTTAACTCTAAACTACCAACCATCGGATTTAACTAGATATCAAAGGATTTAGAAACAAATGGAAAATAAATAACTACCAAGGCAGTGAACCATGTATTTACATTATATTTTTCTTGGTTTTACCTCATGTACACAATTACTGCACTTCTCAACTATTTGTTTTTGCCTTAGAATAACTGTTACACTAAATTTCATCAATTTAGCTGAATTTTGATTTTTAATTAATTTTCATTAATAATTCAATTTTATAACGCTTTATGAACAAAATGACATACATAGGTTACGAACAAAGTAACATGGCATGTCGTTTTGTACATAAATGCTTAAATAATTATTTAAATCCCCACTACCTGTTTAGCTTTATTTGAAGCTTTTTATTGCCTTACAGATATATCAAAATGCCTCATAATTAAGAACGCAATACTGATTGCCAATCCCGGAATCAAGAACCAATGCATAAAGCTGTCTAAGCTGTGGGCAACAATAAAACGGACTGGCTTTCAGCCTCTAAGACATTTGGAGTTCCACAAGCAACTCTCCTAAGACATAGTAACTAAACTATAGTATGGAGTACGGTGCAAAGGGTCTAAGATATTGGAAAGCTACTTTTCCACCTGAAGTCGAGCATTTAAAATTACTTGAATCTCATTAAACTGATGCGAGCTTCTCTTCAAGAATTAGCTTTTGAGATGGATGAAAGGAACGGTTTCGTTCAATCTACAAAAACAGAAAGCTGGACGAGAATGTTTGGAACGATTTTCAGACGAAATAAAGATATTTCTCTTCGCAAATCAGAAGCCTATCTTTTGTGCAAAAACCCCAATAGATAATTGCTACCGTGGTACCAACACCACTGTTGTTTGTTGTGTTAATACTGTTGGTACGTTTGTTTCGCCAATGCTGATTTTTTTGAGAAAAAATATGACAAATGAACTAGTTGATGAAGCTCCTCCTAATGCTTTAGGTGAAGTTCAACAATCAGGATAGAAAACAACAGATTTATTTCTGAAATGGCTTAAGTACTTCCGAAGTTTTGTTAGATCATCCATCGCCGAAAATGTTGTATTGGTAGTCGACGAACATACAAGTCGCAGAAGGATTGTGCGCGTCATATGCAGTATCTGGATGTCTCATTTTTTGGGCTCTTGAAGACGAAATGGTTAGAACAACATCAAGGACGTGTCGTTACACGTTTCCAGGTTCTTGCCTTGTTTAAGGAATCATATGGTAGGGCGATTACAGTTCTAAATGGATGTAACAATTTGAAGCATCGGCATTTGGCCTGTAACTCCTGTAATATTTCCCGATTACATGTGTGAGCCTTCAGAGACTACAAACATCCCTGTGGAAGATACATCAAATCTAACCTAACCTTTACACAGCAACTAGATAATTCAATTTTAGGTCCATTCGAACGTCATCAAGCTTCTGAAACTACAGAAACTCCTCATCTTAACAAATACTTGATATGAATTATAGAATTCAAACAACAGACTCTTCTGAACAAGCTGACAATTCAACAGCAAATACTGTCTTCTCCTTAATTCAATATCACCCATTTGTTTTCCACCAGATAGAATATTACCATAAAGAACGTCCTTCATCCTATACAATAGCAGTGCCTATTGAGATACGGATTATTTTTGCCTACGTGATGCACAACGCACTTATTGATGTTGAGGGGAAAACACCAATCTTTGCACCATTGATGTATGGATCTTCCAACACTTTTGTGTCGTCCGCATAAAAGGACTTGGCACACCGGATGTGAAGAGGAAGGTCATAAGCGTATGCGACGAATAGAAGAGAGCCCAGAGTTGATCCCTGGGGTAACCCAGACGTAGAATGTTTCTTTGACGAAAAGAAAGTGTCGACTTTGACCACGAAATTTCTTCCAGACATGTAGTCCTTTATCCAATGGTACAGTTTTCCCCGAATGCCAAGTTTATATGAAAGTCTTCTAATTGGAACGCTTTGGCAAAATCTTAATAGATGATATCGATCGGGATATTTCTATCGTACGCACGGGTGTAGTCGCCTAGACAAACTAAATTCGAGGTTTTTGATTTAGCCCTAACAAAGCCATGCTGCTAGGAAGGCATGATAGAATTCTCCGAGAAAAAACGAGGCATTTCGTCAGTAATTATATGCTCCATAATCTTAGAAGGAATAGACAGTAAACTTGTTGGTCGATAATTTAGTACGGACGAGTTATCTCCCTTCTTGATCACTGCTGTCACCGATGATTTTTTCCAAGTACTCGGTAAGCGAAAGAGATTGAAAGAATTTGTAATTATTATTGATAGCGAAGACGAAGAGATTTCGGGCAATTCTTTAGCAGAAGATGAGTAATACGTCCAGTTTAGGCGAAAACTGTATCCTCAGGGATAGTAGTTTTCTGCCATGAATGTATCTGCTGATTCAATGTCAGACGAGCAAAGAGTGGCGTTAGGTTTGAGAAGCTTTGGAAAGCTGACTTTGATTTTCTAGTTCGTTTTAATGAACTTAAACAATTTATTAGTGTTGTCAGACTCAGTGATTGATGTTTCGTAAGTTTTGCGCGAGGTCTTGATAACGGAGTATGAATGTTTTGAGAATGATCGACGTGCTAAATAATCAGTCGTCGCACCAGAACATAATGAAGAATTTTGTTCAAGGAACAATATTCAACCTTCCGTAGAATGTTAAATATCCTTCCTTGAAGGAGCTCGTTTTCCGATCCACCCTTCAAATTCACCGTCAACCGGGGCCACAGAGAAGTGGTACGGTACGGCCAGTTGTCACGAATAGGAGCAATTGACTGCAGTTTTGGTCTTATTGGACCTCGTCAGCACTGCCTACCTATTCAAAACAACCAGTCCATACCGCCCCTAATTTGATCGCAACGAAACATGCGTATGTTATTGCTCCCTCCAACGGACCGACACAGAAGCTACCCACAACACCGCGCAACGGGCAAATAGTCACACTAGTTCGACTATTCCCCGCAACGCTACACACAGTGTCTGCAAGAATACGGTATGTCAAGGACTACGCTGTGTATAGCGTTGCGGGGAATAGTCGAACTAGTGTGACTGTTTGAGGTTTTCTGTTTATCTACTCTGCGTTTTCATGGTTTGCCCGTGGCGCGGTGGTGTGGGTAGCTTCTGTGTAGGTCCGTTGGAGGGCGCAATAACATACGCATGTTTCGTTGCGCTCCAACTGATTGAGATGAAGTAGGGGCGGTATGGACTGGTTGTTTTGAATAGGTGGGCAGTGCTACCAAAGTTCAATGAGACCAAAACTGCAGTCAATTGCTCCTATTCGTGACAACTGGCCGGTACCGTACCACTTCACTGTGGCCCCGGTTGACGGTGAATTTGAAGGGTGGATCGGAAAACCAGCTCCTTCAAGGAAGGATATTTAACATTCTACGGAAGGTTGAATAATGTTCCTTGACTAAAATTCTTCAATATGTCTACACATACAGCGAAAATTTCGCCGGTTATGATTGATTAGATCTAATGTCGCACCAGAACGTTTGAATCCTTTTCAGAGACGCTATTTTAATGGGATAACAAGGTCATTATCTCCCTCGTCAGCCATGGCTTGTGAGGGTTTTTGCGCAAACCTTTCTTCTCGTGTGTTTAATTTAACAAGACAATCGTAAAATGCCACATTGTCATGCAACAAAACTGTTGAAGACCATGTACCAGTCCATACAGCTCAATTCAATTGCTATATTGCAGCGATATTTTCTCCTGCTCAAAGTTTGGAGAAGACTGGTTGCGATGTTAAAGTTGTTCGTATTGGGCCTGAACGAACCTAACAATTACTTGTGTCAGCTAAAGATGGTCGAGATACCGAAATTGCAATCCTGATTTGCAATAAATCTCTTGTGATAGTATAATACATAGTTTAATTTCTTATTATCATCTGTTACTACTTAAAAATGAATGGTTTGACCTACATATTTCTTGGTTTGTTGTTTTTATAATCCCAATAGAATGCAGATAAAAATAAAAATACATAAATGATCAAGAACGAAGCATTCGTTAGAAAAATCTAGTTAACCTTCAAAATGCAGAAATCTATGAACGGTTCCTAATTATATGGCCTTCTACTGTAGTTTTAAAACTAAGTTATCAATACCAAACATTGTATATTGAATCATAGTTCATTTAGACAAATTTTCGAGCAAATGTCTGAAGAGCGACACGGTACGGTTCTGCTTCGAGTCATGCTTTAGATACTCCAGAAAGTGAAGGAAAACGGGAACAAATAAAGCCCGGGGGGTGCGATTTGCGACAGTCTCAGTAACAAATCCGGAATACCCCCAAGGGCAATAGACGTTTATTCTAACTTTATAAATTAATATTTTTCTTACTCACAGTACTGTATTATTCCTTGTGATCTCTATGATCTGGAGAATAATTGCATTATTTCCGGTGATTAAGAGTTTTTTAAAGTTTTATAAGAATAATGAGGTAGGAAAAAAATTTATTTCAGACTGATTTAGAACGGAATGGAGAGAATACTATAAAGTCATAGATTTTTAATCGCTAATGTGATGCAGTAATTCTCGCCAGGGGTGGAAATATCCGGTGATAACAGGTTTTTGTGGACTTTGAATTTTTTCAAAAGTCTTACACTTTCATTGTTTTTTTCATTTCAATTTCTTTGAATACCATCAGCATTCCTTAGTGCTGGTGGTTATAGTCGATCTGGTAAAGCCGTAGAGTAATAAATCTTTAGGTGACAGGATGGTTATAGATGTTCGATTAACTATATTCTTCAGTCGGCTCGGTGGCGTAGGAGATATGATGCTCGTCTTCTGTGGAGAGTTACCTGGGTTCAATCCCCACAAAGTCAGTGCGATTTTTCGGATTCTGGGAATCACTTGAGTATCCATCTTTCGGAAGAGATGTAAAGCCGTCGGTCCTGTCTAACAGAGATGTGTTGGACATTAAAGATCCCTTCCCTCGAAGGGGTTCGGCAAAATTCCCGGGTTAGTGAGGTGACAGAATTCCTCGGCGTGTCATTGACCGAGAGGCGGAAATAGAGCACGTTAAAGAAATAACAATCAAACAAAGTATATTCTTCATACATATTATAATCCGGGGTACCTGGGTATGATATTGGCAATTCAGCTGGGTTTCATCTCTATTTTCTCAAAAACTCAGAAGCCCTTAGTTGAATACCCAGTAACTGATATGGAAACCGTTTTCATCTTACACAATAACCTGTATATGAGAACATTATAGATGTAAATTTTATGATTAACTCCTATCATGAATGATTTATAATGGACAAAACAGTTTTGATTACTCAGTACCATTCACAAGATATTTTGATACCAATGTCCACTCGAATAAGGGTTAAAGGGTATTATTATGTATATTCTCCGAATCCAACCCCAAGAAAGGTTAATATTACATAGATATATAATAAGAAGAGTTATTGAAGTAGTTCTATCATTTGTATGCATCAGTTAGCTGAAAGTGTTTTTTTCATTTCACAAATAATCTAAAAGTTTTCTAATTTTACCCCTGTTAAACGTGTTACAAATATACTACTTTCCCAAGATAAAAAATTAATTATATTGAATGTATACGAGGCTTTAAGGCAGGGGTGTTCAAACGGTCGATCGCGAGTGCTTTTTGAATAGATCTCGAGAAAAAAAAGTTCAATAAGTAAGTAACTAAACTACAAAAATTTAATACGTGATAAAATAACACTCTGCTAGCGGCAAAAGGCGGCTTTATCAAAGGAACTCGCAGTACTTGTCAAAGAAAAGCCGATATGAATGTTGCGCCTGCAGGAATTGGAGTCATTCTGAATTGTAACTTGAAGGCAATACTTCGTCGATACAAAGTTTATTATTGAATAGTACAAAATGAGTGTAGCGGAGAAATCTAAAACGTATCATTTCAATAACAATTGGAACGAACAATTTTTCTTTTGTATGGTGAAGGATAAGTGCATTCGTCTTATTTGTCGTGCGTCAGTTGCAATACCTAAGCGTGGTAACTTAGAGAGGCATCATAAAACGGTTCATAAAAACTATGAAAAAGATTTTGCAACACATAGTGAATTAAGAAAACGAAAAGTACGTGATTCGATGATATCTTGTTTGAAAAAAGAACAAACCATGTTCACAAGACCAGCCAAACAATCAAAAGCTGCTACGATCGCGTCATTTAAAATATCTTATATATTGGCGAAGCACAAGAAATCATTCGAAGATGAATCGGTTGTGAAGGAAGCATTTATTGAAGCGGGTGAGACTTTATTTGTAGATTTTAAAAATGAAACAGAAATCATGTCTGCTATTAGAGAACTTCAGTTATCTCGTCCGACTGTCACAAGGCGTATTGAAGTCATGAGTCAGGACATGGCAGATAAACTAAAACATGATATCATGAAATGTACATACTTTTCTTTACAGTTCGACGAATCCACCGATATGGCAGACACTGCCCAGCTGTATATTTTTATTCGGATGGTATTCAATGACATGCTGGCTAAGGAAGAATTTTTGACAATCATTCTTCTGAAGGGGAAGATCCGTGGCAAAGATATATATGACGTTTTCTTCAATCTTGTACAAATTTAGAAGCTTCCAATATATAAAGTAGTGTACCGATGGAGCACCAGAAATGACTGGAAACAAAAACGGTTTTGTGGCATTGTGTCGAGCTGATATAGATTTCCCTTCATTTTTTCCATTCCATTGCATTATACATCAACAAGTTTTGTGTTCAAAAGTTTTAAACACGGGGGAAATTATGGGCATTGCAACAAAAATTGTGAATTCCATCCGTGCTCGTAGCTTGCAACGGCTGCTCTTTAAGTTGCAGTTCGAAGATAGGGAGTCAGCTGAAAACACTAATTTAGTTCTTCACACGGACGTCAGGTGGTTGAGTCGCGAAAAATTCCTAGAAAGGTTTCAAGAATTATTGCCCGAAATAACATTTTTCTAGACGAAAGAGGTGATGACACTCAGATGTTGAAAAACGAAAAATAGCTGACTGATTTGGCATTTTTGACTGACATCACAATGCACTTGAACACCATTAACTTGGAACGTCAAGGTAAAGGAAAAACTATTTTTGAGATGATTAGCGCAGTAAACGCATTCAAAAATAAATTGCAACTTATGATAGATCAACTTAAAAGGAAGGATCTGAAACCTTTTTCCGTCTTTGAAAGCAAGGATTCCTCAGTTGAATTATGATACCTATGAGGCTGAATTATCAAATATTTTGGACAATTCGTCCCAAAATATTTATGATTGCAGTATATTTCATGCAAAAACATTGAGGAATTTGCTACTGGAATAGCAAGTCAGTTTAATATAAACTCATGTTCTGTTGAAAATGAGTTGGTGCAGATTATATCAGATATGCATCTCAAAGCTACAGCATCTGATACAAATTTCTGGTGTTTTATATCTGAAGATAAATATCCGAATCTAAGGCAAATCGCCCTTCAACTGACGGCAATGTTTGGGTCAACTTACTTGTGCGAGTCTGCATTTTCTGAAAAAAGATAATCAAGTCAAAATATCGCAATCGACTAACTGACGATAATATGTCATCATGCTTGCGATTAGCACTCAGTAGTTACGTACCATCTTATGAAAAGTATGCTGAGGAGTTGCAGTGCCACGCTCCAACATCCAAAGTCACTCCTTAGTTAAGTTTAACACCATATGTAACTGTTTTTTCATTGATATTATAGAGAAGAACCTAACTAAACCTAACCAAAACTTGACTAAAATAATGTATATTGTGCGGAAAGCTAATATCTATATATGCTACAGTACACCCTACCTAGGTAGGTAGGTAGGTAGGTAGGGTGTATCGTGTATGTACGACCCTGCATCACACATACTTGCAGCCTCTCAGAGTCGATCTTAAGTAGTCTAAAAATATTCGCCATCAGTTCAAGTTTGAGCACCCCTTTTAAGGCATCAAGGCCATTTACCTTCACTCGATGAAAATGTTAAAATGTGTTCTGAGATGACGGGAAATGGACAGTCCACAATATACACGCTTCTCAAGAAAAAAATTGCCCCGAATTGTTATTGATGAAGACTTTAGGAATACTATTCAAAAATTCGAAAAACAGTGCATTATATTCGGAAAGAAATTCGTTTTCTGAAAGAGATTCCTTATTTAATAACACTGTTAAACGGAAAATATACACAAAACTTCTCAAGGAAAAAAATGGCACCGAATTGTTATCGATGAAGACTTTAGGAATACTATTCGAAAATTCAGTGCATTCTTTTATCGTTGGACATTCACACTTCGGAAAGAAATTCCTACTCGCTCACTGTGCTTATAATCGAAAACATACACACACGCTGTGCTCGTGCCTAAGAGATCAGACGTGCCCCACTTGCCTTATTTAATAACATCTATTTTATTATTTTTGGTTTTAGTACATTTATCTTAAACAGTGCAATGTATGTTTAACATAAAACCGTTTAACTTAAAAGTTTTTTACCTATTTTATTTTCTAGTTTTTAGTTTTTATTTCGCATTCTTTTAATTCATTTAGTGCTTCATTATTGCAAGGTTTCTTGCCCGTTAGTTTATTGCAATCCAACTCCTCTATACGTAGTCCCTGCAAAGATCTTACTCTACTAAGAGCCACGTAGGCTTGACCTTCTTCAAACAGTTTCGCACCTAAGTATACGACTGCGTGATCCACAGTGCTGCCCTGCATTTTATGTATTGTAGAAGCCGATGATAGTATTAAAGGCAACATTCTTCTTTCAGCTGTCCCATAATTGTACTTAGCTGGAAACTGTATGGCTTTCGGGTGTATAAGATGTACTCCGTCTCTTGCGAAATCAATTCGGACGGAAGGTATATCTGTTGCATACATCTGAGTTCGACGAAATTGAGGCCAAACAATTTCGGTGATGTAGCCTATAGCGCCATTTACTAATCCCTTTGAAACGTCAATATTGGACCGTAGCATGACTTTTGCCCCCACAAATATTTCCAGTTCCGCTGGTAAACCCCCAGTTTTGTTGATATCAGCTGGTATTATTGTAGCTATATCCACATTGTCTGCATTTCGTGTGGCGTGTACTAGCTGATCCTGCGCTTTTATTTTGTAAATGCGAGCACCATTATTTCTGTACAAATTCAATAGAGCAGAGTTGTGGTCGTTAACTTGCTGATTTGTGGGTATACCCTTAACGCTTTGTCTATTGCAAACTCATCACTCGTGTGTTTTAACCTTTCACCTTAACTTGGGTGGTGTACCGCTAACGACGTATCATTTTTAGCCACCCTAACGCCACACAGTCCTCAACACGATACAAAATCTTGACTTGGGTGGTGAATTCAGGCTGATACATTGTATTCTACTGGTTGAGCACTTTCATTTGATACCCATATTGATGGGATTGATAAAAGCTATGTTATCCGCCATTTTGTAGCGGCCGCCATCTTGGATTTCAATTTTTTATAGTATATTGTATTCTGCTTGTTGAGCCCTTCCATTTGATACCCATATTGATGGGATTAATAAAACATAAATTATCCGCCATTTTGTAGCCGCGGCCATCTTGTATTTATAATGATAATGAATAAATATAATTGTATTGTCACCAAAATCCAAAGTGTATACAAAATTTCAGATTAATCGGTTGACAGGAAGAGGGTGAAATTTGAATTACTAAATTTGACCCAAGAATAAATAAAACAAACGGGGTGAGCTAAATAAAACCGTTTAAAAACGAAGTGTGGCAAGTTTTGAATGAATTAAATTTCTCATGGGAAAAGTACAACAGAAAGTCAGTTCTCATAGATAAAGAAGAAACCGTTAGCTGGAGAAGAAATTATTCAGGAGCAATCAAAAAATATCGAGCTCAAAGAAAGAAAATTTCGAAAACATTTTTAAAATTAATCATTTTGGAGCAACAGCTGTCTGTAATGGGGTTTTAAGCTGTTTATCACACCTTGATCCATCGGTTTCAATTTTGAATTCGTTTTAGGTGACATAAACACTAATTTTATCTACACCATTCTCTTGGGGATGAGCAGGACGGTTGTCTACTAGTAAGAGCATTTTCCTTTTCTTTTTGCGCAATTGTTCAATCCATTCCCTTAAGTCATTAATAAAAATTTCAGAAGTTATCCAAGCCTTTTTATTAAATTTATAATTTACCGGCCAGGAATTAACATTTCTCAAGTACCGGGAGTTTTTGGTTTGCCAATTACCAGCAATTTTCTTTTTTCTGTACCTGGTAAATTTGCAACAACAAAAACGATTACTCTTTCTTTTGCCAACTTGCGTACCACGCAAGTTTCTCCCTTAAATGCTAATGTTTGATTTGGAGTAAGTTTGTAGAATAAGCCGGTTTCATTCCCATTAAAGATACCTGCGTCTTTCTCATTTCTTCGAATCAACAGCCAATCGTCTACAACACTCATATCTACGGATGTAGCTTCTCCTTAAACCTTTCTGCTAATAATGTAATACCGTCTTTTAAACCTCTCAATCCAACTTCTGCTTGAACGGCATTCTGTTTCTTGTAGTTTAGTTCCTAAATCTTCAGCTTTTGATAGCAATCTCGTTTTACCTTGCTGTTGGGGAAAACCATTTTAATAGTCCCATTTCTTTGCAAACAACACTTTGTTTCTGACCACTTTGCAATTTTTCACTAATTTCGTATTTAGTTTTTAACTAAACGGTTCACGATATTTTAATAATAACTTCAATTTGCAATCTGCGTAATGCAAAAGTCAGCAAAACAAAACAAATAACTCACAAATAACAGAAAGGTGTGCGTTATTTGCCCCCACACATAAATGCAGGTATCCCGGAATATAAGAAGGAAACATCGCGCCGTTTATCACGTTTCGAGTCGTCCACATAATTGATCAGAAGTATGGAAATGGTGCCAAAATAAATTATAAGACTGTTTAATTACAAATATAAGGACTCTAAGAGTACATAGAACAAAAAAATTTCAAAAGAAAATCGAAAGTGATAAAAGTTCTAAGTGCTTAAAAAAATTGTTTACAGTGTAAATTCCAGCGGATAAAGATTTCGAATCAAGACATTATTGCCAAACTTTTGTATTCATCTGGAAAAAAGTAAATTAGTAAAATTGGTTCATTTCCTCACTGAATAAAACCAAACTGATAAATTTTTGAGAAACACAGGATAAATCTTCCGTATCGTAACATTGCTAGCTTGTTATTTCAACATGAAGAAGAACTCAGCGAAGAAGAATGCTATCAAATGTCCGGTATGTAAGGAAACATCACAAAGACCCAGATAAGCATAAACTGCAATGGAAAATGCGCTGGATGGTTCCATAAGGAATGTTCTGGCCATTCTGACAAGAGTTTCCTGGATATATCCAAAAAGGATTCAAAGATCATATTCAAATGTATGGATTGTAAAGATGCTCTACAACTGCAGTCCAATGGTGACAGTAGTGATTCAGAAGATGAACCCACTGGAGGAGGATCAAAAAGAAACTTGAATCAAACGAGAAACAAGACTGGACCTACTCATAATGTTCCTAGTTATGCGGAAATTAAGAAGCTTATTAAAACGGAGTTTAATGATCTTGAAAGGTTAATTCAATATAATAGTGACACTGTGAATGATCTCAAAGCAAAGGATGATACTCTGTTACATGAGAACCACAAACTGAAAGAAGAGAATAAGTCAATAAAAACCCGAATGAGTTAAATTGAATCTGATTTTGAACGCATAAAGAACAAGATGGATAAGGAAGAGATGGTCCAGAGAAATAGTCATTTGGTGCTTGTTGGCTTGGAAAATACAGAAAACAATAACTCCAACGTACAAAAATACTGCAGATTGCTGATCCAAATGCGTCTACCGACGAATATTCCATAGAAGTATTACCAAGTAAAGCCTCTAAGAAACCGATTTTGCTAAAATTTAATAAGCCGGAAATATGCTAGAGGGTTTATGAATCGTATAAGAAGAATGGAAGGAAATTGACAAGCTCGACGTGTGGTATTGATGAGAGGAGTGATAACTTGTATTGTGTGCGTGTATTGTTGAAACAAACGAAAGAACTGAAAAAGCATGATTTCCAATTAGTATGGTGTAAAGCGGGACAGATTTATGTTCGTAAGGATGAAGGACAGCCTCATATAAAAATAAGGGGGGTTGATCACATTGAACAACTGATGAAGGGTTGATATATATAAATTTGTTTATTGTAATTTGTTCTATATTGAATGTTTTTATTAATGGATAATTTAAGAATAGGTCATGTAAATATACGTTCCCTGTCTCAGCTTGAGGATCATGCAATTAGCGTGCTGGGTGTGACGGAGACCTGGCTGAACCAAAACGTAAGTAATGTTTTGACTATTTATAATTATGAATTATTTAGACTTGATAGAGGTAAAAGAGGAGGAGGAATTTGCCTCTATGTTAAATCCTGTTTGTGTGCAAGTATGTACGATGAATTCTCTGTTATACATTCAGAAATAGAACAACTATGGATTGGATTTAGAGTTAAAGGTAGAACATACACTACAGGAGTAATTAACTAACGTCCTGGTCAGCATATTACAAATGGTTTGAATCTTGTGGAGGAGTCTATTTCGAGTTTGCATTTGCGGTCTGATGAATTGTTTGTGCTGAGTGATTTCAATATAAACTTGCTTCAGGGTGATGGTTAGGGTACACAATCAGTCGACTTACTCTTCAATTCTTATAATCTAACACAGTTGGTGGACTGGCCTACTCGTATAGCTAGACACAAATCTTCTCTTTTGGATTTAATAGCGATTACCAATCATGTTAATGGTTCAAACAATGTTCACCACATGGACATGCATGATCATAGTGATCACCAATTGGTTTATTGTAACCTTGCTATTGAAATTACTAAGGAAAAACAACGGTTTATACCTTACAGAGATTTCAGAAACTTCAATAGAGCTGAATTTGATAATGACATCCGTATTAGGGTGGAGCGATTTCATTTTTTATGTCATCGCTTCCGTATACCTGTAAAAAGTTGCTATTTTAAGTCAACATTAGGCACAAAAAAAATCAGTTGGCTTATGCTATGTTTCAAGGTGCCTCCATCGTCATAAAGTTCTGAGAAATTTAGGTAAATTATAAGTTTTGCCAAAATTTTTCAAAACATCGCAAACATTTCATAAAACTCCTGAGCGACAGTTATTACCGGTAGAAACATGCGTGTTGAGACTCTAAGGTAGGGGGACGCGGGGGAAGGGTATTTCGGCGAAAGACCCCTTCCCCGCGCCTTCATACCCAAACACCGTTGGAGTGACATTTAGTAATTTCGCTCGCTTAGAGCAGTGCATCTGTTTGCCGTTCATTTAATTGAGGCATCAAATTGTATTAGTTTATCTTTAACTGGGATTGCGACGTATATTTAAGTAGTGATTTTCATATTTTATGCTTGTAGTTTTATTCCTGACTGTAATATTAGAGTATTTATTATTTGTATTGTTTGCAGAAATATGTCTCAAGTTAAAACATGAAAAACCACGAGCTGTCCTGTCTTTGGTTTGCCGCAAAAGTTACCAGCGTTGCAATTACCAACTCATAACGATGTTATGAAGAATTATCTGTTCATAAAACATGAGTTGAAGCCTGATAAAACAACAAAAGAGCCAACAGTTCATGAAATATCTGAAAGATTGGCTCACGAAGTTATAAAATGGCAAAAATCGTCGCTGCCTACTGTGAGTGTAAAAAGAGTTTTACAACTGATTCGTGCCTACCACGACAAATATAGAAGCTTAATGAAAGCATATCTTGGCCGTCATACTAATGTTGAATACCAAGAAAAGATTAATACATTTATATCAGAGTCCCACAGACTGTTTGATATTAGCAGTTGCAAATGCAAAGTTATATGTGATTGTAACTGTGTAAAAGGTAATCGTGTTCCCAAGGAGGAAGCAAGTTTCTTAATTGACCAAAGAACAGACACAAAAATGATGATAGGCGGTATCAATGTGATTGCAACTGTGAAAAACAAGAAGAAACAAGAAAGAAAAGAAAAAAGTTTATCGCGGAACAGAGGTAAACTATTTTGACAAACCTTGTTGTTCCCGTTCTTTGACCGATGATTCTTCAATCGATAGCAGCAGTTCATGCGAATGGATTCACAAACAAGCCGATATACCTCCTCACAAAATTTATATTGAATCCGTCTGGACCAGCAGATGATGAGGAACTCATACCTCCAACAATGTCGATGATATCAGCTTCAGTAATAGGAGTGAAAAAGATAGAAGAAGAGCATTTTATATTATTTATTTCTGGTTTGATCCCACCATTCTTTTTGTGACCAGTAGTTCACTAACTGTACTAAAAATTTGCTGAAGTGATCACTGAGAGCCACAGGATCAGTCGACTCAACGTCATCAATACTCAAAGAAACTGCCTTCTTCTTCTTCCTGGAACCCTTTATAATACTCCAGGCCATCTTAGACGGATTTTCAGAATTCCTCATCAGAGAATCATTGTACATTCTCTTTGCAGCATCAACCACCTTTCGGTAAACTCCTTTGTACTTCTTATAGTAATTTTTCTGTTCATAATCTGCATTCACAGACAACAGGTAGAGAGATTTGAGCCTAGCCGAGGAAATTCGAATACCAGTAGTAATCCATTTATTGTTGTGATAATCTGATGAACTCCGTTTTTTTGTTTTCAAAGGAAAAGAACCGTCAAAATGGCTACGCAGGACCTCGGAGAACCCTTGGAACATCTTATTGACATCGTCAGACTCACATACTCTACGCCAGTCCTCACTTTGGAGCAACTCGACAAACCGCTGAATATTCGCTTCCTTGTCTATCTGTCTATATTGAACGAAGCCATCGAATTCTGATTTAGGTGCAGCATTCTCGAGCCTAATAATCTGTGCACTATGATCTGCGATACCATTAGACAACACTGCACTAGCAAATTGTGTGATATTCTCGCTGACAAAAATGTTATCCAAGCAGTTTTGGCCCGTATAGGCTCATGTATGGTAGCACAAAATCCATATGAACTCATCAAATCAACAAGATCCCTCAAATGAGTCGAGTCGACCAAAAAATTGACATTGAAATCTCCCAGCAGGACAATCCTATGTCGAGTAAATCTACCCAGAGCGTCCAGAACCCTTGAAAACGCCTCAAGGAAAGTCGAAAATTCACCACTGGTGCTTCTATACACAGTAACCACCACAAGATTCACACGACTAGTGGACTTAGACCTTACCAACACTGCGCAACACTCACACTGCTTCTCTACAGACAACTCCCAATCAAAGAAAGAACATCACAAACACACTCCTTTCGAGCAAATATCGCAACACCACCACCTGGATGATTCACGCGCGAAAAACTATCCACCAAACAAAAATCATCGAAGGAAATCAAATCAATTTCATTCTCACGATACCAATGCTCACTTATACACAATACATCAGTACTGACCCCGTCAAGAAAGACATTCATAAGATTCACCTTGTTACTCAAACACTGAACATTCTGATGCAAGACAGAAAAAGTGACCTCACTCACCGATGTCAAGCCAGCAGCAGCCGATCCGACAATGCGCAAAAATTTGGATTTTCAGGTTCGCTATCATCAATGAATGTCAGACTATTACCACATCTAGATACATTGGAAAGAGCTCTCAACATACTTAATTTCAACTCAACAGGAGTCATATCATTAACTTCTATGTATGAAATTCTATTTGGGACACACATATTCAATCTTGCCGTAAATAATTTAAGATTATGATTAAATTTAGAGATTTTATTATTCAAGTAATTTTTTTCTTATTATATGGAATACCACATATTACAATATTTGTATGAGTATTCGTTTTCAGAATGTCGCAAAATGATCTTATTCTAGGAAAGTCACCCATTTCAAAGTCATTACTACCCGCAATTAAAATTACATTATCATTAATTGTTAAGTTTTTAGTTATTTCCGTAAAATTCTCTGTGACACCGGCAAAATGTGCACCAGCTTTAATGAAAGAACAATTAACAGTATTTACCGAGGAAGCATCCGTTTCAATTTGTAAGCATGTTGATCCCCAGAAGAAGAACATGTTTCTGTGCGATGTCCGCGGCAAGTTCGCAGAATCAAGACACCCCGGAGAGAAGTCGTCGCAATCGGCTCCACCACTCCGCTCATGAACACCATCAGTTGAAGTGATACTCAGGTAGATCCACTGCTTGTATTAACACGAATATCTGAGATTATGTTTATTTTATGGGGTAAACTTCTACTCTTATCAGAGTGCTTTCTGAACTTTTCCTCAATTGGGTCCTTGCCACTTGACCTCAAAACTTGAGGACACTTTTGCCCTGCCTCAGTTTCGCCAATTGTTGTCCTTGCAGGAAGTCCAGAACTATTTTCTGTTCTCGAAACTGCAATCCTCTTATAAACACTCTTCAACTCACAAGTTATCCTCCGATTATCGTCATCCAAGCCCCTCACATCAGCCATAAGATTCACGTTAACAGCCTTTACGTGCTCCAATTCATTAATCAAACTTTTCTCCACAATCATTCTCTTCAAGAGATCTTCTCTCATTTTTGCATTCTCCTTTTTTATTACTGAAACCATGTCCAATGCCTGTATAACCTCCACATCTTCAGTTTGTACTACTACATCAACAAGTTCTGGAACAGCCTGCACCGATACTTCGAATGATTTATGGGTTCTATGTTTAAGCAGGACACATTTGAGTGTTTTCAATTCCTCCCTACATTCATTCAGTTCATCCTTATGTCCCTTAATAAGATTTTGTTCAGTGCTCAGCATATCCAGTCGTTGACTCTGCAATTTTTGAATAGTCTGTCTGTAACTATCAACTTCATTATTGAATTTTTTCCATCTCGAGACAATCATTTTCGAGGTCACAGAACTGCTTCTGCTGTAGAGCAATATGCCGTTCTTGATCTAACATTCGTACCTCAAGATCATTAATTGTTTTAAGAAGTTTGTTCTTTCATCCTCATGTTCTTGTTCTCTAGTTGTGATATCTTGAGCACAACCATCAGAGCATATTATTCTATGACCGTCTATTGTAATGAGACCCTTAACTCTCTCCTGACAAGACTTGTGGAAAAGATGGAAACACTTAACACAAAAATAGTTATTAGTCAGTTTAGATTTATTGCAACACCGAAATTGTGACTGCATTTTCGACTAGCTCACCCGTATTATCTGCTAGTCCTTACCATGAAAACTCAGAACAGGTCAAACCAAAAGGTTCACCACCTCAGAAAAAAAGAGGTTAAACTTACCATCACTAGCCTGTGATCGTACTGGAATATCCAATAGAGCCGCTGCTATTATAGCTTCTTCTGTCTCAAAAGATGTTGGCATTATTTCCCCAAACGATCCAAGTCGTGTTATTGATCGTTCAAAGTTGAGCCATGAAAGAACTAAGGTCAGATCAACTTTACAAGAAACAGACTGCAATAAAATGCTTCTCGGTTTATATTTTGATGGCAGGAAGGATAAGACTTTGGTTCGTATTGAGAAAGAAGGGAAATTTTACAGAGAACCACAGATAGAAGATCATTATGTCATTTTTTCAGAACCAGGAAGCAACTATTTCGGGCATGTCACTTATGAGTCGGGGACTGTTAAAGGTATTAAAGACACTTTAATATCTCACTTAAAATCTAAGTCAGTAAAGTTGAGTGAAATAGCTGTTGTTGGCTGCGATGGAACAGTAGTCAATACAGGTTTTAAAGGTGGCATTATTCGTCTGATGGAAGAAGAGCTAAACAGACCATTACAGTGGTTTATCTGCCAGTTGCATTCTAACGAATTACCACTGCGACCTTTGTTATTACAGTTAGGTGGAAAAACTACAGAGCCGAAATGCTTTTTAGGTGCCATTGGATCTCAATTACAAAATTGTCCAACAATGCCAATAGTCGCATTCTCCGTTGTACCCATAATATTACCTGAAATTACTAGGACAGAGCTGAGTACCGGCCAAAAGTATCTATACGATATTATGACCGCTATCAGTACTAGTATATTTACTTCTGATTTAGCTAATATAGAACCTAGACAGCTAATTTAGTGGACCGATGTGGTTTACGATAATGTAATTCCTCGTGCATCGACGGGGCTAAGCACCTTTGGCAAACAATTAATCTTAGTCGCTATTTGAACTCCGATATGAAGGCTATCATTGACAAAGTAATCCAACGAAATCGATATTTTGGTCATCCTGAAAATATCATCATTACTATGCTTGGCGATGACAGACAGGTTAGGTTATCCGAGATCTGGCATATCGAAGAATTATAAAAGCAAAATCACAGAATACTCGAGGACTATACTGACATTATTTTGTGGCGTGACTGTGACATAACTGAGCCACCTCTAACTTCAAATTTGTCTGATGAAACCTTGAAGGAAATTGTAAAAAATGGTCTCGGCACATGTCAGGATATTAAAAATTTTCCATGCCACACACAAGCATCGCGTACAGTTTGTGGGGAAAACAAACGAGATGGTTTTATTAGAGCAAGATTACTATCTCGTCAACGTATGCCTAGTTTTAACACAAAGAATCAATCTAATATTTAAACTGTATTTTTAATGTTTCTTGATATTTCTTGTAATAAATAGTTAAAACAAAAAAAAATGTTTTTCGTTTGTTTCTCATCCCTGCTGGGGCACCTCAGAACGTTAAGATAATTGTGTGATATTTTCTATGTTTGTTTTGTATATAACAAGGTAACTTTTCATCGCTATGCCGTTGAAAAAAAAATTTTTTTTTAATTTCATATATTTTCGCTCCACCCTTATCCGTATTCTTAACTTTGAATGATCTTATTTGTTCTGTATTTGATAGAGATGCACCTTTTCGACGCGTTACAGTTACTTAGGCGTTCAGCACCATGGTTTAATGAAGAACTTCGTCAAATTCAGAAATCTCGTAATAAATTGTTTAGTAGATTTAAAAAAAAAACAAGAATAGTTCGGATTGGGATAGATATAAAGAAGTGAGAAATTCATTTGCCGATGCTGTGAATAAAGCAAAATAATTGTATGTTAAAATTATTTGTCGAGAGGGAATTTTGGGAGCACATGAAACGCGTTGAAGAGCTTGAATAGTAATGACAAGCGCTCGACGTATGTAATATCTGACACCTTAGGTGATCCTGATAAGGTTAATGAATATTTTGTGGAATCTGTAAAAACTTCAGGTTGCACAGGTAACCAGGGTATGGTTCTTCGCTATAATAGTGAGTGTATAAGTCAGTCTATAAAGGAATTTTCCCTATTGGAGGAAAATGAGGAGATTGTTCACAATGCAATTACTAGTATAAAATCAAATTCTTAGGGATATGATGGCATCAGTTTTGAAATGATAAAATTGTATTGTCCGTATCCCTCGCCGTATCTAACTCATATCTATAATTGCTGCTTACTGGATTCGTCTTTTCCTACATATTGGAAAAATGCCGAAGTCATTCCCTTAGCGAAGGTTCCCTCTCCAAAGAGCATTTCGGACTTGAGACCTATAAGCAAGTAGCCAGTTTTATCGAAGGTGCTGGAAAGAATCATTTTTGATCAGATCACATCTTTCTTGTTGGATAAAGCCCTCTATTCTTCCTGACAGTCGGGGTTCCGGAAGTCACACAGTAGTTACTGCTCTGCTTAGGGTAGTTGATGACGTGATGCGTGCGGTCGAGTCAGGCAAGGTGTCTATTCATGTTCTATTAGATTATAGCAAGGCGTTTGACACCGTCAATCACAATCTTCTGTTGGCGAAGCTTCATTATTTCTGCTTCTCTCAGGAGGTAATCAACTTGATTAGGGCATATTTATCATGCAGATGCCAGTTTGTAAATATTAATGATGTTACTTCCAGTTCTAAGTTGATATTCCATGGAGTACCACAGGATTCTATTTTGAGTCCTCTACTATTTGTTATTTATACGATGGATTTTGGAGAGGTAGTTACTGGAGAGTCACTACATCAGTTTGCCGATGATACACAAATATTACCGACGTTTGAGAAAAGCGATGTTGAGAGAGGTATTCTTGAGTTAAATGAAACACTGCGAAGAGTATATGAATACTCGGTGAACCATGGTTTGAAAATTTGTCCAAATAAAACGAAGGCAATTTGTTTCGGTTGGGAGGGGTCCGGTAATTTGAACACATTAGCGATGAACGGTGTCAGCATTAGTTACAATAAAACTGTAAAGAATCTTGGTGCTTTGATCGGTACTGATTTGAGATTTAGAGAACATGTTTCGTTGGTAACACAAAAATGTTACATGGCGCTGAGAACCATATATCGAAATAAGAAAGCACTTACCCTTGACATGAAGAAGCTCTTGTGTGAGAGGCTTGTACTCTCATACACTAATTATGCTGATTTCGTCTTTGAAAATTAGGGATCATAATACCCCTGGGTTTGCACAGTTGAATTGGCTCAGTATGAATAAGCGTAGAGAATTACATCTTGGTGTTTTTCTATACAAAGTACTCAAATTTGGTGTACCCGACTATATAAGAAATAAGCTAAGTTTTAGAGCAGATCGTCATAGTAGAACTACTAGAAATATTGGGATGTTGGAATTACCTGTTTTAAAAAGACCCTCTTCAAAAGATCCTTCTCATACTCTGCCGTCAAGCTGTATAATGCGATCCCTCGCCGTTTGTGGGGTGGGTCTGAGCTTTCCTTTAGGGTGGGATATAGTGATTTTATTTTGTGAATTGTAAATGAGCCTTGGGATGTATTGCTTTATTTATTTGTAATTATTTGTTTATATTTTGAATTTAATATTATTAACATTATATTGTTTGTGAATAGAAGCTTAGGGACTTGTGGAAAATAGCGAAAGCGAACAAGTTCCATTTGCACACTTATGTACTAGTATTTTTATTGTTGTATATTTGTACAATAAATGAATATTATTATTATTATACCCATCCCCCACTATGATCGGCTATCGCCGATTTCGTTGCCGATCGGACGCTTTCGTCGATTTTCGTCTGTCAAATTCCTGTACAAGCTTCTTTCAACCGGAAATAAATGCGTAATATAGTGTAAAATAAGGTTCGTTCTGAGCGAAAGTTTGTTATAAACGGGTTCGTTATTTGCGAAAAATTTTATGAGGTGTATTATGAAACGCCAATTCGTACTTCAGGTTCAGGTTCGTTTTAGCCGAAGGTTCGTTATAAGCGGAGATAATTGTATACCTGATTTGAAAAGTATAATTTCAAAGGACTAAAGCAAGTTATCTTGGCATCGTTCGTCTTGCTGTACACTTAAACATTTGAAGTATGAATTAATTTTAAAATCAACGTGATGCTCGTCAGCGAAACCCATCTCAAACCAACGAAGGATTTCAATATCAGGAACTATACGATATACAGGACCGACCGACTAGAGGGAAGACAAGGAGGAACAGCGATCCTAGTGAAGACAGGGACAAGGCAAGGCGAGCTACCACGCACCAATTCAAAGAACATAGAAAAGACAGGAATAAATCTGTAGACAACGAGGGGAGAGCTGAACATCTACTCAGTCTACAAACCACCTAACAACGCCATAAATGAAGAAGACATCAAAGCCATATTCAACAGCAACACGCCAACCATCGCAGCTGGGGACTTGAATGCCAAGGATTCGGACTGGAACTGCAGAAAAACGAACAAAAGCGGAAGAATACTGAAGACAATCACAGAAAGGAACAACATCATCCCAATAGGGCCAAGGGAACCAACACACCTGCACGCAGCCACAGGAACCATAGACATACTGGACATCGCAATCATGAAGAACATACCATGGAACTACGAGATAGAAACGTCAATGGATCTCTCTTCGGACCACTGCCCCGTCATCCTGACATTGGAACCCCACCGGAAAGATCAACAACAAAAGACGAAGGATCACAAACTGGACGAAATTCAAGGAAACAATGGAAACTAGGAAACATTTATAAAATGATTGATGTAAGAAAAAAGGAAAACAACTGTTTAAGCCCAAGCAACTTTTACAAACTCGTCTTCAAAAAACCGAATATTAATGACGAAATCAATGTAGATATCAGAGAGTACTGTTCAGTATAAAATAATAGACGTTAGTGGAAAACCACAAAAACAAGGAGATCAACCAAATAATGGAACTACAACCGAGGGCAAAGGAAAGAGGACATCCCTAGTACAATGGAAGAGAAAACAACAGGCCAGCATAGATGCTCCACAACATAAAAAGAAGGAGGATAACCAACCAGTAGAACCCCAGGACAAACCAAGAAGATTTACTGCCTCAAAAAACCGAATATTAATGACGAAATCAATGTAGATATCAGAGAGTACTGTTCAGTATAAAATAATAGACTACATGTTAGTTTTTACTGCGATTTCTCATTTGATGACGTGTTCTTATATTATCGATAAAGAGATTTGTACTGGTGAAGTGAATTGCAAAACACGACACTTTCAATTTGCATAAAAAAGTAAAAGAAACGGCAGGTAACTATAAACACAAAAGTAATTTACTAATGGATAAAAGCGACAATATTCTTACATCAACAGAAGATAAACTGAAACAGTGGAGTCAGTATAGTCAGAATCTTTTTAATGACGATAGAACTGCATCCCATTACATCAATTTAAACGATGGGATCGATATAACAGAAGCGGAAGTAGTATTGCAGTAGCAAAACGCGGCAAGTCACCTGGACCTGATGGAATTTACGTAGATGTTCTAAAAGTAATTAATGAAGACAATTCCCTTTCCGTACTGGTGGATTTATTAAATAATATTTATAGAACAGGAATAATACCCAGAGATTGGTTAAAATCAACTTTTGTTACCCTACCCAAGAAACCCAGTGCAAAGTTCTGCAAAGACTACGACCATTATCTTAATGAGTCACGTACTAGATACTCCTGAAAATAATACACCTTAGAATATATCGCAAATGTGAAGAAACCCTTAGCGAATCTCAGTTTGGGTTTTGGGACGGCTTCAGAACAAGAGAAGCTCTTTTCAGGATCGAAGTTCTGGTACAGCGTTGTCGTGATGTTAATGTCGATGTGTTCGCCTGTTTTCTTGATTACGAAAAGGCTTTCGACACCAGAAACATAATAAGCTAGTTGACATACTAAAAGATCTGGGATTGTATGGGCGTGATATCCGCATTATAGCCAACCTATATTGGAATCAAACGGCAACTGTCAGAGTGGACAGTTCTTTTCGCCACTACTTTTTAACCTGTGTGCAGAGAGAATATTTAGAGAAGCTCTTGATGATAAAGCTGTTAATCGTCGGCGGTGTCGCGGTCAATAACTTAAGGTACGCTGATGACTCAGTTCTACTGGCTGAAACCTGAAAGATTTGCAAGAACTCGTAACATCTGTGTCGGACCACAGTAAATCAATGGGAATAAAACTGAATGCGAAAGAGATAAAATGACTAGCAGTAAGTAAAAGACACATAGACTGCCAAGAGAAACCTTTAGTTGGGGACGAAGTTATAGAACGTGTTGCCTCTTACAGATACCTGGGATGCCATATAAACAAGGATTGGGACATGGCACATGAAATCAGGAGCAGCATTGGACAAGCTAGACGAGCATTCAAAAACATGAAAAAAGTTCTCACCAGTAGACAGCTGAATGTTTCCCTCAGGATTAGATTATTGCGGTGTTACGTATTCAGTATCCTCCTATACGGTGTCGAAGCGTGGACCCTTAGAAAGGCCATGTGTAAGAGACTAAAAGCCTTCGAAATATAGGTTTATCGAAGGATGTTAAGAATTTCATGGACGACCGAATTACAAACATTGAAGTCTTACATCGACTGAATAAGGAAACAGAGGTTTTAAATACAATCAAAAGAGAAAACTGGAATATTTTGGTCATGTTATGCGTAACGACAAATACAATATGTTACAATTAATAATTCAGGGGAAAATCGAAGGTTACCGCGGGCCAGACCGTCGTCGAACATCATGGCTTAAGAACCTTCGCCAGTGATTCGGACAAAGTAGGACATATTTATTTAGAAAAGCTGCGGACAAAATTCAAGTCATGCTTTTGATCGCCAACGCTCTAGGTGGGCATGGCACGTGAAGAAGAAGTGAATTTTAGTACATGCCAAAAACAACTCTTCGTGCAGTTTCCTAACTCCTGACTATCCTTACTGATGTGTAAGGTGACATTCGAATTTAAACTGCGTGCACAAATGAATTTGGAAAAATGCTCTCATTTTTAGGTTGGTAGGACTGTCTTTGATATCTGTACCAAGATTCACATCAAAATATTCATTAGTGTTTGAGATACGCTTCGTTTTGTAAGCTCCTAGAAGTTAATACTTCGGTTTTTATAATGTCTGCATTTGTTGAGCAAAGAATTTGCATTAAGTTTTGGTTGCGAAATAAATTTGCTGCTCCTAATCCATTGAGGATGTATGAATTGTACAAGTGGTATAAAAACTTCCAAAGAGGTCGAGAAGTGTAGAAGGCGATAATGTCCCGGTCGGCCATCAACCTCGATCGACAAAGCTCACATTCATAAAATCAAAGATTAGATGCTTGTTGTGTTTTTGAGTTCCTTCCACCGGGTCAAACCCGTCAAAAAAGAATATTATTCGAGCGCTATTCGCCTAAAGAGGCCGGATTTGTGGCAAGACAAGTCTTGGTTTTTGTACCACGATAATACACCATCTCACACTGCATTGATTCTTCGTGACTATTCCGCCAAAAACTCGACCCATATTGTTCCACATCCGCTGTATTCACCTGATTTGGCACGGTGTGACTTCTGATTATTCAGCAAACTCAAAAGACCGCTCCGGAGACACACTTTTGAGTCAATAGAAGAGATACAAGCCGCATCGAGAAAAAAGCTGAAGGCCATCCCGGAAATCGACTTTAACAACTATTTTGAAGATTGGAAAATAATACCTGGAATGGATTACTAGAAAAGTGATGAAATTGATTTGCAAGAATAAAGAATTTTCAAAATAAATGCTGACTTACCTTACTTTTTGGACACAGTAGTAATTCACTGGTGGCAGGCGGCCTCACCTCCGTCGCCCGGTGTGATACCACCACATCTAGCTATAGGTCCCGTGAATTGATCACCTGTGTGACTAAATTTCGGGATCTGGCGGATTGTTCGGTTTCCAGAGTGGGAAGGAACGAAGCATGATGAGCTCTTCTGGGACAAAATCATCCGGAGTTTAAATAGTCCCCATTCGGATTTCCGGGGGACTGCCTCGAGGGGTTCATGATGCGGGTAAGTCGAGCCCTTCTCCGGCGAATTCACTAATTCATTCACTTTCTAGAAAAGAAAGCAAACTCTTGATAGAGTTCTGCAATATCAGAGGACTGGGGCACAACAACGTGAATGTCAATGCAGTCCACCAGCATCTGCAAAACGCACAACCCCATGTGCTGGCCCTAACCGAAACCCAAATAAGTCAAACAACCGACACAACGTATTTACGTTTTAATGGGTATGAGTTACATACGAGATTTAGGCTTAATGGGGGCCTCTGTGTTTTCGCCAGATCGGATGTTGCATCCCAGAGAGAGGACACGATGGATGGACGACCTTGCATAGTTTGAAATCTGTTTGCAGGATAAAACACTGTTCTCATGCTGTCTATATCGCTCCCAAACGATATTCACTTCCCTAGACTGTTTCAGTATCTAGGTGATAGGGTTAATTGGATTCTGACACATCATTCGGCAGTTGAGATCATTGTACTGGGCGACTTCAACGTTAACAACACCAACTGGCTCCGACACTCCAATAGAACAGATGATTAGGGATGACAGGTTGAAACTTTCGCATTGAGCCATAATCTAACGCAGCTACTCGACGAACCGACAAGGATACCTGATCACCCAACCGACTACCCGAACACCTTGGATCTTTTTTTGGATTCAGATCCAGATGATTTTGGAGTGGAGGTCGCAGCACCGCTAGGCAACTCAGACCATAACCTTATATCTGCTACTGAAACCATTGTGCTGCCGCTAAACCAAGAACCTAAACCACACAGACGTATTGGCTCTATAACCGTGCTAATTGGGATGAGCTGCGTGAATTCTTTTCGTGCTTCCCATTCTGTGATGTTTGCCTTCCAGATCCTGACATCAATGTGTGCACTGAATCTATTACAGAAATCATTCATGCAGGAATGGATCTCTACATCTCTCATTTCCTGAAAAGAACAACAGTACAAAATCCATGATTCAACAAAGACTGCGAAAGAGCCTCTGCAGCTAAGAGCAGAGCTTACAAGTCATGGAAGATAAATCCAACAGAGGAAACAAAAACAACCTTCATACGAATACTGAACGTATGCAACCTGACAACTGCAAGAGTAAAGGCCAATTTCAACGAAAGGGTAACTAATAAACTCCTTGAACAGGCAAGCGGGATTAGATAATTTTGGTCTATGGCGAAGACTGTCAGTGCCAATTTTTGCAAATCTGCGTTTCCGCCTCTTGTTAAAAAAAAGACGGAAGTATAGCATCATCTCCGAAAGGGAAAGCCGATCTCTTTGCTCCCTTGTTCTCAAAGAACTCTGTGTTAGATTCATCTAACGCAATACCACCGAACATTCCACCTACAAATTCTTCCATGGCAGAAATCAAGTTCAAAGTCCGCACTGTGAGGTGGGCTCTCGAGCAGCTGAACTGCAAGAAGGCAGTTGGTCTAGAGCAAATACCGCCAATCGTCCTGAGAAAGTGTGCTCCCGAACAGGCATCCATTCTTAACCGTCTGTTTCAGATTTCTTATGAAAGCCAGACTTTTCCGAGCAGCTGGAAAATAGCAAGAATTCAATCGATCCCAAAGAAAGGAAAGATGTCCTTACCCCAAAACTACCGCCCTGTTGCACTTCTTCCCATTATGTCCAAAGTGATGGAGAGAGTCATAAATGATGTACTCATCAAATATCTTGAGTTGCAGAGAATTATTAACGACCGTCAGTATGGTTTTCGCAGGCAAATATCGACAGGAGATCTAGTCGCGTACGTCACTCATGTTTGTGCATCAACTATGGAAAAGCATGAGGAATCTAGGGCAATAGCCCTCGACATCTCTTAGGCCTTCGATAGGGTTTGGCATGTAGCCTTGTTGAATAAACTTGCTGCATATGGGCTTCCCGAAAAATTGCGGTGTTGGATAAGTAGCTTTCTTTCAAATAGATCAATGCAAGTTGTGGTCGACGATATAACCTCAGATTGTTTCCAGTTGCAAGCAGGAGTACCTCAGGGATCCATTATTTTGCCAACCTTGTTTCTATTACAGATAAACGATCAACAGTCATCTACCGAGAACAAGATCTTCGGTTTTGCAGACGATTGTACCCTGATTTTGTTTTTCAATAGTCTGCGGCCGATTACAGCTGCGGAATCTCAGCTTCAGGGATGTCAACAAATTAATAACTTAAACTCTGACTTACAGAGGATATCTGAGTGGGGCCAGTTGAACCTGGTGAGCTTCAACGCGAGCAAGACGCAACCAACTACGTTTTCTAGAAAGGTCCCCGCTCAAGAACCTCCTCTAATAATGCAAGGCCAACAAATTGCATCCAAAGATTCGATGCACCTTCTCGGAATAACGATCAATTCCGGGTTTTGCTGGCATGAACATGTATCAGCAATAGCTAAGTCGGCATCAGCTAAACTTAGTTTTCTTTTCAGAGCCAAGCAGTACTTCACGTCATCTCAGCTGTTGCTTCTATATAAGGCGCAAACTAGAGCTGCTTTGGAATATTGTTCCCATGTATGGGGATCTGCCCCCAAACATTCGTTGCGGATGTTATATAGTGTGCAAAAACGGGCTGTGCGCCTCATCGACCACCCGGAGATCACCCGCGATCTCCAACCGCTGGCTCTCAGAAGGCAAGTTGCTGATTTTTCTCTGTTTTACAAATACTTCCACGGAAGATGCTCCAAGATCTGAAATACCTTGTTTTCGGGAAAACTCATGTTTTGCCGCAACACTAGGCTGGCAAGGAGTACTCATCATATGACGGTACATTTAACGACCACTAGAACCTCTCTCTATAAGAATTCCTTCGTTTACAAGGCCGGTGAGCTGTTGAACTCGCTTCCGTCCAACATCCTACAATTTGGCCGGCTGGCGTTCTGAAAGCCATAACGGCTGTGTACGAAGATTTTGAGTAACGATGTTCTTTTGGAGCATTGTTTTGGCGTATTTATGTGTTATAATCAACTTACTTAAAAAATTGTGCCAAAAACCGTTCATGCCAGTGCTAGAGTAGTCGAAATAGCAGCGAATGTTGTTGCTGACATTTTTATCGAATGGAGTTTGCTGTATTGTTATTTTCGGACTGTTCCGATGTAAAACATGTCCAAATAGCTCATTAGTAGTAAAGGCTTTTTCTGTTTCAGGTCAATGATCTGCTCCATTTCACCGAGAACAGAATAATTGGGTTTGCGGACAACTGCACCCTGATATCCCATTTTTTAATGATTGTTCTATAAATGCTAAAGAGTCATACCGACAAAGATATCAACGAAGCATGTCACTGAATTCAGACTTGGAGAAGGAATCAGAGTGGGGGCAGTTGAATTGGGACAATTTTAACGCGAAGAAGACACAATCAACAACGTTCTCCAGAAAATTCAATGCTGGAGAACCTTCTTCAATTATACAAGGGCATCAAATTGCCTCAGAAACGAAAATGAATCTACTCGACATCACAGTCAACACTGGAGTTTGCTGGCATGACCATGTGTTAGCCATTGCCAAATCTGCTTCTGTTTTGTTTTCAGGGCTAAACAGTACTTCATGCCATCACTGCTGATTCTTTTATACAGAAAACAGGTGCGATCTAGTTTGGAATACTATTCCAATATGTGGGTCTCTGCACCCAAATATTCATCTATTGGTTAGTTTCCAGAAGAGAGCAGTACACCTCATTGACCATCGAGACATCACGCGTTATCTCCAGCCCCGCGTTCACAGTTGACAGGTTGCTGATCTTTCTCTGGTTTACAGATAGTTCCATCGTAAATACTCTGAAAAACTGAAAGGCTTGGTTTCTAAAAGAATCCGGTTCCAACGAAACACCAAATTTGCGGAAAAGTCTTAGCAGAGGCTCCAACTTGCAACGCCTCGTACCACTATCTATGAATATTCTTTTGTTGACAGGATTAGTGTTCTATGGAACTCGCTTCCACCGAGCACATTTGCAATTTGATTCTCTCCAAGAAGCGAATGAACACACACATCATCTTGGGCGGTCAGATCTTTGGCCTCCTCCCTGCAGTTGAGAATAAAAAAAAAGTAAGGTATACTGAATTATTAACTCACCTTTATTTCTTTTGAAAATTCAAAGCTGGAGTGGAATATAGGGTGTCTCATCCAAAACAACATAACTATAATCAATTACTTCAGTGGATAACAACCGATATATGCCTTAATGTTTTCAATTTTAAGTAGTTATAGCTATTTTGGTCAATGAAACACAAAATATTTATTTTTCTTCCCAATTTATTGTATCGCCTTCGAAGTAGACCCCTTCCGAAATAAGACATTGACGCCAACGAACTATCAAATCATCAAAACATATTTCAAACTCTTTTTTCGGAATCGACTTCAGTTCTCGAAGCGAATTCTCTTTTATGTCTTCTATAGATTCAAAACAGGTACCTCCTAGTGGTAATTTGAGATTTGGAAAAAGAAAAAATTCGTCCGAAGTCATATTTTGATGAATACGGTGAAATTCATCCACAATGATAGCCTTGTGAAATGGTGCATTATAGTGGTGCAAAATCCATGAGTTTTCTTTCCACAAATCTGGCCTTTTTCGAAGAATTTGCTCTCTCAAACGCCGCATGTCGATCAGGTAATATTCTTTTTTTACCCTGAGACCCTCTAGCGCAAATTCCGAGTGAACAACACTGCGATAATCAAAGAAAACAGTCAACATTACCTTGTCCTTCGATCCACTTTGATGTGTTTGTTTTAGTTTCGGATCAGTTGGAAGGCGGCATTCCCAAGTTTCTCGACTGGTTTGCATGTCAAACTCATAAACCCTCTCATCACCAATTACAATGCGTTTTATGAATTGGGAATTGACACGTTCTAGCATATCTTCAGCAACCTTTACGTGATTCAATTCTGGAAGAAAATTCAGGCCTTTTGGAATTAGTCGAGCGACAACGCGTTTCATG
Source organism: Cryptolaemus montrouzieri (assembly GCA_013387265.2). NCBI lineage: Eukaryota > Metazoa > Arthropoda > Insecta > Coleoptera > Coccinellidae > Cryptolaemus > Cryptolaemus montrouzieri. Next base: position 41,413,044 of record JABFTP020000001.1, on the reverse strand, counting down.
CCCAAACAATCCTTCAAAATGGTACGAATTGATTCGTGAGACATAGAAAGTTCATTGCCTATTTCTCTCTCAAACTTAAATGACGATTTTCAATTACCATTTCCTTCACCTTATCGATGTTAACTTCAGTTGAAGATGTTGATGGCCGAACAGAGCGAGACAAATTATCCACCACATCTCTACCGCACTGTATCACTCATATGCACGTGTTCTTGATGAAATTGATTCACCGTAAGCCATCTGTAACATTGTCAGCGATTCGGCACACGAATTTTCATTTGCAATATAACATTTGAGACAAATTCTTAGTTCGATATTTTTATCCATTGTAAAAATCGCAAAACAGACTAGTGAAAACTGACAAAATCGAGCACTGCAATCAAAATAAATGTTAGATCGCGTTCAAACTCTACTTCAGTACAGAAAACAGTTGTACCAACTTAGCAACAACAAAATTTTTGACAATCGATCTAAGCAGAATTTTTCAACAATCAATTCCCTGTACATTTTCAACAGAATGTATAAGATTGTACAAAATAAATGGAAAGTTGTTGTTTTTTTGCCGAACCGTCGGCGGCGAATGAAATGAAACACTCTGTATATGCTCATTAATTTTCAGAATACTATTACTCCCTTCGCGGCGATATTTCTTCACAGATTCACCAAGTTCAGCAAATCATCGCAATACAGCAACATTCAATCAGCTTCGGTTGATTAAATTTGGATGAATAAAAGTCTACCAAAAAATGTTGTCATCATATTCGTCTCGAAGTACTTTAATTGAAATTCCTGAAGTGTATTTCCTACATTATACCATGAAATCGTGTAAGCAGGATACTGAGATCAATTTATTCCATAAAAGGTCGAATTACAACGACCTTTTCTCATATAAAAGCTAGAAATTTCGTCATTCATTCAGTCGGGCTTAACCAGGTGAAGTAACAGGTACAACATGAGTAGTGCAATGAATTTCACATTTCTGTTCGTGCTAATATTAGTGCAATATGTTACACCAGTTTTTATCAGATCTGGATTGAACTACAATCAGAACAACGCTCAGAGTCATGATTCCAATTTGTATGACCTGAATGGACATAAAGGTGTCAGCAGCGTGCAGCAATCAGAAGGATACAATAAAGATGGCCACCAAAAATTAGTGAATTCTCAGGAAGCAGCAAGATACGGTGAATCATCTGGAGTCAAAGCCGGACATGTGAATCAAGATCAGTATAATCAAAATCAATTTAAACAAGGCGCTGATCGTCAAGAACATGAGGTTAAGAAAAACATAGCTCATAAGAAAGGACATCATAAGACGGGTTTTCACAATTCTTACCATAAAGATGAATCTGGAAGTAATTCTAGCTATTATGATGATGAAGGTGATGAAGGCAGCCAGTATGTTTATGATGGTAGACGTAAATTACATGATGGAACCAGTGAGGAGCAACAGAATGGACGAAATTATAACAACAGACAGTATCATCAAGACCAATCAAATCGCGGTGCATATGATAATCAAGGCAACATCCACAACAACAGAGGCGATGCAGGATACTACAATCAAAGACAACACTATGACAACCGGGAGCAATATGCGAAAAACCTGGCGAATGATCGATACAACCAAGGCGGAAATGCTGCTCAAAACAGGTATTACAATCGCCCTCATTACACTGATACATATGACCCTTATTACTACGATAGATATCCGAAATATGAAAATAGCTTGATCCAAACTACACCCTTGGGACGCACCATAAGAATTTACGAAGATCCTAGATACGTGAATGGTGAACATAGAAGAAATGCTGAATACTATGACTATCGTGACATAAGACCCTATAATAGATATGATGAAAGATATCATTCTCAAAGATCTCCCAGATATGACTACTACTGATCACCAAGCCTGAACTATGTTATCTACATTCTTGCCATAAGAAATAAATTAGAGTTCACAAATCCTGTTCATAAAACTTGTATAAATGTCAATTTTTTATGATACAGTTCGTTCAACCATGAAACTAAATTTATAACTGAATAAAATTTTTCATAATCATCTTTTCATTTGTTTTACAAAACATTTTACAGTGAACAATAGAAAGAAACATTTAATAAATCAAATGAAATCTATTTCTTCCATACAATTTTATATAGGTCGTCGTGTTTGAGTTTAATTTTAGCCTAGTGTTTTGGGGCATATAACCAAGATTTTATGAAAAACTTCTCTATACAGCTAGTCAACATCAGCTTTCCATAGGATAATATACATTCAGAAATTTAGATTTTTCGCAAGGAAATTGTAATATACTTCATAGCTTGTCAAATAGAATGTTTCAGAAAGATCAATCGACTCATCTTTGTATATCGACCGGTGGACTTCTTTTCGAGATACAGGGTGCTTCAACGAAAACTAAACAGAGGCTATATCTACCAAGATATTCATTTTTGATCAAAACGCAAAAACAGGTCAATTTTTGTTTCAAGAGGGACATCTTTCGGGGTACAACACTTGCCTGAAATATCAACCCCCTAAACGGGGGTTGCAATTCTTGAACATTTTGAATAGGGAAGATGGGTCGAGTGCTGACTCAAAAGAAAGGTGATATCTTTGTCTTCATTGCCTTGAACGAATTTCCATTTTTAATTGAAAACTGTAAAAGATACAGGGTGAGCAACTGAAAGATAGGGAAGACTATTTCCCCGAGACTATTCAAGTTTCAGTGAGGTAAAATGGAACAGATCCATGCTGATCAATGGCAGTCATCATCAAATACCATCCTCATCTCGAATTTCAACCCCTGGAGCAGGGGTGACAACCCTTGAAAATTTGGAAGGGGGTAGATGGGTCGAGTGATAACTCGAAAGAAAGGCATTATCTTTGTCTGCATTCCCGTGAAAGAATTTTCATTTTTGATTGAAAACTGTAGAATATACAGAGTGAGCCACTGAAAAATAGTGAAGACTATCGCCCCAAGACTATTGGAGTGTTAGTGCGAAAAACTGGAATAGATTCATTTAGATCAAAGATGACAGCCATTGATCTGGAATTAATCTGTTCCATTTTTTTGCACTAATACTTGAATAGCTCAGGGCGATAGATAGTCTTCTCTATTTTTCAGTAGCTCACTCTGTATCGTCTACAGTTTTCAATCAAAAATGAAAATTCGTTCACGGGGATGCAGACAAAGATAATACCTTTCTTTCGAGGTATCACTCGACCCATCTACCCTCTTTCAAATTTTATAGGGTTGTCACCCCTGCTACAGGGGTTGAAATTCGAGATGAGGATGGTACTTGATGATTACTGCCATTGATCAGCATACATCTGTTTCATTTTACCTCACTGAAACTTGAAAAGTGTCAGGGAAATAGTCTTCCCTATCTTTCAGTTGCTCACCCTGTATCTTTTACTGTTTTCAATTAAAAATGGAAATTCGTTCAAGGCGATGTAGACGAAGATACCACCTTTCTTTTGAGAACTCGATCCATCTTTCCTTTTCAAAATGTACAAGGATTGCAACTCCCGCTTGGCGGTTGATATTTCAGGCAAGTTTTGTACCCCAAAAGATGTCCCCCTTGAAACAAAAATTGACCTGTTTTTGCGTTTTGATCAGAAATGAATATCTTGGTAGATATAGCCTCTGTTTAGTTTTCGTTGAAGCACAAATTATAATGAATAAAAGTATGTTTCGAGTTTTATCCTATTTTCTAAAACTAGGAGGGAATTGAAATATCACAATGTTATTTATACCTAAGAAACAGATGAGAGAAGTGAGGCTTAACGGAAATCAAGCTGGTAGTTGATTATATGTAGATTATGATTGTGAGTTGATGAAAGTTTTACTAATTCTAGTTTGGGTTTTTGTGAAATCTAAAAAATGCTTTTCTTTATGCTCGTCTACTATAATTTTGATGGAAAGACCACTTCGACCTTTATAAAAGAGCAGGACAATTATTACAAAATAATTTTATGTACACCTGTATCAACTAGATCTTTGTTATTGGCCAAGGTTGAACATAACTTTTCCTTATTCCTGCATATTGTGTTGTTATAACTCATATTCTAATATACAGGGTGTTACATAATAGTATGTCACAACTTGAGAGGGTAAATCTACGAGCAACCTCAAGAAAAAAGTTTACATAAACATAAGTCCTCAAAAGCTTCGTTACGGAGCTACAGGGTGTTGAAATTTCCGGATAAAATTGGTTTTTTCTTCAAAACTCCTGCAGTTTTTGAGATATTCAGCCCAAATTTAGAATGCAAGCTATTTTTTTACAGCCTCCATCATTACGCATCGAAGTTGATTACCAGAGGAACTCTATTGAAATTTCTTAATCCAAAGTATATACATTCTGTTTTAGCCACATTTAGTGTGAGCAAGCTTTCAAAACACCAAGTGTTGAAATCGTTTATAATCTCCTAACAAGTATCGGAGAGCTCTCCAGAAGTCCGCACTGTGATCGCTATGGAAGAATCTTCAGCAAATATTGTAATTTTATCTGAATTTATATGATCAGACAAATCATTAAAAGAAGAAACAGTGGTGTTCCAGCACGGAGACCTGAGGAACCCCTAACTCAATCTCAAATTTCTCAGACCAAACCTCCCGAATCTTGTCGGACAAAGTAAGGCTCAAAATGAAACTACGTATCAAATCAAGGAACACACCTTTAAAACCTAAATAATAGATTTTCACTTTCCATGAAACTTCTGACTCGGCAGTCAAACGCCCGCCACAAGTCGAAAGAAAGTGCAGCCACAAGAAGACCTCCATCCAAGCCCTTATAAACAAACTCAGCAAAATCAAAGGCAGATTTTTGAGTTGAACGCCCGATCTTGAAACCATTAGTGATGATTCCAAATCTATTCAAAAAGTCATCCATATGAATTAACACTACCTCAAAACTGAAATTGGACGATAATGAGCTATGTTAGCAGCATCCTTCTTTTTATGCACAGTTATTACTGTTGCTATTTTCAGAAGAGAAGGAAATATCTCCGATGTGACAGACAGGTTAATAAAATAAGTAAAATGATCAACAATTGAAAGTGCAATTGCCTTGAAAACTCAAGTACAGACTAATTTGATTTTCCTGTTCGTTTCCTGGTTAACTATGTTCCATACAGTTTCGTGTTTATTCACGAAAGATACTACTAGGTCCTCGTAATATTTAAGTTCAGCTTCCCTATAGTTGAGCTTCGATCTACTATATGCTTCCGAAGAGTTTACCGTTTTTAAGTCCGTTTTCAGCCAGTATAATATTTTTATTTCATCACTAGCCGGTTTAACCTCCCCAGATATCCAATTCATTGCCAGATTACTGGTATATCTAGCAAATTTTGTACAGCAATACGTTATTGCCTCTCATATGATATCCAACTTGAAACTTTAAAAGCTAAAATCCATGTCAGTGCTTTCATATTTGTGCAAACGAGGCACTTGATACAACACCGCCGAGTCGGTCAAGTCTTCGAGGAGTAACATTTCTTGTTTTCATCAACTTCAGGAGAATTTTCATTTATAGAGTTTTTGAAGCAATAAACGAGGGATAGCGCTTTATGATCACCAATATGAGCCTCTAACATTTTAATTTCATAACTATGGATATGAGCATTTGTCAGAATATAGTCAATCTTGGATGAAGAAGTAGAGCAACCTATATTCATATAGTCTCTAGTAGGAACAAGAGGATTGACTTTCATATCAAAACTGATTAAGAATGAATGAACATGATATTAGTTTGAAAACCAGTAACGTCCGTATAAATTATCGATTTCAATATAAATTCTACTTCGTCATTGATCTTTGATCTTATCTCCTGCATCCTATTATCGAAGAGAACTCATCACACACATTTTTAGACAGTTGAATGGCCAATCGCCAACAACAAAAATTCAGATTACATGTAAAAAAGATTTAAAATCAATATTTTTATTCAGAATATTATTTAAGTATCAATAATAGAAGGAAATAGAATTTTCATTTGAGAGGAAACAATAGTTTTTCTTCTACAATTGGATAAATTATATTTTGTGCAGAGATTTTTCCCTTATTCAGATTGAAAAAACACCAAGTGTTGAAATCGTTTATAATCTAACAAGTATCGGAGAGCTCTCCAGAAGTCCGCACTGTGATCGCTATGGAAGTATCTTCAGCAAATATTGTAATTTTATCTGCATTCATATGATCAGACAAATCATTAAAAGAAGAAACAGTGGTGTTCCAGCACGGAGACCTGAGGAACCCCTAACTCAATCTCAAATTTCTCAGACCAAACCTCCCGAATCTTGTCAAAGTACGGCTCAAAATCAAATGAAGGAACACACCTTCAAAACCTAAATTATAGATTTTTACTTTCCATGAAACTTATGACTAGGCAGTCAAACGCCTGGACAAGTCGAAAAAAAGTCCAGCCACAAGAAAGCCTCCATCCAAGCTCTAATAGACCAACTCAATAAAATCAAAGGTAGCTGTTTGAGTTGAACGCCCGACCCTAAAACGATGTTGACTATTATTACCTTTTCAATGACCTTGGAGAAGACACTCAAAATTGAATTTCGACGATAATTAGCTATGTTAGCAGAATCGTTCTTTTTCTGCACAGGTATTACTGTTGCTATTTTCAGAAGAGAAGGAAATATCCCCGATGTGACGGAAAGGTTAATGGGATGAGCAGAATGATCAACAATTGAAAGTGTAATTGCCTTCAAAACTCTAATACAAACGAACTCAACCCCAGATCCCCTTTTGTTCGTAACTGACATTATTGCACTGAAAACCTCTTCTCCGATTACAGGAAAGAATAAAAAATGACATTTGCTAGAGCAAATACAGTGCAGGATTGAGATATCTATCGCAATGTTTGAATCAGTTTACCAATAGTAGAAGGGAAAAGCAAAATAAAACCACATATTAAAAAAAGATTATTCATTTTATCATAATAACAAATACAGAACTTGAAAATTTTTCCAACAAAAATAAATTACGGAGACATTATAAAATTAATAATAAAAAAGGCAGATCATGCAAATGAATTAGGAAATAAATAATCACTGATAAAAGTACAAACCTGTTTTTGGGCATTGCTTAATATACAACTTCTTATTTTGATATATTTTCTACACTCTTAATTTAATAGGTCTCACCGCTGTTTCAATTTCTGCCAATTACTAAATTTTTGATAGGCTGCATTTAATAATTGGTTCAAATGCTTGGTGAGGTGATGTGAAAGTGGAGAAAGCTCTCTGATCAATTTATCCTGAAAAATATACAAAGTAAGGTTTTGTTCATTGAATAGGTGTTATTCACAAGAAGCATTATAATTGTATGAGAATACAATAATGAGGGTCCTTAAAACTATTTTGCAGTATTTCCTTCCTTAGCGTTCAACACCTCTAAACAATCCCGTTAGGTAACTTGACTTGGGTCTGTACACTGAATTTTACCTCAAAGAAAGCATTAGCTTATATTTATTGGTATTTTGATGTTATTGGATGATTTATTATTGGATTACATAATTTCTGGTTTGTATATTTTCATATTAATTTATGTTACCTAATGTACATTTATATGAAATACAATTCAAATGAAATGTATTACATAGCAGTCATATTTTATGATAGTAATTATATCGTATAGTGTCAATAGTCAGAATTCACAGGAAAAATGTTTACTTGCTAAACTTGAGGCCCAGAATGCAAATCTGAAATCGTTTAAGGAAAAAACACAAAATTTCCTTGAAAGTGCTCTTGTCTATATCTTTTAAACTCTATCATTGCTTCATTGAAATGTCCTATGTTACTATCACAATGGATAATATATGCACACATATACCATTAATTAGTTATTCTATGCTCAAATATACATGAATTTTTATCAAAATGCTTTTCAATTCGAATGTTTATTTTCTAGAGTTAACCGCCATATTCATTTGTTTATTTATTTATTATTTATTCATTAAGTTCACATCCCTGGCTCATACAATAAAAATATAATTTGTAATGTATAAACATAACATCACATTTAAAATAAAATAATTTACATACAGGTACTACTTAATGCAACTACCCATAACTAATACACTAAACTAAACTACCACACTAATCTAAATGTTCTCCATCACATGCCTCAAGTTTGCTTTGAATATTTTAAAATTCAATGATTTTATTTTACTCGGCAATCTTTTAAAACCTACCAATCCACGCTGGACAAGACTGTTCTGAGCAAACATGGAACCTGCATTATGACTGTAAAAATCATTTTTAGTTCTAGTGTTGTGATCATGTATGTCCCCAACCATTTGTAATCCATCCGTGATTTGCTGAGGATACATTTTGTGTTTTATCCTATACACAGTGATCATAGTATTTATTGAAAAAGACATTGTCTTACACTCATTACGTTTGCTGCCTCCAACATATCTCTTATTCTTGTTTATCTGTTCCCTCCTGTCATGCTTCTCAGTGCTTGATTTTGCTTTCTTTGAAATACTTCTAGTTCCCCTTAACCAACCATATACTGAATTGTAGAGCAAAACTGAAAATGAGGTAAAATAATTGTCTTATAAATCAAAAGTTTTGTCCATGCACTGAGATCTCTTCCTATCCTACACAAGAAATTAGCCCTTTTTGCAACTTTTTTTATTATGTAGTTGGCATGACTAGAGAAAGTGAGGTTCTGGTCGATTATCACACCCAGATATTTATACTCCTGAACCTGATCAATTATTTCATTGTTTATAACAATATCACAGTGGTCAGCATTATCCAACCTAGAATATTTGTTCTTCATAATCATGTACTTGGTTTTAGAAATATTAATACTCAAGCTGTTATAACATAACCATTTATATTTATTATATGTCTTTGCCTTTACAAAACAATCCTGCATCATCTGTAAACAGTCGTATTCTGCAATTTTTTAGTACTTTGACTATGTCATTGATGTATAAGACAAACAAAATGGTCCTAAAGTGGTACCCTGAGACATCCCATCCATATTCAACTTGACTGATGAAAAGACTCCATCATATTTGGTTTGTTGAGTTCTCCCCTTCAAATATCCCTTGAACCATTTCAAAACGATGTCTTCAAATCCATACTTCTCTAACTTCCGAATTAGTAGGTCTCTATTTATTGTTTCAAACGCTCTACGAAAATCTAGGAACACCAGAACCACGAATCGCCCACTACCAAACACCTCCTTCCACTCTGATAAAACACTTTGCAATGCACTCTCGCAAGAATGATTTCCTCTAAAACCTGACTGAAAGGGTGTCAGTAGTTTATTTTCCTCCACAAAAGTCCTTATTTGAACATTAACCACTGTTTCCAAAAGTTTTTCATAGGTTGGCCACCATGTGGATCGGGCGATATTCTTCACATTTGTTTGTTTATTTATTTTCTCAATTGGTATTGTTGTTATCAATTTCCATGCTTTTGGAAAACAACCCTTCTCAAGGCTCAAATTTATAAGATCCGAGAATTTATTTCTGATCACTTCAAAAGAAAGCTTCAGAACTTTGGTATTTATTCCATCAACACTACCTTTCAAATTCTTTTGGTTTTTCACTAATTTCCTTATTTCTGCCATATCTAATAACCTGAATTTCCTGAATCTATTCACTGGTGTTTCTATGTGTCGAAGAAGCTCCTGTATTTCTATTCCATTAATTTTCATTGTAAGTCTAGCTATACTATCTAGGAAATATTCATTAAATTTTTCTGATATTTTTGTGTCATCCTTTTCGATTTCGCCATCAAAAATAATGCCTTCTTCCCTTCATTTCGTTTTCCACTTCCCATAATACCCTTCAGAGCTTGCCACATCTCCTTGGAATCTCCTCTTGCCATATCTATTATCTGTTCATAGTACATTTGTTTTTGCTGCCTTATCTGTTGCATCACCTTGTTTCGTTGCTGTCTGTAAAGTAACCAGTCCTCATCTCGCTTTGTAAACACTGCTGTTTTGAACAATATATCTCTTCTTGAGATTTCTGACTTAATATTTAATGTCCTCCACAAACTGTTTCCCCATTTACATACTGGATCCCTTGGATCCCTTTGACGTATTGGTGAATGAATAGATAGTGTCTTCTCTATTATGTATTCGAGGTGTTTTGCTGTTTCATCTACTGTGCACACAAAATTGTATAGGAAAATAAACAATATTATTATTATTATTTATTATCGTGGACTTATGCACTATCTCAGCTGTTAGCTGGATATAATTTACCTTTCCCAGATTCAGCAATCAAAGGGAATAGGCTCGATTACAATATACTTGACATAAATTTCCTAACTATCCTACAGAGAGAGAACTGTCATTTATTGTCATACACATACAACAAGAGCCATCGACCTTCGGTCCTTCAGCTCAGTAAATTAAATATCATTATTTAACAAAAAAAAAAACGGTTTATGTAAAGTATGCTTAAGTTATCTATTACTTCTATATTCCTCCCTGAGTTTTTGGAGTAGTGATTTTGATGGATACTTCCTTGTTGGGTTGTTGTTGTTGGGGTCCTCATGGTACAGCTTGATGACATCTGCCATACCCTCCAATCTGCCGTAGAATTTTGAATTTAATTTTTGAAATCTGTCTGAAATAGGTTGAATCATAGTTTTTTCGTATAGTAATACATTGGGAGGATTGTGCAGTCTGTTGCGTGGATGTCTAATTCTTGATATGGTCCTCAGTGCTATTCTTTCTGCTTTTTGTATATTTTGGACTGCTGGGTTCCTGCAATTGATCAAAATTGGGTGGGCATACTCAAGATTGGTCTGCATATGGTCTTGTAGATTTTGGCTGCATTCTCCACTGATAAGCCTTGGTTTCCAATAACTAGCTTCGAGAAGTGTTTTGCTCGGGATGTTGTTTTTTCTTCATTTGACTTGTGTGCAGATTGAAATTCATTTTATTGTCTACATAGACTCCAAGGTATTTTATTGCCTGCTGTGGATTTTTTGCTAGTTACATATGGATATTGTTGGAGAGCTACTTGATATTCTATGATTGAAGATTATGAACTGAGATTTTGTTGGATTCGGCTTCAATCTCCAAGTACGGAACCACACTTCTATCTTCCCCATTAGTTCTTGAAGTTGTTCTATACATTTCGTTAAGTTCTTCTCGTGCGATATCAAAAGAGTGTCATCTGCATACTGTAACACATATTGAATTTGGCTTTCAGGATTAAATATGTCCGCACAGTAGAGGTTGTATAGTAGCGGTGAAAGTGGTGAGCCCTGTGGTGTCCCTTGTTGTGGTACAAAAATATATGATTTGCTGTTCTTAATTCTTACCCATAGTTGTCGGTTTTCCAAGAAGTCTCTTATAATATTTAGTAAATATCTGGGAGTTTTCATCGAGTTTAGTTTGAATAAAAGACCTTTGTGCCACACACTGTCAAAGGCTTTATTTATATCTAGACTAATTGCCGATGTTTTAAAATTCTTCAATGTGGCGTTTTGCGTGTTTGATATCAATATAGTCAGTGGATGTGTTGTAGATTTCTGATTTTGGAAGTCGAATTGAAAGATGGGAAGTTGATCTTGCAGATTTTCAATTAATTTCATCCTTATTATTTTTTCATAAATTTTCCCCAAAACTGGCAGGAGGGTTATCGGTCTGTAGTTTTTGATTTTGAGTGGTCCATGTTCGCTTTAGGTACTGTTATTATACATCCTTTCTTCCATATTTTTGGGAATATTTCTTGATTGAGGCAATATTCATAGATACTTATAAGGTGTTCATGTATTCTATCACTGAGTTTTTAACTATTTTCCAAGGTATGTAATCGACACCTGGGGCACTGTTTTTGGAGCTGTTTACTATTTGAAAATAGGTCTCTCTGTCAATTTTATTTTTCCTGATGGAATTTTCTTGGAAGATGAGAAGAATTTTTCATACCACTGATTAACTCTCCTCTCGTGGGTTTTATCAAAGTTATCGTCATTGTCGTAATTGAAGGCATTTTCGTAGTGTTTTGCAAACACTTCTACTTTTCTCCATCTTCCGAGTAAGATCTTCCATTCTCTATTAGGGTGGGAATTTTATTATAGTGTTTATATTTTGAAAGTTTTTTGGTTTCTTGATAGAATGATCTCCCTTTAGATTCATTTATTTTATTACAAGCCCTTATCCATGTGTGTTCTCTGTATTGGTGAATCATTTTTTGGACGTTTTTGTTGTACTCATTTATTTTCTGTTTTAAGTTAGGTCTTATATTCCTGCAGTATTCTCTGTATATTTTCCTTTTGTTCTTGATCAGTTTTATTATATAAGGTGGTAGTTCATGAAGGTAATGTGTATGACTAATAGTGGGCGTATTGGCTTTGATAGTATTGGACAACTTTTCGTTAAATGATTCTATAAGTTCTTCATTGATTGCTTTATCTTTGTTTAGTTCGATGTATTCTTCCAATGCTTCATTCACCTTTTTTATGTCGCACCTGTTGAAATTATAAGTGAAGCTCTCTTGTTCCTGCCGTATAGGTTTTTCTATATCTAATTCTATCATCATTGCCAAGTGATCTGACCCCAAGTCCGGGATGAGTTTAATTTCTGTCACATTATTTTTTAAGTTGGAAGTGTGCAATATGATGTCTGGTGTGCATCTGGGTTGTTATCCATCAAGAATGTGGGCATGGTTGGTACTTGAATGAAGTTGCTGTTTTGGATGAAATTGTTTATTTGTCTTTCTTTCACCTTGTTCACATTGAAATCTCCAATAATTATTGCATACCTGTATTGCAAGGCTTTTGTGAATATGGTTTCTTCTATTTTTGAATGTGGATGGATATATACAAGGAAAATATGTAGTTTCTCTTCTTTGAATGGTATAGTGAAGTGAAGGGTTTCATTTTTACGATTATTTACTGATGGGGGGTTGGCTTTTCCCATCTTCAGGCTGGGGTGACATTTTACCAGGCTTCCTCCTCTAACTCTCTCGTCTTTCTCTCCAATGTGATTAAGTATATTCCAGTCTTGGTACTCGATCACCTGGTCTTCTCTGATTTTCGTCTCTACAAACATTGCGCATTTTATGTTGTTGTGTTCTATATAATGATTGATCAAGTGTTTCTTAGGAATATAGCTGTTTATATTGTTGTATAATAACCTAATTTTAGAGTTGAATTTGCCTGTTGATTTGGTTGTGGACTGGCTCTGTTGGAGAATCTGCTTCAGGGTCTTCTATGTCAAACATAAGTATGTATATTCTGTTCCCAGCAAATACTGCTGTTGTGTCTACATTGTATTCATTGATAAATCGTCGCTTCAGTTTTTGTAATAGTTCTTCTCTGTTTATATTCTTTGGTTTGTTTAATTTTCTGATATAAGTGTTTATTATAACGTCGTGTATAGTAACTGAGGAATGTATTCTCTTTTTTTTCTTGGAGGATTCTTCAATGTCTTTCGATTTCTTGTTGAGAGGCTTTATATTAACATTTGGGATTCCCTCTATTGGTTTTTTTGGGTGTCTTGGGCATTTTAAGGACCAAGCCTGATGGTTTTCGTCGCCGCATGATGAGCACTTGGGTGGTTCTTTCGATTTGCACATAGATGTTTTGTGTGGTCCTTGACATTTCGTACATAGCGGTGTATTACTGCATTTCTCTATTGTGTGGTCAAATTTAAGGCAGATGTTGCATGGAATTGGAGTTGGTTCAGGAGGGTTGCTCGGATATACCGGATAATGCCGATTTTGTAGAATAATCCGTTGTTCAGTAATTCTTCGAATGTTCTCACACATCCTGTAATCACACGTATGTAGCCTGTAGGGGTATGGAATTGACGTGATATTATTCTTCTGCAGTATCTGTGATCCAGGCCATTATCTTGTAGGAATTTACTGAGTTCTTCATCGGTAATATTTTTTCCATACCTGAAATAACTACAGAGTATGTTTGCTTGGGTTCCACTTTCTCTTTCTGGAGATTTCTCTGTTTTGTTTCTTTATAAGAAAGTATTTTGTTATGATTTTGTAGGTCTTCAAGGATTTCTTTCAGTTTTTCTTTGTTGTTATTGGATTTGAGTAGATACCTAATTTAGTTTTCAGTATAACATCGGTGTTTGTTGAATTTTTTGTATTCCATAGGTCGGCCATTTGGATTCTGTCTTTTACTTCCTCACTGTTCACCATAACATAATAAAGGTTGGCATATTCCGTGTTTTGAATTCCCTTCATCTTCAAAGAGAAATTAATATTTGTTGTTTTTATTTGGTTATTATTCTTACCTTGTTCATTCAAGTTAATGTTTTGATTAATTATTATGTTTGGCTTGTGTTTATTAATTGTTTGGGATGTTGTTCTGGTTTCTTTAGTGTTTTGAGTTGTACTTTTATTGGATGGAAATCCTTTAAATGGGCCATATTCTTCTTTATCGCTACATGTGACTTTGTTTACTCTGGCAGTGTTTATGTTTTGAATTAATTGTGGGGGCACATGTATGACATCGTTGGAATTCCCAGTTGTTTGATAATTATCTGGATGATAATCCTGATAAGCGACTTGTGTTGATTCAGTGTTTCTTGCAGATGGAAATGCTTGTTTTTTAGGGTGTTGTTGAGTTGGCGAGTTGGGTTTTTTATCTCTTTTCCTTTTGTGTTGAACTTTTCTCCATTCTCCATTATCATTAATTTCCATTTCGGAGTAATCACCATCACTTGAAGAATTCATGGCAGGTTTTATATTGGTTTAGTGCGAAATAAAACACTTTGAAATAATTTTCCGATAAACGCTGTGATAGACGACCGATCGCGGCAGATGCTACACATTGACTGACTATCCTACATGTATTAAGAATTACAGCTTTTTGCATTTCTATATAGGTATTCTTATGCAATTCTAATTTCTTAAGGCTATCATGCAAAGTATTGGGTATTAACCCAGTGGAGGATACGATGACAGCAACAATATCTATTTTCTCGAGGTGCCACATCTACTTGATCTCAATAGCAAGGTCTGTTTATTTGAACTTTTTCTCCTGGAACTTCTTCAGAACGTTTTTATTATTCGGTATGGCAAAATCCACCAGCAGTGCTGTTCTGGCTCTCTTATCATACACCACTATGTCCGGCCTATTATTCGTCACCATTCTGTCAGTGATAACAGGCCTATCGTAGTATAATCTGATAGAGTCATTTTCCAGTACGGGCACCGGCTGATACTTGTAATATGGCTGGAAGGTATTCAGAAGTCCGTACTTGTGTGCAAGTTTCTGATGGATAATATTGCACTTGATTATGCCTGTGAAGATAGTCCGTATTGGCCAGTTGTTCGCAGCCGGACGTAATATGCTGGATAGTCTCCGATCTTATGTGGCATTTTCTGCACTTATCTGTTTGTAATGTTCCGTCCTTCATAATAAATTTTTTGTAGTTGTTTGTAGCTATCACTTGGTCTTGAATGGCCATAAGGAATCCTTCCGTTTCCGCGAATAATTCTCCCTTCATCAACCATTTGTTGGAGGCTTCTTTGTCGATGTGTGGTTGATTAATCTCATGGTGATGTGGTCCATGCAATTCCTTTCTTGACCATTGCTCTTGTTTTTCAGTGTCTGATAGGAACCTTAGATTCAGCAGATCGTCCCTGGTAGCAAGATTTAAAGGTGTATATCCCTTATCAGCCAACTATATTTTTTTTTTTTTTTTATTTATTTATTTAACCCAAAAAGATTATAAAAATCTACAACAGGTAAGTAAGTTTCAGTGAAAAGCAAATCCTTAATTCTAAATCACAGATAAATCACACAGAAGAAAAAGAAAAAAAAAATTAACCACTCTTGATAAATTACAGCCCATTTTTCAAAATAAATTCTTTCGCCATAGCTGAAAATTTTTCATTTGAAGTAGCACTTCTGATATAAAGTGGAAGTTTGTTGTACCATAAAGCGGCCTGATATGTTAGTTTCTTCTGTCCTGTATTTGTCGCTGCAGGTAATATATGTATGTGTTGTTTTGTTCTTGTGTTGTATGTATGTATGTCACTATTCAACAAAATGTCTATGTCTGTATTTACTGTATTATTTTTTATTTTATATATGAGCTTAACGCTGTCTAGTTTTATTATTTTGTCAATGTTCAGTAGATTAAGCTCTTGGTAGAGTTCTTCAGTATGTGTTGTCGGTGATTTGTGGAACAATATTTTTAGCAACTTGTTTTGTGCCACCTGCAGATTATAGACATCCCTCTTTCTCGCCTGTCCCCAGAATGCAGCGAGATAATTTAGGATTGATCCAACATGTGCATGGTATATCAGGTATTTAGTTTTCTTGTTGAACAGAAAGGCATTTCTTCTAAGAATGTATGAAAAAGTATGAAGTTTTGCTATTAAATGTTCTATATGATCACTAAAATTTAAATTTTTATCTAACATTAATCCTAAATACTTAGTTTTTGTACTCTCGGTTATCTTGACACTGTTGATGAGAAGTTCGAAATTATCTGGTTTAATAGACTTAAAGACAGTATATGTACATTTTTTTCATTAAGTTTTATTCTATTATTATCAGTCCATTTTGAGATTTTTTCCAAGTCATCCTGTGCCCTCTCGAATACATCCTGTATAGAGCCTGAGTAGAAAAGTCCCGTGTCGTCGGCATAGAGTATTATTTTACCATTGAGTCCTATATCACATATATCATTAATGTATATTAGAAACAATATCGGGCCGAGTACTGAGCCCTGAGGCACACCACTTGTCACTCTCACTCTCTCCCCCTCACATCCGTTCACTACAGTGTACTGCTCTCGTTCCTGTAGATACGATTTGAAAAGCTTATACGCGGCGTTGTTGATACCTATGCTATCGAACTTCTGTAACAAAATACCGTGACACACAACATCGAACGCCTTACACAAATCCAAAAATACAGCCATCACATCTTTTCCCTTGTCTATTTCTGCACATATATATTCTGTTATAGTGGCTATGGCAGTCTGTGTACTGCGCTTACTCAAGAATCCATTTTGATGAGTGTTCAGAAAATTTACATTACTTAGGTGTTCTAGCAGTCTGTTTTTCATCACAATTTCAAAGATCTTCGAACATGCAGTTAGCACCGAGATGGGTCTATAATTACTTGGCTCGTTTTCGGACCATCCTTATGAATCGGAACAATTTTTGCTATCTTAAGAACATTGGGAAAGGTTCCTTCCGACAAATGCTTGTTTATCAATTTGGATATTATAGGAGCAACCAGAGATTTCACTTCCTTAATAATTTTAGGTTTTATATTGTCGTGTCCTTGCGAGGCATCTGACTTTAAAGTAGAAATAACATTTTCGATTTCTTTAGGAGATGTTCGTCTAAGATACATAGATGCAATTTTATTTGTTACTTTCTGTTGATAATTGGCATGATTTGGATTAATTTTACTTTTCAACAATCTTTACAAAGTAATCCGCAAGTACATTAGCTATAGTGCTTGCATCATGGTGTACAATTCCATTTTCATCTTTCATTGACCTAATTGAATTTTTATTTGCATCATTTGGATTGAGCGTTTTGCTTATAATATCAAATTGTTTTTGATTGAACCATCGGCTTTCTCGAATAACCTTTGATTGTGAATTTTCTTATTATGACTTTTCATGTTGTTGACTTGCCTCTGAAGATCCTTGAATGTTGATTCCAGACAGTGAGACAAGGGTTTTTCTTATAGAGTGTATAAGCCTTGTCTTTCCTTTTAATCAAAGTATCAAGCTCCTTTGTATACCATCCTTCATTTATATTGGTAGTGTAAGTTTTTCTGTAGTTGTAGTAGCGCTTTTCAATTGTCTTTTCATAGTATTGATAAGGTCCTCAAAAGTTTCTATGCTTGTAGTCTCAATTTCATTTTCAAATTTTCCTTTAGAGCTCTGAAGTTAATTATGGTTGTTTTATATTTTTGCTTTTCCTTTTCTGTAAGGGAGCGGTATGATCATAGACAGCACTTTATGATCAGTGATGTGATGGTCTTCTAGTTGGATCTCTTTTGGTAGATTAATGTCTGAAATTATATGATCAATTATAGTTTTTGTATTATTGTTAGTATCAACTCGTGTTGCTGCGTCTTCATGTATACTATTATGTATTTTATAGCCATTGGACTTAATGACCTGCATATATTATTTTTTGTATTATTACTGGCAAGGAGGTTTATATTCATGTCGCCTATAAGTATCATGGTGCTGTGAACAGAGAGTAAATTATCTAGTTTATCAAGAAAGGGCTGGATACCTGATTCAGGTTGCTTGTATACTACCCCAAGTTTCAGGTTCAGGTCCCATAAATGCAGTATGAGTATATTATTATCATTTTCGCCATCTTCATGCAAAATTGTATGATTGTCTATTTCCTTCTGTAAATATATAGCCACACCTCCTCCACGGGTTTCACGACAAGAATGTACAGCAACATAGTTTCTAAAGTTTATATTTGAGGTTTCGTTGGAATATAACCAGGTTTCTGTCAGGACCAAAATATTAGGTCTTCTATTTTGTAGCAGAATTTCAACTTCATCTACCTTATTTCTAATACTACGTATATTCAGATACATTACTCTAATTGGGCTCTTTTTAGTTTTTTTTATTAAGAGCTTCCACATCCTCAACAGTGTTTACTATTTCTATTTTACTAAGTTCAGATTTTTTAAAGTAATCATTCCGTTTTTGATCCATACAAATGAATACCCTTCTCTTTTTCAATTGCCTAGCTTTGGAAAATATCTCCTGATTTGTTTTAGTAAGATCATGTGCAATATAAATAGTTTTGTTTTCACTATAACCAAGATCAGAAGTAGAAATGTTTTTGGTTTTTTCGCTCTGAAACATTCCAGTTTATCTGTTTCTCTTTCAAACTCAACTTTTATGGGGAGATGAGCCTATTTCATTTTTCCAAGTCTATGGCATTTATACTCACAGTTTGCTACTTTGAGGTGCTTCAGAACCTTTTGAACTATTTTCCGGACATCTTCATCTTTACTTTCAACAGGAATCTCATATATCACAGCATTTCTTTTTAAAAGTTCCTGTTCAGCTTTATTCTTCTCCACTTGTGAAGCCTTCATGACTGCTTTTATCTCTTTTATTTCTTGTTGGAGTTGTTGATTTATGTGTACCTGCTCATCATATTTTTGTATGATATTATCATACTTGGCTTCCATCATTATTAACTTTTCCATCACATCCTTAATAGTTGGTTCACATACAGTATTAGTAGGAGTTATTATTGCTGTGCACTTTCTGCATTCCCACCTTTCTCCATTATCTTTCTTCAGTTCAGCAGCATATTTATTAAATTCGTTGCGATCCATATTGATACATGTTATATGGAACCACTGTGCACAATTTTGACGAGAGCATTGTATTGAATATGAGTTAGATGTGGATTTTGGACAAATACCGCACTTAGTCATATTGTGATCACGCAATTATAAATTTAGCGGGCCTGGTGTCCTTAATACGGTACTGGCAGAATCGCCAACTGTTTGTTTATTCTTATCTTATCAGCGATCAAACAAAAACTCACTGCAATGATTATTGATCTAGTTGTTACTACTTTGTTCACCAATTAATAGGATATCCGGATGTTATTATTCTCTGATTATTCAATAGTTAGATTCACCACGAATTACTCTCCACTTTAATATAAGTTTCAAATTTTAATATGATATATTTCCAATTGAAATTGCTTATAGACTGAGGAGCTTCAAGTCAGTGACTCTTCACTTCTATAATTTCGCATAAGATATCACTATATGTAAGTCACTCTATGTAAGTCAGAAGTAGGAGCTTTTGTAGCGAAGAATTCTCTGAGATTTTTTCTGTTTTTGTGTTATTATTATTATTTATTATCGTGGACTTATGCACTATCTCAGCTGTTAGCTGGATATAATTTACCTTTCCCAGATGCAGCAATCAAAGGGAATAGGCTCGATTACAATATACTTGACATAAATTTTCTAACTATCCTACATGTATTAAGAATTACAGCTTTTTGCATTTCTATATAGGTATTCTTATGCAATTCTAATTTCTTAAGACTATCATGCAAAGTTTTGGGTATTAACCCAGTCGAGGATACGATGACAGGAACAATATCTATTTTCTTGAGGTGCCACATCTACTTGATCTCAATAGCAAGGTCAGTGTATTTGGACTTTTTCTCCTGGAACTTATTCAGCACGTTGTTATTATTCGGTATGGCGACATCCACCAGCATTGCTGTTCTGGCTCTCTTATCATACACCACTATGTCCGGCCTATTATTCGTCACCATTCTGTCAGTGATAACAGTCCTATCGTAGTATAATCTGATAGAGTCATTTTCCAATACGGGTGCCGGTTGGTACTTGTAATATGGCTGGAAGGTGTTCAGAAGTCCGTACTTGTATGCAAGTTTCTGGTGGATAATGTTGCACACTTGATTATGCCTGTGAAGTTACTCCGTATTGGCCAGTTGTTCGCATCCGGACGTAATATGCTGGATAGTCTCCGATCTTATATAGCATTTTCTGCACTTATCTGTTTGTAATGTTCCGTCCTTCATAATAAATTTTTTGTAATTGTTTGTAGCGATCACTTGGTCTTGGATGGCCATAAGGAGTCCTTCTGTTTCTGCGAATAATTCTCCTTTCATCAACCATTTGTTGGAGGCTTCTTTGTCGATGTGTGGTTGATTAATCTCATGGTGATGTCGTCCATGCAGTTCCTTTCTTGACCATTGCTCTTGTTTTTGAGTATCTGATAGGAACGGTCGATTTAGCAGGTCGTCTCTGGTAGCAAGATTTAGTGGTGTATATCCCCTATCAGCCAACGATACCACTCTATGGAGGTCAGAAGTGACAGCTTTTGCAGCGAAGAATTCTCTGAGATTTTTTATCTGTTCGGTGTGTAAATTGACAACATCTATTACTCCGCGTCCTCCTTCTTTCCGCTTCAAAGTTGTTCGTATCACAGACGATTTTGGATGATGATTGTTGTACTTTGTCAGCATCGTTCGGGTCTGCCTTTGAATATCATCCAGTTTTGTCTTAGTCCATCTGATTATTCCAAATGAGTAAAGCAACACTGGAATGGCGTAGGTGTTAATTGCCTTGACTAAATTCGCCGAGTTCAACATTGATTTCAGCACAGTCTTCAGACGCTGACTGTATTCTGAACGAATCTTCTCCTTTGATTGTTTTTGGTCTAAGAATCTGGCTTGTTGGTATCCCAGATATTTGTATGTTTCGCCATCTCTCATGCACTGTATAATATCACCGTTTGGAAGTTGTGTTTCACCATCTATGACTTTCCCTCTTTGAATGTTCAGGGTCTTACATTTTTCAATCCCGAATTTCATATGAACATCTGCCGAGAACTCACTGACAGTTTTCAGCAAATCATCCAATTGCTTCTTGTTCGAAGCATATAATTTGATGTCATCCATATACAGCAGGTGGGAGATTGTATGATAATTCCTTTCTGCTTTTATCCTAAATCCGTATCCTGTTCTATTAAGCATTGAGGACAATGGGTTCATAGCTAAACAGAACCATAGTGGACTCAAAGAGTCTCCTTGAAAAATTCCACGACGTATGGGTATCTCGTCGGTTTTAATTGATGTATTGTTCATGTTGACCTGCAGAGACGTGCGCCAGTGTGTCATTGTTGTCTTCAAGAACTCTACCAGGGCTGGGTGAATTTTGTATATCTGCAATACATCAACAAGCAAAGAATGGGAGGTACTATCGAATGCCTTCAGGTAATCGAGAAAAGCCGAATGAACATTCCGATGCCCTACATGTGCCTGTTTCATTATCACAGAATCGATGATGAGTTGTTCCTTGCACCCGTGGTGTTTCTTTCTGCATCCTTTCTGCTCCTCTGCTAATATATTGTTGTCGTCAAGGTGTTGGTATATTCGATTAGATATGCAGAGGTGAGTATTTTGTAGAGTGTTGGCAGGCAAGTGATTGGCCTGTCTTGAGACGGATCCTGTGTTCTATCGCTCTTACGTAGCATATATGTTAAGCCTTGCGTTAGGAAAGTGGGTGTTTTCTTGGGATGTTGAAGAACATACGTGAGCTGTTTCGCTAGGGCTCCATGGAGCTTATCAAACTTCTTGTACCAGTAGTTGTGGATATTATCTATACCTGTGGCCTTCCAATTGTTGGTCGCTCGAACTACTATTGTGATTTCTTCCTCCGTTATTCCATCGAAGTCCATATGTCTGATATCGAGGCGTTATTTTTCATTCGTGATCCATTCAGCATCTCTATTGTGTTCTTTGGGGTGCGACCATAGTGATGACCAATAATCGGTCAAGCACTGTGCGTCAGGTACTTCTCTGTTATTGTTGGTCGCAGTTTTGTTATTTCCCTTATGAAAATTGGCCGCGTTTTGGAGAAACCTTTGGTTTTGGTGTTTCCTTTCAGTACACTTGACGTATCTTGAAAGCCTCTTTGCTTTTGCTTGGAGTTTCTGTTTCAATGTGTCCATATAAACGTCGATGTGTTGTTTGTGATCAGGGTGTTTTGTGTTCGTACCAATTTTCCTATAAATTTTGCGTATTTGTGATTTCAAGCGCTTTGAGGGTTTTCTGTTTTTCAGGAATTCTGTGAGGCGACCGATTTCTGCTCTAATATTATCAATATCCTTCTCCAGTCGTTTTTGCCATGGTGGTTTTCTGACGCTTTTTGGCTCAGCTTGAATCAGAGTTGTGGAGATTTGTTGTTTGTGAAGTCGAAGAACCGCTACTGCTCCACAGTAAATCAAAGTGTGAATCTTTTCCAAGGTGTTCAGGTCGGTATATTCTTCAAACACTGAGTTTACGCTTGCTAGGATGATATTGGTGTTCTTGTTCGTCTTGAGTTTTTATTATTATTATTATTATTATTTTTATCGTTATCGGGCCAAATGTTGTTATCCTTGAGGCCCAATTGAAACTGTAGCTCACTGAAATTCACATCTCTGACAGTTCCACTTTTTAATTTGTATTTCAACAGTCGGAAACTCAATTGTCATAATTGAATGATCAGATATTTTTGGAGTATGATGAATGTGGTGTTTAGTATATTTGTCATTAGTTATAATAAGATCAATTGTAGACACACTAGTATTTGTTATTCTAGTACATTCTTGAACTATTTGATATACTCCACTCCTCTGAACCATATTTCTGAACTTCTGTGAATAGAATGAATCATCTGCAAGATTAATATTAAAGTCTCCTGTCATGATCAATTTACCCGGTTCTGCAGCATAAGATTCTATTATTTGTTCTAGTGATCTGAAAAACTCACCATGACTAGCACTTGGAGAGTGATATACAACCAATATGTTGTACTTCTGACCCTTAATACAAACACTAACTCCAGTCATCCACATATTTTTTCAATTATAACATTATTCAGAGCAATCAATCCAATTTCATCTTTAATATAAATCGATACCCCTCCTGTATGTCTACTCTGTGAGATAGCATGAACAGCCTTATATCCTTCAATTTTTATTTCACTTTCTTGTATGTCATTAGTAATACGTGTTTCTGTTAGGCATAAGATGATAGGTTTCCAATGATGAACAATCCAACACAATTCTATCCTATGTGCTAAGAAACTTTCTATATTTATATCAGATTTTTGTTCATTAATTGCTATTTACTTGATTTACCAAAAGCATCTGGATAACTCACCCTCAGTTGCAATTGTTCGTAAACTCTCTTGTATGTCTCACAATTTCTGTTGAACACAGAATGATGGTAATCTATATTTTGGATTTTCAATATTTCGTTTGCATGCTTACAATTTGTGCACTCCTCAATGTTATTGTCACAGTCCTTTTGATTATGGTTGCCACTGCACTTTGGACAAACAATGTTTTTACTTCTACATTCATGTGCTCTGTGACCAAAATTCCAGCACTTGAAATACTGAATAACATTTATACAGTCAAAAAATCTACATTTCTTCCATTCAATAAACAGTACTTGCTTTTTATTGTTTTTTTATGTTTCATTATCCAGTTACATGATGACCACTCCTCTCTTCCACTTTTTTTCTTCATACGTTGAAAGTATTTTAATTTTTCTGTTTTTATTTTGCGTTTCTATTCCATTTTGAAAAATCAATTTTTCTATTAATGAACCACGATTCTCAACTAAACTCTTCTCGACATTCACAATTTTTATTTTGAGATTCTTCTTTTCAGGGACTTCAATTTCATAATCCTGACTCAATTTGTCACTTATATTCTTAGGAATAGTGTTGACATCTTCTTTCTTTTCACAGCTTATTGCAATTTCACCTTCTCGGACATATTTCACTCTAGATATATCCACTCTTATATCACTTGGATTCATTTGATCTTCAATAGTCTTTTAGTAGTAAGACTTCCTTGGTTTTTATCTCTCGGTTTTATCACAATCACTTCTTCTGGTTTTTTCTTAACTACTTCATTGTAATTCATCTTTGATCTAACAATATTTTGCATTTCCGTGTTATTTGTTGATAAATGATTCTTAATTCCTTCCATTAACAATTAGATTTGTGGTAACTTCTTCACGACTTGTTTACAATCTTCACATGAGTAGATAAGAGTTCTCTTTTGTAGAGGCATACATCTTGTTTCTGAACTTGTTAAGTTTGCACAATTGGGATGTATAATTTTCGAGCAAATATCACACTGGTAATATTCCCACTTCAAACATTTATGTTCTTTCCATTGATAACCTAAAAATTGCCCCAGATCAATTTTTCAATATTAGGCAACAATTTCACACTTATACAATCCAAGACCAACGTGACATGATCCCGACAAGAGTTACGATAGTGAAGTACTCGCTATCTTCCGTAATAGAGAGGGATATTCAAATAAAAATCTCTTCAAACCAAACCGAACTAACCTAACCGAATCTCAAGGCTAATTTAAATTTATAATTTTGAATTGAATAGGTTAGAAAGTTAGGTTTTAGGTGAAATTAGGTTAGTTAGGTTAGGTTTGGAAAAATTCCCATTTGAATTTCAGTCTAAGTTATGAACGAGAGAGATAGTGAGTACTTCTATCTCTTTCTTGCATCGTTTTGAGCCGTACGTAGTATAACATGTAACATGAAAACATTGTAAATATGGCGGGTTAACTGTCTAGAAAATAAACAAACAATTAATAGTACATGTGAATATCTATTATCCTTTGTAATAGCAACGAGGCATTTTAATGAAGCAAGGATAGAGTTTGAATGATATAGACAAGAGGACTTTCAAGAACATTTTGGTTTTTTCTCTTAAACAACAGCCTTCCGAGGCAAAACAATTTCAGATTTGAATTCTAGTTCCCAAAATTAGTAAGTAAACATTTTTTCAGTGAATTCTGACTATCTACACTATACGATATAATTACCTTCATAATTTTAAGGAACTAATGATTGAATGGACGTACCTCAAATGGTTTCAATTTGGCAGTATGATACCTGTGAAGTGCTTCATGCATCTTCACAGCCTTTTCTTCTTGGCTGAGTTGTGTGGGAGGAAAACATTTCCAGAAGTGGTTTAATAATTCACATAAGGCTAAATATAGGTTCCGTACTTCAGTTTCAATGTTGACTGGAACTAGTTCTGAAAAATACCAAGTAATATTAACCTTATAAACTTGCTGAAGTGAAATGTAGATAACAGAACCAGATAAATTGAATTAGTTTACATTTCCTCTTTCAGAATAATAAATCTAACCTAACTCAACGGAAATTGAAAGAATGAAAACAACTTCAATGTTTTTCATCATAGAAGTATTTTCTTCTTTCTGGATTCCTTAAGCCGAAAAGGAAAAAATGAACCCTTACATATTCACTTCTGTGCCAGTCTGTCTATCAGCCTGTTTGTCACGACTGTTATCTTTGGAACGCTCAAACAGTTACGAAAACTACAAATTTTTTATTACATCTCCAAAAAATTAATGAACTTATTGGCTAGACCGCCTCGGTAGCTGCACAGTTAGTGAGCAAGTATGTAGGAATATGCTTAGCCGAGGTGCCTGGTTCGAATCCGGGTTCAAGTCATGGATGTTGTCCTTGTACAAAAAACTGAATTCGCGACAAAGACATACATAGAGATTGGACACATAACCATAGTTGTTGGTCCATAACATCTGAAGGCCATATAACTTGTAATCATGAGAGGTGGCAGTTATCATTGCACAGTCTAGGTGAGTGGTTCGGAGTCCACTATAAACTGTAGGTCCATAGAAAGCAAACAAACTTATTGGCGAATCTTTTTTCATATGCAATTGTAATTCGAAATTGGCAGATCAAATCAACAAAAAGTACCACACAGTTCCTGGTACACCTATTTTAGCCAAACCGAGAAAACAGAATATTTCAACAAAACAACAAAAAAATGGAAGATAACAGCAAAATGAAAAATTAGTTATAATTAGGATTATGGAACAATATTCACTAATAAATAATAAAGATTCAGATTTAGCTAGTAAAATAGCAACATTTTCTAAAAGAAAACTGTGGCATAGGTACCGCTTAACCAATGCTGAAATTGATTATGAGCATGATAGAACTCTGAATAACCAGTTGGAGAAATGCATTATCCGAACAAGAAGAGACTACAAACAGAATATCTCGGACTCAGGTGACACTAAACACTTCTATACATATATCAAGTGATCACTGAATTCTAGGCTGACCCGCTTAATTCAAAGAGACGAGCTAACCGGCACTGATTACTAATGAAACTAAGGTGGCAGAGAGCATCGCAGCACAGATTCAAAAATTGTTTACCTGGGAAGACTTGAACTGTGTACCGACTTTGGATCCGGAGCATCGTTCAGGTCCGTCTGTAACAATAGTCTTTTTCACTCCCAAGAAAGTTAGGAAAGCTATACTGTCTTTGAGAGATAACGCTTGACCAGGTGAGGATGTAGTCCAGGTTTCTTTCTCAAGAGGTATGTTACA
Organism: Cryptolaemus montrouzieri; assembly: GCA_013387265.2. Taxonomy (NCBI): domain Eukaryota; kingdom Metazoa; phylum Arthropoda; class Insecta; order Coleoptera; family Coccinellidae; genus Cryptolaemus; species Cryptolaemus montrouzieri. The sequence continues at coordinate 41,386,107 of JABFTP020000001.1, read as the reverse complement.
ACATTATCTGGGCATTTGGCGACCGCTATGACAAATATTTCTAAAGGAGGACAACTTCCAAATGAATGGAAAATGTGTGAAAACTGGAAAATAGTAGTGCTCATCCACAAAAAAGAAAACAAGCAGTTACCAGAAAATTATAGACCTATTAGTTTGACCAGCAATCTGTGTAAATGTATGGAAAAGATTATGGTTTTGAGAGATGACATCTTTTCTTTTGGAAAACCGCGTGATTCCACCGTCCCAACATGGTTTCATGCTAGGAAGATCAGCTGTGGCAAATCTGCTTTCACAACTGCAAGACTGGACTATGCTGGATGACATAGGGCAGGCGGTAGATGTGTTCAGTATGGATTTTGAGAAAGCCTTTGACAAAACACCCCACAAAAGAATGGCGCTAAAATTATATCACTCTGGCATCAGAGAGGATCTACTCAACTGTGCGAAGTTGAGAGATGTTTTCAGCGGAATCCCTCAGGGTCCTGGGACCTCCTTCTTCTGGTCTACATTAGTGAGCTTGTTGTTGGCATATGAACAAACATTTCCTTGTTTGATGATACCAGCTATTGGTGCAATGCTAAACATGTGGATCTGTAAGAGGATATAGTTACTATTAATAACTGGACCACCAAATGGCAAATGCCACTCCAGGATGATAAATACTCAGTACTCCACATTGGAAGAAGTAATCCTAGACATCCATACTACATTAACCAGGGTTTGTATGGAATTGAGGGATCTTCGAATTGTCTCAACAGAAAATCTTAAATGGGAAACACATATCAACAGCATAGTGAAGAAATCAAACAGCCTGATATTTTTAATTACTAAAGCTTTTTATAATCTGACTCTTATATGATCCTCAAGCTGCACAAATCATATGTCAGACCGAGGTTTGAATGCGCCCAAAGTGTATATCCTATTTTGGTAAAAGATATAGAGCTAGCAAAATTGAACTACTCTAAAGCACTCGCACTATATACCTTAAACACCTGAAATATTGCCCATTATGTATTGGATGCTAGCACATTGGACCTCCTTGCACACGTTAATTTACTGGAGAGCATTTGCAGCAGCTAGAGTGTTGGGTGGGAAAATACATACGATACGTGACATAAGCTGTACGAGGAGGCAACCAAATACACCACAATGGGAAAGGCGATTGACTAAGATCGAGGCTCTCCGAAGTGACATAAGACAATTGACGGAGTATTTTAGAGGTGCAAAAAGTGCAAGAGTGGAAAGATCAGCACAATTGATACTAAGCCGGATCCAACTACATTCACAACAAGACCCCAGCAATACAACACCCGACCTGTACATTCTTAAACAAAAACTATACGTGTTTCAAGCCGAAAACGAGACAACGCAACGTTTGAAAATTAGAAAAGATATTCTACCGAACACTTAGCAACATAGAAACTGCTAATAACAATGGCTGTCCCACAAAGCAACAAATTGAAGAATTCTGGACAGGACAGGTAGCTACACCAGCCAACTACAATACAAAGGCTAGCTAGATTGACGAAGAAGGCGACATATGTCAGGACTACACAAACATGGAATATAAACCCTTAACAACTGAAGAAGTTACCAACATCATTAAGAAACTTCACAATTGGAAAGCACCGGGCCCCAACCACGTACAGAACTACTGGTTGAAGAAACTTTGATGCACACATGAACGACTCACTGTCTTGATTAATGAAACCCTATCTAGTTCAGAAAAAAATGCCATTGTTCTTTACCCAAGTATCAACTCACTTACTGCCAAAAGATATTCAGGACACCCAGGATCCATCCGAATACCGTCCAGTATCTTGTCGACCGACACTATACAAAGTTATAACTGCATGCATTTCCTAACGAATATACGAACATTGCTAGAACAACATTATCGCATCACAACAGAAAGGTTGTAAAAAGAATGCCATGGGATGCAGAGAACAACTTATTATACATTCAGTTATCAGCAACTAAGCTTATTCCAACAAGCGAAATCTCCTCACGGCTTACATAGACTCCCAGAAAGCTTATGATTCCGTACCGCATGAGTGGCTGATAAAATTCATAAGAATCTATAACATAGAGCCTAATCTAGTGTCATTTTTAGAATACTCCATGTCATTATGGCGAACTAAGATCCGGCTTAATGCGGCCAGTGTCAATTTGGAAACAAACAACTACCGCAATGATCGAAGAGGAGACCTAGAAATATCTGGGTATAAAACAAGCACTACGAATAGATCATGGAAGAATGAAAAAAGACTTGACCAGCGAATTTATTAAGAGAGTTAGACAACTGCTTCGTACAAATATTAACAGCAAACATATATTTAAGGCAATCAATACTTACGCATGCTGAATCCTGAATTATTCCTTCGGAATTATTGCCTGGAGCAACACAAATATCGATAATCTACAACGAAAGGTGAGAACACTGCTGACGAAGGCATGCAAACACCACCCAAGGAGCGCAATCGAAAGAACTACATTGCCGAGACATCAAGGGGGCAGAGGACTAGCCGACATCACGAAGCAGTTGGATCAGCAGATTTCGAACTTGCGAAAATATTTCCAACAAAAAGCGAATACTTAAATTCTCCATAGAACTATCTGCGAAGTAGACGACTCACCTCTTTTACATCTAAACGAGCATGAACATAGGATTCGTCACAAGACCGACGATGAAAAAGTAAAGATGTGGAAGGAAAAACCGCTACACGGGGGACATCCCAACGAGGCCGGCAGGGCACATGTCGACATATTTGCGTCGAACTACTGGCTGACCTCCGGACAGATATTTCCTGGGACGGAAGGGTTCCTTTTGACGATACAAGACCAAGTTATTCCAACTAGAAACTATCTAAAATTCATCGTCAAAGACGCATCTGTAGCGACAGACACATGCAGATTCGGATGCCATACTTCGGAGACGATACAACACATAACAGGAGGATGTCAGATGGTCGCAGCGACAGAATATAAGGAGGAACACGACGCGATGGCCAAAATCGTGCAACAAGAATTGATACAAAAGCATAACCTCACGAAAGCAACTAATGTCCTATACTACAAATATATCCTAGAACCAATTCTTGAAAAAAAATTTAGACTGTACTGGGACCGTACATTTCTCACCGAACAACGAGTCGCACCTGACATCATACTTATAAATAAATTTTCTAGGGGCGGCAACTTTGATAGACGTGGCCATTCCCAACAACAACTTGAAACCGAAAAAATTACGAAATATCGGGACCTGGAAAAAGCATAAGAAAACAATGGAGAATGGAATCCGTTCAAACACTTCCAATTATAATGTCCACAACTGGAATTATACCGAAGAACTTACAAACATCAAGAAACTGGAACTGAAAGAATATCTGCACAAACCCATGCAGAAGGCGGTACTGTTGGCGACAGCTAGAACCGTCGAGAAGTATATGGGATACAACAACGCATCAACACCGGACTACGCCACCATGACCTGATAACCTAGAAAGGGTCACATCAGAGCTGAATTCATTTGACATCGAAGATATCTGGGATCAGTGAATGTTTCCCTTAGAGAGAGTGCGAAACACCTTAAGGTGAATATCGATAATAATAATAATAGTGTTTATTTTATGTAAACCTAGAAACAAAAAAAAACAAAAAGTATTATCATTATAAATTCCTATTCTTAACGTTTCGAAAAGTTGTTTCTCCTTTTATAGTTCCAATTTTCTATTTTTCTGTCTGAATTTTCTAGACGGCTTCGTGAGTTTCCTTCAGTAGTGATTAAAGATTTTGTGATAGTTAAATATTTCATTAATATTAACGGTCAGACTGGACTATGAATTAACTTGTATCCCTCATTTCACAATCACAGGAAAATTTTGGGATTCCAATTTTTTCCTTACTTGTCCAAATACTTTCAGCTTCTTTGACTTTTCTATGACATTTCTTGATTTTCCACATTGTGGACACTAACTAAAAATGTGAAAGGCGCCACTGGATATAAAGAATAAAAACCGTTATATGGCCCAGGAACTGATAGTTTGATGAAAATATAATGTTTAAGAAAAGAATTTTAGCTTAGGTTAACCGTAACTGATTTCAAAAATGTGTGATTTTACTATTCATTAAGACAGCTTGAAAGCAAAAGAAGGGTCAAAAGAGGGAATAAAAATTTCAACTACTGACCATTTTGTGAAAAATTAAAATAAAACATCGTCTACGTACAAAGATAACTGTATTCATATGTAATCTAATGTAATTTGAGTTTGTTCTCTCAGATAAGCTGTTTTCAAAAAATCAATGTGACCCTGAGGGAGAATTTTCTTTTTGACTCTACATTAAGTCCCATAACTTTGTAACTACTTAATATTTTGAAAAAAAAATTAAGTTAAATTTATTTGTATATTTATTTATAAAATGAAAATCTCTGTTCCCCATATTTCTTATTTATGCCGGTGAAGTATTGCTTGCTTATTCGACCATCACAGCGACTATCTTTAAGAATTTGGGTAATAAATAATATAAATCATCAAATTCTTCAAAAAGATGTTTGGTGATGTATGCAATTATAAAAAAATCGATCCACTAGAGACATATTACTGTTTCTTTGGCATTGATATAAGACGTCAAGTTATTTATGAAACAGCACTATACTAACGTGCTAAGGATTGCTCCTGGAAACCCCTCATAAGAGCTCCTCCTGGTGATAGTTCTCCCAAGGCACCAACGGCTGCAGCTGGACTGACTAGATTGTGTGAAGGATGTCTTATCTGACCTACATTCCACTGTTTGGCCTCTTGAAAAACAGATCTCAATATCGAAGATCCCTCATTTGGATTTATGTGATCTAATAAGGTATCAGGCATAGGCCCATGGAGATATCGTTCAACCTATAGAAAAAAGGGTAATTGCAATTTGAAGGAGTTTCTTTCAAATTGAGTGTACATATACATACATCTTCAAATACTTATAAAGGACCCTGAGACAAAATTCCCACTCTTTCACAGGGTTTATTGAAATAATGAGAACAATTTTTATATTTCAAGATTTGAATGGTGTCTCCTGGTGTATTCAACAAATAAGCTAAGATTTCTTTGAGTGGTAAATGGTTTTTGGGTTTCAACACCATAGAGCTCTCCAGATTAAAATCTTGAAATAGATTGGTTTTAGCAAAAAACAAGGAATTTTCAAAGCTATCCTTTCTGTAAGAGAGCGTAGGGTAACTAAGAAATATTAGTCCCGCATTCAGTCTCGGGGATCAACAGGTTAAGCTGTCCGTACTCAGTCAGTCACAAGGCATTTTTACAATATACACAATGTTCCAAATTGCTTGATCTGGAGATAACGAAAATCGAAAAATTGACATTGCAATTGCAAAAGAATGTCGTAGCTTTATTTTTCAAGAGATACAACTCTCTCATTTCAAATGTGAATCATGAAAAAAACTATTTTGAAAAGAAAAGAATTCATCTTAAGCATAAGAGATAATTATCTATAGCAAATCAGTAGAATTCTTCTGTTGACAAGATCACAAAAACAAAAGTTCAAAGGTGAATTTTGTGTTGTACATCTAAATTCACGGCGTAGATTCTGAATCTCTTGATAGAATTTCAAGCACTGCCTTTAAATTTCTTCCGTTTTGCTTTTGCATATTTATTCATTTTGAAAGATAAGATCCATAACTGATAAAATTATGTTACAATCTTTTGAAAATTTAATTCTGTTCTCTCTAAATAAAGATCATGAGCAACTATTGTGTCCACTTTCCATGAAACAAGAACTTATATTTCTCGTCATTCCCATTCTCTTTTGAAATATTTTCATTACATGAAGACTTGATAACATTACGAGAACCCCACAAATAATTTAAGTAAAAATTAAACATTCTCTGTGGTTCCCATCTTCACCATAGAGATATACCTCTCCTGGCTAACATCAATAATTACCTTGATTATTCTGTATTTTCTGCATTCAAAAGAGTCCACAGAAAAATATTACTGTTATGGTTAAATATTAGGTAAATTTGGACTTGAAGGATGAAATTGTTAATATTCAAATTCAAATCATATAACGCATATATTTTTGGAAAAGTATAAAATGAAGTTCATGGTACATTACCTTAAAATAATCTGAGTCAAAAGCACAAAAATCTTACTTACTCCATTTAGATGTCAATTTTGAAGTATTTAGAGAGTACAGATTGGCTCAATAGCCTAAACTTATCATTTAAAGTTCAATACAAAAATTAAAGCAAATCAAAATATTTTGCAATATTACCTTTGAAAGATTCAGTTGAATATTGGCATTGTCTTTATTATTGTCATTTGACTCTAAATCTTCATATGTAATTTTTTCCATTAGTCTCTGTTTCTTTTTAAGAGGTTCTTCCTGTACACTATCTTTATCTGTTTCTTTATTACTACTTGTTACACCATTATGTTGTTTAGCATTGTTTTCAACACTATTCGAATATTTGAATCCGTAGTTTTGTTTTTATTTGCTTTCAGGACCTATGAAGAAAAAAAGTTGAATTTATGATGAATTAGATAAATTCAGAAAACACTGGAAAAAATATATGAAATTAATAAAATTTTCAAAATTTTCAAAAACAATTCTATAGATAAATATTTTAGCCTTTTTTGCTGAAGCTATGAAGAAAACAAATATGATATGCACATAAACATAACTTCCAACCATAGTGATTCAATCACAAAATTCCAGGAGAATTCTCTGGTTGTACATAATTCTATGGTGGTATATAATGTCTGAAATAGTAGAAGTAGAAATATAGGTTCATGAAGTGTCCCAGTCAAAGAAAGTCGATATTAATGGTGGCTGAATTTGTTGAGTATGAGATGAAATATTAACTACCTTTTGAAAATTAAAGTACTAGAATTATTACTCAGCTTATTCAAGAAATAAATTTGGAAAATTAAGAGTATATACAACATTTATTTCCTTAGGATTCATGAAAAGCAATAACAGATTTTTATAGCAACCATATAAATCAATAATCATTACCATAATTGAATGTTGATTGAAGCGTTTAATCATAGCTTGACTAACAGTTCCACTATTTGCAGAATTTTTCTCTGTAGATGTACCATAACCTTCATCTAATGATTTATCCTCAAATTCAGTTATATTCACAAGAGGATCATCTACTCCTTTCTGAATATCTTTTTTCATTTCCTGATCATCCATTTTACCACATTCTGTAAAAATGTCTTTGCTTTCCGCATATTTTCTATCTCTGAAATATAATATGAAACCGTAATGAACAACTGTTCTATTGTTTAATACACAAAGCTACAACTGATATATGTATGAAAGAATCAGTAGAAAATTTCCAAAACATCTAACTCACCTATGAAAATAATGAGATTGAAAAATTTTGTCCAAAATTGGGACTCTGATAATTTCAAGGCACATTATCAATATACTTTTTCTTACAGCTGGATATGTTTTGAAAATGCATTCTATAATATCAGGTGTTATATTATATTTAAGACCATTACATCCATCAGTTTGTGGCTTGATATCTGCTAAAAATGCACCAGACACTCCTACAAATATAAGATTAGATACTATTATAAAACAGTTATTGTCCATATACCTATTTCTTGAGGTTGTTGGTTTTGCTTTTGTGTATATTTTGCTGCATGCTGGCTCCAAAATTCTTCAGAAGAAACAATCCTAGTCATCACTAAATCTTTATATAATTGTAGTAAGGCAGGGTTGGTTGACAGTAACCTATTTTTTTCTTCTAATTCTCTGTCAACCTGATATAGAATTGCAAAAATCAGTTCAAAAACTAAGATGAAAAGGAGGATTACAAACCTTCTGTTTGAATTTTGGCAACAAAGTCTGCAACATTTCCTTCACTTTGTCCCTATCTGCAAGTTGTGCCTGAAGTCCATTTCTATTTGTGAAGTGGAATGTTGAGGAAACTCCATTGTGTAATACAACTTGCAGTTGTATTTTAGCTTTACCCTCAGGAGATATTTTTTGAGCTAAAATAATGATTAAAAAATTACACTCTAGGCAACCGAAAGAGAGACCACGTCAAAACAAATACAGCAGACGCCAGAAGATTTAGTAGCTCTGTAATTGGCCGAATCATGTTTAGGGGGTGGGATCTGAATGTTAGCAGTCTGTACAGGTACGGTCTCGGTCCATCGGATAGAAAATTAAATTTTCATTATTGTTTTGGAAGTGTTATTGATCGAGTGTTGAAAAGTGAAAATATTGTGTGTATAATGTCGTCTACGGATACTGCAGATGAAAGTACTGTTGAAAATTATTCTCCGAAAAAGCGGCCTAAGAAAGGTCATTTTACTTTGAATGAAAAACAGATCATTTTCAACGTCTATAATATACAAATGCAAATAGATTCTGCACCTATCAACGAAATCGTCGAACAAGTGGCGAATATTGTGGGAGTTAGTAAAACTGGTATTTACAGACTCATAAAGGAGGATAAAGAGAATCATTCTTTTTCACAACCGAGGACCTACCCGAAAAGGGTGAAAATTGCGGATAGTGTTACTGATTTCGACAAAAATCTGATTAGTAGGAAAGTTCATAAGTTTTTTCATAGAAATGAATTACCTACAATAAATAAAATATTGAATGAAGTGAACAGTGATGTTGATCTGCCAAATTTTAAAAGAACAACATTCCGTAAAATATTAAAAAAAATGGACTTCAGATTCCAGAAGAGGGGGAGGAATGGTTTACTATTGGAGAAAGAGGAAATAGTCTTGTGGAGGAGAGACTATCTTAAACAAATTAAAAACTACCGCGAAGAGAATAGAAAAATCTATTACCTGGATGAAACGTGGGTAAGTGCTGGGCACACTAAATCAAGTGTTTGGGTAGATGCATCGGTCAAAACAGCCAGACAGGCTTTCCAAGAAGGTTTATCGACTGGATTGAAGAATCCCACAGGTGAGTGGTAGTTATATTATGCATGAATAATTCATGTATAACATAACATAATATTCATGATTTTCAAATGATACACAAGTTCTGTTGGTTCGTTTTTGATTGAAATCGCTAATTTCTTGATAAACTCATTTGATTTTTATTCTGATTCAAATTTTGATTTGAATCATGCTTACTCTGTATCAACAATAGGCACGTCATCAGGTATTTCATCATATTTTTTGAAACCATAATTTTTACGTAAAACTAACTGCGGAATGAAGGTTTTCGAATACCCTTTATGAAAATATTCCTGTTATTCCTTGCAAATTATGCTATAGGGTAAAACCCATTCATACTGTTCATTATCCAGTACCTGGTAGCACAATAATCCTATTTCGAATTGTTAGCATGCCGCTTCCTTTAAAGGACGTTCTATATCATGTTTTCAATCTATATTTACAACAGCAATAGGATAATTCAATTTGGACGAATAGATGGGATCTTATTAAGGGTCTGTTGCTACTTCTGGGTTTTTCTTTATCTCTATTGCTACTGTAAATTAACTTAAGTAGGCTGTGTACCACCTACCTGTCGTCAAAAGGTTTATCGGTGATTTAACTCAATTCTCTAATTATCAAAACTAAGTATTTTCTTGAATTATGAGATTCCACATGATTGAGTTAGATGAAAATAGACACATGCAATCATTAGTAGAAATCATTTTCATGTCTTTGCAGGTAAAGGCAAGAGACTCATTGTTTGCAATATTGGAAGTGATACTGGATTCGTTCCCGACGCACTGTGGTAATTCGAATCGAAGAAATCTGGTGACTACCACGAAGAAATGGATGGACCCAACTTCGAAGAATGGTTTGAAAATATTTTACCGAAATTGGAAGACGGATGTGTCATCGTTTTGGACAATGCGTCTTATCATTCTAGACACACAGAAAAACTCCTGACATCTGCCAGTAGAAAAGCCACTATTCAAGAATGGCTATGTTAAAAAAATATTGCTTTTGGGGATGATTTGATTAAAGCAGAGCTTCTTTGAATAGTCAAAACCCACAAACCAGCGTATAATAAATATGTAGTAGATGAAATGGCTCGAAACCAAAATAATATTGTGTTTCATTGGGAACTGGTTTGGGCTGAGATGAAGAATTATGTGGCATCTAAGAACACATCATTCAAATTCCAAGACATGAAGAAGCTTTTCGCCGAATCCATTGAATCCATTGAAAGGATTGATGCTGTCAAGTGGCAAAACTGCATTAAGTATGTCGTAGAGAAGGTCGAACTGAGAATGTGGCAATTAGATCACATAATAGACGAACAACTGGATTCTATTATTGTCAATCTCAAAAATGATTCAAGTTCATCGTCTGAATCTGATAATGACGATGATAATCCTTGATGTCCTTTTTTATGTAACTCTTGTAATATATATGTTTCAATAATGTTCTACTACCAGAAAATATACCTACAACATCATTTGCGTATTACATTGCCTGTTTTTTATGATAATTCAATCAGTCATATCCGAAACTATTAATTCAGAGTTCAATTTCGTGATCAAATGGAAGCCAGACCCTGGATTCAACCCTGTGTGACATCACGTTCAGGCCTCGTGCGTTTGTTTTGTTTACACTCTCTCTTTTCGTTGTATCAAGTATAGAACCTTAGTATCTCAAACATGAAACTCACATTTTATATCTGCATACAGATGAGAAACAGCTACAGTGTCTCTGTTTTCAACCATCCAAATCAAACGTTGATCCATAAGAAAAAGGGTACCATCGCCTTTTTTATAACGTACTTGAGGAACTTGAAGAAGTACATCTTCACTTGAAGTAGTCATTTCTGTTCAAGACTAAAGTTAATTCTTGAAATGGAAATCTTTGATCTTGCTATGAATTAATAGATTTAAAGAAGATTCGTCTTCAATCAATTCAACAAAAATATTTCCTTAATTAATAATAACTTTGACGCTAGACTAGACAATGTACATAAAATTAAAACGAAAAGAGGTTATATGTTAATGCAGTAAACTGATTCTCATCATCTTCTTCAATGGTCCCATCATTTAGGTCCGATATCCGTACAGAAGTTTCAAATTTCGAATTTAAATTTGATATCAATATAGCATATTCCCAGATTATCATCAAAAATGCAACGCACTCAAAATGTATCAAAATTCATTATGGTACAATATATTCTTGTATATCTGATTTAGTAATTATACTTTTCTTCTAGGAACTACTTGTTGATCAACTTCATGTTTTATAGTGATTGTTGAATTAAAAATCAAAATAGATGCAGAAATTAATATAAACATGGAATAATCAAGATTAACTTTTTGGTTTTGCAGAAATATGAACCTGGAAACGTTAAAGATCCTTATATTAGATTTCTGTCCTGGTCCAGAGCGCCACTAGCCTAGTCCTATAAGGTGATTCAAGACCTTTAAGCAGTGCCGGAAAGAGGTTCAAGATGAACAACTCTGAGAGGCCGTAGTCACTTTAAAGCTTTTTTCTAATGCCTTCTTGCTAGCTACAATCTTGAGGTACTATGGGCAAAAAGTAACGATTGCTACAAAAACAACACTATATAGTTTCTATGGATTGAACTATGAAAAGTGTCGTCTAGAGGTTTGTTCCAACAGAGAATCACATACCTGTTTCTGATGCGTTCCTGACATTTCTCAAACAGTAACAGTGCGCAGGCGTAAATATTTATCATTTTCAAACTAGTAAGGAATTCCTCTTGGAACACACGGATTCAGTGATATAACAATAAACATTGAGTTAAGAAATCGGCTTGTGTAGATACTTTTCGTTTTCATTAAATTACCACTACAAAAAATAAACGTCATGGATCACGAATGTAAGTATTTAGTTTTTTATATTTTACTCCTTGGTCCTTGGCCATTTTATTTTATATGGATCGAGGTTGCTCAAAAAATATATCATCCTTTTCAATATTCTATGAAGACAGCTAATGCTGAAATTGAACCTATCAGCAACATCACGAAAGCTTGCAGTTTGGTGTTCTACAAACCACAGGAAAATATGTGTATGTTGTTGTGGGTCGATTTTTCCATTAGGTCCCGATTGCGTATGGAAATAATCACTGATACTCAATCGTTGAGCAATATCTGCAGCAACTTCCCTGCTCACTCGAAAGTGTTCCATAAACTCAGCATTATCCATTAGGGGAACTATTTCTTCTGAATAGTTTTCATTTTCCGGTCTCCACCGTTCTTCAAGTAGATGTTCCAGATCACTTTCGGAATCACTCATCTCAGATTCATCATCTGAAGATGATGAAATATCGCTCATTTCGACGCCAATAAAAAGAAATGAACACTAACCAAATCCCAAAACTACAACACAATAAACAAGTTTATCACCCTTCCGAAGAAAAATTCAACCACAAAACAAATTTAACTTGTTGCACTGCTCATTGCGCAGGTTTGCGACACTTGATTTGCTTTTCGTCAGCAAACTCGTCTGACGGTCATAATTCAGTCCGAAGATTCAGTTGGAACACCCATTTCATAGTTTGAGACAAAGATGATTTATATACTCTATACTTGGTCTATGTTTGAGACCAGTTTGAGAAATACCAGAAATGCTCTTGGAACGTACTTTAACACACTGCGCACAATCGTGACAGTGCGTGACTATTTCTGATCGCTGTAGGAGCAAACCTTAGTTCTGTGTAAGAATGCAATTTAATTTCAATTTTGGACTTCCGCTTTGGCTCTTGTGTTGAGAAAGTCCACGTGTAGTGTAAGGTATTGTAATATGACTTAAATGTTCGTGAAAATATTATAAAGTATTATTAATGTTGAAAATGGGTGAGAATAACTAACAACTGTGTTAATACAAGTGAAAATTTGACAAAACAAAATAATAAAATACATCTCAACTCAACCATCAAAGACGAGACTCCTCCTCCTGGGCGGCCGGTTGTAGCCTAGAAGCTAAAACATAAAAAAGAAGGAGAAGAAGAAGAATTTAAAATTTGTTGTGGCTCTAAGTGTGACTGATTCTGTAGGTGCATATAAATCTTCTATTATTATTCTAATGTATGCTCGAAAATAGAATTGAGGCTGGGCTGATTGTTCGAAAATGAAAGAATTATCGTTTATACTATCTAGAAATAATTTATATATTTTCAATATTGGAATGAAAATTATTTCAAAAATTAGTAAAATATAACATATTATGAACATGTATGACAAATATTATTAAACTCATAAAAATTCAATCAACCCCAAAAAAAGTCTTCCAGACTTCCTGCCCGTGATTGCATCAATACGAAAAAATTGAATGTAATGGGAAGAACGCAGATACTAGCTAGGAAGTATTGATTATCTCAGGTGATGGAGATATATTATGTCCTCAAATAAATATTAAATGATTCTTCTGAATACAATTTTATTTGGAAAAAGTAGAGTTTGGTACAACACTGAACATAGAACTAATTACATGTAGTTCTTGCGTTACTTTGAATTCGACAGCAGTAACAAAATCTCGATAGAATTTCCCATCCTTTCAATAAACACAGATAGTAAGTCAATATTACGGTAAGTACGAGCTTCTATGGTTTCAATATTGAGATGTGGATGTATCTATGTGAATGAGAAATTTATAATCCCGCTAAAATGTTCCAATAAAAGTTTAGTGCTATGACCAATTTGCACTGGTGCCTCTGATTTTCTCTATGAAAAGTATTATAAAGCCACAGTTGTGGTGAATCCTATTATTCAAGATATCCTGAATCTTCACCGACACTAGAAACCATCGTACAAAATGGAGTTGAATCCAGGAATTTGTGGTGTTTGCCTCTCAGAAACAGAAGTTGTTAATTCTGAAGATTCCAGAACGTCTTTTGAAACAATATTTAGAATCTTCAAAGATCAAATTATTAACTTATCAGTAAGTATCCCGTTTCATGTGAAACCTAATTATTCATATTTTTATTGAATATTTAAGCTAATAAAGCTTTTTGTATGATTCCCTAGAGGTTGTTTTCTTTTACAATTATAAATCAAAATGTTCTATAACTATTTGCTTGTTAATATATGCCCAGAGAGATTTTTATTTATCTATGATTAGATATATATATATATCTGGGAATGGCATGCAACTTTCAATGCATTGAATATTCACTCTAGTCAAAGTATACATTGCAGTTTAATATTTCAGTTAAAATTTAATAACCCAACTGAGTAGAAGTGGACAAAAATAACTGATTCTAAATGATCAGTTCTATTCCATTTAATAAAGGGAATGCAATTATTTTATTTCTTTGAAAATTCTAATACCTAGACATTCATTATGAAAAATGGTCAATGTTAATTAGAAAAATTTTATTCTGAATCATTAACCTGAATAGGAATCATCAATTTTTCTATTTGATGTGTGTAGATTTAACTCTTAAGATATTTTTGATTTTAGGAACTTGAATCAAACTTAGAGATATGTCCAATGTGTATTTATCAAACTAATTTATTGGAATCAAAAACAGACATTATGGAAAAAATATTTAGCGATGAGCCCAGAAAAACAAATATATGTAGGTACTGCGAAGGAAATATAAGTATGCTCAGAATTCAGGACTCCAGCTGTTTAAAATACCTTGATCATAGTGAAAGGGTAAAGCATTCTGGAACACTTTCGATTTGCACTTGTTGTTACTACGTACTTCAAGCTTTTGTCAGCATGAAGAAGAATTTAGTGCACAATTTAGTAAGTTGATTTTGATAACTATTATATCCATTTATATGTGAACATGTCATAATGTTTATGCTGACCACTTCGTGAAACCAGTATCAAGTCGAAGGGAAATGTTTCCCGAAAGTTTTAAATTTCAGCCAGTGTTGCCAGGTCGCCTTTCCTGGTATTCATTTTAATTTCATGTTCAAATTATAGAATAAATGTTTGATCTCGGTCATCTTGACATCTTGACACCTCTAGCTGTTTGTTAAGCAAAAAAAAACTTCCCATAAATTGAATACCCTTCTCTATTTTTGAATTTTTATTGAAATCAGTTAAAAAGGATCTAACCTAATCCGGGAATTTTGCCAAACCCCTCTCGTGTGGAGGAAAGGGATCTTTAATGTCCAACACATCTCTGTAAGACAGGACTGAGGATTGAATCCAGGCAACTTTGCGCTGGAGACAAGCATCATATCTCCTATGCCACTGAGCTGGCTTTAAAAAGGAGAAGTATTTTTCAGAACCATAGAACATTGAGAATCATGTAATAGCAATGAGCAAAATAATTAATTAAATGCTTTAATTTTTATTGGATTGTAGAAGACAACTCAGTCCATGCAATCTCGCAAATTGTATTTGAAAGTCAACATTTAATTTTGCGGGAGGTAATACTATAAATATTGTTTTTTCATGATAAATATGTGATAAGAATAAAATGATTATGTTAGATATTTCTTAAATGAGTGTGAGTGTTCTCGAAAAGAAATAATACAAATCTGTCTTTACCTGTCAAACAAAAGGTTAAAAATAACGTGAAACCTGTTTGACGCAAATTTCATAACCAAGATATCGAGTATGGGTGAAATCAGGAAATATTCAAAATTCGTGAATAACTCAAAAACCACATCAGAAGTTAAAACAATCTTATTAGATCTATGAATACTAATGAATCAATATAACAGATGTTAGTGGCACCCTCCAAAAGAATATTTATTTATTTATTTATCATGCTGAAGTATAATTACATACATGATTAAACGGGAAACCCCCACTGTAGCAAAAAGTAACAAAAAATAAAATTAAATCCTAAACCTATTGTCATTTAACATACGAAATAATTGACATCCAGATAACCTGAAATAATTACTCGTACATCTGAATCAATCGCGACCTATCTCGACCAGACCACACAAAAGGCATGTCTTTTGAATGCAGTAAACGACAAGTAACGAAAATCCAAACCCACCGCTGTGTTTGCGAGTTTGATGGTGCGATACAGAAAAAAGTTGTTGGCGTAATTGTTCCTATGCATTCTAACCCTAAGCATAGGTGTGTGTCTGGTACGTCTTGCGGGTATATTCAATTCTACCATACTCAACAAATCAGGACATTCGACACTACCATTCAGCAATCTGAACAGAAAGTACAAATCGAATACCTGACGTCTGTGCGCTAAGTAATCGAGATTGAACATGTTTCTCACCAGATCGAGATCAAGGTTCAGAGACCAAATGAGATCTGAATGCCAAGTGACGAAGAAACCTCTGAATCTTTTCTAAAAAATCGATGTCTACCAGGTAGAAAAGGGATCAAATAACAGAGTCGTACTCCAATATAGATCGCACAACATTAATTTCTACCCACAAAAGGAAACTATCAATTTGAGACTGCAAGTTCATTGAATAACGGGAATGTTTCACAACTGAGTACAACTTGACATCATCGGCCAATCAAAGGAATCTAGTGGAAATAAACTCCTTTATATCGTTGATAAAGATATTAAATAAGAGAGGGCCGAGATATGATCCCTGAGGTACACCTAATGTTACATGTATTTCTCTGGAATAGAAATTTTTATATTTTACAATGTGTTCCCTACCATACAATAAGGTACCCAGCCATTAGAGTAAAGGACCACTTATGCCTATGGTCTCTAGTTTACTCATCAATATATTAAGGTTCACTGTATCGAAGGCTTTTGAAGAGTCAGTATATATGCAGTCCAGCTGAAATTCAGATTGAAAGCAATCAATTATGTCCTTTGTGTAAAGCGCTAGGTTGGTAATGGTTGAGCGACCCTTTCGAAACCCGTGTTGCTCGTTTATAATGATGGAACAACAGGTCCATGAGGGATAACTGCAAACCAAACAGTCCAAAATTTTAGGTATGGCAGACAGCAAAGAAATGCCTCAGTAATTCGTAATGAGCGATCTTGAGCCACTTTTGAACAACGGGATCACGAAACAACGCTTCCAAAAAGCGGGAAACACACCATGACTCAATGAAAGATTGTTCAAATTACTAAGAGGAGAAGCTAGTACAAAGGCACACCGCTTCAGAACAAAGGATGGTATACCATCACACACAGTCGAGAAGGTTTCGAATTGTTGATAACATCCAAAATTTCACATGGTGAAACTTGGCAGCCATCACTATTAACGGAAAAATCATAATCAATCTTATTGGGTACCACTACATCCTCGCTGTAGACTCCTGAGAAGAAATCCGCGAATAAGTCGACTACCGCTTCTCCATCTTTACTGGTTATTCCATTGTACTCCATAATACTCGGAAGCTCCATTGAATTCTTTTAAGAATTTACATATTTTATATATTGTACAGTGTACAATTCTCAATTCATTATCCTGTAGTGAGAACAAAATAGTATAGGTTCTAGCTTACAAAAAAACTGAAGCAATTCATATGATTTACTCAGATTGTCAGAAAATTTTTACCAAGCAAGGGGAAATATTTTTCCTCAAGCTCATCCATCATGTTGAACTTATTGAATTACTGAAGTGAGAGGTCAGGTTCAAATCATATAAATATTTTGGAAACTCTTTAGATTTTGAAAACATCTTCTGCTATACCGCACTACCCTTTCAGAAAGAAGTCAAAATATGTTTCTGTATTTAGATAATCAAGTGCGGGTTCCTGAACCCACTCGCAAAAAAGTACGAGTCACACATGTCCTTTCCGCCCCCGAGAAGTTACGTACCTCATTAGGAAATTTTTGCTGTGTTTAACTTCAATAGTATATCTTATCCTTCTCTATTTCATTTTCAACGATAGGTAATCAAATTTCCGACGTGAGATGAATTGTGGCAACACTGGCTACAATTCGAATACTTTTGGGAAACATCAGATCGACTGGTACTGGATACGCGTGGTCAGCAGGATTACCGGTAAAAGATATTAGATGAGTGAAGTCTGATTGGCAGTGGTGTACTGTGGCACACGCCACCTTAAATTTCTCATCTAGCGGTTTAAAATACCTTGATCATAGTTAAAGGGCAAAGCATTCTGGAACACTTTCGATTTGCACTTGTTATTACTACTTCAAGCTTTTTTCAGCATGAAGAAGAATTTAGTGCACAGTTTAGTTTTAGTTGATTTTGATAATTATTATATCCATTTATATGAGAACATGTCATAACAACCCATATAGGAGACAGATAAGGGTTGTTCCTGAATTTTAAAGCAGTGATCTCCTAACTCTCTTAAATTTCACCTCCAAGCTCCAGTCTTCTTATGGTAAGAACAAAGCTCAAAAAGCTCAGTCAGCTCCAATTTGTCAGTTCCTCAAACCTGATTCTGCTTCCAGCAGAGTATTTGGTCATAACATGTTCTATTAATTCTTCATCCCCAGAGTCTGCATGAAGGATTCTCTATCAATCCTTACTCATTTAGAGACTTCTAAGAGGGCAGTTCTCCGTTAATATAACAGTTAGAATTTCTGATTTAACCTGAAAAGTTTGAGCAAAGCTCTGGTCAGTGAATCCCAAGGCACCAGTGAATCTATCTTCTCATTGCCTCAATGCCAATTTGGCAAAGGTTAAACAATCTGTACCCTACCATACAAGAAGTTACCCAGCCATTAGAGTAAAGGACCAGTTATGCCTATGGTCTCTAGTTTACTCATCAATAAAGTAAGGTTCACTGAATCGAAGGCTTTTGAAGAATCAGTATATATGCAGTCCAGCTGGAATCCAGATTCAAAGCAATTTCGAAACCCGTGTTGCTCGTTTATAATGATGGAACAACACTTCCATGATATTTTTGTAGGAAATATGCTGCTCTACAAAAATGGTCTCTTCGATTAAGTTATTCGTTTACGAGATATTCATCGTCAAACATCAATGCCTATCAATTTTCCAGTTTATGATCAATAATTCTAAAAAATTTAATTTTAATGAGTTTTGGGGAAATTTACACAAATTTGAGTTTTTACGAACAGAAAAATGTTATGAACTATTTAAAAAAAAATCATTCAGGAGCATGTTGGATAGCATTTGAACAATATATTTATGCATTTTTTTTAGCAACAGTCAGCGATTCACTCTTTTATCGAAACCTTTTTTTATTTACTTATCAACTGCTATATGTTGTCCAATATTTTAGGAGCACCACTAGTTGGAATCTGATTTTTCCTCCACAGTTCAATAACTTGATGAACTCAATTTTTCGCACTATGTTTGATTGAATACTCTAAAACTTTCACTTTTGGTTATTTACGTTGCGAAATTTTTTGTATAGGTATACCGATAAAACGGATTTCTTTATTCATTGTAGGTTAATGAATGAATAATAAATTTATGTAATGATTATAAGACTTATTTGGAATTAATTATTTTATTACATATGCAAGATGATCAGTTTCAGGATCACTGAAAATACGGTAAAAAGATAGTTGAAAGTAAACAAACTTGGATAGTGTTAGCTTCAGAAGACAAACAGAAGAAGTAATGGCCTTCAAAATAAAAATCCTCGAAACAAAATTTTATGTATATTTTGTGGAAGAAAATTTTAAAATACGCACTGAACAAACGTCATAATAAATAACAACACGGTTAAGATTTTGAATTATCAAAGATAAAATTGAAAAAAGTATTATTGAAATTTAAACATTCAAATACATTTTAGAACATAAAACTTCTATAGAAGTTACTTTTATAATAAAACTTAAAGTTTTGTAAATTTTCCCCAAAACTCATAAATTAAATTAAAACTTTTCGAATTATTTATCAAAACTGGAAGAATTGATGGGCATTGATGTTTGCCGATGAATATCTCGTAAACGCTTAACTCAATCGAAAAATTATAAGAGACTTATTAGTGTTTTGTTAACTTGTCACTTCAAAGTATTGTCATTTTTATAGTACAGAAGGCGTAAATTGGTTAAGCAAAAAAGTAATTAAGAAAACCAAAATTCTTTGTGTTCAAACATGTTCTTTCAATATTAAGAAAGGTCAAGTATTTTAATTCTTTGTTATCGAAGTTATTACTATCAGATAAATCAGTTCTGTTCCCTTTTTTCAACCAAATATGTGAAAATTGAAGAACTTCAAATTTTTTTGTCCATAAAAATACTTTTTAGCTGTTTTGTCTCAATCTGGTCCTGTAAACGTCTAAATAACCTTCAAGTTGTGTTGAATTTAGAGCAGTAATCTAGGGGGATAGGGGTGAACGGCCTATCATTCAAACCTGCAGAAAGAATTAAATTTTGATAGAATAAAATTCAATAAAATATTTTTCACCTATGTTCTCATATCCCTCCCCCCAACCACTAACCAATATTTTTTATATTGTACGCTACTGAGTTTTTTCTTTAATTTTCCTGAATAAGCAACTGAAAATACAACTTTTTGTTCCTTGAGTATTTTTATATCTTGCTTTACTTTGAAACAAAAATAAAAACTTTTATAATAATAATAATATATTTATTCTCCCTTTAGGACATATGATGTATAGGACAAGTCAGAGGTACATATTAAAAAATATAATATAATATACAACTCTTATATATAACAAACAGACTGTATTATCCAATATACAACTCGGAAAAATTAAACAATAAAACAAGGACAATTTTCAACTAAGCTGAAAACTTCTTGTTCAAATATTCCCCAATAGACTAGTAAGAGCGTGACCTTAATGGTTTTGTCAAACACCGACCTAGGTAATCGTCTCACTGGATGAGGAAGATGATTGAACAGTAAGATCCTTTGGTAAGAGGGAGAAAGATCATATTTCTTGGTTTTATGTATAGGTATGCACAAAGTGCTTGCACTTCAAGTGGAGCCATCATGAAAACTAGATAGTGTAATATGATGTTCGTTATTTCTTATGTAAAGATGAAGACTTCTGTAAATGTAATTGCAGGGAAGAGTGAGAATGGTGTGTGTAATAAAAACTGGTCTACACGATTCATATGGGTTAAGTTTGAAGATCATTCGTATAATTCTTTTCTGAGAGACCAAGGATTTTCCCCATAGAAGTACATTATAATATAGACGACTAGACAAGGCTTTAGTATACACTAATCACAGATTCGATACCCAGAGAGTTCCCTATTCTACTGATTGCATAATACGATTTGTTCAGATTTTTGCATAGCTGGCCTACATGTTGACTCCATCTCAAACCTTCATCAAAATGTACCCCAAGAAACCTTACATAATCACTAGACCCCAAAGTATCTTTGCAGTTGATTAGCAGAGGAGCACTGTCGGAATTTCTTAATTCAGAGTATACCATATACATTCTGTTTTAGCCATATTTGGTATGAGCGAATTTTCTAAACACCTAGTGTTGAAAGTTTATAATCTCCGCATACGTCTCGTAGAGTTCCCTAGGAGTCCGCGCTGTGACCGCTATGGAAGTATCTATCAGACAAATCATTAATAAAGAGTAGAAACAGAAGTGGTCCCAGCACCCAATCAAGAAACACACCTCTATAACCTAAATTATAGATTTTACTATCCATGAAACTTCTGACTCGTCAGTCAAACACCCGCCACAAGTCGAAAGAAAGTCCAGCCTCAAGAAGACCTCCATCCAAGCCCTTATAGACAAACTCAGCAAAAGCAAAGGCAGCTTTTTGCGTTGAACGCCCGATCTTGAAACCATGTTTACTATCAGTGATGATTCCAAATCTATTTAAAAAGTCATCCATATGAATTAACACTACCTCAAAACTGAAATTGGACGATAATTAGCTGTGCTAGCAGCATCATTCTTTTTATGCACAGTTATTACTGTTGCTATTTTCGGAAGAGAAGGAAATATCTACGATGTGACAGGTTAATAAAATAAGTGAAATGATTAACAATTGAAAGTGCAATTGCCTTCAAAACTCTAGTACAGACTAATTTGATTTTCCTGTTCGTTTCCTGGTTAACTATGTTCCATACAGTTTTGTGTTTATTCACGAAAGATGCTACTAGGTCCTTGTAATATTTAAGTTCAGCTTCCCTGAGTAGATGCCTATAGTTGAGCTTAGATATACTATACACTTCCGAAGAGTTTACCGTTTTTAACTCCGTTTTCAGCCAGTATAATATTTTTATTTCATCACTAGCTGGTTTAACCTCCCCAGATATCCAATTCTTTGCCAGATTACTGGTATATCTATCAAATTTTGGACAGCAATACGTTATTGCCACTCTTATGATATTAAACTTGAAACTTTAAAAGCTAAAATCCATGTCAGCGCTTTCATATATGTGATACAACATCGCCGAGTCGGTCAAGTCTTCGAGGAGTAATATTTCTTGTTTTCATCAACTTCAGGAGAATTTTCATTTATAGAGTTTTTGAAGCAATAAACGAGGGATAGCGCTTTATGATCACCAATATGAGCCTCTAACATTTTAGTTTCATAACTATGGATATGAGCATTTGTCAGAATATAGTCAATCTTGGATGAAGAAGTAGAGCAACCTATATTCGTATAGTCTCTAGTAGGAACAAGAGGCTTGACTTTCATATCAAAACTGATAAAGAATGAATGAACATGATATTAGTTATGAAAACCAGTAGCGTCCGTATAAATTATCGATTTCGATATAAATTCTATTTCGTCATTGATCATTTTGTAAAAAAAAATTATCTCCTTGCATCCTATTATCGAAGAGAACTCCTCACACACATTTTTAGACAGCTAAATGGCCAATCGCCAACAACAATAATTCAGATTACTTGTAAAAAAAAAGATTTAAAGTAAATATTTTTATTCAGAATATTATTAAAGTGTCAATAATATAAGGAAGTAGAATTTTCATTTGAGAGGAAACAATAGTTTTTCTTCTACAATTGGATAAATTATATTTTGTGCAGAGATTTTTCCCTTATTCAGATTGAAATTATCATTCCATTTTTTCCTTGTAGTCCACATCTCCATCTTCTCGAAAGGGTATGCCACATTCAATGAATGGTAGGGAAAGTTCTACAAGAGAAAGATCAAGAAGATCTTCTAGTAGAGAAAAAAAGGACGAAACAATTTCTAGTAGTAAAACGAAGAATACTGGCAAAGATAGTTCGCAAGATATGTTAGAGATCTTCGAAAAACTAAATCATAGAAATGAAAACAATAATAGGCATAGTAATAGTAACGTTTCCAGTAGCAAAGAAGAATTGTCCGAAAGTGTGATTGAAGATGAACTTGTAAGCTCTACACCAAAAAGGAGTAGAAGAAATAAAAAGGAGAAACTTAGAGCTTCTACTGAACGATCCATTACTGAGGATGTAAGAGAAGAAAATTCATTTATGAATAATACGGCTTCGAATGAAGTTGTAAGTACTTCGGATGATACGCCAAAAAAAGTGAAAAGAATTAAAATTCGAATAGATAGGGAGATGTCGACTTCTAAAATAGATGAGTTGAGTTCGCGTAGTTTACGCAAAAGGAAAGCCATTGAAATTACTGATGAAGAACATAGTTCATCCTTATCAGCTAGAATTATAAGAGGAACAGATCTATCCAACATTGTACAATTGGTTCCTTTATGTAACACTAAATTTGAAGTGGACCAAGATATCAAACAAGACAACAAATTTTACAGGTATATACCTTTTGTAAAAATTCTGAAAATCAGCAACATAAATCCTGACGAAAGCAGAGATATCTTAAATATTTTCACTAAAAAATCCAATGCAGAATCTAGCAAGCCATCAAAAGGCATAACAAAACCAACGCCCCGCATAAAAATTAAACTAAAGAAAACATTTAAACCAAGAAAAAGTGTAGTTAAGCAAGAAGAGAACAAAATTAAATCTCTCAAGAGAAAATATCAGTCAAGTCCTTCTTTGGTGGAAGAATTTCAAAAGAAAAAGGTTATAGTTAAAGTTGCAAGAATTAAAATTCCACTAGAAGAGGTAGATGGTTCCGAAGAGACTGATCAGGTAGAGAGTGAGGTAACAGACATGAAAGAAAATACTCCAATCAAGAAGAAAAAGAGGGTACACTTTAACGATACTCCAACTATCATTATCACAGGAGATGACTTTTCAGACTTGGATTCACTCATTGAAGATGATGAATTTCCAAAAAAAAGAATTGCACGAATTGGACAGACTCCAAATTATAAAGTGGTACAAAATCCGGAACCTGAAAAAGTTGAAAACGATGATGTGAATATTGAAAGTAATAACGTAAAACTTGGAAGTGATGATGAATCAGGAGAAGAAGACATTAAAAAAAACGAAGAATCACCTTTGAAGAACGACACAAATGAAATCCAAAAAACCGAAGATGAGACAACAGTACATGAGGCAGCACTAATATCTGAGACTACAGATGATTCAACTGAAGAAAGTCAAGAGACGGAAGAAGAAACTTTAGATAATGAAGTTAAAAAGAACGACAAAAACACTGAAGAAACAAATATCCAAGAAAATTTGTCTAAATCCGAAAATAGATATTGTATAGAAATTGGGGATGATGAGAGCAGTAATGAGCATACTGAAAAGGAAAATAAAACATCTTCTGACTGTTTAGAAGTAGAACTAGATTGTGAAACAAGAGAAAACCTAGAAAATGAAAACACTGAAGATGTAGAATCTCATAATTCACCAAATGATGAGAAATATGTAGAAGAAAATGAACCTACTGATGACTTACAACTTTTAGATGGATGTAATCAAGAACCTGATAAAGAAATTATAAATAATGAAATTGAAGAAAATACGAAAAATTCGACAGATGGTCAAGACAAAATTGGGGTAACTGACATTGTAGAGTCCACAACTGATTTTGGTTCTCTTATCGATGAGGTTCAAAAGTGCCTAACATCCAGTCAAGAATTTTCTGATGATGAAATTTCATCATTGGAACTTCATGCTTCAAGTGAAGAAATGGAAGAAAGATATGAGGAAAATGATTCAGTATCAAATGAAAAAGAAGTCGTTCTAGAAAGTGAATTGTCACCAGAAAAAGTTACAGAAAGGAGAGTATCTCAAGAAACTGACTCACCTCAAGAGTCAAGTCTTGGTAACACATCAAAATAATATAGGTAGAATTCGGTTAGCAATTTTATATATATATATTCCATTTTTCTGTTGATATTTCCTTCATATTCTAATAATTCTTACGTTAATTGTATTACCGTTGTAATAAAATAAAACTCAAACTTTATCCAAAATTTTTATTTAAAAACCAGCCCTCCTAAATACTGGTCTCAGATGTGAGTCAAAGGACTTGAAGTACAAGAGCAAACACTTCGCATTTTAATTGCTATACGCTCGAAACCTTCTAAATCATCATCTGTGAAAGTAAGACATCTTTGACAATTTTAAGTAACCATTAAAGTTTACAAAGATCTTTGAAATTTTAAAAAATCCAGTAGTCTCTTACTTCAGGATTAAAAATTTAACTTCAAATTGCTTGGGAATCCCTCTGTTTCTCAGAAAAAAATCAATTTTTTTTTATTGTAGGCATTTAGAAACCTTATAATTATTTTATCAGATAAGGTTACATGAATGCAAAGGTGCCTTTTCAGTGGAGCGTTTTGACGCTCGTTTTCAGCGTCAAAATGGCCACGTGACCTATTTTTCTACGAAATCTTCAAGCTGCAATGACAAGGGGTTTTCATCATTTGTCACTTATTCTAGGTTAAAACACTTCATTGATGAATATAAAATCTATTGTTTATGGATTTGGTATCATTTCTGGAATCTTAAGTGACTAATAAAAGAGCCTTAGTCATTTCGTATCGAAGAAAACTGGTTGTCTCAATTCTTTGCTGGCAATCTTTGGAGACTGAAAATATAAACTTATCGCTTGTCTCATCTAGCGTCTGCCGCTACAAAGTTTGGAAATTACCAACTCTTTAGCAACAACGAAAATGAATGAAAAGATACTTTAAGATTAAAAGGAAAATTGATCTTGAAAAAAAATTCATTTCATTTCCATTATTTATTTTACTTGAATTTTGTCCGCCATATTTGTGGGCTGGATATAAGAGGTACTAATGGTTTAGATTTAATGTTTAATGTAATTTGGATTAGTGAGTACTAAACATTTTGACGATCTTAACAACTCTCATTTTTTATCCCATCAAGGTTCCTTTTCATTAGAGCGTTTTGACGCTGATTCGGATGGTCACGTGATTTTCAGCGTTGACGCTAGAAAGTTGGAATTTTTGAACTTTATAGCGTCAGACGCTAGAAGAGACAAGTGACAAGTTTATATTTTCCGTCTTCAAGGGTTTGTTTGTTTGTTATTCCTTTAACGTGCTCTATTTCCGCATTTCGGCCAATGACACGCCGGGGAATTCTGTCACCTCACTAACTTGGGAATTTTGCCGAACCCCTCTGGTGTCGAGGGAAGTGATCTTTTATGTCCAACACATCTCTGTTAGACAGGACCGACGGCTGTACATCTCCTCCGAAAGATGGATGCTCAAGCGATTCCCACAATCCGAAAAATCGCATCGACTTTGTTTGTGGGGATTGAACCCAGGTAACTCTGCACAGGAGACAAGCATCATATCTCCTACGCCACCGAGCCGGTGTTTTCAAGGGTTGCCAATAAAAAACCTGAGGCAACCAGTTTTCTTCGATACAAAATGGCTGTCTCTTTTTATAGTCATCCAGTTATTGCGCAATATTAGCTTTCGATACTCGAACAACATAGTTAGAGGCCTTGAAAAAAGAATTTCGTAATATATAACACTGAAGATTCTAGAAATGATACCAAATCAATAGAAAATAGACTTCATATTCATCAATTAAGTGTTTCAACAACCGCCTCGGTATCTGCACGGTTAATGAGCAAGTATGTAGGAGTATGCTTAGCCGAAGTGCCTGGTTCGAATCCGGGTTCAAGTTATGGATGTTGTCCTTGAACCAAAAAGTGATATTTGGAAAGAGTCGCCTAAAAGGAGGCATAAATTTCGAAGACCAGATAACTTGTAATCCTTGTGGCAGCAGTTATCATTGCACGGTCTAAGAGAGTATTTCGGAATCCACTATAAGTTGTTGGTCCACTGTATTAATGGGCTAAGTTCCCGAGCACGCTCGAAGCGAACTTCAAAACTCTCCAATGACCTTCAGTCTTGTGAAGTTGGCTTGAGAGTTTTGGAACATAATTAGAATGGCGAAGCTCATCAATAACAGGAAGTCATTAGCATAATAACATTTTTTTCGGCAAAAGTAAACCAAGAAAAAAACATTTTTAATAAGTAATGACGTTTGCTTCTGTCTTCTTAAATTATCTCTTAAAAGCGGTTGAAGTTATAGTCTCACACTCACACAGCCAATTATAAAAAGACTTTAAAAATGGAAAATAAATCACAGAATAGTGTTTTTTGTAACGTTTCACCTGTGGCCCGAAGTACAAATATATTAATTTTATAGGTTAGATTTCACCATAGATTACACTTATGTTCTGTGCAAATGTGAAATGTCGATCTGTCAAACTGTCAAGATGAAGAATTGAAAGGAAATTTAGTTGAGGGGTATAATAAACTTATATAATTTACGTAAAGATTTTTCCGTTAAACAACGAGAATATATCCAATATGGCAAGTTTAGTCCGTTTAACGCTTCGAAATTTAGGAAACACTGAATTATCGAAACAGTTATTAGCCCAGGACAATTTCAAACTTGTGAGGACTATCACAAGCAAACTACTCAAAGTAGAAAGCAAAGATATCCAAACAAAACCTAAACCATGGCCTTACAAAGAAAAAAGATATACTTTTTTGCATCAATTCATCGACAAAACTACTGCTCGATTCGATGATAATTCTAAGGTGAGGTGCAAGATATTTCTGATTTGTATCCAACTATTTCTTTCTTAGATTATAGTAGTGGAGGGTCCTGTAGCTGCAGGAAAAACCGCATTTGCGAAACAGCTAGCTGATGATTTAGAAATGCTCTATCTGCCTGAAGCTAATCTTGATATGCATTACATTAATGATTATGGTTTTGATCTCAGAACTCTTGACAATCAGTTACCAGAAAGTTGTAGAAGTTTCGATATCAATAATTTTCTGATAAGTCCTAGACATT